>OY804583.1:93982306-95260444 GCA_963680875.1 Bathymodiolus brooksi | reverse complement strand
TACAAACAACTCGAGGTAAAGACGAACCGAACATAACGTAATAAGACATGCTCCCTCCTACAAACAACTCGAGGTAAAGACGAACCGAACATAACGTAATAAGACATGCTCCCTCCTACAAACAACTCGAGGTAAAGACGAACCGAACATAACGTAATAAGACATGCTCCCTCCTACAAACAACTCGAGGTAAAGACGAACCGAACATAACGTAATAAGACATGCTCCCTCCTACAAACAACTCGGGGTAAAGACGAACCGAACATAACGTAATAAGACATGCTCCCTCCTACAAACAACTCGGGTAAAGACGAACCGAACATAACGTAATAAGACATGCTCCCTCCTACAAACAACTCGGGTAAAGACGAACCGAACATAACGTAATAAGACATGCTCCCTCCTACAAACAACTCGAGGTAAAGACGAACCGAACATAACGTAATAAGACATGCTCCCTCCTACAAACAACTCGAGGTAAAGACGAACCGAACATAACGTAATAAGACATGCTACCTCCTACAAACAACTCGAGGTAAAGACGAACCGAACATAACGTAATAAGACATGCTCCCTCCTACAAACAACTCGAGGTAAAGACGAACCGAACATAACGTAATAAGACATGCTCCCTCCTACAAACAACTCGGGTAAAGACGAACCGAACATAACGTAATAAGACATGCTCCCTCCTACAAACAACTCGAGGTAAAGACGAACCGAACATAACGTAATAAGACATGCTCCCTCCTACAAACAACTCGAGGTAAAGACGAACCGAACATAACGTAATAAGACATGCTCCCTCCTACAAACAACTCGGGGTAAAGACGAACCGAACATAACGTAATAAGACATGCTCCCTCCTACAAACAACTCGGGGTAAAGACGAACCGAACATAACGTAATAAGACATGCTCCCTCCTACAAACAACTCGAGGTAAAGACGAACCGAACATAACGTAATAAGACATGCTCCCTCCTACAAACAACTCGAGGTAAAGACGAACCGAACATAACGTAATAAGACATGCTCCCTCCTACAAACAACTCGAGGTAAAGACGAACCGAACATAACGTAATAAGACATGCTCCCTCCTACAAACAACTCGAGGTAAAGACGAACCGAACATAACGTAATAAGACATGCTCCCTCCTACAAACAACTCGAGGTAAAGACGAACCGAACATAACGTAATAAGACATGCTCCCTCCTACAAACAACTCGAGGTAAAGACGAACCGAACATAACGTAATAAGACATGCTCCCTCCTACAAACAACTCGAGGTAAAGACGAACCGAACATAACGTAATAAGACATGCTCCCTCCTACAAACAACTCGAGGTAAAGACGAACCGAACATAACGTAATAAGACATGCTCCCTCCTACAAACAACTCGAGGTAAAGACGAACCGAACATAACGTAATAAGACATGTTCCCTCCTACAAACAACTCGAGGTAAAGACGAACCGAACATAGCGTAATAAGACATGCTCCCTCCTACAAACAACTGAGGTAAAGACGAACCGAACATAACGTAATAAGACATGCTCCCTCCTACAAACAACTCGAGGTAAAGACGAACCGAACATAACGTAATAAGACATGCTACCTCCTACAAACAACTCGAGGTAAAGACGAACCGAACATAACGTAATAAGACATGCTCCCTCCTACAAACAACTCGGGGTAAAGACGAACCGAACATAACGTAATAAGACATGCTCCCTCCTACAAACAACTCGAGGTAAAGACGAACCGAACATAACGTAATAAGACATGCTCCCTCCTACAAACAACTCGAGGTAAAGACGAACCGAACATAACGTAATAAGACATGCTCCCTCCTACAAACAACTCGAGGTAAAGACGAACCGAACATAACGTAATAAGACATGCTCCCTCCTACAAACAACTCGGGGTAAAGACGAACCGAACATAACGTAATAAGACATGCTCCCTCCTACAAACAACTCGAGGTAAAGACGAACCGAACATAACGTAATAAGACATGCTCCCTCCTACAAACAACTCGAGGTAAAGACGAACCGAACATAACGTAATAAGACATGCTCCCTCCTACAAACAACTCGGGGTAAAGACGAACCGAACATAACGTAATAAGACATGCTCCCTCCTACAAACAACTCGAGGTAAAGACGAACCGAACATAACGTAATAAGACATGCTCCCTCCTACAAACAACTCGGGTAAAGACGAACCGAACATAACGTAATAAGACATGCTCCCTCCTACAAACAACTGGAGGTAAAGACGAACCGAACATAACGTAATAAGACATGCTCCCTCCTACAAACAACTCGAGGTAAAGACGAACCGAAAATAACGTAATAAGACATGCTCCCTCCTACAAACAACTCGGGGTAAAGACGAACCGAACATAACGTAATAAGACATGCTCCCTCCTACAAACAACTCGAGGTAAAGACGAACCGAACATAACGTAATAAGACATGCTCCCTCCTACAAACAACTCGAGGTAAAGACGAACCGAACATAACGTAATAAGACATGCTCCCTCCTACAAACAACTCGGGGTAAAGACGAACCGAACATAACGTAATAAGACATGCTCCCTCCTACAAACAACTCGAGGTAAAGACGAACCGAACATAACGTAATAAGACATGCTCCCTCCTACAAACAACTCGAGGTAAAGACGAACCGAACATAACGTAATAAGACATGCTCCCTCCTACAAACAACTCGAGGTAAAGACGAACCGAACATAACGTAATAAGACATGCTCCCTCCTACAAACAACTCGGGGTAAAGACGAACCGAACATAACGTAATAAGACATGCTCCCTCCTACAAACAACTCGAGGTAAAGACGAACCGAACATAACGTAATAAGACATGCTCCCTCCTACAAACAACTCGAGGTAAAGACGAACCGAACATAACGTAATAAGACATGCTCCCTCCTACAAACAACTCGAGGTAAAGACGAACCGAACATAACGTAATAAGACATGCTCCCTCCTACAAACAACTCGAGGTAAAGACGAACCGAACATAACGTAATAAGACATGCTCCCTCCTACAAACAACTCGAGGTAAAGACGAACCGAACATAACGTAATAAGACATGCTCCCTCCTACAAACAACTCGAGGTAAAGACGAACCGAACATAACGTAATAAGACATGCTCCCTCCTACAAACAACTCGGGGTAAAGACGAACCGAACATAACGTAATAAGACATGCTCCCTCCTACAAACAACTCTGGGTAAAGACGAACCGAACATAATGTAATAAGACATGCTCCCTCCTACAAACAACTCGAGGTAAAGACGAACCGAACATAACGTAATAAGACATGCTCCCTCCTACAAACAACTCGGGGTAAAGACGAACCGAACATAACGTAATAAGACATGCTCCCTCCTACAAACAACTGGAGGTAAAGACGAACCGAACATAGCGTAATAAGACATGCTCCCTCCTACAAACAACTCGAGGTAAAGACGAACCGAAAATAACGTAATAAGACATGCTCCCTCCTACAAACAACTCGGGGTAAAGACGAACCGAACATAACGTAATAAGACATGCTCCCTCCTACAAACAACTCGAGGTAAAGACGAACCGAACATAACGTAATAAGACATGCTCCCTCCTACAAACAACTGGAGGTAAAGACGAACCGAACATAACGTAATAAGACATGCTCCCTCCTACAAACAACTCGGGGTAAAGACGAACCGAACATAACGTAATAAGACATGCTCCCTCCTACAAACAACTCGAGGTAAAGACGAACCGAACATAGCGTAATAAGACATGCTCCCTCCTACAAACAACTCGAGGTAAAGACGAACCGAACATAACGTAATAAGACATGCTCCCTCCTACAAACAACTCGAGGTAAAGACGAACCGAACATAACGTAATAAGACATGCTCCCTCCTACAAACAACTCGGGGTAAAGACGAACCGAACATAACGTAATAAGACATGCTCCCTCCTACAAACAACTCGAGGTAAAGACGAACCGAACATAACGTAATAAGACATGCTCCCTCCTACAAACAACTCGAGGTAAAGACGAACCGAACATAACGTAATAAGACATGCTCCCTCCTACAAACAACTCGAGGTAAAGACGAACCGAACATAACGTAATAAGACATGCTCCCTCCTACAAACAACTCGAGGTAAAGACGAACCGAACATAACGTAATAAGACATGCTCCCTCCTACAAACAACTCGGGGTAAAGACGAACCGAACATAATGTAATAAGACATGCTCCCTCCTACAAACAACTCGAGGTAAAGACGAACCGAACATAATGTAATAAGACATGCTCCCTCCTACAAACAACTCGAGGTAAAGACGAACCGAACATAACGTAATAAGACATGCTCCCTCCTACAAACAACTCGGGGTAAAGACGAACCGAACATAACGTAATAAGACATGCTCCCTCCTACAAACAACTCGGGGTAAAGACGAACCGAACATAACGTAATAAGACATGCTCCCTCCTACAAACAACTGGAGGTAAAGACGAACCGAACATAACGTAATAAGACATGCTCCCTCCTACAAACAACTGGAGGTAAAGACGAACCGAACATAACGTAATAAGACATGCTCCCTCCTACAAACAACTCGGGGTAAAGACGAACCGAACATAACGTAATAAGACATGCTCCCTCCTACAAACAACTCGAGGTAAAGACGAACCGAACATAACGTAATAAGACATGCTCCCTCCTACAAACAACTCGAGGTAAAGACGAACCGAACATAACGTAATAAGACATGCTCCCTCCTACAAACAACTCGAGGTAAAGACGAACCGAACATAACGTAATAAGACATGCTCCCTCCTACAAACAACTCGGGGTAAAGACGAACCGAACATAACGTAATAAGACATGCTCCCTCCTACAAACAACTCGAGGTAAAGACGAACCGAACATAACGTAATAAGACATGCTCCCTCCTACAAACAACTCGAGGTAAAGACGAACCGAACATAACGTAATAAGACATGCTCCCTCCTACAAACAACTCGGGGTAAAGACGAACCGAACATAACGTAATAAGACATGCTCCCTCCTACAAACAACTCGAGGTAAAGACGAACCGAACATAACGTAATAAGACATGCTCCCTCCTACAAACAACTCGAGGTAAAGACGAACCGAACATAACGTAATAAGACATGCTCCCTCCTACAAACAACTCGAGGTAAAGACGAACCGAACATAGCGTAATAAGACATGCTCCCTCCTACAAACAACTCGGGGTAAAGACGAACCGAACATAACGTAATAAGACATGCTCCCTCCTACAAACAACTCGGGGTAAAGACGAACCGAACATAATGTAATAAGACATGCTCCCTCCTACAAACAACTCGAGGTAAAGACGAACCGAACATAACGTAATAAGACATGCTACCTCCTACAAACAACTCGGGGTAAAGACGAACCGAACATAACGTAATAAGACATGCTCCCTCCTACAAACAACTCGAGGTAAAGACGAACCGAACATAACGTAATAAGACATGCTCCCTCCTACAAACAACTCGAGGTAAAGACGAACCGAACATAACGTAATAAGACATGCTCCCTCCTACAAACAACTCGAGGTAAAGACGAACCGAACATAACGTAATAAGACATGCTCCCTCCTACAAACAACTCGAGGTAAAGACGAACCGAACATAACGTAATAAGACATGCTCCCTCCTACAAACAACTCGGGGTAAAGACGAACCGAACATAACGTAATAAGACATGCTCCCTCCTACAAACAACTCGGGGTAAAGACGAACCGAACATACCGTAATAAGACATGCTCCCTCCTACAAACAACTCGGGGTAAAGACGAACCGAACATAGCGTAATAAGACATGCTCCCTCCTACAAACAACTCGAGGTAAAGACGAACCGAACATAACGTAATAAGACATGCTCCCTCCTACAAACAACTGGATGGTAAAGACGAACCGAACATAACGTAATAAGACATGCTCCCTCCTACAAACAACTCGAGGTAAAGACGAACCGAACATAACGTAATAAGACATGCTCCCTCCTACAAACAACTCGAGGTAAAGACGAACCGAACATAACGTAATAAGACATGCTCCCTCCTACAAACAACTCGGGGTAAAGACGAACCGAACATAGCGTAATAAGACATGCTCCCTCCTACAAACAACTCGAGGTAAAGACGAACCGAACATAACGTAATAAGACATGCTCCCTCCTACAAACAACTCGAGGTAAAGACGAACCGAACATAACGTAATAAGACATGCTCCCTCCTACAAACAACTCGGGGTAAAGACGAACCGAACATAACGTAATAAGACATGCTCCCTCCTACAAACAACTCGAGGTAAAGACGAACCGAACATAACGTAATAAGACATGCTCCCTCCTACAAACAACTCGAGGTAAAGACGAACCGAACATAACGTAATAAGACATGCTCCCTCCTACAAACAACTCGAGGTAAAGACGAACCGAACATAACGTAATAAGACATGCTCCCTCCTACAAACAACTCGAGGTAAAGACGAACCGAACATAACGTAATAAGACATGCTCCCTCCTACAAACAACTCGGGGTAAAGACGAACCGAACATAATGTAATAAGACATGCTCCCTCCTACAAACAACTCGAGGTAAAGACGAACCGAACATAATGTAATAAGACATGCTCCCTCCTACAAACAACTCGAGGTAAAGACGAACCGAACATAACGTAATAAGACATGCTACCTCCTACAAACAACTCGGGGTAAAGACGAACCGAACATAACGTAATAAGACATGCTCCCTCCTACAAACAACTCGGGGTAAAGACGAACCGAACATAACGTAATAAGACATGCTCCCTCCTACAAACAACTGGAGGTAAAGACGAACCGAACATAACGTAATAAGACATGCTCCCTCCTACAAACAACTGGAGGTAAAGACGAACCGAACATAACGTAATAAGACATGCTCCCTCCTACAAACAACTCGGGGTAAAGACGAACCGAACATAACGTAATAAGACATGCTCCCTCCTACAAACAACTCGAGGTAAAGACGAACCGAACATAACGTAATAAGACATGCTCCCTCCTACAAACAACTCGAGGTAAAGACGAACCGAACATAACGTAATAAGACATGCTCCCTCCTACAAACAACTCGAGGTAAAGACGAACCGAACATAACGTAATAAGACATGCTCCCTCCTACAAACAACTCGGGGTAAAGACGAACCGAACATAACGTAATAAGACATGCTCCCTCCTACAAACAACTCGAGGTAAAGACGAACCGAACATAACGTAATAAGACATGCTCCCTCCTACAAACAACTCGAGGTAAAGACGAACCGAACATAACGTAATAAGACATGCTCCCTCCTACAAACAACTCGGGGTAAAGACGAACCGAACATAACGTAATAAGACATGCTCCCTCCTACAAACAACTCGAGGTAAAGACGAACCGAACATAACGTAATAAGACATGCTCCCTCCTACAAACAACTCGAGGTAAAGACGAACCGAACATAACGTAATAAGACATGCTCCCTCCTACAAACAACTCGAGGTAAAGACGAACCGAACATAGCGTAATAAGACATGCTCCCTCCTACAAACAACTCGGGGTAAAGACGAACCGAACATAACGTAATAAGACATGCTCCCTCCTACAAACAACTCGGGGTAAAGACGAACCGAACATAATGTAATAAGACATGCTCCCTCCTACAAACAACTCGAGGTAAAGACGAACCGAACATAACGTAATAAGACATGCTACCTCCTACAAACAACTCGGGGTAAAGACGAACCGAACATAACGTAATAAGACATGCTCCCTCCTACAAACAACTCGAGGTAAAGACGAACCGAACATAACGTAATAAGACATGCTCCCTCCTACAAACAACTCGAGGTAAAGACGAACCGAACATAACGTAATAAGACATGCTCCCTCCTACAAACAACTCGAGGTAAAGACGAACCGAACATAACGTAATAAGACATGCTCCCTCCTACAAACAACTCGAGGTAAAGACGAACCGAACATAACGTAATAAGACATGCTCCCTCCTACAAACAACTCGGGGTAAAGACGAACCGAACATAACGTAATAAGACATGCTCCCTCCTACAAACAACTCGGGGTAAAGACGAACCGAACATACCGTAATAAGACATGCTCCCTCCTACAAACAACTCGGGGTAAAGACGAACCGAACATAACGTAATAAGACATGCTCCCTCCTACAAACAACTCGAGGTAAAGACGAACCGAACATAACGTAATAAGACATGCTCCCTCCTACAAACAACTGGATGGTAAAGACGAACCGAACATAACGTAATAAGACATGCTCCCTCCTACAAACAACTCGAGGTAAAGACGAACCGAACATAACGTAATAAGACATGCTCCCTCCTACAAACAACTCGAGGTAAAGACGAACCGAACATAACGTAATAAGACATGCTCCCTCCTACAAACAACTCGAGGTAAAGACGAACCGAACATAACGTAATAAGACATGCTCCCTCCTACAAACAACTCGAGGTAAAGATGAACCGAACATAACGTAATAAGACATGCTCCCTCCTACAAACAACTCGGGGTAAAGACGAACCGAACATAACGTAATAAGACATGCTCCCTCCTACAAACAACTCGAGGTAAAGACGAACCGAACATAACGTAATAAGACATGCTCCCTCCTACAAACAACTCGGGGTAAAGACGAACCGAACATAACGTAATAAGACATGCTCCCTCGTACACACAACTCGAGGTAAAGACGAACCGAACATAACGTAATAAGACATGCTCCCTCCTACAAACAACTCGAGGTAAAGACGAACCGAACATAACGTAATAAGACATGCTCCCTCCTACAAACAACTCGAGGTAAAGACGAACCGAACATAACGTAATAAGACATGCTCCCTCCTACAAACAACTCGAGGTAAAGACGAACCGAACATAACGTAATAAGACATGCTCCCTCCTACAAACAACTCGAGGTAAAGACGAACCGAACATAACGTAATAAGACATTTTCCCTCCTACAAACAACTCGAGGTAAAGACGAACCGAACATAACGTAATAAGACATGCTCCCTCCTACAAACAACTCGAGGTAAAGACGAACCGAACATAACGTAATAAGACATGCTCCCTCCTACAAACAACTCGAGGTAAAGACGAACCGAACATAACGTAATAAGACATGCTACCTCCTACAAACAACTCGAGGTAAAGACGAACCGAACATAACGTAATAAGACATGCTCCCTCCTACAAACAACTCGGGGTAAAGACGAACTGAACATAGCGTAATAAGACATGCTCCCTCCTACAAACAACTCGAGGTAAAGACGAACCGAACATAACGTAATAAGACATGCTCCCTCCTACAAACAACTCGAGGTAAAGACGAACCGAACATAACGTAATAAGACATGCTCCCTCCTACAAACAACTCGAGGTAAAGACGAACCGAACATAACGTAATAAGACATGCTCCCTCCTACAAACACCTCGGGGTAAAGACGAACCGAACATAACGTAATAAGACATGCTCCCTCCTACAAACAACTCGAGGTAAAGACGAACCGAACATAGCGTAATAAGACATGCTCCCTCCTACAAACAACTCGAGGTAAAGACGAACCGAACATAACGTAATAAGACATGCTCCCTCCTACAAACAACTCGAGGTAAAGACGAACCGAACATAACGTAATAAGACATGCTCCCTCCTACAAACAACTCGAGGTAAAGACGAACCGAACATAACGTAATAAGACATGCTCCCTCCTACAAACAACTCGAGGTAAAGACGAACCGCACATAACGTAATAAGACATGCTCCCTCCTACAAACAACTCGGGGTAAAGACGAACCGAACATAACGTAATAAGACATGCTCCCTCGTACACACAACTCGAGGTAAAGACGAACCGAACATAACGTAATAAGACATGCTCCCTCCTACAAACAACTCGAGGTAAAGACGAACCGAACATAACGTAATAAGACATGCTCCCTCCTACAAACAACTCGAGGTAAAGACGAACCGAACATAACGTAATAAGACATGCTCCCTCCTACAAACAACTCGAGGTAAAGACGAACCGAACATAACGTAATAAGACATGCTCCCTCCTACAAACAACTCGAGGTAAAGACGAACCGAACATAACGTAATAAGACATTTTCCCTCCTACAAACAACTCGAGGTAAAGACGAACCGAACATAACGTAATAAGACATGCTCCCTCCTACAAACAACTCGAGGTAAAGACGAACCGAACATAACGTAATAAGACATGCTCCCTCCTACAAACAACTCGAGGTAAAGACGAACCGAACATAACGTAATAAGACATGCTACCTCCTACAAACAACTCGAGGTAAAGACGAACCGAACATAACGTAATAAGACATGCTCCCTCCTACAAACAACTCGGGGTAAAGACGAACTGAACATAGCGTAATAAGACATGCTCCCTCCTACAAACAACTCGAGGTAAAGACGAACCGAACATAACGTAATAAGACATGCTCCCTCCTACAAACAACTCGAGGTAAAGACGAACCGAACATAGCGTAATAAGACATGCTCCCTCCTACAAACAACTCGAGGTAAAGACGAACCGAACATAACGTAATAAGACATGCTCCCTCCTACAAACACCTCGGGGTAAAGACGAACCGAACATAACGTAATAAGACATGCTCCCTCCTACAAACAACTCGAGGTAAAGACGAACCGAACATAGCGTAATAAGACATGCTCCCTCCTACAAACAACTCGAGGTAAAGACGAACCGAACATAACGTAATAAGACATGCTCCCTCCTACAAACAACTCGAGGTAAAGACGAACCGAACATAACGTAATAAGACATGCTCCCTCCTACAAACAACTCGAGGTAAAGACGAACCGAACATAACGTAATAAGACATGCTCCCTCCTACAAACAACTCGAGGTAAAGACGAACCGAACATAACGTAATAAGACATGCTCCCTCCTACAAACAACTCGAGGTAAAGACGAACCGAACATAACGTAATAAGACATGCTCCCTCCTACAAACAACTCGGGGTAAAGACGAACCGAACATAACGTAATAAGACATGCTCCCTCCTACAAACAACTCGGGGTAAAGACGAACCGAACATACCGTAATAAGACATGCTCCCTCCTACAAACAACTCGGGGTAAAGACGAACCGAACATAACGTAATAAGACATGCTCCCTCCTACAAACAACTCGAGGTAAAGACGAACCGAACATAACGTAATAAGACATGCTCCCTCCTACAAACAACTGGATGGTAAAGACGAACCGAACATAACGTAATAAGACATGCTCCCTCCTACAAACAACTCGAGGTAAAGACGAACCGAACATAACGTAATAAGACATGCTCCCTCCTACAAACAACTCGGGGTAAAGACGAACCGAACATAACGTAATAAGACATGCTCCCTCCTACAAACAACTCGAGGTAAAGATGAACCGAACATAACGTAATAAGACATGCTCCCTCCTACAAACAACTCGGGGTAAAGACGAACCGAACATAACGTAATAAGACATGCTCCCTCCTACAAACAACTCGCGGTAAAGACGAACCGAACATAACGTAATAAGACATGCTCCCTCCTACAAACAACTCGAGGTAAAGACGAACCGAACATAACGTAATAAGACATTTTCCCTCCTACAAACAACTCGAGGTAAAGACGAACCGAACATAACGTAATAAGACATGCTCCCTCCTACAAACAACTCGAGGTAAAGACGAACCGAACATAACGTAATAAGACATGCTCCCTCCTACAAACAACTCGAGGTAAAGACGAACCGAACATAACGTAATAAGACATGCTACCTCCTACAAACAACTCGAGGTAAAGACGAACCGAACATAACGTAATAAGACATGCTCCCTCCTACAAACAACTCGGGGTAAAGACGAACTGAACATAGCGTAATAAGACATGCTCCCTCCTACAAACAACTCGAGGTAAAGACGAACCGAACATAACGTAATAAGACATGCTCCCTCCTACAAACAACTCGAGGTAAAGACGAACCGAACATAACGTAATAAGACATGCTCCCTCCTACAAACAACTCGAGGTAAAGACGAACCGAACATAACGTAATAAGACATGCTCCCTCCTACAAACACCTCGGGGTAAAGACGAACCGAACATAACGTAATAAGACATGCTCCCTCCTACAAACAACTCGAGGTAAAGACGAACCGAACATAGCGTAATAAGACATGCTCCCTCCTACAAACAACTCGAGGTAAAGACGAACCGAACATAACGTAATAAGACATGCTCCCTCCTACAAACAACTCGAGGTAAAGACGAACCGAACATAACGTAATAAGACATGCTCCCTCCTACAAACAACTCGAGGTAAAGACGAACCGAACATAACGTAATAAGACATGCTCCCTCCTACAAACAACTCGAGGTAAAGACGAACCGCACATAACGTAATAAGACATGCTCCCTCCTACAAACAACTCGGGGTAAAGACGAACCGAACATAACGTAATAAGACATGCTCCCTCGTACACACAACTCGAGGTAAAGACGAACCGAACATAACGTAATAAGACATGCTCCCTCCTACAAACAACTCGAGGTAAAGACGAACCGAACATAACGTAATAAGACATGCTCCCTCCTACAAACAACTCGAGGTAAAGACGAACCGAACATAACGTAATAAGACATGCTCCCTCCTACAAACAACTCGAGGTAAAGACGAACCGAACATAACGTAATAAGACATGCTCCCTCCTACAAACAACTCGAGGTAAAGACGAACCGAACATAACGTAATAAGACATTTTCCCTCCTACAAACAACTCGAGGTAAAGACGAACCGAACATAACGTAATAAGACATGCTCCCTCCTACAAACAACTCGAGGTAAAGACGAACCGAACATAACGTAATAAGACATGCTCCCTCCTACAAACAACTCGAGGAAAAGACGAACCGAACATAACGTAATAAGACATGCTACCTCCTACAAACAACTCGAGGTAAAGACGAACCGAACATAACGTAATAAGACATGCTCCCTCCTACAAACAACTCGGGGTAAAGACGAACTGAACATAGCGTAATAAGACATGCTCCCTCCTACAAACAACTCGAGGTAAAGACGAACCGAACATAACGTAATAAGACATGCTCCCTCCTACAAACAACTCGAGGTAAAGACGAACCGAACATAGCGTAATAAGACATGCTCCCTCCTACAAACAACTCGAGGTAAAGACGAACCGAACATAACGTAATAAGACATGCTCCCTCCTACAAACACCTCGGGGTAAAGACGAACCGAACATAACGTAATAAGACATGCTCCCTCCTACAAACAACTCGAGGTAAAGACGAACCGAACATAGCGTAATAAGACATGCTCCCTCCTACAAACAACTCGAGGTAAAGACGAACCGAACATAACGTAATAAGACATGCTCCCTCCTACAAACAACTCGAGGTAAAGACGAACCGAACATAACGTAATAAGACATGCTCCCTCCTACAAACAACTCGAGGTAAAGACGAACCGAACATAACGTAATAAGACATGCTCCCTCCTACAAACAACTCGAGGTAAAGACGAACCGAACATAACGTAATAAGACATGCTCCCTCCTACAAACAACTCGAGGTAAAGACGAACCGAACATAACGTAATAAGACATGCTCCCTCCTACAAACAACTCGGGGTAAAGACGAACCGAACATAACGTAATAAGACATGCTCCCTCCTACAAACAACTCGGGGTAAAGACGAACCGAACATACCGTAATAAGACATGCTCCCTCCTACAAACAACTCGGGGTAAAGACGAACCGAACATAACGTAATAAGACATGCTCCCTCCTACAAACAACTCGAGGTAAAGACGAACCGAACATAACGTAATAAGACATGCTCCCTCCTACAAACAACTGGATGGTAAAGACGAACCGAACATAACGTAATAAGACATGCTCCCTCCTACAAACAACTCGAGGTAAAGACGAACCGAACATAACGTAATAAGACATGCTCCCTCCTACAAACAACTCGAGGTAAAGACGAACCGAACATAACGTAATAAGACATGCTCCCTCCTACAAACAACTCGGGGTAAAGACGAACCGAACATAACGTAATAAGACATGCTCCCTCCTACAAACAACTCGAGGTAAAGATGAACCGAACATAACGTAATAAGACATGCTCCCTCCTACAAACAACTCGGGGTAAAGACGAACCGAACATAACGTAATAAGACATGCTCCCTCCTACAAACAACTCGCGGTAAAGACGAACCGAACATAACGTAATAAGACATGCTCCCTCCTACAAACAACTCGGGGTAAAGACGAACCGAACATAACGTAATAAGACATGCTCCCTCCTACAAACAACTCGAGGTAAAGACGAACCGAACATAACGTAATAAGACATGCTCCCTCCTACAAACAACTCGAGGTAAAGACGAACCGAACATAATGTAATAAGACATGCTCCCTCCTACAAAGAACTCGAGGTAAAGACGAACCGAACATAACGTAATAAGACATGCTCCCTCCTACAAACAACTCGAGGTAAAGACGAACCGAACATAACGTAATAAGACATGCTCCCTCCTACAAACAACTTGAGGTAAAGACGAACCGAACATAACGTAATAAGACATTTTCCCTCCTACAAACAACTCGAGGTAAAGACGAACCGAACATAACGTAATAAGACATGCTCCCTCCTACAAACAACTCGAGGTAAAGACGAACCGAACATAACGTAATAAGACATGCTCCCTCCTACAAACAACTCGAGGTAAAGACGAACCGAACATAGCGTAATAAGACATGCTCCCTCCTACAAACAACTCGGGGTAAAGACGAACCGAACATAACGTAATAAGACATGCTCCCTCCTACAAACAACTCGGGGTAAAGACGAACTGAACATAGCGTAATAAGACATGCTCCCTCCTACAAACAACTCGAGGTAAAGACGAACCGAACATAACGTAATAAGACATGCTCCCTCCTACAAACAACTCGAGGTAAAGACGAACCGAACATAACGTAATAAGACATGCTCCCTCCTACAAACAACTCGAGGTAAAGACGAACCGAACATAACGTAATAAGACATGCTCCCTCCTACAAACACCTCGGGGTAAAGACGAACCGAACATAACGTAATAAGACATGCTCCCTCCTACAAACAACTCGAGGTAAAGACGAACCGAACATAGCGTAATAAGACATGCTCCCTCCTACAAACAACTCGAGGTAAAGACGAACCGAACATAACGTAATAAGACATGCTCCCTCCTACAAACAACTCGAGGTAAAGACGAACCGAACATAACGTAATAAGACATGCTCCCTCCTACAAACAACTCGAGGTAAAGACGAACCGAACATAACGTAATAAGACATGCTCCCTCCTACAAACAACTCGAGGTAAAGACGAACCGAACATAACGTAATAAGACATGCTCCCTCCTACAAACAACTCGAGGTAAAGACGAACCGAACATAACGTAATAAGACATGCTCCCTCCTACAAACAACTCGAGGTAAAGACGAACCGAACATAACGTAATAAGACATGCTCCCTCCTACAAACAACTCGAGGTAAAGACGAACCGAACATAACGTAATAAGACATGCTCCCTCCTACAAACAACTCGGGGTAAAGACGAACCGAACATAACGTAATAAGACATGCTCCCTCCTACAAACAACTCGGGGTAAAGACGAACCGAACATAACGTAATAAGACATGCTCCCTCCTACAAACAACTCGAGGTAAAGACGAACCGAACATAACGTAATAAGACATGCTCCCTCCTACAAACAACTCGAGGTAAAGACGAACCGAACATAACGTAATAAGACATGCTCCCTCCTACAAACAACTCGAGGTAAAGACGAACCGAACATAACGTAATAAGACATGCTCCCTCCTACAAACAACTCGAGGTAAAGACGAACCGAACATAACGTAATAAGACATGCTCCCTCCTACAAACAACTCGGGGTAAAGACGAACCGAACATAACGTAATAAGACATGCTCCCTCCTACAAACAACTCGAGGTAAAGACGAACCGAACATAACGTAATAAGACATGCTCCCTCCATCGGTTTTATGCGGAAATCGTAACAGACATCACAACACGGAACTCACAACGTAATTATGTTCATCCATATTAGTTTTTGTGACATACAGGTCCACGTATTTGTCTTGGTAAACAGTTAGCTGAGGCAGAGCTAATATTATTCTTCACTTCATTTTTACAACGATTCAACTTGATAAAGGCCGACGAGAATGACGATTTACCAACCACTGGTGTACAGACTGGTGTAACCTTACAACCACAACCATTTAATATGCGTATTATACCAAGGGTGTAAAGGAACATGACAGGACAATAATAACTTATTCTTGTTATATTTTGTCCGTTTTGCTTGCTAACTTTTTGTTTTCTATTATTTTGCAAAATGGGTCTCGATCCCAATCGGGAAAAAATGACGTTTTTTAATATTTGTTTGAAGCTTATGCAGAGGTTTCTTTTTTTTAACTAGTTTTATTTTTTCATAAAGTACATGTTCATGTTTTTGTGGTGTTCGTGTTACTAGGTATTCAGCTGTCTGTGTTGTGTTTTGTTGGTCGTAATTTGTCTTTTTGTCATTTTATGTTTTGCCTTAGCATTACCTGTACAACTCAGGGGCAGATCCAGGGGGAGGCGCACCCGGTACGCGCCCCCCCTAAAATTGGAGGGGGGGTTATGGTTTTTTGTTTCGTTCAGAATTTTTTTTCGGACAACACAATAGTTTGAATATTATTTTTTTTTGTCGCGCAAAGCGCGAATTTTTTTTCCAGAATTTAACATTAGGTTATATGACAAAAACTTTGAATTAGATTATTTTTTTTCCTCCACCAGAATCAGAATATTTTTTTCAGCAACATTGGGAATCAGAATATTTAAAAAAAAAAAAAAAAACATAACCCCCCCCTGCAAATTAAATGGTTGGTCGCTTATATTACCAAAAACTGGATGTTATTAGATGTTAGTGTGTTACTAGCTGCAATAATGTAGCTCCTGTGACAAACTTGTGTCTCGGCAGAGCTACAACGCGGTCCCATTCGTCACAATGGAGCAACAAAAAAGTTGCAGTTGAAACATAAAAACTCACTATTTACGCTTCAAACATTTCATTATAACTATTACTGATGATCCCAGTCCTTGTTAAATCGGTTTGGCTGAGAAATATATGCTTTTCAAAGGTAGCAACCACCTTGTTCAAATTTATCGATCGTTTTCCATAACCGGAAACTACGGAAGGCGGAGCTTTTCTAAATATGGTATTTCTGATGTAAACATTCACGCCTAAATCGCCAAATATGGTATCGACATCCATATAATGAGGCCGGAAATGACGAAATTCAAAATTTTCAGAGAGTGAAAGTAAACATGGATTTTTATTTTGTGGGAATTACATTCTAAAATACTGGTAGGTGATAAAAACTTGTTATAATAATGGACAAAGGGAAAGGTTATGTCTTATTATTGATAAATGCAGGCGTCAGAAGCTCTGTAAGCGAGCGCAAAAAATCTTGGCGGCTGCTCCATTACGTGTAATGGGATCCCGTTATAACTCTTGCGAGTAAGCGAGCATTTAGGGTTTTATTATTAGAACTAGTGTGTCACCAAAGAAACAAAAACAAGATAAATATACAACAAACATTTAATTATGATTGAATGTGTAAATGATATATACTTATTGTAGATGTACTTTCTATTTTATTTTAATAAAAGTATTTGTTATGTATTGTATTCTGTTCTATTCATATTTAATTTACAACTACCTGTACAACCAGTGCCTATCACCACTAATGTTGTTAGTTCCAGTCCCATTCATGGCGAGGTGTACTCGATACAACATTATGTGATAAAGTTTGTCAGTGACTTGTGACACTCACAGGTAGGTGGTTTTCTCTGGGCACTCCCCTTTCCTCCACCAATAAAACTGACTGCCACTATATGACTGAAATATTATGGCGTAAAACACAATAACCCTAACACAACATTTTTCGCTTACATATATTTTTTTGTAAAAATACGCATTTATTGCGTTGACATAACGATCTTTAGTATATAAACATTAGAGAAAGCCGAAGGGGCATCTAGAAACAGAATAAAGTCAAACAATACAAAAAAAACAAAAACAAAACCAAACAACACAGAAATCTAAAAATAGAAACAACATGGACCCCATGTGCTTGTGAAGGATAAGCAGTTCTTGTTTCCTGTAAGATATCGATAAAATCAAGTCCGGTATTTGATGGTATTATGAAAGCAATCATGTCAATAACATGCCGCCAAGATACCAAATAATAACATCCTACGAGGACAAATTCGAAACAAATGGTTGATTTCGTCTTTTTTGCCTGGACTTGTTTCAAGATTGTAACCTAGTTTGTCCTCTGTGCAAACCCTCCCAAAGAAGCATCCTCTGATTTTCTGGTGCGAAACAAAATACGCCACTCACGCTAAGGACTGTGTGAATGATTGATTATTGGTATCAGTTTTGTATTGTTATAAATGCTGTTATAGTGACAGCCGGAACCTTTGAACCGTAATGAAGCGGGAGGTTTGGCGCCTTAAAATCTGAATCAACCCACCATTTCTTTAGAAATGCCTGTACCAAGTCAGGGTCATTACGGTTTTTACAGTTTTTCGGTTGTTGACTGATTTTGTCTGTTTATATACTTATGAGTTTTGACTTTCCCGTTGGAAGATTGTTCGGTAATTTTGTTACTACCCTTATTTACTCTATGAAAACCTTTTTGAAAATTTTATCATTTTGAATTTTTTTTTATATCTTATGAAATTTTTGAAAGTTTGAAATTTTATGAAAATTTTTAATTTTAAAAAAATTGAATTTTAAGAAATTTTTGAAATTTTCAAATTTTTTAAAAAAATTTGAACTTCAATTTTTAATTTTTTTTTATTTTCAAATTTCAAATTTTTTTTAAAAAAAAGTTTTGCGGTTGTTGACTGATCTTGTCTGTTTATATACTTATGAGTTTTGACTTTCCCTTCGGAAGATTGTTCGGAGTTCGGTAATGTTGTTATTACATGTACCTTTATTTGCCATTTTCCTGGTATAGCAGTTTATTTGGCTTTCCAATATTTCGATATTGAGCGTACCTAGTGAAGGTTATTCCAGAAACGCTTCTATATGTTTTTATTAGCATCACTGTGTCGATACCTCTGCTGGTGAACTATTAGTCATGGAGCGTATCCTCCTCCCAGTAGTCAGTGTTTCTATCACGGGGTCGATACCTCTGCTGGTGAACTATTAGTCACGGAGCGTATCCTCCTCCCAGTAGTCAGTGTTTCGACACCGACATGGTTTATTAGATATATTGATTATTGAAATTTACAGTTCCTGAAAAATGAAATTATTATTTAAAAATAAGGTTCTCCACCCTCAGGTTTAGGTAATCTTAGATGAATGTTGGTTATCCTGTTTAGGCCATTTGGTTTATTGCTCACAAACATCTTAAAATAAATTATTTGCCTTTTCAATATTTCGATATTGAGCGTACCTAATGGTTATTCTAGAGACGCTTCGTGGGCACTGCATTTGATATCCACCGTTTTTATTACAGTATTATTAGGATGAGTGACTATTTATTATTTGTGATTATTGCGATTTGGCATAACAATCGACAATTCAACTAACCACAGCTAGATGAAACACTCTGTCAAACCACAAACAGTACTGGTTGAAATTATACCAAACAATAACAACACAAACTACTGCCTGTAAAACATAAGGTAGTATTTGTTGACAATATAACCAGCTACAATACAAACTACTCCTTTCCTTAACCATCAACATTAAACAAATATAGGCCCCGGGTGGCTCAATGAGTTAGGTAGTTACTTAGATTACCTACCAACTCGTACAAGCCAATCACCAATACGGCGTGGGTTCGACCTGGCTTTGTAAATTACAAAAAAGGGTGCAATCGACTCACAGCCGCAAGTGATAAAATTTACCAGTTGCTTGCCCATGGTCGATGGTTCTCTCCGGCTTCTTCCACCATGATATAGCTGAAATATTGCTGAAAGTGGCGTTAAACACCACAAATCAATCAATCAATCAATCAAACACATAAATCACGACAGATGCCGATGGAAATCTAGGCTCTTACTCCTGACAGATACAAATATATGGTGGTGTTAAACCGATGAATAGGATAACAACAATCCATTGCCGACTACTCAGTGGCTAAACATAAAACATCATTCAATGAAACACCAGTCTGAAATAAAACTCTAACATATAAGAAGAAAAGTGTAAAGATACCAAAAGGGGTAATCAGAAACTGTAAATTCGAAGGACAATCCATACAAAGGTCAAACGAAAACGACAAACAATGATTTACAAAACATTACATAGAAAACTAAAGATCGAGCAACATGAATCCCACTAAAAACCGGGGATGAACTCAGGTGCTCCGGAAGCGTAAGCAGTTCCTGCTCCACTAGTGACATGCGTCGTGTTACTGTTGAATAACATGAACATCATCTAATATGGAAATAGTAGTGGACACCAGTATACATAAATTAATACAAATACCATTAATGAAACATGTACTCCCTATAAAACAAATAGAGGTAAAGACGAACTGAACATTATGTTTACGAGGAAATCGTAGGGTACATCACAACACGGTACTAAAAATGTGAAGACATGTAATTTGACAAAATGAACAACGCAAATCCCACTAACATATTGTCACAAAGGTTCTTACTCATGACTAATAAGTCTCACCTCACCAAAGCTGTATCATTACACCATGCCACTGGAAAAGCTTATATAGAAGCAAAATACAATGTAATATTCTCTAAACTCCTTGTATTTCCAACTTTATTATATTATATAACAAATGTAAAGCCACGAAACAATGTACAATACTACTACTAATAATAATGTACAATACTACTACTAATACTAATAATAATGTACAATACTACTACTAATAATAAACAATACTACTAATAATGTACAATATTACTACTAATAATATACAATACTATTACTAATAATAATGTACAATATTAATAATGTACAATACTAGTATTAATAATAATGTACAATACTAGTATTAATAATAATGTACAATACTACTACTAATAATGTACAATACTAATACTAATAATAATGTACAATACTAGTACTAATAATAATGTACAATACTAATACTACTAATAATGTAAAATACTAATAATAATGTACAATATTAATACTAATAATAATGTACAATACTAATAATAATGTACAATACTAATAATAATGTACAATACTAGTACTAATAATAATGTACAATACTAATACTACTAATAATGTACAATATTAATACTAATAATAATGTACAATACTACTACTAATGTACAATACTAGTACTAATAATAATGTACAATACTAACACTACTAATAATGTAAAATACTAATACTAATGTACAATATTAATACTAATAATAATAATGTACAATACTAATAATAATGTACAATACTAATACTACTAATAATGTACAATACTAATAATAATGTACAATATTAATACTAATAATAATGTACAATACTACTACTAATAATAATGTACAATACTAATACTACTAATAATGTAAAATACTAATACTAATAATAATGTACAATATTAATACTAATAATAATGTACAATACTAATAATAATGTACAATATTAATACTAATAATAATAATGTACAATACTAATAATAATGTAAAATACTAATACTACTAATAATGTACAATACTAATACTAATAATAATAATGTACAATACTAATACTGATAATAATGTACAATACTAATACTAATAATAATGTACAATACTAGTACTAATAATAATGTGCAATACTAATACTAATAATAATGTACAATACTAATACTAATAATAATATGCAAAATGGTATTAAAGCTTATTGATACATATTGAAAATCAAATGTTCTCTCAAGTCCTTTGTCTAAAACACACATTGAAAATCAAATGTTCTCTCAAGTCCGTTGTCTAAAACACACTTTGAAAATCAAATGTTCTCTCAAGTTCTTTGTCTAAACACACATTGAAAATCAAATGTTCTCTCAAATCCTTTGTCTAAAACACATTTTGAATGGTTGTGGTTGTAAAGTAGCACCAGTGTGTATACCCATAGTTGGCAGATCGTCATTCTCTTCGGATTTTATCAAGTCGAATCGTTGTAATATTGCCGTGAAGAATAAGAACCCTTCCGCTTTAGCTAACTGTTTACCAAGACATATGCGAGGTCCTGCAAAGTTTAGATATATTAATACATGGAAAACTTTTACGTTTGGATAAATAATTATGGTTGGAAAAATCTACAGGTATAAATCGTATTAACCGCATCAGTCGTGTAATGGTTAACATGCTCGCCTCGAGTGAGGTAGATCGTGGTTTTGAACCCAGATCGGGTCAAAGGTCAAACCAACGACCTTAAAATTAATATTTGCTGCTTCTCTGCTACTTACACAGTATCATGGAATAAGAGCAAATACTTGTTCGTTCGGAATGAGGCTAATATGTCCAAGTAGAACGAAATGTCTATCCACAGACTTTTGTCAGTGAGTTTGTACCATAAAGATCCACTTACACGTGTTGATCTAGTACAAGGGAGACAAAATAATCATTCATTTTAATGTGATTTGTTTTTGAAATGATTTAGCTGGAAAAGTACCCATTTGGGGTTAAACAGCAATCATCCACTCACTAAAAAATATCAAACTTTCTCGACTACTACAGACTGTTATTTAAAAAAAAAAAAGAAAAAAAGTAATGTAATAAAAACGTAGATATCATATTTAGTTCGTACAACGCGTTTCTGGAATAACCTTCATCACCTACGCTGAAAATCAAAAAATTGTAAAGCCAAATAATTTAACGTCTTGGGAGGAATAAAAACAAAAGGGCCTAAACAGGATAGCCAAAATCGGCTAAGGTCACCTATACCTGAGGGAGTAGAAACTTAGTCTGATTAATAATTGCATTATTTAGGAACTGTAAATTCAATAACATCAGTCAAGAAGAATCAGGTATGAAAAGGATATCACAACAATTATTACAATATTACCCATTGAAAATGCAGAAAACGCTTCATGTTTGAGGAACTGACCATCCGGTCCTAAAAATCTTTCAGGACGAAACACATCCGGTTCATCCCACATTTCCGGGTCAAAGTGTATTGACATCAAGCTACAAAGAATATCTGTTCCTTTTGGAATAATTTTTCCGTCAATATGAATATCTTCCATTGCTGAATGGGCTACTCCCATGGGTGCTTTAAAAAAGAACAGTGATATGCAACATTTAATTCCTGATCTTATACCAAACAAGTACGTATCTTACGACTCAAATGGACACAACAATCTTTTGATTGCTTTCAATAAGAATTAATATAACAGGTCTAACTAACATTCAATATACATATTACAAAAAAATATATCAGTTCATTTTAACAGGAGTTACAGCAACACGACATGTGCCATTAGTGGAGTAGGAACTTCTCACCCTGCCAGTACACATGGGTTCATCTCAGTTTTTTAGTGGGGTTCATCTTGCCCAATCTTTTTTTTTCTGTGTAGTGTTCTGTAGATCATTGTTTGTTTTTAGTGGGGTTCATCTTGCCCAATCTTTATTTTTCTGGGTAGTGTTTTGTAGATCATTGTTTGTTTTTAGTGGGGTTCATCTTGCCCAATCTTTTTTTTTCTGTGTAGTGTTCTGTAGATCATTGTTTGTTCTTAGTGAGGTTTGTGTTGCTCAATCTTTATTTTTCTGTGTAGTATCTTGTAGATCAATGTTTGTTTTAAGTGAGGTTTGTCTTGCTCAATCTTTATTTTTCTGTGTAGTGTTTTGTAAATCATTGTTTGTCATTTTGCAAATTGTCCTATTGTCTATCCTTTGATTTACAGCTTCTGATTACTCCATTGTCTATCCTTTGATTTACAGCTTCTGATTACTCCATTGTCTAT
The DNA here is from genome assembly GCA_963680875.1 of Bathymodiolus brooksi. Taxonomy (NCBI): domain Eukaryota; kingdom Metazoa; phylum Mollusca; class Bivalvia; order Mytilida; family Modiolidae; genus Bathymodiolus; species Bathymodiolus brooksi. Next base: position 95,236,261 of record OY804583.1, on the reverse strand, counting down.
CCTTTGATTTACAGCTTCTGATTACTCCATTGTCTATCCTTTGATTTACAGCTTCTGATTACTCCTTTGGTTTCTTCAACCTTCCCTTTAAAAGCCTTTTAGAAGTTATTTGTGAAATAACTACTTGGAATATGAAACATATTTACCTATAGTTGCTATCCTCTGTACCTCATATAACGTTGCCATGACATATGGTAAGTCATCTTTGTCTTTTACTACTGGTATTCTATCACCAATAACCTATGAGGTAAGGAAAATATATTCGATTACTTCCCTTGAAAGGGGTATAATACATAGTAATAATCCAGATACACAGAATAAGTCCTTATATTTATTGAGTAATAGTTGGTGATACAATGTACATTGAGTACTGGTCCAGATTTGTCACACATCCAACACCTATTGGATGAACCTGATAGACAATTAAGTGGCAGGACATATTTCTGAAATAACCTTCATCAGGTTACACTCAAAGTTAACAGATTAGAAAGCCAAATACCTCAAAAGTCTTAGGGAGCAATTAAAACACCAAAGAGCCTAAGGGGTCGACCATTTAACTTGCAGGGGGGGGGGGGGGGTTTATGGTTTTTTGTTTCGTTCAGAATTTTTTTTTTCCGGACATAACGAGAGTTAGAATACTTCAGAATTTAACATTAGGTTATATGACAAAAACTCTGAATTAGATTTTTTTTCCTCCACCAAAATCAGAATATTTTTTTCAGCAACATTGGGAATCAGAATATTTTTTTAGAAAAAAAAACATAACCCCCCCACCCCTAGTTCTAATAATAAAACCCTAAATGCTCGCTTACTCGCAAGGGTTATAACGGGATGCCATTACACGTAATGGAGCAGCCGCCGAGATTTTTTGCGCTCGCTTACAGAGCTTCTGACGCCTGCATTTATCAATGATAAGACATAACCTTTCCTTTTGTCCATTATTATAACAAGTTTTTATCACCTAGCAGTATTTTAGAATGTAATTCCCACAAAATAAAAATATCCTCTTTGAAAATTTTGAATTTCGTCATTTCCGGCCTCACTATTTAGATGTCGATACCATATTTGGCGATTTAGGCATGAATGCTTACCAATCGTAACTACTCGTCCATTCTCGCTACCCTGCAAATAACAGGGTAGCGAGAATGGCCGAGTAGTTACGACTGGAATGTTTGCCATATTTAGAAAAGCTCCGCCTTCCGTAGTTTCCGGTTATGGAAAACGATCGATAAATTTGAACAAGGTTGTTGCTAACTTTGAAAAGCATATATTTCTCAGCCAAACCGATTTAACAAGGACTGGGATCATCAGTAATTGTTATAATGAAATGTTTGAAGCGTAAATAGTGAGTTTTTATGTTTCAACTACAACTCTTTTTTTGCTCCATTGTGACGAATGGGACCGCGTTGTAGCTCTGCCGAGACACAAGTTTGTCACAGGAGCTACGTTATTGCAGCTACCCCACCCCCACCCCCCTGCAAGTTAAATGGTCGGTCCCTAAACAGGATATCCAAAACTAGCCCAGGACACCTATGGCCACGTGAGGAGAACATTATGTTGTTACACGTTTCCTTGTTGATTTTGCATACTTTAATGAAATCCTTGAAATGTGAAATATTAATAATAATTAATTACGTCTAATCAAGAATCAGGTGACATAATATACGTCTAATCAAGAATCAGGTGACATAATATACATCTAATCAAGAATCAGGTGACATAATATACGTCTAATCAAGAATCAGGTGACATAATATACGTCTAATCATGAATCAGGTGACATAATATATGTCTAATCAAGAATCGGGTGACATAATATACGTCTAATCAAGAATCAGGTGACATAATATACGTCTAATCAAGAATCAGGTGACATAATATACGTCTAATCAAGAATCAGGTGACATAATATACGTCTAATCAAGAATCAGGTGACATAATATACGTCTAATCAAGAATCAGGTGACATAATATACGTCTAATCAAGAATCAGGTGACATAATATACGTCTAATCATGAATCAGGTGACATAATATACGTCTAATCAAGAATCAGGTGACATAATATACATCTAATCAAGAATCAGGTGACATAATATACGTCTAATCAAGAATCAGGTGACATAATATACGTCTAATCAAGAATCAGGTGACATAATATACGTCTAATCAAGAATCACGTGACATAATATACGTCTAATCAAGAATCAGGTGACATAATATACGTCTAATCAAGAATCAGGTGACATAATATACGTCTAATCAAGAATCAGGTGACATAATATACGTCTAATCAAGAATCAGGTGACATAATATACGTCTAATCAAGAATCAGGTGACATAATATACGTCTAATCATGAATCACGTGACATACCTCTAAGATTTGATCTCTACATGTTTTCTGAACATCCGGGTACTTTAACATATATAACATACTCCATTGTAATGTCACAGATGTGGTGTCTGTTCCAGCAATATACAGATCAGTGATAGTTAGAAAGAGTCTCTCGTCTACAAAAGTAAATTGATCAATTTTGTTTAACGTCAAGTCAGCAATTTGTCAACTATATCAAGGAGAGAACAGTTATATTTCAATAATAAAAGTATAATGATGTCCACTTTGTACTATACAAACATGCTTAGTTCAATTTTTATAGTGATAGCTCATTGCAGCAGCAACAGTTCGTGTGGATATTCTGATTCCTAACCAGTCTGTTATGTGCTAGTGGAAAACCAGTTTTTACAGTCTGTTATGTGCTAGCGGAAAACCAGTTTTTACAGTCTGTTATGTGCTAGCGGAAAACCAGGTTTTACAGTCTGTTATGTGCTAGCGGAAAACCAGTTTTTATAGTCTGTTATGTGCTAGCGGAAAACCAGTTTTTACAGTCTTTGGCTTGACCAAATTAGAGTCCGAACCCACGATCTACCGCTCACAAGACGAGCACGCTAACCATTACACCATCGATGTGATGTGGTAACACTATTTGCTATATATAAATGAACACTTAGATAATCAAATACGTAGAAGTGATAAGATAGTTTTGTCAAAGGCCGACAGCCGGATTCCTGTAAAAAAACAGTGTTGGGCTTAATCCCAATAAACAGAACATCATTACCTCTCTATATAGAATACGTTATTTTAATGAACTTGCACGAATATATGGGGTTAGTAAATGAAAATGGGGTACCTGACATCTTTGCGTCTGTGTGTCCTTCCTGTTCAAGGTAGAGATCTAACAGGTTCCGGATATTTTGTGGATCGAATGTCTTTCTTTGTTCGTCAATTCGTGTTTCAATGTAACTGTGGATCTGGTGTCTTCTTTCAATAAGCTGTTTAACCTGTGTTGTAAAAATATTGACTGCATTACAAAAAACTTGCTTGATAAATACAGGGATTGTTGAGCAATATTTTCGCTATATCATGGCTAAAACAATTTACATTCGATGAAGTGATAATGATATCCGTTTGGTGCTGGACTCACAGGTTTTACCTAGGTTTTTATATTGCTGGCTCACTAAAACAGCAGTCTACGGGTAGACATGTCACTCCACTTGGACATATTATCCAGATTCCGAGCCAACCAGTCGTTGCTTTTTATCCTTAATGTTGCGTGCTTGGCTGAGAAGCCATAAATACCAAGTTCATATTGTTTGGTTTAACCCACCCGGCGCTCGGACCCACGATATACCACACTCGATGACGCCAACTATTACACCACCGGGTTTGGAACTAGATTAACACGACGGGTGTCACTAGTGGAGCAGGCACTGCTTACCCTTCTGAAGCACCCGAGTTCACTCCCGGTTTTTAGTGGGGTTCGTGTTACTCGATCTTTAGTTTTATGTGTATGTTTTGTAGATCGTTGTTTGTTCTTTTGTACTTTTTCTTTTGGCCATTGTGTTGTCTGTTCTTCTTCGATTTACGGATTCTGATTGCCCCTTTGGTATCTTTAAACTCTTCTAATACAATCGAATCCAAAATTATGTCTTGTGGAAATACCATATTAATCTATTAAGACATTTAATTTGATTGCATTATGAATGAATTGGTATAAAATAACAATATTTGTGTTTGTTTGTGCATAGTGGTTTCCAACACATATTGTGTTTGTGTGTTTGTTTTGTTTTGTTTGTCTTCGTCTTTTGTCTTTTGTACTTAATGTTGCCAGTTTCTCTGTATTGTCAATTTTCGATTGCCCCTTCCGTATTCTCTAATGTTTATTTTATAGCTTTTCCTGTATAAAAAGTACTTTGTCTGAAGGAAAAGAAACAATTAACCTGATCAAAAACTTACCTTGCTTGAAGGTAGTATTTTATCTAGAATGGGAAATATCGTCTCTGGTCTTAGTAAAGCATTATGCTTAAATATGAATGCCACGTTTTCTAACATTCTGTTGAAGTCAGGATTATCGTATTCAAATCTGCAAATAAAGCATTAATCTAAAATTTGAAGAAAAAAAATCTTAGAATTCGGCTTCATTTTTGTCCTTTTTATTTTTGGCCATTTTGTCCTTTGGTATCTCCAAACTCTTCTTACATAACTTTGTGTGATTCGAGCGATATCTGTAAATTATTATTGAAATATCAAGTTGCAATAGAAGAGCAGACAGTTGGAAGCAGTGCCGGATTTACCTATAGGCTCGATAGGCTGAAGCCTAAGTCATTAAAATTTAGGGGGCCTCCGGTCACGGTCACAGGCGCATAGGGCATGGATTTCGTTTCCTCCTCCCCCGTTTTCTCTACTACCCCTCTTTTTTTTAAATTTCATATAAATCATTCCTTTTTTAAAATTTTCATAATCATTCGTTTTTCTTCATTTGACAATATCAGTAGACGTCATACATCATGAATAATACGTGTATTCTGTGTCCACAGTTTTTCGACTGATACAGTATCTATAGAAAAAAACTGTGGTATCTTCAAACTCTTCTTAAAATTAAAAAAGATTGATTCCTTACCTAGAACCAAATATGATATTTGAAATGATATTTGATGTCGCTCTGGAAAAAACTTTGCTGACATCAGTGGGTTTGTTCGACTGTTTGTAAAACAGATCAACGAGAAATCCTGCTTCTTCGTTTATCCTCTCTTCAATAGATTTTTTCCCCATACCGAAATATTTTAAGGCGACGGTGGTGAATTTCCGAATATCTGACCATTCTTGACCGTTGCTTACGGCAACACCTGTTAAAAAAAGTAAGCATACCAATTATATACAGAGGCAGGGCCGGGTTATCATATAGGCTAGTATATGCTGCAGCCTAGGGCCCCTCAAGCATCAGGGGTCATGCTAAAAGATTTTCAAATATTGTTTTTGGTGAAAAAATGAGTATAATGTTTAAATATTTTGCCTTGCTGAAGAATTCATTTAACTTACGGATGCGGGCAAGTTACAGCTAGGGTAGCTCCGTCTGAAGGAGCCTCCATAATTTCAAGAGCCTAGGTCATAATCCGGCCCTGTATAGAGGCAAACATTATTGAATATTTATAGCCATATTTATCTTAATTCTTATAAACTTCGTAGTGATCATGCACATGGTACACGGATATTCAGTTTTGTGAGTGTATAACACATCTTGGCTACATTCTGTAGGTTACGACCCACCCCCCTTTTTCCATCTCCATTGAATTGAAGAGGAAGGGACACACAAAATATATATAAGCCTGTTAAAAGTAAACCCAACTGTATCAGAATTAACATGTAGCTAAGTAGCTAAGTGGTACTCTTTTATTCTTGGTCACGTTAGTGTTTGTTTGCTCGTCATCTCTACATGTGTAATGCTATTTTTATATCGTAAAAGGTTCAACAACCGTTCTTGTCTAGTCATTAACTTGTCGTAAGCACAGGCACTCGAATTCCGGACCCCCCTTTTTCCTCATTTGGTTCCTCCCGCGATTATGGTATGGATCTTTGTCTGGAAGTATATCTTTGAACCATTTATCCATATTTTACAACATTTCGTGTTACAACTCTCTCGTTCTACTAACTTTTGTTTCTAGGTCCAGCTGCCGTATTACTTATATATACATAAAGGTATGAAACAATCTTCAAAATACAAAGAGGGAATCCTCACTTCGACTCGATATTTTACAATAACGCGCCAGTTTTAAAAATGACCTTCGCTTGTCCTCGTCTCAAAAATGATTTCCCTTCATTCCTATCTAGTTTATACGTACGAACAACAAATATTTATTGACGAAATTCAAGTTTTTCTCGACGACACATCCAACTTTTCTCCACTCGTGCCCATTCAGGAGGTCAGCCGAACATATTTTGTTTCGCGCTATTTCATTGGTCGGAAAGATTTTCGGAACATTTTTAGCTTGTTCTTCGCTTGCACGGCCAATCCATTTCCTATCGAGAGGCCTATTAAGCGGGAGTTTTAAATAAGAATAAAAGTGGAAAGTAAACCTTTTCAGCCAGTGTGTTATAAAGGCACCAGAAGAAAAAAATGACGAACCTAGTGACATGGTAAGGATATTGTCTGAAATGGAAAAATGCACTTCAAACATAAATTTTGACGGATGACCATTTGATCACTGAAATGATCATAGAGTAAGGGACACGGACACTAGTTATCATAAAGCAAAAAAATCTCCTTTTTATTTAGGCTTGTCAAAAAATAAAAATGAGTTAACGCTCCTCATCCCCTATCACAGCAACAACAAAAAGACAGTGTACATAAGTAAACCCCTAGTAAATTGTAACTTTCATAATGCCCCTCTTCGTCCTTATAAACAGGTATATGTAAATATGCCTCAAAAGAAATTTTTGCATTAAAGGGATTAGAACTACTCTTTGTATTTCTTTTCTGTTTAGGGATATACGTGTAAAATTCCAACTGTAATGGCCTTTGCAAAAAACATAGGAAAGAAAAATAAATCTTTAATTTACATTGGGGGGGGGGGGGGGGGGGGGGGGGAGAGGGGATGTCAACATTTTTGTACCTAGGCTCATCACAAATAATTAATGACACCCCTCTCCCCCAAAAAAAACCCTCTTAATGCAATTTCTGATGCCCAGTTTTGATTTAAGAATTTTTAGTACTTCATGTTTCAATAAACCAATAAAAAAAATACAACACAAATTTTGCTCCCACCCCCCCAAAAAAAAATAGTACATTAGACCCAAAAATAATACGACGTGTCTAGGTACAAAAACATTTTTGTGAGTAATTACCCCCCCCCCCCCTTTTTTTTTACATCCACAATTTTAGGTGTGTGTTGTTCAAACCAGACTTTTTGTAATATTTCTTTCAGCTACAGGAAGAATTAAAGATCAAACTTTGTTGCGATACTCATGAAAAGTTCTAATTATGTTATTTACCGGAAAAAAAGAATGGATATGGGTAAATGTACATCATGTATATTGTACATAAAACCAAATCCAACAACATACAAGGAAACAACCATTTCACAAAGGAACAGCACATTAATTGCTGCTTTTCTTCTTGAATCTTCAACAACAAACCAATCATCTACTCTCAAAAAAAAATGGTCATCAACAGAGTCCTAGATTATTCTGACGTGTACTTCTCGTGCTTGTTCTTTGAAAGTTTTGCCAAAATAACAGTATTTTTGTTGAAACTTATATTCTTTTTTATTCTTATTTAAAACTCCCGCTTAATAGGCCTCTCGATATGAAATGGATTGGCCGTCCATAGCGAAGAACAAGCTAAAAATGTTCCGAAAATCTTCCCGACCAATGAAATAGCGCGAAACAAAATATGTTCGGCTGACCTCCTGAATGGGCACGAGTGGAGAAAAGTTGGATGTGTCGTCGAGAATAAACTTGAATTTCGTCAATAAATATTTGTTGTTCGTACGTATAAACTAGATAGGAATGAAGGGAAATCATTTTTGAGAGGAGGACAAGCGAAGGTCCTATTTAAAACTGGCGCGTTATTGTAAAACATCGAGTCGAAGTGAGGATTCCCTCTTTGTATTTTGAAGATTGTTTCATACCTTTATGTATATATAAGTAATACGGCAGCTGGACCTAGAAACAAAAGTTAGTAGAACGAGAGAGTTGTAACACGAAATGTTGTAAAATATGGATAAATGGTTCAAAGATATACTTCCAGACAAAGATCCATACCATAATCGCGGGAGGGACCAAATGAGGAAAAAGGGGGGTCCGGAATCCGAGTGCCTGTGGTCGTAAGTAGGGGCTACTCCCACCCGGATTTTTTTTTACACGGAACAAAAATCTGATTACTATTAATATATTTTAATTTACTAGTATATGAAATATCAGCATTATTTTCTTCAAATTGTAACAACATTTCTTATTGGGAACTCGCCCTCGTTAAAACGTTAAATGGACGTTCTCTTATATCTTAAAGGTTAAATCAAGTTGAATCAGATGTCAGTGTCAAAACTAATGGGCATGGCTACTTAGTGATTTACTTGTATAAAGTAACAAATTACAAATATAGACCAAAAAAATAGGATCCCCACCAGGTAAATAGTTAAGTCTAAATTGTATCACAACCCAGTGTGTTTTCCTTTGATCTTTAGTATTTTCTAAATGAAGATAACCATACAGGAGGTGGAGTCAAGATAACTATTTTTGGGCAAAGCATGTTCTATTTAGTGTGCTTTAACTGTGACCTAATTTTGATAGAACACAGAAATAAACACATTGTAACTTTTTTTTTGACAATTGCCTTGAATTGGTACACATTGTAATTTTTTGACAAAGTGATAGACATTTTGGGTGCAAAGTGGTACTAAGTGTAAGCTTTCTTAAATCTGACACTGGACAAAACTATAAAACCACAGGCGCTCGTGGCACGGACAACCCCCCTTTTTCTAACTTTCTGTTTACAAATTTATTTTCAATAAAAATTTCTTTATTTCTTTATTATTTCATCTCTTTTTCCTTATTTTAACTTGTTCGTGTCAATATTCATACAATCTTATGTTAACATCAAATTACGTGTCGACCCCACAGGCGCATGGGGCATGGATTTCGTTTCCTCCTCCCCCCTTTTCTCTACTACCCCCCCTTTTTTCAAAATTTTCATATAAATCATTCCTTTTTCAAAATTTTCATAATCCTTCGTTTTTTCTTCATTTGACAATATCAGTAGACGTCATACATCATGAATAATACGTGTATTCTGTGTCCACATTTTTTCGACTGATACAGTATAAGAGAGAAGGTATGCAACTCCATTTTCATATTTCGCGCCATATCGCTCACCTTGGTTGGGAAACCCCAGTGTTTTTTACACTTTTTACCTTGTCTACATATGGCACTGTCGTATCAAACTGTTTCTAAGACACTTACCTAATTGCGCATGTTCGAATTTCAGTCTGTACGTCGATCTTTTCCAAGAAATCTCGCCGAGAATAGCGAGGCAGCTTCGTTTTTATGTCAAACTACATCATTTGAGACGGAAGTGCAAGAACGGGAACCCTGGGATTTTTACGAATGGATTACCTGCAATGAAAAACCCAGATGCGCTCCGAATATTTTTCCCATAATGTTTTGGCGGGAAATATAAACCGCTGAAAAAACATAACAGCAGACGGATTATTTCGTAAAAATGGCACAACGACCATCTGAATATGGAAACATTGAAATAATTTGATGGTAGATAACTGTTCAAAAAGAAATTCAAACTGAGAAATAGATGATTGAATGGTTAGAACTGAAGTCAAAATTTCAATGAAAAAGAAATATTCACAAATCTGCTGGTGGACTATTACTTCCCGAGTGTACCATCCTCTCAGTAATCAGTGTTTCGTACTGACATGTTTTTTTTTTTAAATATCTACGTTTTCATTACTATCACTGGGTCGATACCTCTAATGGTGGTATATTAGTAACCGAGTGTACCATCCTCTCAGGAATCAGTGTTTCGGTACTGACATGATTTATTAGATATCTACGTTTTCATTACTATCACTGGGTCGATACCTCTAATGGTGGACTATTAGTCTCTGATAGTATCATCCTCCCAGTAGTCAGTGTTTCGACACTTCCATGGTTTGCATCGAAATTTACAGTTCCTAAATCATGTAAATGAAATATTGTTGAAAGTACCTCATAGTAAAAGCCTTGAATGACATATGGCATATAACTACACTAGTTCTGTCTCCACTTAGGCACATAAAACTTGTTTGACTCCGCCACTTTTTAGTGAGGTGCCTGTACCAAGCCAGGTAAATGAGCTGTCATCTATTTGTGTGTTAGAGGTCATCTATTTGTGTGTTAGAGGTCATCTATTTGTGTGTTAGAGGTCATCTATTTGTGTGTTAGAGGTCATCTATTTGTGTGTTAGAGGTCATCTATTTGTGTGTTAGAGGTCATCTATTTGTGTGTCAGGGTATCGGTTTTGTCTCTTTCTATGATTTTGATATTTAATTTTAGAATTGTTCTGACAGTGTGGTATTTTAGAACTGTTCTGACAGTGTGGTATTTTAGAACTGTTCTGACAGTGTGGTATTTTAGAACTGTTCTGACAGTGTGGTATTTTAGAATTGTTCTGACAGTGTGGTATTTTAGAACTGTTCCGACAGTGTGGTATTTTAGAACTGTTCTGACAGTGTGGTATTTTAGAACTGTTCTGACAGTGTGGTATTTTAGAACTGTTCCGACAGTGTGGTATTTTAGAACTGTTCTGACAGTGTGGTATTTTAGAACTGTTCTGACAGTGGTATTTTAGAACTGTTCTGACAGTGTGGTATTTTAGAACTGTTCTGACAGTGTGGTATTTTTAGAACTGTTCTGACTGTGTGGTATTTTAGAACTGTTCTGACAGTGTGGTATTTTAGAACTGTTCTGACAGTGTGGTATTTTAGAACTGTTCTGACAGTGTGGTATTTTAGAACTGTTCTGACAGTGTGGTATTTTAGAACTGTTCTGACAGTGTAGTATTTTAGAACTGTTCTGACAGTGTGGTATTTTAGAACTGTTCTGACAGTGTGGTATTTTAGAACTGTTCCGACAGTGTGGTATTTTAGAACTGTTCCGACAGTGTGGTATTTTAGAACTGTTCTGACAGTGTGGTATTTTAGAACTGTTCTGACAGTGGTATTTTAGAACTGTTCTGACAGTGTGGTATTTTAGAACTGTTCTGACAGTGTGGTATTTTAGAACTGTTCTGACAGTGTGGTATTTTAGAATTGTTCTGACAGTGTTGTATTTTAGAACTGTTCTGACAGTGTGGTATTTTAGAACTGTTCTGACAGTGTGGTATTTTAGAACTGTTCCGACAGTGTGGTATTTTTAGAACTGTTCTGACAGTGTGGTATTTTAGAATTGTTCTGACAGTGTTGTATTTTAGAACTGTTCTGACAGTGTGGTATTTTAGAACTGTTCTGACAGTGTGGTATTTTAGAACTGTTCCGACAGTGTGGTATTTTTAGAACTGTTCTGACAGTGTGGTATTTTTAGAACTGTTCTGACAGTGTGGTATTTTAGAACTGTTCTGACAGTGTGGTATTTTTAGAACTGTTCTGACAGTGTGATATTTTAGAACTGTTCCGACAGTGTGGTATTTTTAGAACTGTTCTGACAGTGTGGTATTTTGGAACTGTTCTGACAGTGTGGTATTTTTAGAACTGTTCTGACAGTGTGGTATTTTAGAATTGTTCTGACAGTGTGGTATTTTAGAACTGTTCCGACAGTGTGGTATTTTTAGAACTGTTCTGACAGTGTGGTATTTTTAGAACTGTTCTGACAGTGTGGTATTTTAGAACTGTTCTGACAGTGTGGTATTTTTAGAACTGTTCTGACAGTGTGATATTTTAGAACTGTTCCGACAGTGTGGTATTTTTAGAACTGTTCTGACAGTGTGGTATTTTGGAACTGTTCTGACAGTGTGGTATTTTTAGAACTGTTCTGACAGTGTGGTATTTTAGAATTGTTCTGACAGTGTGGTATTTTAGAACTGTTCTGACAGTGTAGTATTTTAGAACTGTTCTGACAGTGTGGTATTTTAGAACTGTTCCGACAGTGTGGTATTTTTAGAACTGTTCTGACAGTGTGGTATTTTAGAACTGTTCTGACAGTGTGGTATTTTTAGAACTGTTCTGACAGTGTGATATTTTAGAACTGTTCCGACAGTGTGGTATTTTTAGAACTGTTCTGACAGTGTGGTATTTTGGAACTGTTCTGACAGTGTGGTATTTTTAGAACTGTTCTGACAGTGTGGTATTTTAGAATTGTTCTGACAGTGTGGTATTTTAGAACTGTTCTGACAGTGTAGTATTTTAGAACTGTTCTGACAGTGTGGTATTTTAGAACTGTTCTGACAGTGTAGTATTTTAGAACTGTTCCAACAGTGTGGTATTTTTAGAACTGTTCTGACAGTGTGGTGTTTTGGAACTGTTCTGACAGTGTGGTATTTTTAGAACTGTTCTGACAGTGTGGTATTTTGGAACTGTTCTGACAGTGTGGTATTTTTAGAACTGTTCTGACAGTATGGTATTTTGGAACTGTTCCGACAGTGTGGTATTTTAGAACTGTTCTGACAGTGTAGTATTTTAGAATTGTTCTGACAGTGTGGTATTTTAGAATTGTTCTGACAGTGTGGTATTTTAGAATTGTTCTGACAGTGTGGTATTTTAGAATTGTTCCGACAGTGTGGTATTTTAGAATTGTTCTGCCTTGTGGTATTTCAGAACTGTTCTGACAGTGTGGTATTTTAGAACTGTTCCGACAGTGTGGTATTTTAGAACTGTTCTGACAGTGTAGTATTTTAGAATTGTTCTGACAGTGTGGTATTTTAGAATTGTTCTGACAGTGTGGTATTTTAGAATTGTTCTGACAGTGTGGTATTTTAGAATTGTTCTGACAGTGTGGTATTTTAGAATTGTTCTGCCGTGTGGTATTTTAGAACTGTTCTGACAGTGTGGTATTTCAGAACTGTTCTGACAGTGTGGTATATTAGAATTGTTCTGACAGTGTGGTATTTTAGAATTGTTCTGACAGTGTGGTATTTTTAGAACTGTTCTGACAGTGTGGTATTTTAGAACTGTTCTGACAGTGTGGTATTTTAGAATTGTTCTGACAGTGTGGTATTTTAGAATTGTTCTGACAGTGTAGTATTTTAGAACTGTTCTGACAGTGTGGTATTTTAGAACTGTTCTGACAGTGTGGTATTTTAGAACTGTTCTGACAGTGTGGTATTTTAGAATTGTTCTGACAGTGTGGTATTTTAGAATTGTTCTGACAGTGTGGTATTTTAGAATTGTTCTGACAGTGTGGTATTTTAGAATTATTCTGACAGTGTAGTATTTTAGAACTGTTCTGACAGTGCAGTATTTTAGAACTGTTCTGACAGTGTAGTATTTTAGAACTGTTCTGACAGTGTGGTATTTTAGAACTGTTCTGACAGTGTGGTATTTTAGAACTGTTCTGACAGTGTGGTATTTTAGAACTGTTCTGACAGTGTAGTATTTTAGAATTGTTCTGACAGTGTAGTATTTTAGAAATGTTCTGACAGTGTGGTATTTTAGAATTGTTCTGACAGTGTGGTATTTTAGAATTGTTCTGACAGTGTGGTATTTTAGAATTGTTCTGACAGTGTGGTATTTTAGAACTGTTCTGACAGTGTAGTATTTTAGAACTGTTCTGACAGTGTAGTATTTTAGAACTGTTTTGACAGTGTGGTATTTTAGAAATGTTCCGACAGTGTGGTATTTTAGAATTGTTCTGACAGTGTGGTATTTTAGAACTGTTCTGACAGTGTAGTATTTTAGAATTGTTCTGACAGTGTGGTATTTTAGAATTGTTCTGACAGTGTGGTATTTTAGAATTGTTCTGACAGTGTAGTATTTTAGAATTGTTCTGACAGTGTGGTATTTTAAAACTGTTCTGACAGTGTGGTATTTCAGAGCTGTTCTGACAGTGTGGTATTTTAGAACTGTTCTGACAGTGTAGTATTTTAGAATTGTTCTGACAGTGTGGTATTTTAGAATTGTTCTGACATTGTAGTATTTTAGAATTGTTCTGACAGTGTGGTATTTTAAAACTGTTCTGACAGTGTGGTATTTCAGAGCTGTTCTGACAGTGTGGTATTTTAGAACTGTTCTGACAGTGTGGTATTTTAGAACTGTTCTGACAGTGTGGTATTTTAGAATTGTTTTGACAGTGTGGTATTTTAGAACTGTTCTGACAGTGTGGTATTTTAGAACTGTTCTGAAAGTGTGGTATTTTAGAATTGTTCTGACAGTGTGGTATTTTAGAATTGTTCTGACAGTGTAGTATTTTAGAACTGTTCTGACAGTGTGGTATTTTAGAATTGTTCTGACAGTGTGGTATTTTAGAATTGTTCTGACAGTGTAGTAATTTAGAACTGTTCTGACAGTGTGGTATTTTAGAACTGTTCTGACAGTGTTGTATTTTAGAACTGTTCTGACAGTGTGGTATTTTAGAATTGTTCTGACAGTGTGGTATTTTAGAATTGTTCTGACAGTGTGGTATTTTAGAATTGTTCTGACAGTGTGGTATTTTAGAATTGTTCTGACAGTGTAGTATTTTAGAACTGTTCTGACAGTGTAGTATTTTAGAACTGTTCTGACAGTGTGGTATTTTAGAACTGTTCTGACAGTGTGGTATTTTAGAACTGTTCTGACAGTGTGGTATTTTAGAACTGTTCTGACAGTGTAGTATTTTAGAATTGTTCTGACAGTGTAGTATTTTAGAAATGTTCTGACAGTGTGGTATTTTAGAATTGTTCTGACAGTGTGGTATTTTAGAATTGTTCTGACAGTGTGGTATTTTAGAATTGTTCTGTCAGTGTGGTATTTTAGAACTGTTCTGACAGTGTAGTATTTTAGAACTGTTCTGACAGTGTAGTATTTTAGAACTGTTTTGACAGTGTGGTATTTTAGAAGTGTTCCGACAGTGTGGTATTTTAGAATTGTTCTGACAGTGTGGTATTTTAGAACTGTTCTGACAGTGTGGTATTTTAGAATTGTTCTGACAGTGTGGTATTTTAGAATTGTTCTGACAGTGTAGTATTTTAGAATTGTTCTGACAGTGTGGTATTTTAGAACTGTTCTGACAGTGTGGTATTTTAGAATTGTTCTGACAGTGTGGTATTTTATAATTGTTCTGACAGTGTGGTATTTTAGAATTGTTCTGACAGTGTAGTATTTTAGAATTGTTCTGACAGTGTGGTATTTTAGAACTGTTCTGACAGTATGGTATTTTAGAACTGTTCTGACAGTGTGGTATTTTAGAATTGTTCTGACAGTGTTTTATTTTAGAACTGTTCCGACAGTGTGGTATTTTAGAATTGTTCTGACAGTGTGGTATTTTAGAACTGTTCTGACAGTGTAGTATTTTAGAACTGTTCTGACAGTATGGTATTTTAGAACTGTTCTGACAGCGTGGTATTTTAGAACTGTTCTGACAGTGTAGTATTTTAGAACTGTTCCGACAGTGTAGTATTTTAGAACTGTTTTGACAGCGTGGTATTTTAGAACTGTTTTGACAGCGTGGTATTTTAGAACTGTTCTGACAGCGTGGTATTTTAGAACTGTTCTGACAGTGTGGTATTTTAGAATTGTTCTGACAGTGTGGTATTTTAGAACTGTTCTGACAGTGTGGTATTTTAGAACTGTTCTGACAGTGTGGTATTTTAGAACTGTTCTGACAGTGTGGTATTTTAGAACTGTTCTGACAGTGTGGTATTTTTAGAATTGTTCTGACAGTGTGGTATTTTTTGTTTTTCATTTTATTATATTTGGTTTAAGTTTAGGTTGAGGTTGAGGTTTATAGTGGTTAACGCAACTTTCAACAATATTTCAGTTATATTGTGGCGGCCATTTTTATTGATGGAGAAAACCAGAGTACTCGGAGAAAACCACCGACTGGTCACAAGTAACTGACAAACTTTATCGCTTAATGTTGTATCGAGTATACCTCTCCATGAATGGGGATCCAACTCACAACTTTAGTGGTGATAGACACTGATTGCATAAATCCAACTACCATACGATCACGACCACAATGGCCCCTTCATTTTATTAGACATCCAATGACAGTCGAGCATTATATTAATAGTTAATAGTCCTTTTAACATTTACAGGTCCTGTTGCAGCACCACATGCCGTTTTAGAAGACACTTACATTAATGGCAAGCTTATTCCAAAGAACACTATTTTACTTTGTCATCTTATGTCAGTAAATTATGATACAGCTATGTGGGACAAGCCAGAAGAATTCAACCCTGACAGATTTATTAATGATGAAGGCAACGCATTCAAGCCTGAAGGATTCAGTCCGTTTTCAATGGGTAAATATTTTAAAGGAACATTTCTACATGTTGTACTCAATACTACTCTTTAATTATGAAAAAAAGTTTAAGTTTGTTTGTTTGTTGGTTTGATGGTGTTTAACGCCACTTTCAACAATATTTCAGTTATACTGTGGCGGTCAGTTTTATTGGTGGAGGAAACCGGAGGACCCGGAGAAAACCACCGACCTGTCGCAAGTCACTGATAAGCGTTATCACATAATGTTGTACTGCTCGCCGTGAGCGAGAGTCCAAACCACAACATCAGTGGTGATAGGTACTGATTGCATAGGTAGTTGTAAATCCAACTACCATCCGATCACGACCACGACGGCCCCTCTCTTGATTAAAAGAAAGTTTAAACAGTGATGGTTAACAAACTACACCAATATCAACAAAATGAACAACTACCAGTGACCTCGCAATTCAAACCTTTGAACACCCACCCACACACCATATGGCATATATTATCAACTCTACAATAAACAATATGATAAAATTCACACATCTAATGATTATTATTGCTTTTTTTTAATTAGTAAATGATTTCAAATAAATGAGACATCAGAGGAAAATATATAGATTGTTAAGGATAAGGAATTGTGGTGTTTAATGCCACTTTCAACAGTATTTTGTTTATATCGTGGTGGTCAGTTTTATTTGTTGGAGGACCTATGCATGATTGTAAATATTGAACCAAGACACTTGCATGTAATAACACACGGGAGCTGTCGTGGTTGTAATCGTATGGTAGTTTGATTTACAACTACCTGTGTAATGAGTGCCTATCACCACTAAAGTTGTGAGTTCGAACCCCGTTCATGGCTGGTGTACTCGATAGAACATTATGTGATAAAGTTTGCCAGTGATTTGCGACAGGTCAGTGGTTTTTTCCGGGTACTACGGTTTCCTCCACCAATGAAACTGACCGCCATGATATAACTGAAATATGGTTGAAAGTGACGTTAAACACCATAAACCGAACAAAAAAAATCTCTAATAACACACTATATTACATCATGTTCACAATTGTAGGTCCTAGAATGTGTCTTGGAAGGCAACTAGCAGAAAATGAAGTTTTCTTATTCCTTGCATCCTTCCTACAACGGTTTACTTTTACCAAGGCTAACCCAGGGGATGTCTTGTCAACAGAAGGAGAACAAACAGGGATTACACGTCAACCGATTCCGTTCACAATGTGCTTCAAACCGCGATAATGTTCAAATGGCAGTATACAGTCAAAGTTGGCCATGAGGACACCTGTATTAAAAGGTCATCTTGTTATACGCCCGTCTCGAAACAGGGCCGTATTATGTAATTGGGTATGGCGGGCGTCCACACAGGTTTCCGCACAATAACTTTAGTTCTGTATATCGGATCTTTACCACACTTGGTCACATGATTCCCCTGCGGAAGCGGAAGAACCCTATTTATATTGGGGTCATTAGGTCAATGGTCAAGGTCACCGTTACTATAAATAGAATTGTTGACAACAGGGTCGTTTCCGCACGATAACTTTAGTTCTGTATATTGGATCTTTAACAAGCTTGGTCACATGGTTTCCCTATGAAAGCGGAAGAACCCTATTAATTTTGGGGTCATTAGGTCAAAGATCAAGGTCACCGTTACTATAAATAGAATTTTTGACAACAGGGTCGTTTCCACATAACTTTAGTTCTGTATATTGGATCTTTACCAAACTTGACCACATGATTGCCCTGTGGAAGGGAAAGAATCCTATTTATTTTGGGGTCATTAGGTCAAAGATCAAGGTCACTGTTACTATAAATAGAATTTTTGACAACAGGGTCGTTTCCACATAACTTTAGTTCTGTATATTGGATTTTTACCAAGCTTGACCACATGATTCCCCTATGGAAGGGGAAGAACCCTATATATTTTGGGGTCATTAGGTCAAAGGTCCAGGTCACTGTTACTATAAATAGAATTTTTGACAACAGGATCGTTTCCGCACAATAACTTTAGTTCTGTATATTGGATCTTTACCAAACTTCGCCACATGATTCCCCTGTGGAAGGGGAAGAACCCTATTTATTTTGGGGTCATTACCATTATGCCGTTTGATAATTCATATAGACGGGCGTATTTTGTGATGCACACATTTCTTGTTCTTGTCCTGTCATAGGAAATTTCATATGGATTGATCTTTAGTTTTATGTGTATGCTTTGTAGTTCGATTTACTGATTCTGATTACCCCTTTAGTATCTTCAAACTCTTCTTGTCTCTGTGTTATAAGGCCATTTTTTCTTTGTCCCAAAGGTGACCTCTTAAAACAGATTTGATTGTATATCTATTTGGAGATATGTCATGAAAGGAACACATGTATATATTTCATTGTACAAGTACTATTACATAATAGGGAGCCTTCATTGTTCAAATACTATTACATAGTAGGGAGCCTTCATTGTACAAATACTATTACATAGTAGGGAGCCTTCATTATACAAATACTATTACAACGTAGGGAGCCTTCATTATATTCATGAACAATTGTTATCTGCAACTATTTAACATGAATTTTTTAAATAAAATATATATCTACACCTCCAATTAAAATACCCCCGTATTTGTATCTAGAGTAACACGACGGGTGCCATTAGTTGAGCAGGAACTGCTTACCCTTTTGGAGCACCTGAGTTCACCCCGGTTTTTAGTGGGGTTTGTGTTGCTCAGTCTTTAGTTTTATATGTATGTTTAGAACGTATCGTAAATTGAGAGAGAAATATGAATTGAAAATTTTCTCAAATTAGACATAGCTAGATCAGATGTTTCAAACTTTATCAGAATAAGAATAAGTAATAGTACTCTAATGATTGAAAAAGGCAGACATAGAAAGATAAACTTAGCAAATAGAATTTGTCCCTTATGCAGATCTGAAGTAGAAGATGAATTCCATTTCAGTATGATATGTGATAAGCTTATAGACTAGTCAAAATAGATGAAAAATATGGCAAGCCTCAAAAATATTGCAACAGAATTATTTTGGAAATTTTCCAGTCCTGAAAGGCTTTCTTTGCATCATACTAAAAGTCTACCACAATATCAGTTGGGGAAAATGTATTTTTTGGGTAAAAAAGAGGAAAATTTGTTAAAAATCGTGAAAAACTGGAAATTGCTCATAAAATGTTAGTTCTTGAACAAAGCATCCCAAATCAAAAGTTTAGCAACACTTTTTCAGGTGTTCAATTAAAAAGAAAATATTTTACACTTTTTTCGGAAGTATAAACATCAGATTTTTGGGGTAAAAACATCAAATTTTAGTGAAAAGTTGCGAAAAAATACCGTGACCTGACTGCAAAAGCAAACAACAAAAGGAAAAATAGTAACAGAAGCTCAAAGGTCATACCAATAAAGTAAAATAACTTTATTTGAATCATTTTAAAACTTTATGGCTAAATGTTGATTGGGTAAATGTTGATTTGGGGTAAAAATAGCAAAATTAGCCCAAATTCGTGAAAAACTGAGAAAATCACATATGTTGTTTTTTTTGTGAAAAAATAACTCCAAGTTTAAAGTAATGCAAAGATGTCCACACATTTATGATATAAAACAATATTGAATAAAAAAAAATGAAAGAAATGGGATTTTGGGTGAAAAATTAAAAAATATGCCAAAAATCACCAAAAACTGAGAAAAGCTATCATGGATCATATATGTATTCGAAAATCATTTGAAATGAGATCGAAAGATCAGTTTATGAGCTGTTGTGATAAGCAAAAGAGTTTGGTTGAAAAGATTTAATATTTGTGAAACATTATGTGTGGGTAGGAAGTCTAATTGACCAAAAAGGACGATACCTCAAAAGATATGTTTATGACATTTCTATTGACATCTCTGTAGTATCATTTAGACTGTATTCCAATTAATATTCGGAAAGTTTGAAGTTCTAACAGTGTTAAGAAGGAAATGTTTCGCTATATCCTTTAAATACAATATTTATCTGTACACGTGTACCTATTCGTCAGCGAAGTCAGATTCTGCAATTGCAGCGAAATTGGAACAATTTAATCCACGACATTCACCGCATCCGACTGAACATTGAAGACCATGCTTCCTACACACACATCGTTTGGTGTCACAATTTTGTTTGCAATTGCATCTAATGATATTTAGTAGTTTTTCAGGCGCCGGTGGAAGTTCCATCAGAATCGGACAAAGTTTTCCGCGTTTAATTTTCCATCCCCAATCAGTGGGATCAATATCAACTGTTTCCGACATCCACTTTTGACACTGATAATACACACGTAGACTATGGAATTTTGCTGAATCCGATGTAGGAGGTAAACTTTTCACGTGCACCGATGTATTTCCCGTAATCACTTTGGCGGTAGATTTTCTCCAGCGAAAAATGTCAAGACCTTCAAGTGGGAGTCCTCCATAGACACATGTAAGAGCTTCTTCTCCTGCTTTGATGACGTCCAATTTACTTGAAGTTGTATTCATGAATAATTGACCTTGTGCTTTCAAGTACTCTTGATTCAGTCTTTTTAATGCAATTCCTTTGCCAATTCCAAAAAGCTTAGATGTAGAGTCGCAACCTGTTAGTGAATGCAAAGAGGGTAACAAATGACAAATATTCTCCCCAAGAAAGCCTTTTGTTTGTTGAATGTTCCATATTTTCATTTTTTTGTTTATTGCCATTTTATCCGATTTGAAAATAACCCGTTTGCACTGTTGATTGACGTGATGAATAAGCAACACCAACAAGTCAGTATCTTCACCAATTACAATGACTTCTGACGATAAAGCACAATCTACGGCTGTTTGTGCAATAAGAAGATCTGCATCATCAACTGCATTCTTATATCTTATGTCATGCTCATTGAGCTTTTCACAAAGTATATTTATAAACGCTTGCTTGTTATGACTGTTTGACATGAACAGTTCCTTTTTGGTTTTGCAAGGCATAGTAGGGGTGAAATTTATGTTCGGCGAAACAATTCCTTTTGTTCGACGCAAATGAGTTACATCTTTGATTGACGGAAGCTCTGGGTAACTGTCAAATGCAATTACAGGGTCTTTGTATTTCATGATCAACATACATTTGTGCTATTGATCCAAACGAATCACCATGTGTCCAAGGAATTCGCTGAAGTAAAGAGCCACCATCAAGAACATACTGAAATCCCTCACCATCTATTTCATGTGTACAATCGCTTCCACATGCCCATATTGCATCAACTAAATTTGACTTGCATGCCTCTCGAGGAAGTCTGTTGCAATCAAACATAGAGGAAGGAACACTAGACAATTCATATTTGAATACCTCTGCTGTATTTTCAAAGAGACCATTAGCTGCTGTTGTCAAGCGTTGAAACATCAACTGAGAATCTATATCAGTAGTTGGAAAATCTGAATCTGACTTAGTCTTAGTTTTTGCTGCTAATGTCACTGCTTGATTTGATTTCTTAAAACTGAAACTCAACACATTTTCTCCTTTCATCATTTCTAACGAACGAATTCCTATATTTTCAGCTTTGTCAACGTTGACATCAGGCTCTGCTACAACGCCTGTTTCAATATTTCGTAGAGAAACATCGGAAGTAAAAGGATTTCTGTCACAAAGGTACTCATGAATTGCGAGAGTATCTTTCCTATCTCGTTCTTTTCTGGCATGGCTAGCTTCTTTGTGCTGGTCACTGGTAAAGTATCCAACTCCAGTAAGTTCCTGCATATCACTGTTGTAGTCTGCACATGCTGGCATCGATAGTATCCATTGTGCACGTTGAACTTCACCAATACCTCTGCCTCTGGTTAAGCCTCCAGAAGATTTAACACTTTTCATCAATATCTGCTCTATAGTTAGGTCTGTGGAAAGGCCACCCCAAAAACGGTCTGTCCTCCTAAGTACGTGGTGCCCCGCTTTGAAATGCCTGTACACTTCTGTGTGATTGAGTTCAAGTTTAAACATCATTGACAAATAAACGAAATGATAGAGGCAAATCTTCCGAAACAAAGCCGTAACCGCCTAAGTTTACATGTGTAAAATCACTTTGATTCGGATTTACAATGAAACTTGTACATATAAAACTTGCAATAATATACTTGTCATTTCGTCTAATATACAATCAAATGTAAACACGTATCTACTTATTTTGTTGGTATTGATTGATTGTTAGTTGTTTAACGTCCAGTCGCAAATATTTCATGCATAATCAGGACGAATTTACTATATGTGTATTTATAAGTTTAGCATGGTAAAAACGGCGTTCCATAGACAGGGGAACGCCATCATTTGTTGAAAATTAAATAACTTAAAATTGTCCTCCTTCGTATCAATAGAATAAACCTACCCGATATCTCATTAATGTTCATATTGAAAATAATAACGTGGACGATTTGTGCATTTTTGTTAAACCGGCGTTCCATAGAAAAAAAATCGGACGAGAATTTCTCTTGTTTTTATGTTTATTGTAATTATAAATGCATGTTCTAGCCTATAAAGATTTTCTTTTCTTTTTCATGGTTATTAAAATGTATTTAAGAACACAAATCAATGAAATAAGCGTACATTCAAGGCACGGGAGACGAAAAATATAAATGCAACAAAATGCAATATTCTACTAAAAAGGGAGATAATTCCTAGATCTTCAGATGATAGATATGATAATTATGTTGTATTTTTACTGATAAATACTTACCAAATTCATAATTGTCACATAATATGTTTATTGATATTTCAATTCATAGCGGGAAGAAACTTTTATTGTCTCCCCTTGATAAATAGTCTGTGTACGGCATCCCATCTGTAACGTTAAAATCAGCGGAAATACGTGATTTTTTATGATAAAAAATGACGTCTTTCCCGTGGGTTGATTTTGGTAGACTTTTAATATATTTTATTTTGGGCCTTTCCCTAAATGATAACGGAAAGAAAAATTCTGTTGCAATTTATTTTTAGGTCAAATGCTATTTTGACTAGACTATTAAAGATATACTGATAAATTCTTTCAGAAATTAACTGATATTGTACCTTTATTTTCAAATTTTTCAGATTTAGAAAAATTCTTTTTTATATTTGGAAGTAAAGATTATGACATAAACATGTGCTGTATTAAAGGCATATGTTTTCTTGTGAAATGTATAAATACAGAAATTCATTAATGTAATTTGTTTAAGAGCAAGAAAAACTATAATATTTCTGGTATTTTGTCTCTGTATCAAACCTCCTCAGTCGAAATATTATATAAAATATTATATTAAATATTATATTATATATTTTTCATTGTAAATAATCTGAATGTTTATATTTGTGTATTCCTGCATGCTGTAGTTGAATGTATCGTTTGTTGTTTGATGACAGTCCAACCTTTGGATATTAAATCAATAAAATTTTATCTTATCTTATCTCATTCTGTTTTATTTTATTCTAGCTCAGGCAAAGAAACATATAGCCACGCCCCCTACAAGTTAATGGTCTCTCCATAACGTGTATGTTTACAACACACTCGGGTGGAAACGTAGAACGTTACGTCAGATCAGGTGTTATATGTATTTACAACAGGTGAAAATGTAGGACGTCCTTCGAATTATAAATCATCACACAATATGTTTACTGAGGTTAAAATCTAGAACGTTATTACAGCATTTATACTTCTTTTTTTATGCGTCCTGTCAAAAATACACATAACGTGGAAATTGTGCATTAGTATTTTACCAGGAGCTTGAATCTGTTGAAAATGTTGGGGAATATTTTAAACAACTTGGATCTGTTTACAGTTTTAACATTTTTTTTGGTACTATTGTTGACATATATTATATGGGACAATTTCTATGGTATTCGTGTAAATATACCAGGCCCTACACCTTGGCCTATTGTTGGTAATTTACCAAATATTGTTGGTACGAAAAATGCTGCTGAAACTTTCATGAAACTTCAGAAAAAATATGGAAACTTGGTGTTTTTGAGATTCGGACCTCGACCAATAGTTCTGGTTTTCGGATACAAAAAAGTTCACGAGGTGTTGGTAGACAATGCAAGTAAAACGAAACACAGACCCACGGATTTATACCTGACAAAAAAGTTATTTCCAACTGTTCCAGGTAAGCATTAATGCGGAGGGGCTATATTTTCTCAGAGCAAGAATAAAAAAGAAAAACAAAAAATGCACAAATTGATTTTTTTTACATCAAAATCGGTAATTTTTCCTTGCATTTTAATTTTTGTTGAAATCAGATTATGTATTTTTGCATCTTTTAGGTTAAAGATTTTTTTTCTGTAATGTTTGGCGACAGAAATCCCCCCCCCCCCCCAACTTAAATGGACGTCCCCTCGCATAATACACTTTGGTATGTAGATATATATTATACACCGTTTAGATACATGTGCATGTATATTAAACAGGTAAAGACAACGTGATTATTCCCGAAAATGACAATGCTATATTATAAAGTTGTGACAAACACATGTACAAGATAATGCTTTCAGCCACGCTGAAATTTATGTATTGTCTACTCTTTAAAATCTTTAATTGTTTATTTATAAATGTATTTTTGGCGTTTTATTTCTTGCAGTTATTCATGTTCATTCAAAATTGTTCCAGTGCTCAAAACCACAGAACTGTTCAGTGTGTCCCCGTGTGGCGGCTAGGGAAGCAGTCTCGATTGTGTGTTTTTGTTTGTTTGTTTGTTTTTTTTTGGGGGGGGGGGGGAGGGGGGTCAGGTTATAAAACGGAAAACCTGACCTGACATGTTTAAAAAGAATAATGCTCCCTGTACGCTATTTAAGACGTCTTCTGTAGATTTAGAAATAGAGTAGGTACATATTGTAGCCAATACCAAACACCAAATCTCAGTACTTTTTCAGTGGCAGTAAAAAAGTCGTTGACCCGGTTGACCCTTCCCTTCCCTCATTTCTAGATAGCTTTTATATATTACTGAACTTGTTCTCGTCCTGAATATAGCTAAAATGTCAATCAATCAATCAATCAATCAATCAATCAATCAATCAATCAATCAATCAATCAATCAATCAATCAATCAATCAATCAATCAATCAATCAATCAATCAATCAATATTGACGTACCAGACCACTGAGAATATTTCAAAGCGATAAAATACTGTAATCGTGCCCATTTCATGGATGTAAAACTAGTTTTAGGGGCTCAAACCTTCCCTTTTAATGGAATGATGCAGTCATGCTTGAAGTACTTTCCATGTGTGAGTAAAATGCCAACCCTAACATACAACAAGGCGAACAGAATTCTTATAAAGAACGCTATAATCTTGAACATTATACATAAAATATTTAATATTCGTGACAAAGATGTTGTCATATGTATATTGTTAGGGGCCGTCGTGGTCGTGATCGTATGGTAGTTAGATTTACAACTACCTATGCAATTAGTGCCTATCACCACTGAAGTTGTGAGTTCGTATTTTGCTCAGGCGAGGTGTACTCGATACAACATTCCTCCACCAATAAAACTGACCGCCTCGATATAACTGAAATATTGTTGAAAGTGGCTTTAAACACAATAACCTAACCGTAACACATGTATATTGTCTATCAGGTGTAATCTTCAGTAACGGACAAGAATGGGCGGACATTCGTAAATTCTCCATGGTAGCATTGAAAGATTTCGGAGTTGGAAAAAAATCAGTAGAAGAGAGAATTCACGAGGAGGTCCAGTTTCTGAGCGACCTATTTTCTAAGCAACAGAACAAGCCCACAGATGTTAGTAAAGTGTTTTCAAAGGCGACATCAAATATCATTTCAAATATAATATTTGGTTCCAGGTAAGAAAACATACAATATGTTTGTCAGTTTTACAATTTCTAAATAATGTAATTATCATTATAATAATTTTATTGTCAAATAAACATCCATACATGTTTGTGACCAGAAAAAAAAATGAACAAATTAAGAGACTTCTGTCCTCAGTTCTAATGACTTTATTATGTAGAAGCCTACAATTTTGACATGAGCTGTAGTTGTAGGATTAAGAAGATGAATTAGATTTTGTTCACTGGAAAATTGCATAAAATTTGGGTTTTCATTAAAACTAAGGTTCTCTCCCCTCTGGCATAGGTGACCGTAGCCTATTTTGGCTATGCTGTTTAGGCCCTTTGGTTTTATTGCTTCCAAAGCTTTAGTGGTTTGGATTTCCCATCTTTCTATTTTTAGCATACTTAATGAGGGTAATTCCAGACACGCGTCTTACGCACTACATTGATATCTACGTTTTTATTACATTATTATGAGGTACGGGGTATCACCGATTTCTAGATGCTGGAGGACACATAAAACAAAATACCCGTATGTAGCACAGGCTTAATCACATGATAAAAAACTGTTTTGGTTAAAAAAAACTTTAAATAGACAAGAACAAACTCGTGTGTAATATCGGTTTGGTTGATGGTTATGGTGTTTAACGCCACTTTCAACAATATTTCAGTTATATCGTGGCGGTCATGCAGTTTTATTGGTGGAGGAAACCGGAGTACTCGGAGAAAACCACCGACCTGTCGCAAGTCACTGACAAACTTTATCACATAATATTGTATCGAGTACACCTCGACTGAACGAGATACGTACTCACAATGTTAGTGGTGGTAGGCACTGATTACACAGGTAGTTATAAATGCAACTACCATACGACCACCACCACGACGGCCCCTGTAATATCGGTAATGTCTGTAAACCCAAGTGATATAAAAATTAACCATATTTTTCAATGGAAGCAAACAAAACATATAAAATTGAGACATTTCACAAAATAAATGGATGAATTAAACGGGGAAAAAAGTCATAACAAACATTTTTTTTTATATTTCTTTTACTTGCCAACAACAACATTAATTAACTTGTCTGTTTGTAAAACTGTGACAGAGAAACCTCTAACGAGTGGTTAATAATGACAATAAATTCGTTTTCATCGTCTAAATATATAGGTCATTGGTGGCTAATGTTTGAAATATTATTTTGTAAAACAACAATTGACGTCTTAATTCAAGAGGAGTGCAGAGACCCCATTAACCAGTTTAACCCCGCCCCATGCTGCGCCTATTTCAGGCCAGGGCGTGGATTTCTATCGACAAGGATGGTGGTCTTTTTATTGTTCAATGTGTTGATATGAAGGGTAGTTTTGTTATTCATTGAATCGTTGAACATCACTTTTCAAACTTGCTCTTCATAATTGCAATGTATACAACTTTTGTGTATATTCTTTAAATTTTAGATCAACTAAATAAATATACATCGATTTCTGAATTAATTGCAAATAATTTTTGTTTCAGATTTGATTACGATAATCCTGATTTTATTCAAATTTTGGAAAACGTCGATTTCGTATTTAAGACTGCAGCTGCGTTTAGACCAGGAAACTTCTTCCCGATCCTTGATAAAATAATCCCAGGCAGTAAGGTTGGTATTATGTATAAGATACAGTACTAGTGAAACAAAAGAAACGGACCTACGCATCTCTGCTTTCACATGAGTACTGTCTCATGCTGAAAAAGAAACCCGTCATATATCCAATACGGCCAACTTCTTGGGTACTCCGGCTTCTTCCACCACTAAAACTCAGTGGTCGCCATGATATAGCTGAAATATTGCTAAAAGTGACGTTAAACACCAAAAATCAATCAATCAATAGTAATGTATCTAACTTGAACAATAATGATGTTCTAATTTATAAAATAAACATGAAAATGAAATCGTGAGAACAGTTTTGTTTGTGAACGAGTTAACATAATTTACCTATTACAACATTTGTCAAATTTTTAAGCTGTTCATAAAAAGAACTGTAAAAACGGCGGCATGTAACTGATTTTAGGTGTCAAACCACTAATTCACCAATCAGAGCTTGGAACATATGACGAAAGTAGTCCCTTTTCAAGAAAAAAGTTCCTTTCACTTTGTAGTATTGTGAAAACTACTGAATGGAATGGACTAATGAAAATTGATAATTGAAGTTAAATAAATAGGGATTATTTTGAGCCCAAATTTGATGGATTTAGTTGTATTTTAATGCCTCTATGGAGGATTTGATGCATGCCCTATAAATACTGAATTTCATGGGGATGACCGAGCTATTTTTAGAGTAGGTGCTTTCCGTAGCATGGCATTTCACTGCAAGATTTTAAACATGCCCTGATATTTTGACAGAACGTAGAGGAATCATGTACGTTTCAGAAAATATATGGTCTTGGAAAGGTTAAACTTAAGATAAAATGACCAGGTAGGCTCGAAAAAAACACAAATTTAGTAGAAAACCTTAAAGAAATTAATTGGTGGTTTGACACCTTAATAGAGACCGTATTTACAATAACATTGGGGGGGGGGGGGGGGTGGGGGGGGGAGACGACGTTTTTCATTCATCATTCATCGAAGGGCAAAGCCCGTGAGATGAGAGATGACTGAGATACGTTCCCTGAGATGAGAGGTGACCGAGAAACGTCCTCGAGTTTTAAAAAAACATCTTTAATTATTTTATCGCTATAATAGTATGTTTATCAGGTGATTTTCTTTAAATGAGACACTTTTGGGGTCATTTAAATTTATTTCCGATTATTTGCCTTATTTTGAAAAAATAAATATATTTTTTCAATATCATATTAACAAAAAAAGTTTGAATTAATTTATAAGGATTGATCGAAATTATTTGTTCGGTTCATACGC
Source organism: Bathymodiolus brooksi (assembly GCA_963680875.1). Classification (NCBI taxonomy): domain Eukaryota; kingdom Metazoa; phylum Mollusca; class Bivalvia; order Mytilida; family Modiolidae; genus Bathymodiolus; species Bathymodiolus brooksi. Next base: position 95,207,357 of record OY804583.1, on the reverse strand, counting down.
GAGTTCCGGGTGTGTACAACCTGATTGAGGTTATTTCTTCATGAACCGAACAAAAATTGCGATCAATCCTTAAATATATAAGCCTATCATTTACGTTAGTGTATCTTAATACTCGTATAAATTAATTAACTAACGATGTCATTGTAAAACCTGCTAACCCTCAACAGGACGGTGTTCATGTCAGATGCAACATATCCGAAGATATTCTTTTCATAAAGACGGGGTTTATTCGCGTGTCACAGATGAAGTAACATGGACTTTCGATCATTGTTTATACCGGAAGTGTAATCTGGGTGCATTTGGTGCGATATCCTGCGAATTCTTCTTAATGTCAACAAATAGGTTAACAGAAGCCAAAAGATGGGCGACGATGTAAGAGAACATTGTCATATCCAGCTCACAAACAAACATCAGATAAACAGAAAGTTGTTATAAAAACGTTCAGACCAATTAACGAAGCCATGTAAACAACGTCCCATTAGAAACAAAGATGGCGACCATGTAATGTTAAATCTCCGTAGAGAGAGTCAAGGACGCATTCATTCCTTCAAATTGTCAAGGAGGAATATAAGCATGGACGGTGGACCATTAACCTTGTGATCTAGTATAGCCTTTGATTTTCAATGCAAAAGGGTAACGAATAGGTATTTAAAAATTAAGTTCCATATTTTTGTAAAATAGTTCATGTGACACAGAGTGCGATATATATGACATAAGGACAAGAGAGCCTGTCTAAGATAGATTGTCAAACCACCCCTTGTATTAAGGGGGAAACGATTCACCGTATGTACCGAAATCGCGAATATTTTGGGGACGGTTCGATTCACGATACGTGGAGGCCGCTTACGATACAAACGATATGATACTCATTTAAAAAAAAAGTAGTGTTGAACTTCCGTTTTCTTCTTTTGGTGATCATTTAATTAATATTTTGAGAAAAGTGAATCGATTAATTTACGTTTTTAAAATTAATAAATCAGATATCAAATATTTATAATTTCCACTAGTACGTAAGCGACCTCATATTAAAAAAAAACATGGCAGCGCCCATGTCGACCAGCATGGACTTCAAGGAATAGTTACAGTTTCCTATGAAACGTATCGTAATACATATCAAATATCGCTATACGTATCGCTTGTGGAAAAAGTGTATCGATCGTTACACCCCTACCCTGTATAGGGACGAATATGGTAACTTAGGTTGTTGATGTCCCTGTAATATGAAACAGGCACTGCCTGGAAAGCTCGCGAAGCTAATCACTAATTAGATATCCTTGGTCTTGGATGAGCAAACATATGCAAAACTTTATGCTTATGTATATATAATTATTTACCAACTTTGCCTGAAAATAGAAATTTGGTTTACTAGTGACCACCAGTAGACATAATAGAGTATGTAAATGTTGCACATAGCATCTAGGGTAAGGGTAATAACAAAATTACCGAACTCCGAACAATCTTACAAAGGGAAAGTCAAAACTCATAAGTATATAAACAGACAAAATCAGTCAACAACCGGAAAACTGTGAAAACCGTAACTTGGTACAGGCATTTCTAAAGAAATGGTGGGTTGAATCAGATTTTAAAGTGCCAAACCTCCCGCTTTCATTACGGCTCAAAGTTTCCGGCTGTCACTATAACAGTATTTATACTTGAACAAAACAGGTAAAACAGCTGTAAAAGCAGCACCAAACTCAGTGAAGTAAATGTCAAAGACACTTTTACGTCACACATTGATAAAAAAATATTTTGACATTTTTGTTGACACCTTATCTTTATACATCCATCGTTTATAATCTTTTCTGCAGAGACGGAATATATTTTGACAAGATCTTGGTATCGGAATATAAACTTTTTAAGAGATCGAATAAGGCGAATCTTTTTGTAAATGTTGCACATAACATAGGGTCTGAGACACTCTTCAAGATCACAGGTACTTGTGGACAGGACCCTATGGTGCCTCTGATTGCCCATCCCTCCTTTTTTTTCATGTACACAACATTTTGCAACTTTCTATGTATCACTGTATGACATATATACAAAAAAAAAAAACAATCAAAGAGCAGTTTCTATCCATACTGGGTTTCTGACATATGCATAAGGTTTTGAGTGTTTTTCTTTGAGACATTTTGGGCAATTGTGTATTTTATCAATACCTGATGCAATTAAGAGAATATAAATATAAGCTTGAGTTTGCTCTAGGAACAATCCAGAGCAGACGATCGGATTGTGCAATCGTGTTATTTTTAGCGACTCGTTACTTTCCGTGTAGGATTCGATAATTATCGGTTACCAATTTCACGCAATCGTAACTACTCGGCCATTCTCGCTACCCTGCAAATAACCTTGTATGCATTAGGCGTATAAATCACACTACTTTTCACATGTCAGTTAAATGAAAGTTTGATAAAGTTATATTCTAAGCAATTTTCTATATTTCAATCAAAGTTTTAATTAGTTTTGCATGATTAGATTTTACTTAGTATGTCTTCCATATTGGATTTTCGTGAACTATATTTTTGTGCGGCTTAACTTAACTTAACTTCCGGCAAACAATTTAAGAAGAATTTCTACTATGTACGTACGAGGTTATTTGCAGGGTAGCGAGAATGGCCGAGTAGTTACGATTGCAATTTCACGTTACTGCCGCCATTATGGTTCAAAGGTCAATCGGAGTAAAAAAACGTAAACAAGACGTCATTGCATTTGTAAACACGGTGACGCAGTTTATTCATCGTGGCAGTTATGCACATATCGTCCCTGTCGTAAGGAAGTTTTCGTGAATTTGTTGGTTAGGAAAATAATTTATGACTACATGTAATGTATCCCGTAGATCTTGAAAATAATGAGAGATCGTGTGAATATTCAGCCATAGTAGAATACATGTAGTAGTTCCAACTTCCAAGGATATTGTGACACAACCTCGCAAATAGTACTGTTTACAAAACATCCTAGACCTGCAAGAATAAATAAAAATAAATCATCCTAGAGGGTACTTATCGATTAACTTGAAGAAAATTAATCTAAATCTTGTATATTTTGTTGTCCGACTATCCTATAAAAGGGGGGGGGGGGTCCTTATAAAAAAGGGAAATCAAAGAAGTCTTTTTTCCCCCTAAGCGACTGGCAGGTATTCGTACAAAAACCAGCTTTGTAATGTTAATGCTTTAAAGTTGGCATTATGTTAGACTTCTGCATGGTTTTATAGTTTATCATATTTATATCACATTAAACATGCAATTTGTAAATTATCATATTATGGAGCATCAAATAAAACTTTTTAAAAGGCCCAACTTAAAACTGGTGTGCCCCTTTTGTTAGAGAATGTATAAAGTCTGTGTGTGTAAGACACTTTAGATCTACTAACTTAAAAATGACTTAGTTCAACTATATATCATTTTGTGATTTTTTAGAAGTCAAAATCCTGTAAGAATGCACACCTTTAGTATTTGTACATTAAACACACTGCAAAATATTACAAAAACTCTAGCTCAAAACTATAGGGAGGGACGGACAGGGGTTAAATAGTATGCCCTGATACATGGCTATACATTAACAGTCATGTTCCATTCTTACATGTATGTTAAGCACATTATTATGGTGTGGTTTCTGTTCATGAGGCACTCCATCCTTTCTTGTTTATGCCAATATCAGGAGACCAATAATAACATATAAGGATTAGTATGGAAAAAGTGTTAAATTCAGGAACAAGTCAGTCATGGTTGGGCAAAATATGTACATGCACATGTACTTTGTAAAAGATTCAACCAGATAACTTTTGTAAATTATAGAGCACAAAAATTAAACAAATATAATAACAAGAAAATATTTATTGCAAAAACAAAACATTATTAAAAGGTCAGCTACATGTATAATAACAATGTTGTAAAATAACAAAACTATGAACTGGAACATTGAAGAATGGGTAATAAAACATTCCCCTCACCCTGATTAAGTCTTAAGTTAATGATTGAATGAAAATTATATTGCTTTTAACATCAAAAAGTTAATATTGGAGGACACTATGCAAATTTCTCTATCCTTTAGTTATTGAATTGAGAAGATATAAAATCTGACAAAAGTTCCACCCCCCCCTCCCAAAAAAAAACCATACTACATGTAATAAGGTTCAAAACTCCTTTAATTTAAAAATATTTGTCTAAGACTTTCTCAGGTAAATGAACAAAGCCCAAAATATTCAATAATGTTACATGAAAAACAACACTCATATGGGGGACAAAAACATTCTATTCATCAAATTTTTAAACAAGAAACATAAACTATAACATGTGATGTGTAAACTATTTAAGCATGAGCAACAGGAAACACATTTAGATACAAAAAATGAAAAGACCAACACCCTTAGTTGGATTTTTAGAGTGCTACAAAATGTAGTTCATTGAAACAACAGATATGTCGTTCCACTCTGAAACATTATTCTGACTCGACCAGTTTTTGTTCTTACTCCTTAATGCTGCATTCTTACCAATATTATAATCTTTGGTTTGACTAGACAGGGGCTAGAACCCATGGATCTACCACATTCTAGGTGAGCATGCTAACTATTACACAACATTTTTGCGGTCGCATTGAAAAAGGAGTAGTTCTTCAAAACTTTCATTAAGCTAGGGACTTGTGTCCAAGTTAGTTAATGCAGTCAACATGATCAGGCATATATTAAAATAAACCCATACTATGATAGATTAGCTTCCAGTCAGATTTGAACTGACATCTTTTCAACATTATTGAAACGTACTACCTTGTACTATAGAAGCTACATTGTATATACATGTATTGTAATTGTTAGTAGTTGACAAACCTAATATGTATGCAGATCATTAGCTTCCAGAGAGATTTGATTTGACATCTCTCAAACATTATTGAAATGTACTGATTCATTGACACCATAGTAACTACAACATTTTGTCATGAATTTGTTAGGAACATTTCAGCCAAGATTGGTTGCAATCCCTTCTGTTAAGTGTTATTATCTAATGGTCCTGAATTGACACTACATAGACACGATATAGAGAATAAAAAAAAACATGCATAAATTTCATACCCTGCAGTGCAAGAACAATAAGCTCCTTCTGTTAAACCATCATCTTCTTTGGTGCAATATCTATACATTGTTGGGGTCGTCATCCAGTGTCTGTGATGATGAACACTTTGTTCTTAAAATACATAAGTTGTTGTTGTTCGACTTCGTCTTTAGGAAATGGAAATGTGCCTCCTGCAACCACCCACTTAAAAATATTCAGACCTGGGCAACCTTATAGGCTTTCAGCATGTCATTTGTCAATGCAACATAACCATGGGCTAACCAGAACTGTTTTATGTCTAAAAAACAATTGGTGTCCAAAATTGCATACCATCAATCATGTTCATCAAGCCTACCAGAATACATTTGAAGCCCAATGAACGGAGTCTGAAATTCCAGTCACTCAAAATTTTGTCGTAGCACCTCTTGTTATCTTGTAAAACATAATCTTGTGATGGCACCAAAGGCAAGTTTAACTTACCTGCCGACAACACAAGCCTGAATGCCGTTGGTGTCAGCTCTCCCTGAATCCGGGTCGTTTCGCCCCGTGAGTCGTTTTTCCCCTATTCCCGTTTGCCCCAGGTCATTTCGCCTTCATTTATTAAGAGTGCTTTAAAAAATGAAATATGGAAAATACCATTGTAATAGTGCTTTAAAAAATAAAATATGGAAAATACCATTGTAATAGTGCTTTAAAAAATGAAATACGGAAAATAGCATTGCAAATATTGGTATTTTGGATGTTGTAAGGCTTGTTCATGGGTACTTTATTTTTGTCTTCCTCATAATTAACATGCTTTCTTGACGTGTTTAATATTATGTATGGCTTCACTTTCATTGTTTGACAATTCAGGCTGTCCAAATTCCGGTGGCTTCATTTGACAATATTGGCGATAGGAAAATTAACATAATACATACTAAGCTAAGACATAGATGTAGTGGCCTTAATGCCGATTTATAGAGTAAATTTGAAGAATGATCCACGTTGTGTATGTGGTCATTTATTTGAGGATGCTATTCATTTTTTTCTTGAATGTCCACTTTATCAACACGATAGAACTTCTCTGTTTAACTATTTTAATAACATTGACATTGTTCCCATCTCTATAGAATATATACTCTTTGGATGTAATGAAATTAGTGAAGAATTGAATACTTTATTGTTCAAATCAGTGCAAAAATTTATTCGACAAACTTGTAGATTTAATAATTAATTATCACAGGCACTTGTTTCATTCAAAAAATATATGCCCCCTCCTCTTCATTACTTCAAGGTAAACATCTGCCCTTTACCCCTTCCCCTCAATATTTTTCGCATATTTGTGATCCTTTCGCTGACCCAATTATATCGTTACACTCCTGAGATATTTCTCTTTTCGACTGCCACATTTAAATATACCTACCGGGACCCCCTCAGACGAATTGGACAAGAGTATTCAGCGAAAGTGGCTTGGTGAAAATTTAAGACATTGAAACGGATACAACCACTTCTGGTTTGCACTGGATTTTTCATATGCATTCGGAATTCTCTAGACCGGCCATGTGTAACAATGCCATCATGATCATCTCTCAAATGTAAAGTAAGCCTTTAAAATACAGATAATTGTTCCAATGCAGATTATAAAAATATGTTCAACTCCAAATTACTGACATTTGATTTTTAAAACACTTTTTTTTTTAGTTTCTAAATCAATTTAGAACGGACCGGAAGTGACTGTATCCGTTTCAGTGACTGAAAAATAGAAAATGCGACTTTCGCTGAGGTATTTATATTTAAATGTGGCAGTCGAAAAGAGAAATATCTCGGGATTGTAACGATATAATTGGGTCAGCGAAAGGATCACAAATAAGCAAAAAATATTGAGGCGAAGTGGGGAAGGGGTAAAGTGCAGATGTTTACCTTGAAGTAAGGAAGAGGCCGGGGCATATATTTTTTTAATGAAACAAGTGCCTGTGTTAATTATCCCCAACCGTGATATTATCTCAACACAATTTATTAGTTTTACCACCCCCCTCCTTTTTTTCTGTTAAATATTAAAACAATATTTAATATGTATGCTTAGTTTGACATGATTTTGCTTAATTTACTAATTATTGATATAGCCTGCACATTTGCTGTCATTTGATTTGTTTATGCTATTACTGTATTTGTATGGAGAGGGACTAGTAAGTTGTAAAAACTTGTTTTCAATCCAATTGTATATATATATTGACAATAAAATCATTATATAGTAAATTGTTTGACACCTGCTTAAATTTGTAAAATTTCTTTGAACAATACAGTAATAAATTTATATGTATTGTTTGTACTGCATGGCTTCAAATTAGTTGTTGACATATGACACATATCAGTTGTTATTATTATTTCTTGTATACAACTAATAAATAAATAATTACCAACAAATTGTCGAAAAAGAATTCATCTATTATTATATAATAGCGATTAAGTGGGGCGAATCGACTCACTTTCTGGGGCGAAACGACCCGGTACCCTCCCCCTTCGTTCTTGTTTTCGTCAAGATTCTCGACTTTCCAACATCTAAACTCATCAATAGTGTAGATTTTACCACCAGGATCCATGTGTAAATGTAGAATAAAATTATATAGTTGAATAGAACTTCGAAAAGGTTAAAAATGAAGTGGTATCGCCAATGTCAATGAGACGCCATGAAATAATCCAAACAGGAAGGCCGCTTAACACCTGAATTTTATTCCGATTGGACTTTGGACCATTTGTTGTAAATTGGGGGGTCAACGGAACTTTTGAAAGTGTTTTTCTTTGAGACATTTTTGGCAATTGTGTATTTTATCAATACCTGATGCGAATATAAATATAAGCTTGCGTTTGCTTTAGCAATAATCCAGAGCAGACGATCGGGTTGCGCAATCGTGTTATTTTTAGCGACTCGTTACTTTCCGTGTAGGATTCGATAATTATCGGTTTCAATTTACAGACAAAATTCTTTAAATATTCATTTCAAACAAATAATTTGTATATTTTCGTCAAAGAAGAAGAATATTGAATTAAATTTTATGTTTATTTCACAAGGAAACAATATAGGCAACAGCGATTCCGGTATTCGATACCTTTCGTACACCGTATCTTTCATACGGTCTAGAGGGTGTCGCGAAAAGCAGTTACCCGGAATGTCCTAACTCGAATAATTCAGCGCCCTCTATCCGCTGTCGCTACAGTCAATGAAGCGATCGATAGTGAGTGGAATATAACGACTGGATTATTCGGGTTAGGAATGTCCCGGATGTGTTGAAGCTTTTTCATAGCCATAGTGGTATGGATAACCCGGATGTGGTGAAACTTTTTCATAGGCATAGTGTATGGATGATAAGGATTTCTGTTTTAGTCAAAGTAAATGGTATTCGTCATTATTCCTTTATTGATTTAATTTTACCATGTTTCAGTCATAAATAGCTCGCTTAACGAAGCGAGCTTAATAGTTTATTTAGCAAATATATTCCCCTGATCAGCCCTGTTGATCGCAATATCTCTAGATTCACTTAGAGGGGGAAGGGACTAGAGCCAGGGAACAGACCACTTCGGTCTAAGGCAGGGACACATGTCATGACTACTTAACAACGGATGGTTTACAATTATTTAATTATGTTGAATTATAAAATTACTACCAATTACATGTGTACACGAACGTTAAATGTGTTTACTTAATTGAATTCATGTTTTTTAACACATAGATTTCTCAGATTGCCCAACGACGACACAGCATTCAAAATTACGTTCGTTCACGAATCGACGAACAAAGAAAGTCATTTGACCCTAATAATATTCGGAACTTCTTGGATCTTTACCTAGCACAAGAAGGACACGAAGACTCCAAAATTTCAGGTATAGTATTTTCACTGTGAATATTTTCGGAATATATATTAATACATTTCGATTCCGTCGTGATCGTTTGGTAGTTTGTGACTTGCGATAAGTCGGTGGTTTTCACTTGGATATGGGAACACCAATAAATCTGGCCGCCAATGTAGAGCTGAAATACTACTGAAAGTGGCGTTAAATACCAATAAATCTAACTCATATGCATATCATTAGACACACGGGCTAGCTAGGGTTGCGAGTGCTATCATGCCATTTTAACCCTATTTCAGTTATATCTAGACTGTCAATTTTATTAATGGAGGAAACCGGAGTTTACCGAGAAAACCACGTGATCTGCGTCAAGACACAAACAAATTTTTATCACATAGCGGTGTATCGAGTACACCTGTTAATGGGCATCAAAGTCATAACTTTAGTAGGGATAAGTGTAAGTAGAGATTTGGTGATGACTTATGAAAATTGCAATAGATAGTATTATTAAATGGACAAAATAATTTTAAAATCATGTTATTAGTCAAATTTAGCAACATATTAAGTTATTGGATATTCGAATACTATCATGAATGACAATTATTACATTTTGTATACATACCATGATTCTTTCTAATTAACTTATTTAAACCAACGAATCCCAAGGATGAGTGTGTGCAAATAAGTTCATGAATAAGACATGCGGTATATATGTTTTGTAACAGAAATAAAATGGTTGAAATTTGGCAGGGGCTTAAACCGGGACTGTGAGTATAAATAGCTGTGGGCGGAGCAAACATTCAGATTGATCATTATTTTGATCACGGTTATCTCGAGGAGGAAAAATCAATGATACATAGTTTCACAGTTACTCTTGGAGCAAAATATTTGACAGGCATGGTCACTCGTGTTCCTCCCTACGAAACTGTCAGGCTTATTAAAAATAATATTCTTCATCAGTCTTAAAAACTACAAAAATCACCGGCTTCGAAAATTAAAATTTCTGAGATATATGACCTTTAGGTCACGTTGGTCATGTGACATACAGTTTCATAAATATGCTGTTCATATCAACGGGAATTTTTGATGATAAGCTCCGCCCACAAATTTTGTCGATTTCCCTTTGATCTATTGTACAACATTCAGACATGCCATGTTCAGTGGCGGATTTAGAGGGGGGCGTGCGGGGCGTGCGCCCCCCTAAAATTCGCAAAGCATATGTTATTCAACGTTAATTAAGCAGTTCAATAAATAACTTTTTCATGAATGGTTAACTCGTGACCTATAGTAAAATATTCCTACACATTGTAAATACACGTTGTGTGTGTTCGCTGATTCATATATGTATTCGCAGTTAGTAGTTCAAAGATTATTCCATTCTGATTGGTTCCGAGGTACCAGACATCAACTGTTTTCTCACGCTAATTAAACATTATTTCTTCAGTCAATTTTACAACTATAAGAAAAACAAATCTTTACAGATCAAAACATTTAGTAAACTTAAATCCTGATACTGACCCTGGGCAAGCAACTGGTAAACTTTATCACTTGCGTCTGCGAGTCGAGTGACCCTTTTTTGTAATTTACAAGGCTGGGCGCGAACCTACGCCGTATTGGTGATAGGCTTGTATGAGCTGTTAGATCCAACGACCTAACTCATTGAACCATCCGGGCCCCAGGAATGCGTTAAAACTAAACCAATAGTTCTTTGAAGGGTTAAAATATCGTGATCAATCAGTCATGAGTTGAACAATTCGCGTCACGGTTGTTAAAGAAAATTTATTTCTTCAGGTTCTTATAATCTGACAAAAAACATACTGTTAACAATTATCCGACAAAATTAAGACTAAAAGTAAAGTTGTTTTTGGTCTGATAAAAATGGTGTGGTTGGTTTAAATAAATGTATGTAATTCCTCAAACCACCAGAGCTTAGGGGGGGGGGGGGGGGTTTCGCCCCCATGGGCCCCCTACCAGGGCTCTGTCCAGACCCCTCTCCTATTCACGCCCCCCCTAATCCCAAATCCTGGATCCGCCCCTGATGTTGTACCATGGTATAAGCTCCGCCTATTTGCATTTCGATACAACCAAGTTTTAATGGCGGCTTAGATGAGTATGGTACAATATCAATAACAGATACTAGACCATGGTTTTCTGCAAACACATTTTTAAGCTGAATAATTCGTGAAATCATCAAAGGAAAAAAGGTTATTTATGTTACTATGTATAATAGTTTTCGGCTTGCTCACCAGTCGTCATGGTTATACTGGAGTCACGTGCACACATACCATCACTTGTGATTAAACATTGAATTCTCAACTGTATTGTTTCTTATTTGGTTTTTTTCAGCAATCACATAAGAAATGTTATTGACAAAAACAACGAACATCTGTCTTTGTTTTTTGTTTTTCCCAACAATCTAACACTTTTCTTTTTTGTAAGAATGATCTTCAATGACTAACGTTTTTGCCTGTTGTGTCATTAAGCTAAGTATTTTGACCTTGTAAAAGTACAAGATCTGATTATAATCACGTCGTATTAATTGTAAGAATGGTTAATTTGTTGTAGAGGAAAGACTATTTCTATCTATAACAGACCTGTACTTTGCCGGAACCGAAACAACATCTGTGTCTTTACAATGGTGTATGTTGTATATGTTAAAGTATCCGGATGTTCAGAAGAAATGCCGAGATGAAATTCTAGAGGTACTGTGTCTCACAAGTATATTATTATCATTTATGTGTTCAATTTATTTCAAAGAATAAATAATATTTACAAAATTTAATAATTTGTACTGCTTTTCGTTATGGAAAAAAACTTTGTAAATCGTGAGATTAAAAAGAGTTTATTATATAGATAGGTGTGAATTATGGGGATTTATCCGTGAAATAAATTCCGTTATACTTAGTTCAAATAAAGGCATTTTTGTATGACCAATATGACCGGAAGTAAATCCATAATTTCACACCCCGGGAAAATAACCGGTTATTGGATTACTTCAAGATCATTTCCATATCGAGGCCCATATTGGCCCGTGCCAATATGTGCCTCGACTTCGTCTCAGGCCAATATGGGTGTCTCTTTTCTAGATGTCGGAAGTATGTAATAAATAGTTTAATACATGGGCATTTCCATATTGGCCTGATTATCACCCCTCGACCCTTATTGAACCTCGACTCCGTCTCGGGCCAATATGGGGGTCTCGGGATGATAACCAGGCCAATATAGAAATGCCCATGTATTAATCTGTATGTATTCTCACATGTGAAAATATCAGTTTTTTCCCGCCGGAACTACTTTTCCATAACTATAAGTGTGGTGGTTACGTCCCTTGTTGTGTTACAGCATCGTCGGTAACCTAGCTACAATAATGTAGCTCCTGTGACAAACTTGTGTCTCGGCAGAGCTACAACGCGGTCCCATTCGTCACAATGGAGCAAAAAAAAGTTACAGTTGAAACATAAAAACTCACTATTTACGCTTCAAACATTTCATTATAACTATTACTGATGATCCCAGTCCTTGTTAAATCGGTTTGGCTGAAAAATATATGCTTTTCAAAGGTAGCAACAACCTTGTTCAAATTTATCGATCGTTTTCCATTACCGGAAACTACGGAAGGCGGAGCTTTTCTAAATATGGTGTTTCTTACTACACGCTGATGTAAACATTCACGCCTAAATCGCCAAATATGGTATCGACATCCAAATAGTGAGGCCGGAAATGACGAAATTCAAAATGTTGAGAGAGAAGATTTTTATTTTGTGGGAATTACATTCTAAAATACTGGTAGGTGATAAAAACTTGTTATAATAATGGACAAAAGGAAAGGTTATGTCTTATTATTGATAAATGCAGGCGTCAGAAGCTCTGTAAGCGAGCGCAACAAATCTCGGCGGCTGCTCCATTACGTGTAATGGCATCCCGTTATAACCCTTGCGAGTAAGCGAGCATTTAGGGTTTTATTATTAGAAATATCGGTAACCCACGGTTGATTCCGATACGTTCCTCTCTCTCCACCACCCGTGGGTCAAATCGCTTGTAAACATTCGTACTCATGAATAATTCATAAGTCTTCGCATTACAAACTTCAAATGCGATTCAACCAATCAAATCGTTCCTTTCATAATGAGTTTGGTTAAAAGTTAAAAATGTCGGACCTGTTGCAAAAATTTGGAGTGAAAGAATTGAGGGACTTTCAACAAGAATCTGTAGACAATTTGCTTGAGGGAAAGGATGTTTATTTGTCAGATTTTTACCTCCGATACCAAAGAGTTTCACTTTCATAAACGTGATTTTGATTGGTTAATTCGAAACTTTGAATATTCATGAAAACGAATGTTTACAAGCGATTTGACCCACGGGTGATGGAGAGAGAGGAACGTATCGGAATAAACCGTGGGTTACCAACGATGTGCTACAGTGAATACACATACGATTGTAAACTGATTTTTTTTTCGCGAAATGTCATTGACGACTTTAACACATAACCAACATGACGTCATTGACGTCATGTGAAGACTTCCAGTTTGAACATAAAGATTATACGTTATTTGGCTTCGTTTACGCTTCAATTTTGATCAAATTTAACTAAAATAAGTTTTCAAGGTAAGCATTTTAATTATGTTTGTATATTGTTGTAAATATGACATGTAGAATTTCACATTTTCAAGATGGCAGACCCTTCCAACTGAACCCCTTAGTATCATTGCTCGTAGATTCACACGCGTTGAATGAAATATACAAATAACAAAAATAATATATCAGAAATTTTGAAAGTCTTATATAATAAACAGTATAACTAAATGATACATTTTGAATATCAAAATAAGACCACTCGTAACTGAATACGCATTAACGATTAAACTAGTGGGAGCAACAAGTTCTGCCCACTCGTTTAATCCTTATGCGTACGTCGGTTACTCGTGGTCTTATTTTGATATTCAAAATCTATGATTAGGTTATACTATATGTAGTCACTCATATAAAACATTGTGATGTCATGGATAAACCACACATGAAATCAAAGTCATTTAGAAGCTTATTTGTTCATTTACATTTAAGGTTATCGGTGACAGATTACCATCAGTAAAAGATAAAGATAAATTACCATATGTCATGGCAACGCTATATGAGGTACAGAGGCTAGCAACTATAGGTAAATAAAATGTGATACCACAGATACAGCTAGGTCTGCTCCATACCTTGACCTACACCTCGAAATTGACAGTGAGGCGCGGTTAAGAACGAAAGTTTACGACAAAAGTAATGATTTCAATTTTCCCATTGTAAGCTTTCCTATTATATGTAGCAACATTCCAGCAGCACCCGCATATGGAGTATATATCTCTCAGTTGATCCGATATTCTAGAGCTTCCGATTCCTATCAGGATTTCCTTGATAGAGGATTGGCCCCGATTGCTGCTAAAACAGAAGCTACTGTGAACCAAGGGTTACTATTGGTTAAATCGGAGGCATCTCTTGGAAAGTTTTACGGTCTACACCATGACTTGGTTAGCTGCCACGGGTATTAGGTATCTGTCACAAATGACCACGGCCATGGTCCACCTGTCGTAAGCACTTCCCGATCTTTTCCTCGTTCTGATCTAACTAGTGGATCAGGAACTGCTGTACTCTTCTGGAGCACATGAGTTCACCCCCTGTTTTTAGTGGGGTTCGTGTTGCTCGGTCTTTAGATTTCTGTGTACAGTGTTTTGTAGATCGTTGTTTGTCCTTTTGTACTTTTTCTTTTGGCCATTGTGTTGTCTGTCCTTTTTCGATTTATGGATTCTGATTACCCCTTTATTTGGTATCTTCAAACTCGTCTTAAGCAATGGTGATAATCCATTCGGCCAATATCAACAAACCGAACAATCACCTCTCATCTTAACTGAACTCACCGTACCGAACACAATAAAATACCACGACATAATTATGATATTTGAAATCCAGGTCTTGGTTTGGGACAGGAACAAACATGCGGCGATGATAAACTGGTGAATGGGATTAACACTTACAAAAGACATGCACCTTTGTATCAACAAGGATTTTAGACCCAGGATGAATTAATTTCATACACATTTCAGTGTTTTCTGTAGTGATCATTACCACCGAGTGAACCCCAGACAATAGAAACAGAATTTAGTTTCTCTGCTCCTGGTATGATAACTCAGAAATGGTCATCCGCTGAACACACAACTCTCCTGTAAATAAGTACCTGACGTGTTTATATATCCACGTTACGGAATACGTGCGTATGTGTTACTGTTGGCCACATAAGTATTCCGTTGGTCGTGGTCACAGGAAAATATTTAGCGCCTGTACACATCATGTCCTTTTGTCATGTACTTTCGCTAACTGTTTCCCATTAGGACAATCCATTGCCACCTTTTTCCATCCGTGCTCTAGATTTTGTAAACTGCCCACGTGAATGTAAACAGCAATCAATATAAATAAACTTTCAGTGAAGGTTCCCAGGGCTCAAATCAATAGATCTGCGCAATGCATCCTGGGTAGCGGATATGAGTGGTCCTCTCGGTGGAGAGTTTTCAGGTTATAATTCGGAATGCCTGACAGTGGACAACGTATTTGTAGAGTATCATGCTCCCTGTACGCTAAATATTCCAATTTGTAGATTTCTAAAAAGAGTAGGTGCATTGTAGCTCTCCATACCTTTTCAGTGGCAGTCAAAAATCGTTGACCCGGTTAACCCACCCCTTACTGCATTTCTATATAGTGCACTTGTTCTCGTTCATAGCTGAAATACTGCTCGCTTTGCTAAGCAACAATCAATATTTTAGACGAATGCTTATTTTTCTTATTGATGCTGCCAGGAGTGATGTAATCCAGAATTCTAATACTATTGGTTAGGGACCGACCATTTAACTTGAAGGGGGGGGGGGGGGGTTTAGTTTTTTTGTGTTCCGTTCAGAATTTTTTTTTCGGACAACACAAGAGTTAGAATATTTTTTTTTGTCACGCAAAACGCGAATTTTTTTTCCAGAATTTAACATTAGGTTATATGACAAAACCTCTGAATCAGATTATTTTTTTTTTCCTCCACCAAAATCAGAATATTTTTTTCAGCAACATTGGGAATCAGAATATTTTTTTAACCCCCACCTTCAAGTTAAATGGTCGTTCCCTTATGTAACAAGCAATTTCATTGGTCAATTGCATTTACAGGTCAGAGTAAATTTTGCGTTTTACCATGTTGGAAACTGTGTAAATATGTTGATTTGAAGTGACACACATTAAATTTACTTTTAAAATTGTTACTTAAACTAAATAAAAGTTTAGAGTTGATAGTTTCGTTTATGATTACATAATAGATCATTGAATATTTTATAAAGCGTTTGATTTCTACTCGTCGCCAGGAAAACTCAATTTGTGACAGTAAATTCGACGATTTACGGCGACAACACTTCAAATAAAATACAGTTTTTCCCTCTGTTGAATTTCTTCCTTTTTCTCATTGTAGCGTCAATGGGTCTACCCCATATTGCAACAGAAGATATTCATATCGATGGGAAAACGATTCCAACAAATACGATTATTCTATGTTGTTTGATATCAGTGCACCTTGACCCGGAAGTATGGGATGAACCAGATATGTTTCGCCCAGAAAGATTTCTGGGAAACAATGGTCAGTTTGTCAAGCAAGATGCCTTTTGTGCATTCTCCATGGGTAAGATTTTTTTTCAATTACCATGAACATTATAGATGTTTGTTTGTTTGTTTGATGGTGTTTAACGCTACTTTCAACAATATTTCAGTTATATCGTGGCGGTCAGTTTTATTGGTGAAGGAAACCAGAGGTACCGGAGAAAACCACAGCCTATCGCAAGTCACTTACAAACTTTATCACATTAATGTTGTACACCTCGCTCTGATCAGTGGTGATAGACACTGATTGCATAGGTAGTTATAAATCCAACTACAATACGATCACGGCCACAACGGCCCTTGAACATCATAGAGATTATTGATGGAGTTAATGATATAAATATTTTGTTGCTGATTACTTGTTACTATGGAGTCAAGATATCTTTCTAAGATTGCAACGCCGCGGTAGATTGTGGGTTCAAGTCTCAGTCGGGTCAAATCAAAGACCATAAAATTGATATGTGTTGCTTCTCCGCTAAACATACAATGCACACTACGGAGTAAAAGTAAAGACTGGTTGGTTGATAAAATAAAAAAACATATCACACTGTTGGAATCGGAATAATGTGTCCGAATGGAGGAACATGTCCACCCGTGGACTGTTCTTTCAGTGAGCTAGCACTAAAAGATCCAGATAAGCGTGTTGGTCTAGTATAAAGCGAACATCATGATCTTATCATCGAAATGTAACTTATTCTCGAAATGATATAAATGTAGATGGTACATTGTTCACATGGCGCTAAACAACAATCACTGACACGCTCACAAGACTGAAAGGTCAGGAAACTATCAAAATTCATCAAATGAAATATGTTAAATAAGTTTTAAACATAAAAGATTTAATCTGTAATTAAACGTTAGAGAATACCGAAGTGGCAATCAAAAAGGACAATCCAGAGACGAAGAAAAACAAAACAAAAACACAACACAATAACCACTATACGGAAACCACAAATAACGTAATAAAACATGCTCCTTCCTACAAACAACTCGAGGTAAAGACGAACCGAACATAACGTAATAAAACATGCTCCCTCCTACAAACAACTCGAGGTAAAGACGAACCGAACATAACGTAATAAGACATGCTCCCTCCTACAAACAACTCGAGGTAAAGACGAACCGAACATAACGTAATAAGACATGCTACCTCCTACAAACAACTGGAGGTAAAGACGAACCGAACATAACGTAATAAGACATCCTCCCTCCTACAAACAATTCGGGGTAAAGACGAACCGAACATAACGTAATAAGACATGCTCCCTCCTACAAACAACTCGAGGTAAAGACGAACCGAACATAACGTAATAAGACATGCTCCCTCCTACAAAGAACTCGAGGTAAAGACGAACCGAACATAACGTAATAAGACATGCTCCCTCCTACAAACAACTCGGGGTAAAGACGAACCGAACATAACGTAATAAGATATGCTCCCTCCTATAAACAACTCGAGGTAAAGACGAACCGAACATAACGTAATAAGACATGCTCCCTCCTACAAACAACTCGAGGTAAAGACGAACCGAACATAACGTAATAAGACATGCTCCCTCCTACAAACAACTCGAGGTAAAGACGAACCGAACATAACGTAATAAGACATGCTCCCTCCTACAAACAACTCGAGGTAAAGACGAACCGAACATAACGTAATAAGACATGCTCCCTCCTACAAACAACTCGAGGTAAAGACGAACCGAACATAACGTAATAAAACATGCTCCTTCCTACAAACAACTCGAGGTAAAGACGAACCGAACATAACGTAATAAGACATCCTCCCTCCTACAAACAACTCGGGGTAAAGACGAACCGAACATAACGTAATAAGACATGCTCCCTCCTACAAACAACTCGAGGTAAAGACGAACCGAACATAACGTAATAAGACATGCTCCCTCCTACAAACAACTCGAGGTAAAGACGAACCGAACATAACGTAATAAGACATGCTCCCTCCTACAAACAACTCGAGGTAAAGACGAACCGAACATAACGTAATAAAACATGCTCCTTCCTACAAACAACTCGAGGTAAAGACGAACCGAACATAACGTAATAAGACATGCTCCCTCCTACAAACAACTCGAGGTAAAGACGAACCGAACATAACGTAATAAGACATGCTCCCTCCTACAAACAACTCGAGGTAAAGACGAACCGAACATAACGTAATAAGACATGCTCCCTCCTACAAAGAACTCGAGGTAAAGACGAACCGAACATAACGTAATAAGACATGCTCCCTCCTACAAACAACTCGGAGTAAAGACGAACCGAACATCGGTTTTATGCAGAAATCGTAACAGACATCACAGCACGGAACTCACAACGTAATTATGTTCATCCATATTAGTTTTTGTGACATACAGGTCCACGTATTTGTCTTGGTAAACAGTTAGCTGAGGCAGAGCTAATATTATTCTTCACTTCATTTTTACAACGATTCAACTTGATAAAGGCCGACGAGAATGACGATTTACCAACAGCTGGTGTACAGACTGGTGTAACCTTACAACCACAACCATTTAATATGCGTTTTATACCAAGGGTGTAAAGGAACATGACAGGACAATAATAACTTACTTTTGTTATATTTTGTCCGTTTTGCTTGTTAACATTTTGTTTTCTACTCTTTTGCAAAATGGGTCTCGATCCCAATCGCGAAAAAATGACGTTTTTTTAATATTTGTTTGAAGCTTATGTAGAGGTTTCTTTTTTTTTAACTAGTTTTATTTTTTCATAAAGTACATGTTCATGTTTTTGTGGTGTTCGTGTTACTAGGTATTCAGCTGTCTGTGTTGTGTTTTGTTTTGTTGGTCGTAATTTGTCTTTTTGTCATTTTATGTTTTGCCTTAGCATTACTTGTACAACATCTGATCAACCCTTTATGAATTTTTAACCCGGGGGCGGATCCAGGGGGAGGCGCACCCGGCGCGCGCCCCCCCTAAAATTGGAAAAAAATATGATTTTTTGCGCAAAATCGTGATTTTTCACACGAAATACCCCAACATTTTTTTAAGTGCGCCCCCCTAACTTAAAATCCTGGATCCGCCACTGTTACACATTTCAACAAATTATATACAATGTATAATGTATTTATTTGTATGGGCATGTTGTAGAATGCCTACTGGGCTTTTATATACTGGTGGTAATTGTTTTTAAATTGCTGGTGGAAACTGGAGTACCCGTGAAAAAACACTGGCATGCCACAAGTCTTTGACAAACTATTACAAAATGTTGTACACCTTGTCTAGGACGGCAATAAAATTCAACAATGTAGAAGTGGTGATGAAACCTTAATTGTATCGGTATCTATTAAAATACCATACGATCGTTGCCACGACGACCCACTAGTAGTACTTACTAGAAATAAATGGATGTAATTGTAGTTGTATCTTTAGTTATTAAAACCGAGTACACGCCAAGAGGTATTGCTGGATTGGTCAACATATTTAACATTAAGAGTTTTACAAACGATTGAAGAGTAAAAAAGAAATATTAAGTTAGGGACCGACCATTTAACTTGCAGGGGGGGGGGGGGGAGGTTATGGTTTTTTGGTTCGTTCAGAAAACACAAGAGTTAGAATATTATTTTTTTGTTGTTGCGCAAAGTGCGAAATTTGTTTCCAGAATTTAACATTTTTTTCCTCCACCAAAATCAGAATATTTTTTTCAGCAACATTGGGAATCAGAATATTTTTTTAGAAAAAAAACATACCCCCCCCCTGCAAGTTAAATGGTCGGTCCCTTATATTACCCAACACTGGATGTTATTAGATGTTAGTGTGTCACCAACGAAACAAAAACAAGATAAATATACAACAAACATTTAATTATAATTAGATTGAATGTGTAAATGATATATATTTATTGTAGATGTACTTTCTATTTTATTTTAATAAAAGTATTTGTTATGTATTGTATTCTGTTCTATTCATATTTAATTTACAACTACCTGTGCAACCAGTGCCTATCACCACTAATGTTGTTAGTTCGAGTCCCATTCATGGCGAGGTGTACTCGATACAACATTATGTGATAAAGTTTGTCAGTGACTTGTGACACTCACAGGTAGGTGGTTTTCTCTGGGCACTCCTCTTTCCTTCACCAATAAAACTGACTGCCACTATATGACTGAAATATTATGGCGTAAAACACAATAACCATAACACAACATTTTTCGCTTACATATATTTTTTTTGTCAAAATACGCATTTATTGCGTTGACATAACGATCTTTAGTATATAAACTTTAGAGAAAGCCGAAGTGGCATCTAGAAACAGAATAAAGTCAAACAATACCAAAAAAACCCAAAAAACAAACAACACAGAAATCTAAAAATAGAAGCAACATGGACCCCATGTGCTTGGGAAGGATAAACAGTTCTTGTTTCCTATAAGACATCGATAAAATCAAGTCCGGTATTTGATGGTATTATGAAAGCAATCATGTCAATAACATGCCGCCAAGATACCAAATAATAACATCATACGAGGACAAATTCGAAACAAATGGTTGATATCGTCTTTTTTGCCTGGACTTGTTTCAAGATTGTAACCTAGTTTGTCCTCTGTGCAAACCCTCCCAAAGAAGCATCCGCCGCTTTTCTGGTGCGAAACAAAATACGCCACTCACGCTAAGGACTGTGTGAATGATTGATTATTGGTATCAGTTTTGTAATGTTATAAATGCTGTTATAGTGACAGCCGGAACCTTTGACGCCTTAAAATCTGATTCAACCCAACATTTCTTTAGAAATGCCTGTACCAAGTCAGGGTCATTGCGGTTTTCACAGTTTTCCGGTTGTTGACTGATTATGTCTGTTTATATACTTATGAGTTTTGACTTTCCCTTCGGAAGATTGTTCGGAGTTGGGTAATTTTGTTTTTACATGTACCCTTATTTGCCATTTTCCTGGTTCGTATAGCAGTTTATTTGGCTTTCCAATATTTCGATATTGAGCGTACCTAATGAATGTTATTCCAGAAACACTTCTATATGTTTTTATTAGTATCACTGTGTCGATACTTCTGCTGGTGAACGTATCCTCCTCCAAGTAGTCAGTGTTTCGACACCGACATGGTTTATTAGATATATTGATTATTGAAATGTACAGTTCCTGAAAAATGAAATTATTATTAAAACTAAGGTTCTCCACCCTCAGGTTTAGGTGATCTTAGATGAATGTTGGCTATCCTGTTTAGGCCATTTGGTTTATTGCTCGCAAATTCTTTTAAATAAATTATTTGCCTTTTCAATATTTCGATATTGAGCGTACATAATGGTTATTCTAGAGACGCTTCGTGGGCACTGAATTTAATATCCACCGTTTTTATTACAGTATTATTAGGATGAGTGACTATTTATTACTTGTGATTATGGCGATTTGGCATAACAATCGACAATTCAACTAACCACAGCTAGATGAAACACTCTGTCAAACCACAAACAATACTGGTCGAAATTATACCAAACAATAACAACACAAATTACTCCCTGTAAAACATAAGGTAGTATTTGTTGACAATATAACCAGCTACAACATAAACTACTCCCTGTAAAACATAAGGCAGTATTGGTTGACAATATAACCAGCTACAATACAAACCACTCCTTTCCTTAACCATCAACATTAAACAAACATAGTCCCCGGGTGGCTCAATGAGTTAGGTAGTTGGATTACCTACCAACTCATACAAGCCAATCACCAATACGGCGTGGGTTCGACCTGGCTTTGTAAATTACAAAAAGGGTGCAATCGACTCACAGCTGCAAGTGATAAAGTTTACCAGTTGCTTGCCCATGGTCGATGGTTCTCTCCGGCTTCTTCCACCATGATATAGCTGAATGCTGAAAGTGGCGTTAAACACCACAAATCAATCAATCAATCAAACAAACACATAAATCACGACAGATGCCGATGGAAATCTAGGCTCTTACTCCTGACAGATACAAATATATGGTGGTGTTAAACCGATGAATAGGATAACAACAATCCATTGCTGACTACTCAGTGGCTAAACATAAAACATCATTCAATGAAACACCAATCTGAAAGAAAACTCTAACATGTAAGAAGAAAAGTGTAAAGATACCAAAAGGGGTAATCAGAAACTGTAAATTCGAAGGACAATCCATACAAAGGCCAAACGAAAACAAACAATGATTTACAAAACATTACATAGAAAACTAAAGATCGAGCAACATGAATCCCACTAAAAACCGGGGATGAACTCAGGTGCTCCGGAAGCGTAAGCAGTTCCTGCTCCACTAGTGACATGCGTCGTGTTACTGTTGAATGACATGAACATCATCTAATATGGAAATAGTAGTGGACACCAGTATACATAAATTAATACAAATACCATTAATGAAACATGTACTCCCGATAAAACAAATAGAGGTAAAGACGAACCGAACATTGTGTTTATGAGGAAATCGTAGGGTACATTACAACACGATACCAAAAATGTGAAGACATGTAACTTGACAAAATGAACAACGAGAACCCCACTAACATTGTCACAAAGGTTCTTACTCATGACTAATAAGTCTCACCTCACCAAAGCTGTATCATTACACCATGCCACTGGAAAAGCTTATATAGAAGCAAAATACAATGTAATATTCTCTAAACTCCTTGTATTTCCAACTTTATTATATTATATAACAAATGTAAAGCCACGAAACAATGTACAATACTACTACTAATAATAATGTACAATACTACTACTAATACTAATAATAATGTACAATACTACTACTAATAATAAACAATACTACTAATAATGTACAATATTACTACTAATAATATACAATACTACTACTAATAATAATGTACAATACTACTACTAATAATAATGTACAATATTAATACTAATAATAATGTACAATACTAATACTAATAATAATGCACAATACTAATACTAATAATAATGTACAATACTACTACTAATACCAATGTACAATACTAATAATAATGTACAATACTAATACTAATAATAATGTACAATACTACTACTAATAATAATGTACAATATTAATACTAATAATAATGTACAATACTAATACTAATAATAATGTACAATACTACTACTAATATACAATACTAATAATAATGTACAATACTACTACTAATAATAATGTACAATACTACTAATAATAATAATGTACAATACTAATAATAATGTACAATACTAATACTAATAATAATGTACAATACTAATACTAATAATAATGTACAATACTACTACTAATACTAATGTACAATACTACTACTAATAATAATGTACAATACTAATACTAATAATAATGTACAATACTAATAATAATGTACAATATTAATATTAATAATAATGTACAATACTAATACTAATAATAATGTACAATACTAATACTAATAATAATGTACAATACTAATACTAATAATAATGTACAATACTAATAATAATGTAAAATACTAATAATAATGTACAATACTAATAATAATGTACAATACTAATACTAATAATGTACAATACTACTACTAATAATACTGTATAATATTAATACTAATAATAATGTACAATACTAATACTAATAGTAATGTACAATACTAATACTAATGTACAATACTAATAATAATGTACAATATTAATACTAATAATAATGTACAATACTAATACTAATAATAATGTACAATACTACTAATAATAATAATGTACAATACTAATAATAATGTACAATACTAATACTAATAATAATGTACAATACTAATAATAATGTGCATTACTAGTACTAATAATAATGTACAATACTAATACTAATGTACAATACTAATAATAATGTACAATATTAATACTAATAATAATGTACAATACTAATACTAATGTACAATACTAATACTAATAATAATGTACATTACTAGTACTAATAATAATGTACAATACTAATACTAATAATAATGTACAATACTAGTACTAATAATAATGTACAATACTAATACTAATAATAATATGCAAAATGGTATTAAAGCTTATTGATACATATTGAAAATCAAATATTCTCTCAAGTCCTTTGTCTAAAACACACATTGAAAATCAAATGTTCTCTGAAGTCCTTTGTCTAAAACACACATTGAAAATCAAATGTTCTCTCAAGTCCTTTGTCTAAACACACTTTGAAAATCAAATGTTCTCTCAAGTCCTTTGTCTAAAACACACATTGAAAATCAAATGTTCTGTCAAGTCCTTTGTCTAAACACACTTTGAAAATCAAATGTTCTCTCAAGTCCTTTGTCTAAAACACACTTTGAAAATCAAATGTTCTCTCAAGTCCTTTGTCTAAAACACATTTTGAAAATCAAATATTCTCTCAAGTCCTTTGTCTAAAACACATTTTGAATGGTTGTGGTTGTAAAGTAACGCCAGTGTGTATACCCATAGTTGGCAGATCGTCATTCTCTTCGGATTTTAACAAGTCGAATCGTTGTAATATTGCCGTGAAGAATAAGATCACTTCCGCCTCAGCTAACTGTTTACCAAGACATATGCGAGGTCCTGCAAAGTTTAGATATCATATTAATAAATGGAAAACTTTTACGTTTGGATAAATAATTATGATTGGAAAAATCTACAGGTATAAATCGTATTAACCTCATCGGTCGTGTAATGGTTAACATACACGCCTCGAGTAAGGTAGATCGTGGGTTTGAGCCCAGATCAGGTCAAACCAACGACCATAAAATTGATATTTGCTGCTTCTCTGCTACTTACACAGTAACATGGAGTAAGAGCATATACTTGTTCATTCGGAATCAGGCTAATATGTCCAAGTAGAACGAAATGTCTATCCGCAGACTTTTGTTTCAGTGAGTTTGTACCATAAAGATCCACTTACGCGTGTTGGTCTAGTACAAGGGGGACAACATCATCATTCAATTTAATGTAACTTGTTCTTGAAATGATTTAGCTGGAAAAGTACCCATTTGGGGTTAAACAGCAATCATCCACTCACCCACTCACTAAAAAATATCAAACTTTCTCGACTGCTGTTATTTTATAAAAAAAAAAAAAAAAAAAAAAGTAATATAATAAAAACGTGGACATCAAATTTAGTGCGCAGAACTCGTTTCTGGAATAACCTTCATCACCTACGCTGAAAATCGAAAAATTGTAAAGCCAAATAATTTAACGTCTTGGTAGGAATAAAACAAAAGGGCCTAAACAGGATAGCCAAAACCGGCTAAGGTCACCTATGCCTGAGGGAGTAGAACCTTAGTCTCATTAATAATTCCATTATTTAGGAACTGTAAATTCAATAACATCAGTCAAGAAGAACCAGGTATGAAAAGACATTTGTCAAATGATTTATCAAATTCCTTAATTCTTAAAAGGATATCACAACAATTATTACAATATTACCCATTGAAAATGCAGAAAACGCTTCATGTTTGACGAACTGACCATCCAGTCCTAAAAATCGTTCAGGACGAAACACATCCGGTTCATCCCACATTTCCGGGTCAAAGTGTATTGACATCAAGCTACAAAGAATATCTGTTCCTTTTGGAATAATTTTTCCATCAATATGAATATCTTCGATTGTTGAATGGGCTACTCCCATGGGTGCTTTAAAAAAGAACAGTGATATGCAACATTTAATTCCTGATCTTATACCAAACATTTAATTCCTGATCTTATACCAAACATTTAATTCCTGATCTTATACCAAACATTTAATTCCTGATCTTATACCAAACATTTAATTCCTGATCTTATACCAAACAAGTATCTGACGACTCAAATGGACACAACAATCTTTTGATTGCTTTCAATAAGAATTAATATAACAGGTCTAACATTCAATATACATATTACAAAAAAATATATCAGTTCATTTTAACAGGAGTTACAGCAATACGACATGTGCCATTAGTGGAGCAGGAACTTCTCACCCTGCCAGTACACATGGGTTCATCTCAGATTTTTAGTGGGGTTCGTCTTGCTCAATCTTTATTTTTCTGTGTAGTGTTTTGTAGATCATTGTTTGTTTTTAGTGGGGTTCATTTTGCTCAATCTTTTTTTTTTTGTGTAGTGTTCTGTAGATCATTGTTTTTAGTGAGGTTTGTGTTGCTCAATCTTTATTTTTCTGTGTAGTATCTTGTAGATCAATGTTTGTTTTAAGTGAGGTTTGTCTTGCTCAATCTTTATTTTTCTGTGTAGTGTTCTGTAGATCATTGTTTGTTTTTAGTGAGGTTTGTGTTGCTCAATCTTTATTTTTCTGTGTAGTATCTTGTAGATCAATGTTTGTTTTAAGTGAGGTTTGTCTTGCTCAATCTTTATTTTTCTGTGTAGTGTTCTGTAGATCATTGTTTGTTTTTAGTGAGGTTTGTGTTGCTCAATCTTTATTTTTCTGTGTAGTATCTTGTAGATCAATGTTTGTTTTAAGTGAGGTTTGTCTTGCTCAATCTTTATTTTTCTGTGTAGTGTTCTGTAGATCATTGTTTGTTTTTAGTGAGGTTTGTGTTGCTCAATCTTTATTTTTCTGTGTAGTATCTTGTAGATCAATGTTTGTTTTAAGTGAGGTTTGTCTTGCTCAATCTTTATTTTTCTGTGTAGTGTTTTGTACATCATTGTTTGTTATTTTACTATTTATCCTATTGTCTATCATTTGATTTACAGCTTCTGATTACTCCATTGTCTATCCTTTGATTTACAGCTTCTGATTACTCCTTTGGTTTCTTCAACCTTCCCTTTAAAAGCCTTTTAGAAGTTATTTGTGAAATAACTACTTGGAATATGAAACATTTTTACCTATGGTTGCTATCCTTTGTACCTCATATAACGTTGCCATGACATATGGTAAGTCATCTTTGTCTTTTACTACTGGTATTCTATCACCAATAACCTATGAGGTAAGGAAAATATATTCGATTACTTCCCTTGAAAGGGGTATAATACATAGTAATAGTCCACAGATACACAGAATAAGTCCTTATATTTATTGAGTAATAGTTGGTGATACAATGTACATTGAGTACTGGTCCAGATTTGTCACACATCCAACACCTTTTGGATGAACCTGATAGACAATTAAGTGGCAGGACGTATTTCTGAAATAACCTTCATCAGGTTACACTCAAAGTTAACGGAATAGAAAGCCAAATACTTCAAAAGTCTTAGGGAGCAAATAAACAACCAAAGAGCCTAAGGGATCGACCATTTAACTTGCAGGGGGGGGGGGGGGGGGGGGCGAATTACGGTTTTTTGTTTCGTTCAGAATTTTTTTTTCGGACATAACGAGAGTTAGAATACTTTTCTTTTGTTGCGCGAAGGTTAGGTTATATGACAAAAACTCTGAATTAGATTATTTTATTTTACCTCCTCCAAAATCAGAATATTTTTTTCAGCAACATTGGGTATCAGTATATATTTTTTTAGAAAAAAAACCATAACCTCCCCCCCCCCCCCCCCCCTGCATGTTAAATGGTCGGTCCCTAAATAGGATATCCAAAACCAGCCCAGGACACCTATGCCCACGTGAGGAGAACATTAGGTTGTTACATGTTTTCTTGTTGATTTTGTATACTTTAATGCTATTGCTTGATGAAATCCTTGAAATGTGAAATATTGTTAATAATTAATTACGGCTAATCAAGAATCAGGTGACATACCTCTAAGATTTGATCTCTACATTTTTTCTGAACATCCGGGTACTTTAACATATATAACATACTCCATTGTAATGTCACAGATGTGGTGTCTGTTCCAGCAATATACAGATCAGTGATAGTTAGAAAGAGTCTCTCGTCTACAAAAGTAAATTGATCAATTTTGTTTAAGGTCAAGTCAGCAATTTGTCAACTATATCAAGGAGAGAACAGTTATAGTTCAATAGTAAAAGGATGATGATGTCCGTTTTGTACTATACAAACACGCTTAGTTCGATGTTTATAGTGATAGCTCATTGCAGCAGCAACAGTCCGTGCGGGTATTCTGATTCCTAGCCAAACAGTCTATTATGTGCTAGCGGAAAACCAGTTTTTACAGTCTTTGGTTTGACCAAATTAGAGTCCGAACCCACGATCTACCGCTCACAAGACGAGCATGCTAACCATTACACCATCGATGTGATGTGGTAACACTATTTGCTAAATATAAATGAACACTTAGATAATAAAATACATAGAAGTGATAAAATAGTTTTGTCAATGGCCGACAGCCGGATTCCTGTAAAAAACAGTGTTGGGCTTAAGCCCAATAAACAGAACATCATTACCTCTATATATAGAATACGTTATTTTAATGAACTTGCACGAATATATGGCAGGGGCGGATCCAGGATTTCAAGTTAGGGGGGGGGGGCGTACTTAAAAAAATTGCGCCGAGCAGAGGGAGGCGCGAAAATTGTTGGGGTATTTCGTGTGAAAAATTACGATTTTACGCCAAAAAAATCTTATTTTTTCAATTGCCGAGGGAGGCGTGAAAATTTTTGAGGTATTTCATGTGAAAAATCACGATTTTACGCCAAAAATCATATTTTTTCCAATTTTAGGGGGTTAGTAAATGAAAATGGGGTACCTGACATCTTTGCGTCTGTGTGTCCTTCCTGTTCAAGGTAGAGATCTAAGAAGTTCCGGATATTTTGTGGATCGAATGTCTTTCTTTGTTCGTCAATTCGAGTTTCAATGTAACTTTGGATCTGGTGTCTTCTTTCAATAAGCTGTTTAACCTGTGTTGTAAAAATATTGACTGCATTACAAAAAACTTGCTTGATAAATACAGGGATTGTTGAGCAATATTTTAGCTATATCATGGCTAAAACAATTTACATTCGATGATATGATAATGATGTCCGCTTGGTGCTGGACTCACAGGCTTTACTTAGCTTTTTATATTGCTAGCTCACTAAAACAGCAGTCTACGAGTAGACATGTGATGTCGCTCCACTTGAACAAATTATCTTGATTCCGAGCCAACCAGTCTTTGCTTTTTGTCATTAATGTTGCGTGCTTGGCTGAGAAGCGATAAATACCAAGTTCATATTGTTTGGTTTGACCCACTCGGCGCTCGGACCCACGATATACCACATTCGATGACGCCAACTATTACACCACCGGGTTTAACACGACGGGGGTCACTAGTGGAGCAGGAACTGCTTACCCTTCTGAAGCACCTGAGTTCACTCCCGGTTTTTAGTGGGGTTCGTGTTACTCGATCTTTAGTTTTATGTGTAGTGTTTTGTAGATCGTTGTTTGTTCCTTTGTCACTTATCTTTTTGTTGTCTGTTCTTCTTCGATTTATGGATTCTGATTACCTCCCTTTGGTATCTTTAAGCTCTTCTAATACAATCGAATCCAAAATTATGTCTTGTGGAAATATCCTATTAATCTATTAAGACATTTAATTTGATTGCAATTATGAATTAATTGGTATAAAATAACAATATTTGTGTGTGTTTGTGCATAGTGGTTTCCAACACATATTGTGTTTGTGTGTTTGTGTGTTTGTTTGTTTGTGTGTTTGTGTGTTTGTTTGTTTGTGTGTTTGTGTGTTTGTTTGTTTGTATGTTTGTGTGTTTGTTTGTTTGTATGTTTGTGTGTTTGTGTGTTTGTTTTGTTTGTCTTCGTCGTTTGTCTTTTGTACTCAATGTTGCCAGTTTCTCTGTATTGTCAATTTTCGATTGTCCCTTCCGTATTCTCTAACGTTTATTTTATAGCTTTTTCTGTATAAAAAGTATTTTGTCCGAAGTAAAAGAAACAATTAACAGCGGCGGATCCAGGAAAAATTGGAAAAAATATGATTTTTTGGCGTAAAATCGTGATTTTTCACACGAAATACCTCAAAATTTTTCGCGCCTCCCTCCGCAATTGGAAAGAATAAGATTTTTTGGCGTAAAATCGTGTTTTTTCACACGAAATACACCAACATTTTTCGCGTCTCCCTCCGCTCGGCGCAATTTTTTTAAGTGCGCCCCCCCCTAACGTGAAAACCTGGACCCGCCCCTGATTAACCTGATCAAAAACTTACCTTGCTTGAAGGTAGTATTTTATCTAGAATGGGAAATATCGTCTCTGGTCTTAGTAAAGCATTATGCTTAAATATGAATGCCACGTTTTCTAAAATACTGTTGAAGTCAGGATTATCGTATTCAAATCTGCAAATAAAGCATTAATTTAAAATTTGAAGAAAACAAATCTTAGAATTCGGCTTCATATTTGTCCTTTTTATTTTTGGCCATTTTGTCGTCTGTCCTTCGATTTACGGATTCTGGCTACCCCTTGGATATCTCCAAACTCTTCTTACATAACTTTGTGTGATTCAAACGATATCTGTAAATTGTTATTGAAATATCAAGCTGCAATAGAAGAGCAGGCAGTTGGAAGCAGTGCCGGATTTACCTATAGGCTCGATAGGCTGAAGCCCAAGGCTTCAAAATTTAGGGGGCCTCCGGTCCCGGTGTATAATATTTCCAACGCTTTCACACTTATGCTGTCATAACGTACTGTACTTTCTAAACAATCCTTTAGTAGTTTTCCTCACACAGTTGCACTCCATTTCAGAATATTGCAGAATTTTAAACACCCCTCATCATCTTTGCCTTTATTGAAATTGATTAAGCACACTTCCATGTTCCTCCAGTCGTGAAGGTGGGGAATTGGGAGGGGCCTCACAAGTGGTTTAGCCTAGGGCCTCTCTTTATTTAAATCCGGCACTGGTTGGAAGGAAGTCAGTATTTTGTAGAAGTATATGGCAGTGATAATATTACCTATCAAGATTTATTTACATGTTTGAGTTCTGGAGTATTTGTTGGTATAAGATAGGAAACAGACAAATACCAAACGATGTTCGTTGTTCCTTTTGTTAAAAAGTCTTGGTCGCTGAGGAAGGAGGTGGACCCGATTTCTACGTATTTATTTTGTTTAATTATTTATGTTTATTTGCTGTTATATTTTTTTTTATTGAACAATATTTTAATTGTATGGTATTTTTGCTCCCAAGACTTTTAATTTATTTGTTTTGACAATCGTTTGATTGATTAATTGATTGGTGTTTAACGTCCAGCGAGCAATTTTTCAGCTATATTCAGGACGATCCGACAATCGTTTGACCTTCAGCGTACCTGATGATGGTTATTTCAGAAATGAGTCGTGCCTACAAAATTAGATAGATCTACATTTGTATTGTATTGTGTTAATATGCTTTCAACCCCTTTGCAGTAAAATTGTGCATAATAAAGTAGAAAGTAGTGGCGCAGGAACTGCTTACCCTTCCGGAGCACATGATTTCACCCCCGGTTTTTAGTGGGGTTCGTGTTAGTCGATCTTTAGTTTTATGTGTATGTTTTGTAGATCGTTGTTTGTCCTTTTGTACTTTTTCTTTTGGCCATTGTGTTGTCTGTTCTTCTTCGATATACGGATTCTGATTACCCCTTTGGTATCTTCAAACTCTTCTTAAAATTAAAAAAGATTGATTCCTTACCTAGAACCAAATATGATATTTGAAATGATATTTGATGTCGCTCTGGAAAAATGTTTGCCGACATCTGTGGGTATGTTAGACTGTTTGTAAAACAGATCAACGAGAAATCCTGCTTCTTCGTTTATCCTCTCTTCAATAGATTTTTTTCCCACACCGAAATCTTTTAAGGCGACGATGGTGAATTTCCGAATATCTGACCATTCTTGACCGTTGCTTACGCCAACACCTGTTAAAAAAAGTAAGCATACCATTATATACAGAGGCAGGGCCGGGTTATCATATAGGCTAGTATATGCTGCAGCCTAGGGCCCCGCAAGCATGAGGGGTCATGTTAAAAGATTTTCAAATATTGTTTTTGGTTGAACAATGAGTATAATATTTAAATATTTTGCCTTGCTGAAGAATTCATTTAACTTACGGATGCGGGCAAGTTACAGCTAGGGTAGCTCCGTCTGAGGGAGCCTCCATAATTTCAAGAGCCTAGGGGCCCAAAAGGTCATAATCCGGCCCTGTATAAAAGCAAACATATTGAATATTTATAGCCATATTTATCTTAATTCTAATAAACTTCGTAGTGATCATGCAAATGGTACACGGATATTCAGTTATGTGAGTGTACAACACAGGGGCGGATCCGGGGGAGGGGGGGGGCGCCTAAAATTGGAAAAAAATGATTTTTTTTAGTGTAAAATCGTGATTTTTCACACGAAATACCCCCAAAATTTTCGCGCCTCCCTCCGCTCGGCGCAATTTTTTTTTAAGTTCCCCCCCCCCTAACTTGAAATCCTGGATCCGCCCCTGCAACACATCTTGGCTAGGTTACGACCCGCCCCCTCTTTTTACATCTCCATTGAATTGAAGAGGAAGGGACACACACAATATATATAAGCGTGTTAAAAGTAAACACAACTGTATCAGAATTAACATGTAGCTAAAGTGTAACTCTTTTATTCTTGGTCACGTTAGTGTTTGTTTGCTCGTCATCTCTACATGTGTAATGCTATTTTTATATTGTAAAAGGTTCAACAACCGTTCTTGTCTTGTCATTAACCTGCCACAAGTATAGTAGGGGCTACTCCCCATCCGGATTTTTTTTTACACGGAACAAAAATCTGATTACTATTAATATATTTTAATTTACTAGTATATGAAATATCAGCATTATTTTCTTCAAATTGTAACAACATTTCTTATTGGGAACTGCAAACAAATCTTAGACCCCCTCCTCGCCCTCGTTAAAACGTTAAATGGACTAATGGCTACTTAGTTATTTACAAAGAAACAAGTTACAAATACAGACAAAAATATATAGGATCCCCACCAGGTAAATAGTTAAAAGTCTGAATTGTATTGCCCATTATTTCTACAGACTACAGTATTCAGGGGCGGATCCAGGATTTCTAGTTCATATTTTTTCCAATTTAAAAGATCGTCCGTCATGTTTGCTGCCAACCACGTGTTCTATTAAAAACTTTTTACCACGTCACTGACTGCTGGCGTACGTGACCAAGATCAGTCTTCTCAAGTGCGACAGATGTCAATCACACATTTGCTTCCGTTTGATTGGTTATGATACAAAACATTTAGAATACTTTTAATTTCTTGTATGCGCAGATAAACTGATCTCGGGCACGCCCTCGATCAGTTTATCAGCACATACACGAAATTAAAAGTACTCTAAATATTACTTGTATTGCCCATTATTTCAACAGGATTGTGACAAATAAAAAAAAAGTTTACAAGCTAGAAAATATCAAAACACATTAATAATGTACATATAATATACATATATTATGGGTTTCTTGTCCTCAGTTCTAATGACTTCTTAATAAAGAAAATTATTTTCCATAATTGTATGAGTGTTGCTTGACTCAAAATATTAAAATATTTGATAGTAAGAAAACTAGAGTTTAATATAGTTTGAAGTGGTCGTGGGATTACTAAGTTGATGGTCTGAGAGGCGAACTGGCCATAGGAGCATTTGGACAACGCCCGATGGGCAGCTCAGAAAAGCAACAAATTAATGAATAACGGGTCGATCTGGTAGGACTGATGAAGGTTGCCAGGACCTGTTTCAAGACCCAGTCCGCATCTGGAATCCAGGACTGTATGTACTGAGGTTGTCCTTGCACGATTGTAGAAACTAATTTATGTATCATATATACCTTGTACATCATTAGGAAACAATTTCTTGATAAAACCACCTCTTGGTCTGAATTTTGTTTTGTTTCCATTCTCCACCAATATTTCCCGTATTTTCTTGTATCCGAAAACAACCACGAATGGCCGGGTTCCCAATCTTAAAAACACCAAGTTTCCATATTTTTTCTGAAGTTTCCTGAAAGTTTCAACAGCATTTTTCGTACCAACAATATTTGGTAAATTACCAACAATAGGCCATGGTGTAGGGCCTGGTATATTTACACGTATACCATAGAAATTGTCCCATATAATATATGTCAACAATAGTACAAAAAAAAATGTTAAAACTGTAAACAGATCCAAGTTGTTTAAAATATTCCCCAACATTTTCAACAGATTCAAGCTACTGGTAAAATACTAATGCACAATTTCCAGTGATGTGTATTTTTGACAGGACGCATAAAAAAGGAAGTATAAATGCTGTAATAACGTTCTAGATTTTAACCTCAGTAAACATATTGTGTGATGATTCATAATTCGAAGGACGTCCTACATTTTCACCTGTTGTAAATACATATAACACCTGATCTGACGTAACGTTCTACGTTTTCACCCGAGTGTGTTGTAAACATACACGTTAGGGATCATTAACTTGTAGGGGGCGTGGCTATATGTTTCTTTGCCTGAGCTAGAATAAAATGAAACAGAATGAGAGAGATCAGATAAGATTTTATTGATTTAAAATCCAAAGGTTGGATTGTCATCAAACAACAACAGCATGCAGGAATACACAAATATAAACATTCAGATTATTTACAATGAAAAATATATAATATAATATTTAATATAATATTTTATATAATATTTCGACTGAGGAGGTTTGATACAGAGACAGAATACCAGAAATATTATAGTTTTTCTTGCTCTTAAGCAAATTACATTAATGAATTTCTGTATTTATACATTTCACAAGAAAACATATGCCTTTAATACAGCACATGTTTATGTCATAATCATTACTTCGAAATATAAAAAAGAATTTTTCTAAATCTGAAATTTTTTGAAAATAAAGGTACAATATCAGTTAATTTCTGAAAGAATTTATCAGTATATCTTTAAGCTCATACAACAAATTTAAATAAGTTTTTATCACAGCGTATTTTTTTCCATCATAATTCATAATATTATCAAGAACGTAGTAGCCGGGGTAGGGGGGGGGGGGGGGGGGGACAAGCGGGACACAATCATTATTTTGTACCACCACCGTTTTGTTTGCCTCCTGAAGATTGTTCCCCCAGATTTTTGTTCACCTACAAAGCGCCCCCCCCCCCTACTTACACAGCTTTCTCTCAACTTTCAGGTTCCCTTATAAAAGCCTGCCTCCACTTCCCCGTCAAATTGCAAAGCTTTCTTTCCACTTTCAGGTCCCCTTAAAAAGTCTGCCCCCACTTAACTATCCATTCCTACGCCCCTGATTATGTGAAGAAGTTTTAAACAGTGACGGTCAATAATTCCATCAATATCAACAAACCTAGCAATCAACCTCTCACCTTAGTTCAATGGGCCTAACAAAGGCATATGACTTTGGAAAGTCAGGTCTTGGCACGGGACAGGTACACATTTGTGATGGTGGTAAACCTGTTAATGGGGTCCCAACCCTCTCCCTGTTTTTTATTCTGTTTTTCTTATAATATTCTGCTTTTCCATATATATGAAGGTAGCGCTGGAATGTTACTACATATATAAATGGAAAGTTCACAATGGGTTGTTTGTTTGTTTGTTTGTTTGTTTGTTTGGTGGTGTTTAACGCCACTGTCAACAATATATCAGTTATAAGTCCAATTACCATACGATCATGGCCACGACGGCCCCTATTCACAATGGGAGAATGTAAACAGTCACTTGTTTGTTAGGAACGTCACACAACGCTCAGTATCGTTAAGAACGTTTAAAAAATTGAAAAACTATGTATTCTTATTCAAATAAATTCCGGATTTATTGAAATGATTTTACTTAGTTTTTTTTTTTTATATCAGTAGATTCTATGAGATCTGTATTTTTAGTTTATATGCTGAATGACCGTAATGATCATAAATAAATCCAGTGTTTTATATTCCAAGATTTAGCATTTTTTCGAAAATTGGTTTTGTCGTTTCGTTCCTGTAACGTCCTCGCTATCAGTTTCTTGATATAGGATGCACAGAAAACTAACGGTTTAACAACACGAACCTCATTAAAAGACATCGATGAACTCAGGTGCTCAGAACGGAAAAATACATGTAACCCCGTTAGTGACACAGGTCGTGCTACCATGGCCGTAGCGCAATGGAGGCAAATGAGGCAAATGCCTGACTTTTGAAACGGCAAGTGTAACCTTTTGAAAGCAAATAAAATCTTTTTTTTTTCTCAACATTTGTCTAAATTCACCCCCTTAGCCTCACTTTATTCAGACCCGGCCTACGGCCATGGCTACACACCTTAAAATTCCGATGATAAGATAAGTCATTAACAAAGAACGAGGGATGGGAATGGGCGTATTACAAACGGGGTATATCCATGGTAATCTGTGACAAAGGCGTATTACAAACGGGGTGTATCCATGGTAATCTGTGACAAAGGCGTATTACACACGGGGTATATCCATGGTAATCTGTGACAAAGGCGTATTACAAACGGGGTATATCCATGGTAATCTGTGACAAAGGCGTATTACACACGGGGTATATCCATGGTAATCTGTGACAAAGGCGTATTACACACGGGGTATATCCATGGTAATCTGTGACAAAGGCGTATTACACACGGGGTATATCCATGGTAATCTGTGACAAAGGCGTATTACACACGGGGTATATCTATGGTAATCTGTGACAAAGGCGTATTACAAACGGGGTATATCCATGGTAATCTGTGACAAAGGCGTATTACAAACGGGGTATATCCATGGTAATCTGTGACAAAGGCGTATTACAAACGGGGTATATCCATGGTAATCTGTGACAAAGGCGTATTACAAACGGGTTATATCCATGGTAATCTGTGACAAAGGCGTATTACAAACGGGGTATATCCATGGTAATCTGTGACAAAGGCGTATTACAAACGGGGTATATCCATGGTAATCTGTGACAAAGGCGTATTACAAACGGGGTACATCCATGGTAATCTGTGACAAAGGCGTATTACACACGGGGTATATCCATGGTAATCTGTGACAAAGGCGTATTACAAACGGGGTATATCCATGGTAATCTGTGACAAAGGCGTATTACAAACGGGGTATATCCATGGTAATCTGTGACAAAGGCGTATTACAAACGGGGTATATCCATGGTAATCTGTGACAAAGGCGTATTACAAACGGGGTATATCCATGGTAATCTGTGACAAAGGCGTATTACAAACGGGGTATATCCATGGTAATCTGTGACAAAGGCGTATTACAAACGGGGTATATCCATGGTAATCTGTGACAAAGGCGTATTACACACGGGGTATATCCATGGTAATCTGTGACAAAGGCGTATTACACACGGGGTATATCCATGGTAATCTGTGACAAAGGCGTATTACAAACGGGGTATATCCATGGTAATCTCCCAGCTAGCACACTACGTATTCACAACGTTGCAGTTTGGTTGCTGTTTGGTCAGGTCCCTTTCTTACGTGAAAATTACGTTGCCACAACGTATTTTAGATACGTGATATGCAAGTCGTTGTGACACGCAGGTATGTTAAGGCTGATTCAGTGTCTGTTTTATGAAAGAGTTGTCTCCCTTCATCGTCATTAAATTTATTCATGTCATGGCGTCGCTTCCATGGAAACGGCGGCAGCGTCGATTGCCACTTGATTGGAGAAACGGTGATTTTGTGACTTTTTCATGCATATTTCATGTTACCGTTGTGACAGTAAGATGCAAATAAATGTTAGAAAACTTATTAGTTTGTTATTTAATAACAAATTAAAAAATATCGCTTGCGATCGCCTTTTATTTTGTTTCTGTCAGTCGTAGCAAACTCCACCTACTTATGCCCATATTTGGAAATCGTTGTCGAGAAGAAGCTTAAAAAATATTTCCACGCACCTGTTCAAAATGGAGATCTTACTTGCTGATCAAGGCGCCAATTTGGCTGGAATGAAGGGATATATTCGACACAAAGTCAACATAAGCGACGCATAATGTCCATCTAAAGCAACCTGTTAAAATCGAGAGAATAGCTACGTTTATACGAAGTATTATGGTGTCACGAAACAAATTAACGAAATGCCAATGGGAAACGGACAAGCACGTGTTCATGGACATTAATTTCATATGGCGACTAAAAGAAAAAAATAGGACCTATAGAGCTAATTCTTCACAAAATTAGGCATTAATTTGGTTCCAAGGATTTGTCAATCTTCAGGACTGAGCACAGACACTTTCAAGGGTAAGTTTAATCAGTACAAACCCACCCCCATATTCTTCAAATTTTGCTGTGGTCTAGACTAGAGTGAACCATGGCACAGTCAGTGATTATTGTTTATTGTTAGCATCAAATTATTTCAGCTATATAACTGGGAGAACAAGATAGATTTTGATGAGTAGATCATGTTTGCTTCGTTGTGTACCAGTAATCCCAGTAGCTCTCGAGTCGACAAGTCTGCTCTAACAATAACACTAAATAACAATTACTCCATAATAGGGTGGTCAAGCCAAAAATTGAAATGCTAATAAATCATCCAATTATAGATTAATATGACAGTACATACAAAATGGGAAATTTTGGTACAAAAATTATTAAAATCGGTTGAGCTGTTCAAAAGTTATGGCCTTTTCGGTGAGCCAAAAGTGGTCGATTTTCTGTTTTTTGGAAAAATGTAAAAAAAATGGCATTTTTGGACCAAAATATATTATTTTCACTACCTAATAGGTTATCATGCTTTCTTCTATAGTAATTTATCCTCCTTGTGCTTCAAAAAGAGGTATTATACACACCTGTAGGTGTTATATGAAAAAAATGTCACAGAATTTAAAATATTGAAAATAGCCTTTGGACTTAGTTTTTTTAATTTATGTGTCAGCCGTCTGCTTGTTCAAACTACCAGGTTTGTGGTCAAATATCTTCAAAAACCTTTAACTTGCAAGGCTGAAACTTGCAGCACTGTCCACAAAGTGCCCAGTCTCTAGGTAAAAATATCAAGAATATCATTTATTCAATTAATATATATATTTTTTTAATATTATTTCCTTTGCGCAGGCCTCCATAATTTTAACGTCAAATTTTATTCGAAAAATCAAGTTTTGGTCATAAAAAATCTGAAAAAAGTACTAGAATTTTTCTGAATACTGATTTTGGTAGGGAAAAGAACCCTCTAACAGGGAACACCTATATTTATCATCAAAACAAATTCTCAAAGTCTGTAGCGCCAGAATTATAAACTCCACAGATTAATATTTTGAGCTCCGTAAAGTGTAAAAATAAGTTATTTTAGGGAATTAATTATATTTTGTATGTTCAAATTGATATTTTTATGGTAAACAACCTCAATATCCATACATCAATGAAGTTATTATTACAGTTTGTGTAAAAACTGCCATTTGTTCCATTGAAAAGGTCAATTTTCTTTGTTCAATAAAAATTTCAGATAATTCCCGAAATTGATACAATTTCAATAATTGTCGAATATTATAATATTAAATGTTCAAGTGTTTGGTATTATTTTGATCCTATAACTGTATAGTACAAGGAGAAAACTATCAGCAACCCCAATTCTGACACTGGTATGAACTATGTCCTGGTTCATTAGCCCTCTACCTGGAAATTTAGTAAAAATAATATTTCAATTATGGCCCCATATTCCATGAAAAATCTTATTTGGATTATCAGATATGTTCTCTGTACAATTTATAAGCCAGCCTTGAAGTTATTTTTATCTTTTAAACATTTAATTAGCACATGTTATACATGATTTTCATTTTTTTGTCTGGGAAAAACCTAAAATTTGACAATTTTAGCTGATTTAACAGTTCATGCTATTAGAAAGTCCCAAATTTTCAAAGTTATCATTTTTATTGTCACAAATCAATAAACTGTTATCTTCTACTATTATTTATAATCTTAATTCATAACAGTCCTCAATGTCACTCTCTTTTCCTTTATATACTATAATTTTACATTTGACGACTACAAATAGTGCTGTGTCCCAGTTCATGACCAACTTATTCCAAATGAAATCTTTGTGATTTCTTTAAATTGTGTGTTTTGTGATCCTATGCATATTTGATTAACTGAATCATAATCAACAGCATCAACTTTCAGAAGTGTCATTTTTCAGAAGTGGTCCAACGTCGGTTAACGGTCGTCTCTGACGTTGGTTTGACGTCGAATGCCAACGTTGGCCCGTCGTCATTTTGCTCATCGGGTCGACGTTGGCCCGACGTTGCAATGTCTTATTTCCAATGGTTTCCCGACCAATATCCAACGTTCAAATACTGTGCATTGGTCGGCAACACGTCTGCTCCGACGGTATGTTTGATCGTTGGGCCGACGTCAAATCAGTATAATCCAACATCTTTCTTGTATAACCACAAAGCAAACCATCACCTTATTTGTAACATTTAGTGTACACACAAACGTTAGGGTGTATTAGTCTTGTATGCCTTTCTGATTCGTGTAGTACTTAGCTTGTTCAATACTTATTGAATAACGGTACACTGCCGTCACTTTACTCCAAAAATTAGAACAATTTTGATGTCGTTTGTCTTACTTAATCTTTTTAGGAGGTTAATACTCCTTTTACTCATTTATAAACGTTAAATTATTACTAGGGGGCCCGGGTGGCTCAATGAGTTAGGTCGTTGGATCTAACAACTCATACAAGCCTATCACCAATACGGAGTAGGTTCGCGCCCGGCTTTGTAAATTACAAAAAGGGTGCACTCGACTCGCAGCCGCAAGTGATAAAGTTTACCAGTTGCTTGCCCATGGTCGGTGGTTCTCTCTGGGTACTCTGGCTTCCTCCACCCCTCCACCACTAAATTTGGTCGCCATGATATAGCTGAAATATTGTTGAAAGTGGCGTTAAAACACCAAAAATCAAATCAAATCATAAATTGTTAATATCAATTCGGAAACCCTTTATAATTAATGTGCCATTAAATGAGAAGAAAGCACAGTTAAGCATTTTTATTTACATGTTCTTGCCTTCCGGCCGCCGTTTCAGCCAGTTTTTTTTATTACACCTTCAATTCTGTCATCCGTTTCGTTTTTAGTCGTGTTGTTCTTTCGTACTGCAGCTGTAAAATAAGAAAATAGGATTTAGAAAAGATATCAAATGTATCTGTTAAACTAGCGATGGTTAAACTCGATAAATTAATGTAAAATGAAATGAAACATGATTTAAAAAAAAGAGGTTAGGGATTTTTAACTTTGAACACTGCTCTTGGAAAGCAAATTCAAACAGATTTAGTTTTTAAATCAGCAAGGCTTCCATTGACGAAAACATTTTTAAATAGCGCAAGTTTTATTAGATTTTTGACACTTCTAGCTATTGTCTCCACGCTGATCAAGTCGACCTTGCATGTTTTGTAAAGGTGTAAAGATTCAAAAAGTAACAAACTGGTTAGGGAATTATTTTTACCTTTTACCATGCTGCATACACTTAGTGCCTCGAATGATTTTTGAACCCCTTTCCAGTTCAGGGTGATGGCAACATCTGTGGTCATCAGGGCGTTCAGAATCCGTCTCCCACAATCTCTTACATTGTCTCCACCAATTCTACCCAAATAGCTTATCTACAAAGTACCATAATTGTTACTAGGATATTATCAGAAAATGATTTAAAAAGATACAGTTGCAGTATTGATACAAATTTGTTCTGATTTGTTTTCTAAAAATGTTCAATGACATTGCATGTTCAAATAAAATGAAAGAGGCATTAGCTACGATTTTGACCCAAAAAAAATAAATGTTTTGGAAATTGGTAAATAGCTTTACAATGATGAAATAAAGGTAACTATTTCACATTAAGCAGCTTATCGTATCACTTTTCGCCTTTTGAGAACGAAAATTACCATCGATTTATTCCTTGCAAGCAAATAATTTGAAGTCGCTTTCTCTGTATGCAACTGACCTTAATAGTGACAGGTCAAAACGAATAATTTGTATTTTGTCGCTTATTATAAATTATAAGACATTCATCTACGAGAATAAAAATAAATTTGAGTTAAAATATCATAACTATTATGTGTGCAGCCTCACTACATGGCCAATACTTTTAAACCGTTTACCACGAATTACGTTTACATGAGTAATCATTAATCACTTTAAAATATTCCCACAAGTATATTTTATATTTGATACACAACATCTGGGGATTTCGTGTAAAGCAAGATCAACATCTGTTCGTTTTGGGATAAAGTAATAAGTTGTAATGTAATACCGCATCTACTATTTTACTTTAGTGCTGCATTTGTCTTATAGTTGTCACAGGTGCTCACAAACACCTGTCATAGTTTGTGTCTTATTTACATAGTTACACATACAAATATATACACGACATACACATTGACTATAATATAAATGCTTAGACAGCATCCAATTGACCTCTTAAATATTAAATTGCATTAATTCCCCGAGATTCCTTCATAAATATGGTTGCTATTATGGCAACCTTTTATGTATCTGACCTCTTCCCTTAGTATTAAACAATATATTCTATCAGCTAAACTGTCTTGATCATTACACACACGCAATAAAACTAGCATTAAATTTCATGTTTGACCTTTGAGACGGTTACATTTATATAGCAATAAACTTTGAAGAATGTGACCCACCAGATTTATATTTTAGTAAATTGTAACTGCATAATTGCTCTCTGAATAATTTCAATTTCATAAACAAATTTGAAAAATAACGTATCAAATTCAAAATATCCCTAAAAGTTTTATAAAAACTCTCGATTTAAACTTCTATTTAAAGTTTTATTCAGAAGGGGGAAGTGTTGCAAATTAACTTCACCTTTCTTAATATATTACTTAAATTTTGACAAAATTAGGCTATAATTAACCCATTTTTTTCAGTCACTACTTGCAGGATCTATCATCACTCCTATATTTAAAATAGCTGGATCACCACAAGCTAAATAAATCAAAAGCCATTTTGGTTATATAAAAATCTTACTCAGCCTTATTTTAAAAAAAAAAGTAGTCTTAATAAATCGTTGCTAACAAAATTCCATATAAATCAGTTACACGTATGACTTAAAGCATAAATAAAATTAAGAGATAACTTACACGAGTTTCTGCTAGCCGCGAGTCTCAAAATGAAAATGGCGTATGCGGTTTAATTGGTCGCGCGGGAAAACCACAGGAATCAGTATGGATGTTGTTAATGATGATAAATGAAATCCCCACGTACTAGATTTCATTTCATGGCCGTAACGCAATGGAGGCAAATGAGGCAAATGCCTCACTTTTGAAACGGCAAGTGTAACCTTTTGAAAGCAAATAAAATCTTTTTTTTTCTTCAAAATTTGTCTAAATTCACCCCCTTTGCCTCACTTTATTCAGACCCGGCCTACGGCCGTGCATTTACAATCATTGTTTTGTGTGTGTGTGTTTTAAATACGGGTTTTAAATCTAGAATTAAGATATAAATAATCATACGTCAAATATTCAAACCAAGCGTCGGCAAATAACCTAATGCCGACCGTCGTTTTGTCAAAGTTAACCCAACGTTGGTGAAAAGACGAGAACCCAACCGTTGGTCTGTCAAATCTAACTCGACGTTGGCGAGGAACCGAGAACCCGACCGTCGTTATGCCATATCTAGCCCAACGTCGGCTGAAGAACGGAAACTCGACTGTCGCTTTGCCTACACTAATCCTACGTTGGTTCAACGTCGTCAAGCCGATGCCGACCATTACGACCTTTTACCGACGTTGGTTCGACGTCACCCTGCAGACTGGGAATACAATGCACTCTTCGACTAAAAATTATCTTTATGCATATATGCTAGGTGGCAAATAGATTCTATATGAAAAATAGCATTATTCCAGAAATGTTTGCTGCATGCATCATAAATGTTCTGTCATACCAAACAAGTTTGCACACAGTAATGGTGTAATGAAAAAAATGTAATTAATTAAACTTAGCATATCACATGCACTGCCACTGATTACATTGTATATAGCCAGAATGTTAATACATTCACATACTGTAATGTATGCATTAAGCATATATTTCATAAAGCTTCCCTAATAGCACTGAAACATAATAATTATGTTTTATAACAATTTAAATAAATTGTTTCAAAAATGTTGCATGGAAATTCATGTTACTATTTAAAAACAATTGTCCTATGTATTGCTACAATATACACTAGGAACTTAATGAGAAATGCATAAAAAGTTTTCATGTAGACAAATTTCATTTAAAACCAAAAAATATAAAAAATCTTGAACATTTCACAAAAGATCCCCCCTTTTCTAAAAATATCAAAGAATACCGGAACAACTCCTTTATATAGATGTATTAATAAATCCCGATAATTTCC
This sequence comes from Bathymodiolus brooksi, assembly GCA_963680875.1. NCBI lineage: Eukaryota > Metazoa > Mollusca > Bivalvia > Mytilida > Modiolidae > Bathymodiolus > Bathymodiolus brooksi. The sequence goes on along the minus strand of OY804583.1, from coordinate 95,162,679 downwards.
GAACAGGCATGATTACGTCACCAAAGCTCTGCTTGGATAAAGTTATTTATAGATTGGGAGAATTTGACAACTTTATATTGATGCTTGCCGTTTTCGCCATTTTTCGAGTAAAATAATAAAATCGTGAATTAAATCCCATCTCTTTTTCATTTATCGAAGCAAAGATATATATTTATTCAGTTCGTGTAAAGTTTCTGTGCGTTTTTTGTGCATCTTTTGTTTTCAAAATTAACCCCCATTTGATCCGGTTGAAAACGATATTTCTTTTGAGAATAAAACTATATTTTAGAAGAAGTTTTGTTACTTACCGTGCATGATTGACCTCCGTGGTCTGAATACATCAATGCTAGATAATTATTGTATCAATTGGTAGAACAATACGTCGGTAAATTCCATTTTTCTTTGGTACAACTCTGAAATTGTCCTGGCCAAGATGGCGGAAGACATACATCCCGGTCATGCGCCACACAACGTCCGATAACTCTTCCCGCTCAACTCTGATTGCAAAGTCAGAAAATATGGACCGAACATCCAATGATTTCCGGGAGCTATTACTGCTTATCCATTGAAACCTTGGGGACATATCTTTAGAGGAAGGTCCAGATTATTGATATCTGACTGTTAACTTTTTGCGGAAAAGCGGTAAGCGAGTTTAAAACACTGTTTTGTAAACTGTTTTGTAAATTTTAAGCCATGCATGAAGAATATTGGTCCAGGGATAGCTCCCGGAATTATTTTTGAAAATGGGCTGTTCGTTGACACATAGATCAAGATGGCGTCCGATTTTCTCGAAACGACTTCACTTTGGACGTTCAGTAGTTGTACCCAATCATATTTGTAATGCTTATAACTACCAAATGAATGAAGATCTAGTTTTCAAGTTTTATCTGATATGTTTTTTATCACGAAATAATAAATTTTAGGTGTTTTTCTAATGAAATGAAAAAGGTGAAAATTCGGGTTTTTCTACTCCGACAGAAAATAATAACGCTATCGACGACTACGTTTGTCCTCCCTATCCATAATCATGATAATGAATAGAATAGAATGTTTATTTGTCAATTAAAGACGCCCATGATAGGCAGTATAATTACATGAAAATCACAATATTTACATTAATTGGTATGATTAGATTGATTGGATTTAACCACAGTCACTTGAAGTTTCAAAAATAAAAAAAAATAAGAATTTTTCGAAGTTTTTCTTATTATTTTTTATTTTTGAAACTTCAAGTGACTGTGATTTAACATACAAGACATACATGTAAATATACAATTTTGTAATCAATAATTTGAATCAATGCTCAGGGTGTTTAGTGGAGAAGCATGCACAATAAATTACCATTTTCAGTCTGGTGTGATAAGACTGGCTGGAACCCATAATTTATCATCGCTCCTGGAGGTAAATTTATTATGCTAATGATTACACCATAACCTCCCCTATTAAAAGAATGAAACAAATACTGCTATCGGTTATATATAGAGATGTAATGGTGTTAACCACAGTTATTTGAAAGAAACCACCACTCGCCAAAAGCGAGTAGAGAAAAAATTTGGCCAAAACGTTTGTGGTAGAACTCGACAATCTGGCGACCGACCATCGTGGCAAGTGCAATTCTAATTTGGCGAGTACAATTTTGAAGCAACTACAAACTGTAGCCAAAATGGCGAGCTAAGAGAAAAAAACGTTTCCCACACTGAGATACAAAAGCCAGCGAAAAATTTACTACAAAATATGGCACTCCCAACAACACTAGAGGTGAGAATAGGGGGTTATTTTTTTTATGCCACCAGGCCTCTACATTAACATATTTTTCAACTTGTCCCTTCGGACAACTAACTAAAAAAAGTACTTGTCCGACTCAATATTTTAGTTGTCCGAAAAAATTAATAAAAATTACATAAACTAAAGAATAATTATCCAGGGCTCCCACTACTTTCAAATTAGAGGGAGAGGTGACTTCTCTTTCAGAGAGCTCACAGGGAGAAGTGGGGAGACTTCTGGGAGAAGTCAATTGCGATTAATCGAAACATTGTTTCGCGACCCCTCTGATGTTACCCTGCCCAAATTTAGTAAATAGTTAAAACTGCCTGAACTGATTTGTTCTGGATTTTTTTTATTCATAACTACCTTAAGGACATACAATGTCACATTTTTATTTCTGTCTACCTTGATTGGAGCCTTGCATACCAGTGATTTTTATATGTACCCCCCTTTTCCTTTTGAAATATTACTGTGTTGTGATCCAATACCACACAAATTGTAATAACTCATAATTTAGTTTTGAACTGGCGTTTCACTTTAGTCTTAATCAAAATGAATTATGGACAAATTGGAGATCAAACAGGGCTCTTTAATACAACAAACCCAGTATTTTATACCAGTGGAAATAGATTTGTCCGTCGTACCGGCACGTTTGGGAATCTGATTTTTTCACTTGTCCCGTCGGTCAGCCATAATACAAGATCTACTTGTCCGACGTCAGTTTTCACTGGTATTGGACAAACGTTACTGTCGAGGCCTGGCCACTTTCAACAATCTTTCAGTTCATACATATATAATGGCCTTGGCACTTTTTTTTTCAAGATAACGGTAACAAACAACAAATTCTTTCAGTTTGACACTAATAAAAAGTAATGGTAGCAAACAATAAAAAGCATGTAATAAGATGTGGGTAGGCCAAAGTTTGACCAACAATAAAACCTTATCTACTCATAGTCAAAAAAGAAATAATTGTTCACAAGTTCCAGTCTTTGGCCTTTGCCTTATTTTTTTTTTCACCTACCGGTAGCTGCTTGCCATAAAACGACATTTAGAAAAAAATTCTATTTATTCAAGCAACTTCTTTCATAATTTTCACATGTCTGAATCTAGTAGTTTTACTTGTCCCGGTCTTCGACAAGTGGGGTAGCAGGAAAACTGAAGTTCTTCATAAATGTAGCTGAATATATTATGTTAGAACTGAACAGTATAAAATCTGGTAAACATCAACAAATTATAATATTGAACTATTGATAAAGAGCAAACTGGAAAAGAATTTTTTTTTGTGAATACATTTATGTACATGAATTATTGTCATTTTTGTGCCTGACCCTTTCCAGGAGCTTGATTTCCATCATAATATCTTGTGATCTTCTTTGTGTTCAATGATTTGATATGAGAGGTTATTTGTTGATAGTTGAGTGGTTTTGTTGCTTATAACTGTTAAAACTGCCTTTTCATAATCCACTGTAAACAAGTATGCTGGTCTGTGAAAAATGTACCAATAAATTTATTCATCAATCTTTACATACAGTACATTAACAAGCACTAACAATGATTTCTGATGTACACAATATGTACAAATGATGATCAATATATATTGTAAATGTCCAACATTAGTTTGCATCCACTTTTGTTAAATTTACCTTAATCCATTACTCCTCTTCAGACACTTTTTCTCACCCCTTTCTACAGTATTAATGTTTGTTTACTTCGAGTACAAAGATATAAACCCATGAAGTTGAATATAAAAGCATGTTTTATTTTGTATTATCTCCCCTGATTTTAAGCCCCACCTACAATACCAATATGTTTATTCCAATTAGGTCCCTCAAGGGGCAATAACAAATATACATTCATATATACACACACACATAATTCATGGTTAAAAGTTTCATTATTTAAGAAATTCACCAGAAACAAACAATTAAATCATCAATATGTAAAAAAAAAATGAGACCACTGGGCTAATTCATAACACGATTAAGTTGTCGTACATGTATTGTAAATTTACATTAAATTTTCATAGCAATTTTAAAGTAAAAAATAATAGTTCAAGACTCTAAATTTCTTAAACTTAACACCCTTTACTTTCATAAAAACCTTAATTGTCTGATCAGTTCATTCATTCAGTTTCCTTATTTATTCATCTTGGCTGTATTTGACTTATGGTATATATACAAGGTATATGAAATACTTATTAAGTGGGTAAATTCAATTTTTGACTATTCCCCAAAAATTGATGAAAAATTCAAGACATGTAAGTATATATGGTGCCAATTGTAGCCCAGTTAAACATTTAATCTTGTACATGTAATATATCAAATTAGACCAGCATTAATATTAAAGCTTGAAGCCCAGTGGGAAAGTGTCAATGACAGTCATACATTAAATTCCCCTCACACATAAGTCATTTTGACAATGGATCATTCAAGTGCATATACAGGTAATTGATAATCCTTTGTTTGGATTTTTAGATCAATAAAAATTATTTGATTTGATTTATTTATAATTATGATTTACTTAATGAAAGCACAAATTTGATTTCAATAGCAAAAACATGCAAATTAATTATGTATGAATTTCATCAAGATCCAGCAATAAATCATTACTTTTGTTCTTTTTATAAATTACAAATCTTAAATTGATACTTCATAATACATGTATAAAAAAGTTCACATTTTTATTTATTAATTATTGGTTGGAATCAAAATAGCCAGAGACAATTGTCTTTTGTGGATGGCTGCTTCTAATTCCATTCCTTCTCACCCTTGTCTCTTTAATATCCTGTGTAAAGATAAAATGAAAAAAATTACAAATCTTTAATAGAAAATAACATTTCAATTTTCGTGTTCAGTGTGAGGCTTGTCTTAAATGAATACCATGATTTAGATACATGTAGTTAAAACTTGTGGCATTTTCGACAACTTAATTTCAGAAAAAACAAATGTATTTATAATGACACCTGTCCAAATAACATATACCTGTATATATATATATAAATTGCAGATCTTTGTTTGGCTTTGCTATGTTTCATAAACCCAAAACATGCATTTATGTTTTTGGCCTAATGGTTATCGTGTGCTTGCCTGATAAAGTGTGGTAGATCATGGATTCGACTCAATGCAGATTAATTAATTGTCAGTCATCTACCCATAGACTTGTACAAGCGAGTCGGCACTATACAAAGTTAATTAACAAATTAACCATCATCAATATACCGTCGTAACGCAACTTGTTCTTGTCCTGATATAGCTGAAAAAATTGCTCACTTGGTGTTTAACAACAATCAATCACTCACTGGTTTAAAATAAAGTCATGTTGTTCTTCAAAAAACATCCATTTTCCAATATCTGAGTAGTTTTTCTGCCATAGTTGTTAATGATTTGTCTTCTAATGAATGTTTCAGTTGAGTATGCTTCTTCAAGACTTTTGTTTGTACTTTAGCTAATGCTATGTCATATTTGTCTTTGAATGAATGGTTCCAGGGTTGGTCTTTTAACAGTTTTCTGTATTTTATAAAAAATTGCACTTCTTCTATATTTCCTAATAGTCTAAGTACAGCACCAACTGTTGAAGGCATTGTCTGATCTGTAAACAAAATGAAAAAAGGAATTATAATGGCAGTCCATGAAAGTAAACACAGTCATGTGAGCTGAAATATGTGACAAGTATCATGTTTTGTACTACATATACAATGAATCTGCAAATGAGACTTCACTATAAAACAAAAGATGACGAGGATCAACCCAGTGCCTGAAATGAGGGCCAGGCTTTGGCTGGCCCGAAAAACATTTTTTGGGCTAGTAAAAAATTAAGTCACTGGTCCAAATGACTTAATGGTGGCCCAAACATTTTGTGACATTTTCTTCAAGGTAAATTTGGTAGGTACAGGTGTGCAGCTGAAATTGCGAAAACACCCCAATGCATATATATTGCTAGCAAATGAAACCTGAATTTACTTGCTATAACCTTTTTGACAACCTTTACGCCATTGGCTAGGGTGGTCTTAAGAAATGATGCTAGTCCATCGGATGGGGACAATAAAAGGCTGGTTTGTGTAAGGGGAGATCAATGCCATGATCACATTGAAGACATCCGGCAAATATGTCTGGTTTCGGTAAAACAACAATTTTTAACGGTCTTTTAGGCAATCGCCCAAACGCTTTTTGTTGGGCCAGTGACTACCTAATTTGGAGCAGCTTTTGGTCGCACGAATAAGATATTAGTCGCATTTGGCGACTGGGCGACCGTCCATTTCAGGCACTGCAACCACCAGACTCTTTAACATTTTAACTGGAAGTAGCAGGTGTGTAGAGTGTCACCAAAGCTAGCCTCTGAGTACATTGTAATGAATATTGAACTCTTACAATAAAGATATTGAACAGTATTAATCAATACAAAAATGTTCTACCCTCTAATTATAATATGGGGAAGCAAAACAAATTCTCCGTGACCTTACTTCCCTTTTAAATTTTAAATTTCTCATACATGTAGCTCTGACTATTTTTGCATTATTACTGGATTTATTTCACACATTAACAAACCTACCAGTCATATCATTCTCAAATAGTTTTCTCTTGTAAGTTTTCTGTTCTTCTCTTGTTGATTCTAAAATGGATTGTTTTTCTTATTTAATGCACATAAAATTAACTCAACTTATAAATTTGCCTGTCCAACATGTCCAATCTGATCATTTTTATTTTTTAGACATTGACACTCACTATTCTGTATGATTAAAATAGTATGCAGTTGTTCATTTTATAGTTTCAAGCTTTCAACATATCTTTAATTTCCAAAATAGTGTTTTAATCTGAAATTTTACAATCTGAATATACCAGGTTATTGCTTCAATCCTTACATGTATCAGATTCAGAAAGCTCAGGATGTTTTGAACAAAAATAACTTTTTGATATTTTATATCCTCAGCTCAAGATCATTTGTACCTGCATCGCCAACTGTGAGTGCAGGTATAATAGTTGCTTTCTGTGTCCATCCCAAACACTTCCAGGTACCTAGTTTGTATCTTATTCTAATTTGTACAAACAGTACTTTACATACCCATTATTTTTCTTTTGAGAGATATATTTTGCTGTTCTGATCTGTGGCTGTGCTGTAAATCTGAAAAAAGCACCAAGTTTGTTGATATATATAGAATAACAGCAGTTTGAAGGTTGAGACAGACTATCCCTAGGATTGCATCGAGTCAAATAGGAGGAGATTCAATACTAGTGATAATGTATACCAAGAGCTTCAAAACTGATAAGGGGCCCGGGTGGCTCAATGAGTTAGGTTATTAGCATCAAACTGACGGATAATTTCTAGTATCGTTGACAATAATTATCCTGTAATATTATGACTTCAGTGTTACAATTTGATTATGGAGCTGACAATGGTTTTGTTCTACTCTTGACAGGATTGGAACACACATCTTTGATACACTTCGCTCCATATAATGCTGTAGGAATGTTTGGTGCTTGCAATTATTGTATCAACATAGTTGCTAAAAGGGCTCTGGTTATTGGTCACTTGATATGGAGAATGTGGACCTCTCGCCCGATTTTTCCCCTCCTTCTGCTCGGCGATTTTAAGTGATTTTTTCCTCATTGAAAAAGAGTCTTAGTTACGTCCATGGAATTTGTTTATCATCCTAAGGAAACTACCGTATACATGGTATATGTCTGATTTAACATGCACAAAACTGTTGACTTTGCGTTACCTTTTGTCATGGCACGATACTTGTCCAATACGTCCTTATTTGTGGTATCTTTAATTCTTGTTGACAATGCCAAGTCTGAAAGAAATTTATACATTATATTATATACAGGAGGCAAAAAAAAAAGTTACATTTGTACCGACCCTAATTTTTTGTGCCTACCCTAAAGGTTTTTTTTACCATATATATTTGATCAAGCACTATTAAAGTCAGAAAGTGTCCTCTACAAACTAGCTAAAAATATTTAAAAAAATTAAATGTTTTTCCTACCTACCAACCCATATATTTTAGAGCATGTTAGCAGAAACACAGAAATATTGCTGAAAGTGATGTTAAACACCAAAAAATCAATCCATTATTTACCTGTACATGCACTGTCATGGATATAGGTCTTCAGTAGTTCATTTTTGTCTATCTTTGGCAGATTTTCTAATACAGTAGCTGTCTTACAGGAATTATTACCTATAATATGATAATGAGAAAAGGTAAAAGAACCATTTTGTCCTGCATTATTTTAATATTCAAATTAGAAAACTTGAAACAGGTTAATACTCACCATTGCTACATTTTGATTTTGCTGCTGACATTTTCACAGATTCTTTAACCAATTCAATACTGTCTTCCTGGATGGATGCTACATCTGAAATTGGAAAAATTCAGGGATTGCATAGAAGTAACATCAATATTGTCATGAAAATGGTGCTTTTCTTTAAACATGTAGGCAAAAAATCATTTGAAGATATATACATGTATGTATATTTTATCGAGGAAAGAGTCATCATCATCAAAATGTAACTTGTCCTTGCCATGATATAGCCGAAAAATTGCTCATTAGGTGCTAAACAACAATCACACGCTCGTGTCAGTTATGGCTTGAAATATATTACCAAATTACCCAATTTGAATTGATAAATATCTGCCAAAATGTTAATATCTACTCTTTTCTTTTCTCATGACTGCCTATGCCAAGAAAATAATGAAAACTTTTATATTTGAAATTTTAAAATGCTTTACCGGTTGCATGTAAATCATAAATATATTATTTTATTTGTTTTCAATAGAAAGATATTAAAATTATCTAAATTACATTGCAGAAAGTAGAACTTACCAGTCTGATGTCCATTTGTGGTCTGGATCTGCTTGGCTGACCCATTGTTACAGTCATCATTGCATGCATGTGGTTGTTCAGAAGATACAGCTAAAATGTTTTGGTTTTTTTTAAATGATGTCTCATACATTGACTTGAGGTAAAATATTTCAGAAATGGGCACAAATTAAAACGTTGTGCATCTTTATTTTGAATTAATTATTGAGAAAATAAGATATATTTTACAAATTATGCAGTACTAACATTTATTATAAGAGTCAATGCAGAGTTTTATTGACTAATCAAGGTTGACACTAAGACTTGTGTCCAAGGACAATTTATATTTGTTTACTAACAGTATACATGTTTGTATTACTCTTCACAGTATGAAACCTTGAAATTTCACTCGCACACTTCTGTGTGGGTGTCAAAGTCTGCACCTGCAGAGAATGAAGATAAACACATAAGAGATACACATCCTATGGTTTTACAACTATCTATGCAATCAGTGCCTATCACCACTAATTTGAGTTCGAATTCTGTCGGGCCGTGATCATATGGTAGTTGGATTTACAACTACCTTTGCAATTTGATGTTGCAAGTTCGAATCCCGTAAGTGACTTGCGACAGGACGGGTCTACGATTTTCTTTGGGTACTCTGGTTTCCTCCACTAATAAAACTGATCGCCACGATATATCTGAAATATGTTGAAAGCAGGTTTAAACACCATAGCCTTAACCCCAATATTTAGACATTGTAGAACTTAGTAAGTTTTAAATTATAACTGGAATATTTATGTATAATGTTTGTAAATATAAAACAGCAATCAATGTACACTACTACTTACCATTTCTCAGTACTGTTTCTATGTCGTTAGGAATGTCTATTATTATGTCTGTAGTCAATTCTGAAATAAAGTGGAAAACAGTTATATATATATATTTATTATAAAAGAATAACAGCAGTAATGAAGGTTGAGATGGACACGATAACAGTCCTCGTTATTACATTTGTGTATTTAGAATCTATAATTTTCATTTCGAGGATTGCGATGATATATAATGTGTTTTCTAATGTGATGTTGATGATGTCATAAAGATTACATTGTATCATTGATATGTTTTGCTATGAAATGTTAATGTTTATATCACAAAATGTACCTATTTCTTTTCTTAAATCTAACCAAGTCACTTTTCCATCTTGACTAAATGTTTTAATTTGTGATAAGGGTAGAATTATTGTTGAAGATTTTGCCTTGTTAATGCATTCTTGCCATGCCATTTCAATTAATTTACTTTCTTCTTTCACAGATGAGGAGCGAAAATGTGAAAGAACTGGGCCTTCCAAGTGTGTCAAAGGATCAGCCTGACTGTCATGGAAAATAACATCTCCATCTACATCCATGTGCCACCAAATACCTTCCCCTGGCAGAAGAAAATCAGCAATTCTTGATAAATGACCTTGAACAAGTTGGGCATTGTTACTTAGAAGACTCTTTGAGAAAAGTGTCCTTGGTCTGTCTGGAAGAAGTTTCGATTGACTACTGATGCTAGAATCCTGTTTTTGGAAAGAATCTGATCGATCATCGTTGTCTTGTTTAGCATTGAATCTAATTATGCAATTTTCAATAATTTGTCCGGGTTTTCTGTTTGTTGTTCGCTCTGAAATTGACCTGATATCTCCGAATCCTCTCTCTTCTTGCTCAGTTAGGATTGTCTTGGTGTTAAATATTCTATAAATTACAGGAAGGTGGGAAACGATGCTGTGAAAATGGCTTCCAAAAAATTTCCTCGTGGTCATTTTCTTTGGAGATCCAAATACTGTTTTGGCTATGACACCAAACTTGAAACATGCATTAAACAACCTCAAAATTTTTCGAGGGTATCGTTTTGACTCGGGGCTGTAAGCTATGCTTATAATGTCTATTAAGGCATTGATCAGTTCTAAAATGCTCTCTGAAATTTTTCCCTCGTCATGTTTCGTGGTAATAAACATTGCTAATTTGACAGCATAAAGCCGGGCATCTGATCCCTTAATTTGGTTTTTTTCACCAATAGTGTTTGAGGCAAATTTTTCTAAATCCCGCCTAGCTTCTAAATTTTCTATATGGTAAGGAAGTTCCTCGATCAAGTGTTGTATTATGTTTGTTATATCATGGAGAGGTTCGCAACCCAGTATCTCGTAATCATCTATGTACAGCTCTTTGGATGATTTTGTGGGTGACTTTAACATGAGGGCTGGTGGTCTACAAATACCATGTAAAATATCATTTAAATGCTCTACAAGTTTTGGCTTTGTTTCGTCTGTAATTTCAACTGATCTTGCTTCAAGTTCCTCCTCAAGTTCTTTTTTCTTTAAATTTCTGAAAGGATATAAGTCTCCTGAGAGACTTTTCTTCCAAAGAATCCCCTGTTGGAGCAAATTTTGACGATCATCAAGAGACATTGGCAGTATTTTCCAAGTACATAAAAAATTGGTATGGTTCCTTGTTTCCACTCCACAAATACAACTGTAATGTCCTCCACGTTGTTGACCACACTCAAATTGCCGAGCTGGTCCATCACCACTAAAGATCCTTAGCTTATCATATAAAACAATATTGTCAACTGTGATTCCATTCTGTATATCTTCAACATCTTTTATCCTTTCGTTTATATACATTATCTGGTCCTTGTCTGTACTAGCTATAGAGGTAAAATGTAATACTTATTGATATTGTATGCATTAAATGTACAATCAATCTACATATTCAACGGTCACCACAGGAACAAATTGAAATTTACCACTTTAGAAAATGTTGCTCTTGTTATCAGGAGGTAGTTGATTGGAAAACATAATAGTTGCTTTATACTGCAGCAGTGTTTTTTGTGCGAATTATACATAAGTAGTTAAATGCTTCTGTGGTGTATATGTAATTGTTAGCGTGCTCACCTGGAGTGTGATAGATCATGGGTTTGAGCCCCAATTGGATCAAACCAAAAACTATAAAATTGGTATTTGTAGCTTCTCTGGTAAGCATGCAACATTAAAGACTGGTTGGCACTGAATCAGAATAATGTGTCCGAGCGACATGTCTACCTTCAGACTGTAGTAAAATAACACTGGTCGGGAGGTTTGTTTAGCTGTCCTTTTACATGAGGTGATCGTTGAGGCAAGTTTGACTACATATATTTAGTGGTATAATGCACTTACAATCTTGTTTTTTCTTGTGTGAATAGGATCAACTAGAAGTCTATTACGGTAGTTTTATTGTGTGTTTTTTACTTAGTGTCATGTTAAATTTTGGAAAACATTTCAGAAAATTATAATACACCTTTATTTTATTAGCTCAACTGACCAAAAGGTTCAAGTGAGCGATTGTCATGACTTTGCGTCTGTCCTAATTGACTACACGTCTCAAGGTTTTACGTCAATCCTATTTTTACTTTTGTTTTTCACCATGCTTGAATACCTGATTGAAAATAAAATTCTTGTGCTGTAAATTAAGTTTTCTATGTTCAGTGCTATTTATATTTTGAGACTGCTGAAAATGCTGATCCTTGTTGGATCAAACCAAAGACAAAATATTGATATTTTCTACTGCTCCAAGCACAATATATTATGGAGTAAGATGTATGATGTATAAAAATGAGGCCATTGTGACCTACCTTGAACTAATATATTCAAGGTAAAAGACGTGCTTTTTATTACTTTTTTTTCCAAAGCCACACTTTCCTTTTTATAGATTGATACAAGTACATTAAATGAGCATTGTTTGTATAAAGAGAACATGTAGGAAATGATCATCAATCTCTATTTCCACATGTTTTTCAATCTTGTATAAATAACTTGTTTATAGTGTTTAATGCCACTTGCAACAATATTTCAGTTATATCATGGAGATCAGTTATATTGGTGGAGGAAATCGTGGTACCCGGAAAACTTTTATCACATTATGTTGTATCAAGTACATCTTGCTATGTATTAAAAATGTATAAATATTCGAAAGTTCGGTAATGAATGTCCTACAAGTTTGAAATGTACCTGATTGTCCTAATATATATAGTTGAGGTCTTTCTACTATTGCTTGCACGTTGACTAATTTTTTTTGTTGGTATTTGGATTTATATTCCTCGTCGGTCAGAAAATTTGCCTTGTCGTAAATGTATGACACCATAAAACTGACATAGGTATGATTTAGTACATCTGAATGGTCATGCCATACTTTAATATTTCTCGTTCTTTCCAGAGACTTCAATTTATTTCTTAATGTTTCCTCGGTGTCATCTTTTTGTACTTTTTCTTCCATTCTCTGAAATCGTATTTTTATATCATCTAGTGATAGGGACGTGTAGAGATCATCTGAATATATGTTCAAGATGCCTGCAGCATGTAGACGTTTTGTTTCTGATATTATTATGTCTTGTAGGGGTATTTTTTTCCCATACACTTTTGTTTGTGTTGAAGGGAGTTTTCCATCGCTACCAATAACATTTTTTTCAAACGATTTTGGAGCTATGTCAATTCCAGTTCTTATTATTCCTTGCTCCACTTTTTTTTTTACAACTTGTTTGAGAACCCTGCCAAGTCTTGGGGTTGGAATTGAGACTCGTGAATTCAGTGCTCTTTTCTTTGATCTTCTTATTCTGTGTAATATGTCCCTACCACTTACATTCATATGTGTATTTAATTTATTGATTTCTATGCCGTTGTCTTTGGCAAAATTCATGAGTACTTGCCCACCATTTCCAGGTGCATCGTTGGATTTTAATGATTTTAGATTATATTTTGTTGCCAATTTTGTCCAGTTTACTACTGCATTTTGGGTTTTTTTCTTCATTTCTTCCAAAAAGGTATCTTTGTCAAAACAGTAATTGGTGTATTTACCATGGTGTTTCTTTGGTTTGACTTTACCATCTAACTCCTGTTCATTTCTTTTTAGCATGGATTTTTCGGCATCTGTTTTGGATTGGTAACAAAGTCCTAAACGTTCTCTTTCATATTGACTGTATGATTTGCCCATAGATAATAAAATTGTTGCATCTTTGTCATTTTCTTCTATCGACTTGGTAATACTTTGTTTTGTTTGTCGAACTGATTTTTCAACTTTTTTACCCTTTTCTTTTGAAGATTCTTGTGGTGAGAGATTATGGGCCTCTATCATTGCTTTTTGAAAAGTATAGCCAAATTCTTTTTCAAAAACTGGGTTAAGAATGTTAACCATTGATTTTGCCACTTTGATACCTTTATTACTAGGATTTCTAGATATTGTGTGTTGACTAATGTTTGTTGTTAAATCCTGAGACATTTTATATGTGTTTTTTGCCTCTAAGGGGACTGCTTTATGTAGAATTGAGTATTCTAAATCATGAGTATTGCACTCATTACAAGTTTTCAAGCTGATGTCCATGTTTTTGGCTATTGGTCAATTGTAGCCAACTTTGTAGAGAAAAATGATTGACGAATCTTGATTTTTCACCATTCTTATTGTTTGTGGTATAATATGTGTTCTTATAAACATAGTTCTGTATAAGTGGCACTTTCTGACAAAAAAATATATGTAAGAATTTATATGCATTTTAGGAAATGTTTGCATAAATGTAGTATAATTGTCATAGCGTATATTGAGCGGCAATGAGTTGTTATATTGTGCTTTTATACTGTCATTATCACTTTCTGAATTAAAATGATCAATTTGAGCCTTGTCTTTTGTTGCTCTTGCAAGTATAACTTTTACAAAATTGCAATAATTCATCCTGAACTGAATCCTGATGTAGAAATTAAAACCAAGGGTATGTTATGGTATGGCAATTAATATTAACAAGAGCATAAAAAGGCTGCAACAATTCCAGTGGATTATAGAAACCCTTAAATTATATGAAGGAAACAGCATTTTAAATGATTGGATGGAAAAGATCATTGATTCCTGTTTCTTCCTGTCATGATGGCTGCCTGACCTCTCTCTGACGGTGGGACCTGATATCAGAATATTGTATAAAAAAATAAAAAGGAATTGGGACAAGACATTTTTTTTTGCTTTTTTTCAGGTATTTACCTATCGTATTTTAAAAAAAAAATTCTCTTGAGATCATTCTCATCATGCAAAAAAATTGTTTTTTTTTAATAAAATCTATATTTATATTAAATATATATTTAATAAATAATGAGTCAATCACGATTTTTCAGCTGTGTTATTTCCATTGGATAAAAAGGATGGACTTGGTGGGTATGAAAACTAGATACTTGTGGCACACACCCCCCCCCCCCCCCTTTTTCCCCCAGATTGGTGATTCCCTTTTATAAACTACACAATACATGCATGTATAATGTATACAAATTAAATGCATTCATTGAACGATATACACACAAGTTTTATAAAGTCAATAGTGTGATTTGCACCAGAAAGAATGTATATTGTGTGAACTGAAGTGATAAAGAGTGTGTGAAGCAGACGACATGGGTATGACTATATTGCATTATGATGCAGTCCTAATATTTATAATCTATCTGGACTCAGAAAATGGGATTTAGAGATGAGATATTACAATTCAAAAAGTAATTGTGGATTTTTTTAATAGTAGGAAGAAGGGGAAAAAAAAAAAAAAAAAATTGCATTCGTATTTAGCGCCGATACAACATAATTGTTATCTCCCTTGTTCTGTTTCACCGGATCACTTGAGCGTTTTATTGTTTACAGTGGCATATTTATATTGAATAATAATTGAGGGTGTACTACTTTGAGAAGAAAGTTCCAGATATTGTGTTGCAATAAAGTATCAGTTTAAAACATATTCACAACAGGGGTATAATAAAATTACATAATTTGTCTACGAGATCAAAGAAAAACACGACAGAAGACGACAGTTCACAATTTTTACGCTATTGACAAACAAAATTGGTCAAACGCACACTTTCAGATCGTCTTAATCTTTATTGTTAGCTTCATGGTTCCTCTCGTAGCACTTTTCTGAAAAATAAACAAAAGGACTTAAAGAAAATATTCGGTTTTTTATTCAATTTTCACTCGAAATTCTAGAACTTTTAGAAATTGGTTAAGGCAAATTGGTGCTGCTGAATTTGGTCACGTGACCATGTTGATTTACAAATAAAATATGTTTACTACCACAAAACCAAACTTTTACTGTCTTCTAAGAAGCTTAAGCAAAATGTTGACATAAGATATCGCACTTTGTTATGTTAAACCCACTTATTTTATTTTACATACTAGATCCCCCCTTTTTCTTGCATGCAATCTAAGGAACAGCCTTAACACACCTGCGCAACGTATTTTCCAACGTTTTTGTTACGTACGGATATGGTCTTGATGCTAACGTAAAAGCTCAAGCGTAATTTTTACGTCCTGGTAACGTATTCAGAATACGTTATATGCAAGACGTTGTGACAACGTACTTTTCAACGTTTTTGTTACGTACGGATATGGTCTTGATGCTAACGTAAAAACTCAAACGTAATTATTACGTCCTGGTAACGTATTTTGATGCAAGTCGTTGTGACACTGTAGTTTGAACGTTTTTGTTACGTACGGATATGGTCTTGATGTTAACGTAAAAGCTCAAACGTAATTTTTACGTCCTGGTAACGTATTCAGAATACGTTATTTGCAAGACGTTGTGACAACGTACTTTTCAACGTTTTTGTTACGTACGGATATGGTCTTGATGCTAACGTAAAAACTCAAACGTAATTATTACGTCCTGGTAACGTATTCAAAATACGTTATATGCAAGTCGTTGTGACACTGTAGTTTGAACGTTTTTGTTACGTACGGATATGGTCTTGATGTTAACGTAAAAGCTCAAACGTAATTTTTACGCCCTGGTAACGTATTTCAGAATACGTTATATGCAAGTCGTTGTCAGACAACATACAGCTCAATCATTAAGGTATTTCCCTGGAAAAGGGAAAGGTTCTGTGAATTGTTCAAATTGGAAGGTATTCCCTAGACATGACTTTGAATTTGATAGTAGTTGATCTCCTGATTCCAATAATGCATGGTTGATAGGGACTTTTTGCATTTAAATTCCAGGTTCATCAGTAAAAAATGTGACAGTTGTGTTGTTATTTAGCTACATTTTTGCGTTAAGATGATACAACTGACTATAGTTGTATATCAATAACAATAAATAAATAAATAAATAAAAACATAATAAAAACGCCATGTACGAGGATCGAATCGGTGGCCTCTTGATCGTTAATCGTTCTTCTTTCTACTGAACTTAGTAGAACGTGATGTATAAGGCAATATTTACAAATGTATCTCCAAGATTTAATTACTTGCAATAAAATTACCATATCCAAAAATTAGAAGTACTTTTCCTCATAAATATTCGTCATATTTGAATTAGATTTTGATCACTGCAGTTTCAAGCTGGGTGGATCGTTTATCAGATTTGTCAAATAATAGCATACAATGCGGAAATTCAGTGTGTCCGTCAACGATTCGATAATAAAAAAGTTATTGCTATTTCCTGAGTTTGAATTTGAGACCTACCAAAATTCAAATCATTTTGGTGACTTGTGACAATTAGCAATTTCTTTGATGTCCCGAACATACAAAAACCTCGAGTTTAGAAGCTAGAAATATAAGGTTAGTCGATAGAATTATACATCTATGAATGAGCAATCCAAATTGATTTAAGAGAATACTGTGACGCCAATTTCATTGTTCAATTTTGTGTCCAACTCCCTCAGTCATTGGCCTCAATTTCATGTATTACAGACATTTTTTAGCTCACCTGGTCCAAAGGGGCCATGTGAGCTATTGCCATCACTTGGCGTCCGTCGTCGTCCGTCGTACCTCATAAACTTTTTCAAAGATCTTCTCCTCTGAAACTACTAGACCAATTGGAACCAAAACTTGGTCTGAATCATTGACATTTATGTTTTTTACAGCAATGTTGATAACTTACATTAAAGGGGGAACCCCTGCCCAAATTTTTTTGGAGAGGGGGTCTGCAAAGACGAGGGCTACATTTGTTATTTTTTGACCGAAGACGAAGTTGGCAAGTTTTATTGACTGATGTTATTATGGTGTCAAACCACTAATTAATTTCTTTAAGGTTTTCTACTAAATTTGTGTTTTTTCGAGCCTACCTGGTCATTTTATCTTAAGTTTAACCTTTCCAAGACCATATATTTTCTGAAACGTACATGATTCCTCTACGTTCTGTCAAAATATCAGGGCATGTTTAAAATCTTGCAGTGAAATGCCATGCTACGGAAAACACCCACTCTAAAAATAGCTCGGTCATCCCCAAGAAATTCAGTATTTATAGGTCATGCATCAAATCCTCCATAGAGGTATTAAAATACAACTAAATCCATCAAATTTGGGCTCAAAATAATCCCTATTTATTTAACTTCAATTATCAATTTTAATTACTCCATTCCATTCAGTAGTTTTCACAATACTACAAAGTGAAAGGAACCTTTTTCTTGAAAAGGGACTACTTTCGTATATGTTCCAAGCTCTGATTGGTGAATTAGTGGTTTGACACCTAAAACCCAGGTGAGCTATACAGGCTCCTGGGAGCCTCTAGTTACATAGACTCTTAAGATCAGATAAAGGTTAGATGCATCCGATTTTCATTTTGTCCACGAACCTCGAACATTTAATTTTTATTTCATTTATTAATTCAGCTTGATTTAAGCGAAAGGTATCATTTTCAAGTTCAGAAAATAACATGCATGCAATTAGAAATTATATCTTTAATCAAATAATGTAAATCATATGAAAATTGCAGACTTCCTCATGATGTCCCCATCTTAGATATGCAATTTTTCAAATGGCACCTCATTTCTGGATATACTTAGGAGGCAGCCCTGGGGCAGTAGCCTTTTTTTTAGTTCACCTGGACCAAATCACTTGGCGTCCGTCGTCTGTCGTCTGTAAACTTTTCACATTTCAAGCTTCTTCTCCGAAACCACTTGGCCGATTGGAACCGAACTTAGCAGGAATGTTCCTTGGATGGTCCTCTACAAAGTTACTGTTTTTCGTTCCAGTCGGATATTCAATATGGCTGCCAGGGCCAATAATATGCTCTGATTGGCTGAAATTTCAAAGATCTTCTTCTCTGAAACTAATGAACTGACTGAACCCAAACTGTAAAGGAATGATCATTGGAATGTCCTTTACTAAGTTACTGTTTTTTATGCCGATCGGAAATCCAAGATGGCCGCCATCGCAGGACATAGATTAACATTGGACCCTATGGGAAAATGTTCAAATGCCTTCTTCTCAGAAACTACAAATATGATTAAAGCCAAACTGTACATGAATGTTCATTGGATGGTCCTCTACAATCTTAAGGTTTTTTGTTCCGATATGAAATTCAAAATGGCGGCTACGGCAGGACTTAGTTTAACATTGGACCCTATGGGAAAAATGTTTCAAAATGCTTCTTCTCTGAAACCACTTGGACAGTTGAAACAAAACTGCCCAGGAATGATCATTGGAAGGTCCTCTACAAATTTTCTGTTTTTTATGCCGATCGGAAATCCAAGATGGCCGCCACCGCAGGACATAGATTAACATTGGATCCTATGGGAAAATATTCAAATGCCTTCTACTCAGAAACTACAAATATGATTAAAGCCAAACTGTACATGAATGTTCATTAGATGGTCCTCTACAAACTTTACGTTTTTTGTTCCGGTATGAAATTCAAAATGGCGGCTACGGCAGGACTTAGTTTAACATTGAACCCTATGGGAAAAATGTTTTAAAACGCATCTTCTCTGAAACCACTTGGATAATTGAAACCAAACTGCCTAGGAATGATCATTGGAAGGTCCTCTAGAAATTTTATGTTTTTTATGCCGATCGGAAATCCAAGATGGCCACCACCGCAATACATAGATTAACATTGGACCCTATGGGAAAATGTTCAAATGCCTTCTTCTCAGAAACTACAAATATGATTAAAGCCAAACTGTACATGAATGTTCATTGGATGGTCCTCTACAATCTTAAGGTTTTTTGTTCCGATATGAAATTCAAAATGGCGGCTACGGCAGGACTTAGTTTAACATTGGACCCTATGGGAAAAATGTTTCAAAATGCTTCTTCTCTGAAACCACTTGGACAGTTGAAACAAAACTGCCCAGGAATGATCATTGGAAGGTCCTCTACAAATTTTCTGTTTTTTATGCCGGTCGGAAATCCAAGATGGCCGCCACCGCAGGACATAGATTAACATTGGACCCTATGGGAAAATATTCAAATGCCTTCTACTCAGAAACTACAAATATGATTAAAGCCAAACTGTACATGAATGTTCATTAGATGGTCCTCTACAAACTTTATGTTTTTTGTTCTGGTATGAAATTCAAAATGGCGGCTACGGCAGGACTTAGTTTAACATTGGACCCTATGGGAAAAATGTTTCAAAACGCTTCTTCTCTGAAACCACTTGGATAATTGAAACCAAACGGCCTAGGAATGATCATTGGAAGGTCCTCTACAAATTTTATGTTTTTTATGCCGATCGAAAATTCAAGATGGCCACCACCGCAGGACATAGATTAACATTGGACCCTATGGGAAAATGTTCAAATGCCTTCTTCTCAGAAACTACAAATATGATTAAAGCCAAACTGTACATGAATGTTCATTGAATGGTCCTCTACAAAATATACGTTTTTTATTGTGATATGAAATTCAAAATGGCGGCTACGGCAGGACTTAGTTTAACATTGGACCCTATGGGAAAAATGTTTCAAAACGCTTCTTCTCTGAAACCACTTGGATAATTGAAACCAAACTGCCCAGGAATGATCATTGGAAGGTCCTCTACAAGGTGTGTGTTTTTTATGTCGATCGGAAATCCAAGATGGCCACCACCACAGGACATAGATTAACATTGGACCCTATGGGAAAATGTTCAAATGCCTTCTTCTCAGAAACTACAAATATGATTAAAGCCAAACTGTACATGAATGTTCATTGAATGGTCCTCTACAAAATATACGTTTTTTATTCTGATATGAAATTCAAAATGGCGGCTACGGCAGGACTTAATTTAACATTGGACCCTATGGGAAAAATGTTTCAAAATGCTTCTTCTCTGAAACCACTTGGACAGTTGAAACCAAACTGCCCAGGAATGATCATTGGAAGGTCCTCTGTTTTTTATGCCGATCGGAAATCCAAGATGGCTGCCACCACAGGTCATAGTATTAACACAGAACCATATGGGGAAAATACAGAAATATATTCTTCTCTGAAGCTATTGCACTGATTGAACCTAAACTGTGCATCAATCATTGGAAGGTCCTTTACAAACTTTGTGTTTTTTATGTTGATCGTAATTCCAAGATGACTACCACTGCAGGACATAGTTTTTACATAGGACCAATTGTTTTTTTTTATTACCAGGTGAACGATACAGGCTCTTGAGAGCCTCTGGTTTTTATTGTTAAGACAGTATGATGATATATATAAAAGAACTTAAATTTCTTCATTATAATTTCAGAGCTGGTTCATTTCTGTAAAAGTGGTAAACAAGTACAATTGGATTTGAGGTTATACAAATGTAGCTGTTATACATGTAGGCACATAACTGACCCTGTGACTTTTCAACATACATGTAGCAAACCAGTCGAAATAATTCCTGCCCCAATGGCAATGTAAATATTGGAAGCCACAGATGTCACCTGCTTCATGTCCTGTAATATCAGACCGATCAACACATAGCTGTAGCTAGACAACAGCAAATTTCACCATCATCTAATTAGAGGTAATCAATTTCATGTTCTTCTAGCTACATGTATTGGCCAGACAAGTCAACAACATTATATTTTACTATCAACTAATCTAGTCCTGAGACAATTTTATAGGGATTAAACTCTATCAGATCACGAAAGCTACCATGATGAACCAGAAATTAGACTTCATGCACAAAGGACATATAGATATATATAAAACTAATGAAAGTAAGTTAATGATACATGTATACATAATACACTTATACCAATAGAGCTCCTCCCATATTTACAGTGTGTGGCTATTACAGAAACAAAGGGTTCTTTAGATGAACTTGTTACATTTAATTACATGTACATTGTATATTCAATCTACTTCAAATACAGAACATTTCTTAAGAAGAGATTTATGTTAGATATCATGAGTTACAGTTGACTATAAAATCAAAATAAACAAAGTTTAAAAAGGTCAACCTATCTGATAGAGATCCCACCCCAAAGACAAATTAACTGTACAGTACCTGTAATGAAATTTTGAGAAATCAATTAATAAGGAATATAGTTATCAGGGTATTCAATAAGATTGTATTGAACAGGCTGACTTGAAATTTGAAGCGGCTACATGATAAAATGGGGGGGGGGGTAATTTTTTTTCACTTACATTCAAAATGGTGCATTCTGAGGCATTTTTAAGGTAGTTTACAAGTGCATGAAAAAGAAAGTTTCATAGAAATGATTTTTTTTTAAATTTTAGCAAGCAATAAGACCATTTCAAGATGACCGTGGAGCTTTAAATTTCTTGCGAGAATGGAGTAGAAAAGTCCATTTTTGCTTGATTTTTCCTGATGTCATTCAGTGGGAAAGCGTGTGTTTCCTCTTCATCCAGTCTACTGGAAAATAACAGCTAGCAGTTGTTGTGAAAGTGTCTAAATATCCCAATTAGCTATATATGTAAATGCATAAAATAAAATAATAATAAAAGCGTTAATACTGATATTGGGAGTTTTCCTATATAGAAATGGGTGTGACTTTACCCAAATACACCATAAAATCGTATTTATTGTATTAGTTAAAGGTTCTATATGAATTATTTTTCATAAAAAAATTCAAATTTCATAAATTTGTCACAAGAGTAATCAAAATGATCAATTTTATAACTATTAGTATTCTCGATTTCGGAGTGACATCACACAATGTAATTGACCAATCAATGATTATCAATTTTGAGATGAAGAAAATATCTGGAGGTGAAGCCAAGCAAAATCCTCGGGATTCTACATAGACTCCAATGTATATTAATTTATTCGCTATTTTCCAACAGAAGTTAAATATTTTAATTAAAATCACCTCTGGTCCTGATAGACACTAAATCAGATATCTAGTTTGATTTTCGTCAATTTATATCTGACGGATTTATTTTAAATTAAGAAAATAAAATTCAAATTTTCCATTGGAATCTAGGTAAAATCTAGAGGATTCCTGCTGTCCTCACCCCAATGAATTATTAAATACCCGGATGTTCGGATATGAGAATTATAAACATCGATACACCCACATGTCCTTCCAACAAATACAAATGTACCCAAACACACTCAAAATTCATATGGTATGTGTTACTTACATACAACAAATATATTTCATCCAACATTCTTTTAGTTATTTTATTTATTTATCTTATTTTGTTTAAAAAAAAAGAAAAAAAGAGTAAAACCTGGCCACTTACAACAAATTAAAAAAAAAATTATGGGTCTGTCATTTTCTGTAAAGCTTCATTTATATTTAACTGGAAAAACTTTAATACATTATGGGTAATTTTCTTTTATCTGTACATAAATGAAGTTGAGTTATTTATTTCCCATTCTTTGGTAACAAAAACTGGTATGTCTGATAACCAAAAAAGAGAAGGATGTACATCTTCCTAAGATAAACAGTTTTGTCTCATTGCATATTTTGACAATTAAGGCAAAGGTACAGAATACTAAGCTTTATATTACTATTATTCCCTCTTTTCAAGAACCGGGATTCATTTTTGTAAGGGTTGTCTCTCTTTAGAAAAGGTAAATTAATATAGCTATAGCAGGGAAATTCTTAATCGACCGAGATCGGGATAGTTTGATATTGTCCGTAAGAACTGACTATTTTGTTGAAATTCATGAAAAAATAACGATAGAGGAGCTAATAAATCATTAATTATTCATAAAACATCTCAAAATAATAGAAATAATATAATTTGAAGCTGTATTTGGGTAAAAAGTCACACCGTATAAAAATGGCGCTTCAAACTTTTCCATTTGCATACATTTGTATCTCATGAGTTATCCATCGATAACATAATTATCTTTTCGATGTGTCTCTAGATTTTTAAATTGAAATATCTCTATCATTTAAACGTTTAATCGAACATCAAATGATAATAAGTTAAGCGTAGAATTGACACCGATCAATGATAAATTCAGATAAATTCGTTTCATTCCCCAGGTTTAAGATAACCCTGACACATGCATTGCTGTCGATCCTGAAATGCATTGTTTTTTGTATAACTGTGGATTTTTAAAAATCTTTAAGATGAAAGAGTGAATAAATATTGTATATTTCTTTTATTTAATGAAAAAATATTTTAGTTTCTAACAGTCGAACCGGCGATTTCACTCGTTTGAAGCGGCGACATATCGCCGGCTGCCGGCCCTTATTGAAATCCCTGAGTTATGTAAAAAAAAATGCACAAAAAATGCCTAAAATTCCCAAGAGTAAATAATTATAATATGATCCTTTGTACGAGCTTTGTAACTTGGACTTAATTTTTTGGTTCATTTCTTCTTTTCTTTTTAAAGTTTTCTATATTAAGTGTAGAAATAATAAAAGTATAATAAATGAAGATAATATTGGTCAGTAGAGAAGTACTGGGCATGGGTAATGCTATTTAATTAGATCACACCACCGATTGATCGATATAAATCTCCTCCCCACTGATTGCTTATACATGTATGTGCTTTTGTAATTTTCGTAATTTCTCATTAATGAAATTAGATCATGAAAAACATTTTACGGGATATGTTTATATCAACAACAAATATCAAAAACTGCAAGATAAGTGCTGTCTTAAATCAATTTTTAATCTAGAGATATAAGTTTCTTGCATATTAAGTGTAAGTTCCTCTCCGAGTCTAATGTTTTACATACTGTAAATGCTTCTTCTAAAATTAAGTTTTAATTTTGATAATATTGTAGTCTTGCAATAGATCTAAATGTTTGAACTGCACTTATTTGTACTATATCTCTTCTAATTCTCCTCTGTTCCATGGTGTTTTTTTTTTATACATAAATGGATATTTTCTAGATTTGTCCTGTCAATAAAATTTAACGTATATATTTGTACTATATCTCTTCTAATTCTCCTCTGTTCCATGGTGTTTTTTTTTTATACATAAATGGATATTTTCTAGATTTGTCCTGTCAATAAAATTTAACGTATATGTTTGGTCACTGTTTTTGGATTTCTTTCTTTAGCTCTGTAATATATATCCATGCAATATATTTCTGAGTTATAATCAATTAATTATAGATTTTACAATGTGTCTTCACTTACAGTCGCAAATATCTGTTTACCTACATGTAGCTATTAATTTCAAGCTTCTGAACATGATCAAAATAGTTACTAAAAATACTTTCACCCCTAAAGTTGTTCAACTTAGCTGAAAATATTAATATCATATTATTTTTTTCAGAACAATCCACCAATGAAGGGAGCTTTCCAGATGCTTGATGGGGAAAAAAAACTTTATAGTTGAAGGAAACCTTTCATTGTTCATTTAACTTTGTTGTTTTTTATATCTTGCATTTTTTTGCTGACCAAATGTTAGAATTTGTATGGATTTTTTTTTTTGTATGCAAGTTTTGTGATTTAAATCAGTATCAGTATGGTTGAGATAATGTGGGTTAGAGTTAATTATAAGGTTATGAGTGTTTAACACCACTTTCAACAATATTTCAGTTATATCGTGTTGGTCAGTTTATAATGGTAGAGGAAACTGGAGTACCCAGGATAGTATTATATAATATAATGTTGAATGAAAGTTGAATGAAAATCATGATTTGTATGCCAGTATATAAATTGAAATTTAACATTTAAAGTTACTTTAAAAAACTTAGTATTTGATTTTTTTCAGATATGATTGTGTGTATTTTTATGAGTTTCATGTTTTTCTTATTGGATTTATCTTGTTAAATGCTGTGTTAGCGGTAGAATATTTTTTTTATTAGCCACTGTGGCTAATGGGTACTAATTTCTTTTAGCCACACTCAATTTCAGTTAGCCACACTAAATATAAACAAAGAGCATAAAACAGTTGAAAGTTCAAAACTTTATTATTTAATTAACTAACAATAATAATTCATATATTATCATGATAAACAACAAACTTTGAACATTAGATAAACAGAACATTCAATATTCGTATGATTTTGTTGTTTTTTGCTGTGTGGGGCCATTGGTGTTGCCAAAAAAGGATAAAATAGATCTTTGGCGCTTGGCGGTATCGGGTCTGTTTGCCCTACAAGTGGGTCCGTTCGCCCTGATTATTAAAAATGATATCGGGTCTTTATAAGCCAACAAACAACCCATTGGACCATGTTGCACAACCGTCAACAGAATTAAAATATTACAGCTTCTATACTATGCAACTTTGTTTTGTAACTTGAACATTATGTTAATAGCTTGTTTAAACTATCTTTGTTATATTTATTACTTTTTTAAAACTTTAATCAAGTATAATGGACTACAGACTCTTGAATCCCTCATCTTTACCTGATTTACTAATTCCAAGGACACATACATTTTCTACAGACTCTGGATTCACTCATCTTTACCTGCTTCATTCATTCCAAGGACTAAAACGTTTAACTTTGTTCATTATAGAAACATACACTTTAGCATACCAATTATTTTTAATATCCTACATTTTCTAGACTCTGGATTCACTACTGAATCGTTACCTGATTCACCTATTCCAAGGACTAAAATGTTTAACTTTGACCATTATCGAAACATACAGTCCGTGGACATATACATGTATAAGTATTTGTCACTTTCGTTAAAATACAGTATATAGCAAATTTGACGACAAAAAACAAAAATTGTCTTTAAATCATAAGAAAATAAAGGAAATTTAATGGAAAATCATGCTGAAATAAACAAAAATCTTTAATATTTCTGCTTATTCTGGTGCAAAAATTATCAAAATCCGTTTAGAAATGACTTCAAAATAAATTTTTTGAACAATGTGTTATATGAAATATATAACGTAAATTCGAGTGACGAATACCTATGTTCATTGACTACACTTTAGCATGCCGCATATTTAAAATTTCTCAATTTAATATTCATAAGCAATCAAATATCACTTATTTTTCTATTATTTTTAATACCCTACATAATTATAATTATCAGGACGAACGGACCCAGGGCGAACAGGGAATTAGGGCGAATGGACCCGGATTCACGCTTTGCCATGCTTGACCTTTTCGTTGTGAAATAATTTACTGGTTTTAGATTCAAGCTTAGACAGAATAAAGCGTAATTTAAGAAATCAGTCAGTCGGTGACTAAATTCAAAACTATTTCCGGAATGGGACCCGGATAATGTTATTTCAACTGAAAAAACTACCGGAAATAATCAATTTGACCCGCTTTTTAAAATCATTTTGGATGTTATACATCGATCAAATCATTGTCTACAACGCGTTTTATTCGAAGTTGATTTTCTACATAATAAAAGATCGTTGTCAGATGCACACTTTAAAAGTTTTTCGTTTACCATTATATTCGCAAAATGCGACGTGGCGATCGTCTACCGCTAACACAGAAATGCATATTTAATAGATAGAGTTAGGGTTATGCCATGTGGTGTTTAACACCACTTTCAACGATATTTAATTTATATCATGGCTGTCAGTTTCATTGGTTGAGGAAACTGGAGTACCCAGAGAAAATCACTGACCTGCCCTAGGTCACTGACAAACTTTATCACAGAATGTTGTATCAAGTACACCTCGTCTAAGTGGATTCGAACTCACAACATTAGTGGTGATGTGCACTGATTGTATAGGTAGTTATAAATCCAACTACCATACGATCACGACTGCCCCCATATTTAATAATATATATTTTTTCTTTAAGAAAGAAAGAAAAATTAGGGTTATATTTTTTCTCTGTAAGGGATGTGATATATTGGTTTTTATATTTTTATTTTGAATTGCTATAAAGCTTAAAAGATTATTGTTCTTTGTTATATTTTTATATACAATTAACAAGAATATTTTGGGGTTACAGCTTTCTCAGATTGGGATGTGTACACTGGTAGATCTTACTATGAAACTAATAAAGCTTACGCTTCAGGGCCCCTTATATCCCGGAAACAACTTTTTTAATGAACTAACTTTTCAACAAAATTAATGGAGTTTTTTTTTTAAGTCTTTGTTATTAAAATAAGGCTATTTTAGTAATAGAATCATAAGTCAATGGGTTAATGTACTTAATATTGACCTTAGAATATGCTCCAATTCCAATTTCATATGGCCTCAAAATGTTCCTGTAATTAGTAAAATTTCCAAATTTGGGGGGGTTGGAGCACCTGAATCCCAAGCTGTATGGGCTCCTTGACGTAGCCAGAATCTATTCATAGCCTACATTTTGGCAGTTGGATCCTCGAATTCTTCGTTGGTGCACAGCTTAATAGTTTGACAGCTCAGTCCTTATGTTAGAACCAATCGGAACCACAAACAGACATGAATTCTTAATTCAGGCTGCACTCCTCTGGCTTGTGCATTCAAACACCAAAAATCAAGACTATCACCTCTTTATCCTAACGATCCCCCTCTAATGACCTTCCTCTCTAGTAATTTAGAGAATAAACAAATTCTTTTTTCTTTGCATTGATGTTGGGTGGTGCGATCTTGGTTCCTACAAATGTTTCTTCGTTTTTGGTAATTTTCGATTATATCTTTTTTAGTGTTTTAATGTTAAACTAAACAATAGATGTATAGGTCAAGTTGTTCTTATGAGTTTGGTCCATAGTTAGCAGGGTGCTATTTTTATATGTATACATGTATTTCTGCTGTTTCCTTAGTCAGCAACTAGTGCTTCAGTTCCCATATTTATTGAGATATTTCTGTTTTCTAGCATAAAATGCTTATAACCCAATACAGCAATTTTAATAAAAATCTGAGATATAGTGGTTAAATTAAAAACAAACAATTATCAGAATCTCCCATATGGAACAACACCATTGAAGAAGATACCATCCGTTACTCAGACCTCTTTGCTGGTGGGAAAGGGATCAATGTTTGGCCCATTGTCAAGGACTCCACCCCAACACCCTGTTCATGGCCCTTTTGACCTTGTTGGTTATTCTTGCTGGCTGCAAAAGGGCCCACATAATATTTCAGGGACCTTAAAATGTAGGTCCTCCACTGGATGTGTACCTATTCATTACTTCTAGAGATGTTATCTATATACATTGTCTGTACATCTTTAATTTTGTCAAATGCAACTTTCACAAGAAAAAGATTTTTAGTACATTTATTTTACATGTTTTTTAATCTGATATATTTATTATTACATGTACCTGACATATTTGTATAATAATTACATCTAAACATTTTGGCATCTTTAAAATAGATTATGATGGGATGAGTCTGGGAGTAGAAAGAGTGTTTCATCATCTGTAAAACTTGCAATAATTTGGATTAATAAATGTTTAGAATTTTATATTTTATTAGTTAACTCAAAAAATTAAGAACATCACAAAAGGTCCTTAAATACACAAGAAATAATGTACATCTTTGTAGTTGGTACCGGTAGTTGCATGGTGTAACGGTCTTAATGTGATTATAGTTGCCCTACTATCCAAATTACGTTGTCACAATGCTTTGACAACGTAATTTGGCTATACAAGTCCTTTCAGGGTTGTACATTTTTTGTAGTTGTACAACTATATAGAGATGGTTGTAGTTGCGTCGTCTAAAGGTCTAGGTGGTCGTAGTTACATTGTATAAAGGTCCCTAGGTGGTTGTAGTTACGTTGTCTAAAGGTGCCTATGTGGTTGTAATTAAGTCATGTAAAGGTCCTTTGGTGGTTGTAATTACGTCGTATAAAGGTCCTATGATGGTTGGTAGTTACGTTGTGTAAACGTCCTTAATTGGTTGTATTTACCTCGTATTAAGGTCCTGTGATGGTTGGTGGTTACGTCGTGTAAACGTCCTTACATGGTCATGGTTGTCGTTTGGTTGTAGAAAGGTCTTTTACTACGTAGTACCACAACGTGGTAGTTACGCTTAGGGGAGTCTACAAATCGGCGTAGTTAAAATGTAAAATGCTTACGTTGTAACAACGAAAAAGTTACGTTGTCACTACGTTTTGACAACGTAATTTGGCTAGTAGGGCTGTGACAAAGGCGTATTACACACGGGGTATATCCATGGTAATCTGTGACAAAGGCGTATTACAAACGGGGTATATCCATGGTAATCTGTGACAAAGGCGTATTACAAACGGGGTATATCCATGGTAATCTGTGACAAAGGCGTATTACAAACGGGGTATATCCATGGTAATCTGTGACAAAGGCGTATTACACACGGGGTATATCCATGGTAATCTGTGACAAAGATAGTCCGCCATCAGGTTTTACCAAGTCATGATGGCGACCGTAAAGCTTACGAAGTGATGACTGACTTCATCTTGATCAATAGGAGCCCCTGGTTATCTATTTGCGTTGTTAGAAATCCTGATAGGAAACACAACTGCAGGTGCTGTTGGAATGCTTATGCATATAAACGGAAAGTTCACTTATGAAAATTGAAAATATGTCTCTGGTCGTAATTTCTTTCTCAACCGACCCTTACTGTCAATTTCTAGGTGTATGTCAAGGTATGAAGCAGACCTAGCTGTATTTGTTATATCCTTTATTCCAAGTTCAATGGGGGTATATATGCTATCAACATAGTTCCCAAACATGAAATTATTCACTGACAGGACATCATCTATAAAGCAGAATGTGAAATTAAAAGAAACGGATAAAAGTAAAAGCAAAAACAAAATGAAAAACAAACAAAATGTAGTCGGTTGTCATTATAACGGGGAAATATTCACACGAAAAGATCAAAACATATAAACAATCAGGGGCGGATCCAGGATTTCAAGTTAGGGGAGGCGCACTTAAAAAAAATTGCGCCGAGTGGAGGGAGGCGCGAAAATTTTTGGGGTATTTCGTGTGAAAAATCACGATTTTACACCAAAAAATCATATTTTTTCCCAATTTTAGGGGGGGGGGGGGGCGCGCGCCGGGTGCGTCCCCCCCCCCCCTGGATCCGCCCCTGACAATGTAGCTTAATACGAACAAGTAAAGAAAGGCCTTTATCCTGTAAGTTGAACTGTATGCTAATTTAAGGTGAACATCTTCACATGTTTAGTATTTATTTACCTTGTATGTGGAGATTTAAATATCGGCACCTCGGGCGACCTTACCTTGACATGGTCATGTATTTTAATGACAAAAGTGGGCCAATAATATTATGCAGCGTGTTATTTTTTTCTTAATGTCTATAGATACCGTTCACCTATCATGAATAAATAAACTGTTCAAAGAAACAGCCACACATTTAAAAAAAAAAGCGACGCCATTTTATACTACGCTTAGTTTGTTTGCATAGTAAGATATATCGATTTAAGAAGGTCAGAAAATGTACACAAGCAGCTTATAACTTGTATAGATATATTTATATATAACAGGAACGGCCACACTTATATTTATATATATATATGTACCACGTATGATTTACATTCTTCAAAGTGTGTAGTAGTTATCCATATCTGTCGGAGTTTAGCCAATTAAAACAGTGGAAGCATGTTACATCAAAGTGACAACAATGTTGATGTAAACACATTTTTAACATTTATTCTCGTGTTATTGGTCAGTTATATAATTTGGAGTTATTATTTTAGTGTTCGAATAAATATTCCCGGACCAACTCCGTGGCCCATTGTCGGAAATATCCCAAATTTACTTGGTGTCAGAAATGTTGGAAAAAGATTTCTAGAATTCCAAAAACAATATGGAGATATGGTATTACTACGACTTGGGTCTCAACCTTTTGTTGTGTTTTTTGGATATAAGGCTGTACACGAGGCCTTGATTACAAACGGAGAAAAGACAAAGTTTAGACCAAACTGGCTCTATCTCTTCCGTACAGTATTTCCTAAATTAACAGGTGAGTATCTTAAATTAAAAATATTTGATCTTTTGATTTATTTTTTCTTCGAATTTCTATATCTCCCATGCATCCTGTCATTATTCACATGCACTTTTTTTTTTTTTTTTTTTTACACCAATGAGAAGGCTGGATGACTGGTGAAGGTCGTCGACTTCTGATCGAGGTTATTGGACAGTACTGACGTAGGTTCGATACTCATCTTAACCGGAGAGTTTGTCGGTCATTTCGATCTAACTGCTCCTAGTTTTATCTCCCATTATGGGAGATAAAACCAGGAGCAATTAGTGTCCCATTATAACTTGTTTTCATCAAATATAAACTAAGCAAATTGCTGAACTAGACAAAAAGTAAGAAGACATCAAAGGTGAAATCAGAAGCCATGAATCGAAGGACAACAGAAAAGGCATTCTCTATCCAGAGTTGTCGTTCCAGCTACGCTTACACAACAATGGAGTGTAGCGTAAGCAGGAACGACAACTCTGGATAGAGAATGCAGAAAAAGGACAAAATGACAAACAATGATCCACAAATCACTACAAAGAAAACTAATGATTGCGCAACACCGGGGGTGAAATCAGGTACTCCGGAAGGATAGGCATTTCCTGCTTCACTAGTGTCACTCGTCGTGTTACTATATTACAAAATCAAGTTATAAGTTATGAAATAGGAATGAATAACGGGGTTGTGAAATAGGAAAATGGAACACGTACATCACGAGGTATTCTATGTCACATATATTCCGTAACAGTTAACCAAGTCATGATGGCGACCGTAAAATTTAAAAATGAATTGATTAAGTCATTGAACCGTATCATTGAATAAAATTACAAAACATGGATTCAATCTCACAGGTACTCAGGAATATTATCCTCCCTCTTTTTGTAACCCCCTACTACTAGTTTTGATGTGTCAATTGTATTAATTACCTAAGATCAATTAACAACACTTAATTTTGTATCCGCTGTTTAATTATGGGTTAGGGGCTATGGGATTTAACGCCACTTTCAACAATATTTCAATTATATATTGACTGATAATAGATAAAAATAAATTGATCTGATAGATGCAAAGAAATAAAATAAAAAAATAAAAAAGTAACGTAAAAAATAACATGATTTTTGTTTCATCAGAAAAAAATATGGCTTTGGGGAAATATAGCCCCCCACCCCATCAAGTTAAATGGTCAAGACTGCCAGATTTTCCCCCCTGATTATATGATTATAGCACGAAAACAAATTATAACTAAATCAAATGTTTTTCATTATCTTTATTATTTTAAGGTATATTCTTTACTGATGGTCAAATATGGTCTGACGGAAGAAAGTTTACAATCGTGGCACTTAAAGATTTTGGTGTTGGTAAAAAGACAATTGATGAACGAATCAACGAAGAAGTGCAATATTTAGTGGAAGAGTTCGCGAAACAGCCAGAGAAGCCTGTAGAAATCAAAAAGATTTTTCCAATGGCAACTTCTAACATTATCTCAAACATTATTTTTGGATCAAGGTATTTATTTTATTAGTTTATGGACGATATACATGAGACAGCTGGATCGTCGTGCTCGTGATTGTATGGAGAGGGTGATAATGTTTAACGCCACATTCAACAATATTTCAGTTATATCGTGGCTTTCAGTTTTATTGGCGGAGGACACCGGAGTACCAGGAGAAAACCAACCAACGACCAGACGGAAGTCACTAACAAACTTAATGTCGAGTCGATCGTATAGTAGTTGAATTCACAACTACCTGTACAATCCATCAGTGCCTATCACCGCTTAGATACGATAACGTAACCCT
Organism: Bathymodiolus brooksi; assembly: GCA_963680875.1. Classification (NCBI taxonomy): domain Eukaryota; kingdom Metazoa; phylum Mollusca; class Bivalvia; order Mytilida; family Modiolidae; genus Bathymodiolus; species Bathymodiolus brooksi. The sequence goes on along the minus strand of OY804583.1, from coordinate 95,129,345 downwards.
CAGTCCGCTTTTGCTCCCAGCGAGGGTTACGAATCGGTCCCATTCAACGTATGGGAGCAGCGCCCGGAGTGATTCACACCGGGCGGGTTTTTGTCCTAATTCCGTTGTAAGTGGTTGGAAACATTAACGGGGGTGAAAGATAAATATATTTAGGTAAACCTTGAGGTGTTAAGTAAACGCTGCATCAATCCATGGTAGACTTATATCCATCTGAAAATTTGATTGCATGAAATCTTCTTTCTGTCCGACATTTTGTTTACAAGTTGCTATTTCACGTGCACTTGCCTCGTTTTGGAGATATCCTTATTTGGATCAATCGTAGTAAAAATTAATAGTAAATTTTTTTATATTTGGCATTCAGATCCATATATGGATAGGCTCCGCCCATCACGAGAGTATACGTAAGGTGCCATGGCGGACAAGAAATAATTTTCGAATACTAAATCGATCGTGAAGGTAGAAACAGGTATTGTAACACTTATTTCGTATCGCCATTACTTAGAAATTGTAGGGAATAATAAGTTATGACCAGATATGCAAAAAGAAAGTTGAAATATTCAGTTAACGAAAATTTTAATTTTCTCCCATACGTTGAATGGGACCGATTCGTAACCCTAACTGGAGCACAAGCGGAATGAGGGTTACGTTATCGTATCTAATCACCGCTAACGTTGTGAGTTCGAATCCCGCTCATGGCAAAGTATACTCGATACAACATTATATCTTGATGATTGTTCAGGACTTGCGACAGGTCGGTGGTTTTCTCCGGTTTCATCCACAAATAGAACTAATTGCCACAATATAGCTAAAATGTTGTTGAAAGTGGCGTTGCACCCAATAACCCTAACCCTAACATGACACAACATGATACGCATTATTCAAAATTTCCCTATATATTTCATATAAAACTACACTGTACTTGCAAATTGTGTCTTACACTTTCCGTCCACATACCGGGTATATAGCATAAAATCGTATAATGGATACATTAAAAATAAATCGTGTCCATAACGCTTGATTGTTCACTGCACATGGTCAACGTCATCGGTCATATATGATTCGAAGTGTTTATCGGATAATAATACACATAATTAAATGTATCTTGTATCTTGTATATCCAATACGTATAAGATACAGTATACTATTGAAACAAAAGAAGCGGCCCACATAACAGGTTTCTTTTCCCCGCATTCGTACTCGGGAGAAGGCCTGTCCGTATTGGATATGACGGGTTTCTTTTCCCGCATTCGTACTCAAGGGAAGACATGTCCGTATTGGATATAACTGGTTTCTTTTCCCGCATTCGTACTCAAGGGAAGACATGTCCGTATTGGATATAACTGGTTTCTTTTCCCGCATTCGTACTCAAGGGAAGACATGTCCGTAATGGATATAACTGGTTTCTTTTCCCGCATTCGTACTCAAGGGAAGACATGTCCGTATTGGATATAACTGGTTTCTTTTCCCGCATTCGTACTCAAGGGAAAACGTGTCCGTATTAGATATAACTGGTTTCTTTTCCCGCATTCGTACTCAAGGGAAGGCTAGTACGAATGCGGGGAAAAGAAATCCGTTATAGGATACTTATACCCAATACGGGCAACTTCTTTTGTTTCAATAGTAATGCAACTGACTGTTTGATGTTTACTTTTCTTGTCAGGTAACTGTGTGACGTTTACCTTTCTTGTCAGGTAATTGGTTGACGTTTCCCCTTTTGACAGGTAACTAATTGATTTAACCTTTCTTGTCGGGTAAATGTGTGACGTTTGCCGTTCTTGTAAGGTAACCTCTTGACGTTTCCCTTTTTGTCAGGTAACTAATTGACGTTTGCCTTTCTTGTCAGGTAACTGGTTGATGCTTACCTTTCTTGTCAGGTAACTAGTTGACGTTTACCTTTCTAATCAGGTAACTGGTTGATGTTTACCTTTCTTGTCAGGTAACTAGTTGACGTTTACATTTCTTGTCAGGTAACTGGTTGATGTTTACCTTTCTTGTCAGGTAACTGGTTGATGTTTACATTTCTTGTCAGGTAGCTGGTTGATGTTTAACTTTCTTGTCAGGTAACTGGTTGATGTTTACCTTTCTTGTCAGGTAACTGGTTGATGTTTACCTTTCTTGTCAGGTAACTGGTTGATGTTTACCTTTCTTGTCAGGTAACTGGTTGATGTTTACCTTTCTTGTCAGGTAACTGGTTGATGTTTACCTTTCTTGTCAGGTAACTGGTTGATGTTTACCTTTCTTTTCAGGTAACTGGTTGATGTTTACCTTTCTTTCATTTTCAGGTTTGAATATGATGATCCAGATTTTAATGCACTTTTAAGTCATGTTAACTTCTTCTTTAAAACAGTCACCATCAACAGTCCTGTGAACTTCTTCCCTGTTCTGGCCAAACTGGTTCCCAACAATAAAGTAAGATTACATAGTTTTAAACGGAGATTTTGAAGATATCAAGGAGGTAATCAGAATCAGTAAATCGAAGAAGAGCAGACAACACAATGGCCAAAAGAAAAAGGACAAAAAGACAAACAACTATCTACAAAACATACACATAAAACTAAAGATCGAGTAACACGTACTCCACTATTGACTGAAAACCGGGGGTGAACTCAGGTGCTCCGGAAGGGTTAGCAATAATTACAACCTATAATGATGCTAAGATTCTGACAACAGGTGGACGAACCATATGGCATGGTGTCCGCCATGAAAATCATTGATTGAATAATTCAATTTTAGAAAGGGAGAGGAGATTTGTTGCATTTCTAGGGTTCACAAAATCGACATAATAACCACAGAAGGGGCCGCCGTGTTCGTGATCGTATGGTAGTTGGATTTATAACTACCTATGCAATCAGTGCCTATCACCACTAACGTTATGAGCTCGAATCCCGTTCAGATGGAGTGTATTCGATACACCATTATGCGATAAAATTTGTCAGTGACTTGCGACAGGTCGATGGTTTTCTTCGGGCATTCCAGTTTCCTCCACCAATAAAACTAGCCGCCACGATATAGCTGAAATATTGTTGAAAGTGGTGTTAAACACCATAATACCATCCCAATAACCACTGAATCACACTGAACTATTCATAGAGGCCCCAATTGTTAGTTAATTGTTGTATACACAAAGAATGGTAAAAATGGAAATTTTCACATCTAATTTCAAAGTTTGTATCTCTACTATTGTCGGACGGAATGCAGAGCCGTCTTCACAGAACTATAGACCCCCGGGAAAGGAAGTGCATTGGGGTCCCTTCATACACAACCACTCACAAGAATAAAAATTAATTGTCGATAGAATTAAACATATATTTACAATATAGTATTGGTACTTTCAACAAAATCAGTGTTTAAACATTTAAAAACATGCTGTACACAACATGCATAGATAGCATGGGGCCCCTATGCTCATAGGGCCCCGGACAACTGCCCAGCGTGCCCATGCATTAATACGGCACTGGTTATTGCACATACAAATAATGGTAAAATCAAATTTTTCACAGCTCATTTCAAAGTTTTATATCTCTACTATTGTCGGACGGAATGTCCCAAAAACCCAGACGTGCGATGATTGTGACAGGCCGCTCTGAATAAGAAAAAAATATTATAGAACAGGGTTTCTGAGAATTCATTATTATTCATGGTATACTGGGGCCGTCGTGGCCGTGATCATATGGTAGTTGGATTTACAAAGTCTATGCAATCAGTACTAGTGCCTATCACCACTGATGTTGTGACTTCGAATCTCGATCAGGGCGAGGTGTACAACATTATATTTGTCAGTGACTTGCGGCAGGTCAGTGGTTTTCCCGGGTCATCCAGTTTCTTGCACCAATAAAACTGACCGCCACGATATAACTGAAATGTTGTTGAAAGTGGCGTTAAACACAATGAAACCATACCAATCTTTAATTTCATTCATTTACAGATCTCGCAAGTTTCCACTCATCTAGAAGCCATTCGGACGTACATACGATCAAGAATAGAGAAAGAACGAGAATCGTTTGATCCTGAGAATATTAGAAATTTTCTAGACCTTTATATTGCAGAGGAGGAAACAAAAGATTCTAAAATTTCAGGTATATTATGAAAGAAAAGAAAGCTTGACAGTGATGGTCAACAATTCCGCTAATATCAACAAACCGCACAATCACCTCTCACCTCAAATCATTGAAATTAAAAAAACATAAGCGCTCATTGGAATGGAATTAACCCTCCCCTTTTTTAATTTCTATTTACATGTTTATTTTCAATAAAATTCCATATCTTTTTCCTTTATTTAACGTGTTCCTGTCCATGATATCAACAATCTTTTGGTAACAACACAAAAGTTTGAAGATACAAATGGAGTAAAATCAGAAGTCGTAAATGAAGAAGGACAGACAATAAAAACAAAAGGACAAACAACGATCTACAAAGCATTACACAGAAAACTGAAGATATAGCAACACGAACCTCACTAAAGCAGAGTGTGAACTTAGGTTGTCCGGAAGGGTTAGCAGTTCTTCCTCCACATGGGAACAGAAAATAAGAACAAAGGGGGTAATTTCGTGTCAAGAGCGCCTTTGGAAAAAAAAGACCATGATATGTAACCTTGAAAAACAATGTCCTGGCTATGACCAAGGATTTATATAGTATATAAATCCTTGCTATGACGAAAAAGGTAACATTTTAATACAGGCGACTGCTTAATAGAGGTGACCACATATGTAGGCTTGACTGTATATATTTCTGATTTCCAGAGGATTTCGTCTTCCAAGTTATAACTGACCTATATCAGGCAGGAACTGAAACAACTTCAGTGACCTTACAATGGTGCATGTTGTATATGTTAAAGTACCCAGGTGTTCAGACAAAATGTCGAAACGAAATTTTAAAGGAATGTTTCCAACACAATCAAATAAGTAATTACGATTTCCATCTCATAAAAATGAATTGCTTCCCTTTGTAGGCTTCAAATTTAATTATGATTTCCATCTCATAAAAATGAATTGCCTCCCTTTGTAGGCTTCAAATGTAATTACGATTTCCATCTGATAAAAATGAATTGCCTCCCTTTGTAGGCTTCAAATTTAATTATGATTTCCATCTAATAAAAATGAATTGCTTCCCTTTGTAAGCTTTAAATTTAATTACGATTTCCATCTGATAGAAATGAATTGTTTCCCTTTGAATTAAGGCTTCAAATTTAAATACTATTTCCATCTGATAAAAATGAATTGCTTCCCTTTTTATGCTTCAAATTTAATTACGATTTTCATCTGATAAAAATGAATTGCTTCCCTTTTTACGATTTCCATCTGATAGAAATGAATTGTTTCCCTTTGAATTAAGGCTTCAAATTTAAATACTATTTCCATCTGATAAAAATGAATTGTCTCCCTTTGTAGGCTTCAAATTTAATTATGATTTCCATCTAATAAAAATGAATTGCTTCCCTTTGTAAGCTTTAAATTTAATTACGATTTCCATCTGATAGAAATGAATTGTTTCCCTTTGAATTAAGGCTTCAAATTTAAATACTATTTCCATCTGATAAAAATGAATTGCTTCCCTTTGTATGTTTCAAATTTAATTACGATTTCCATCTGATAAAAATGAATTGCTTCCCTTTGTATGTTTCAAATTTAATTACGATTTCCATCTGATAAAAATGAATTGCTTCTCTTTTCAGACTTCAAATTTAATTACGATTTCCATCTCATAAAAATGAATTGCTTCCCTTTGTATGTTTCAAATTTAATTATGATTTCCATCTGATAAAAATGAATTGCTTCTCTTTTCAGACTTCAAATTTAATTACGATTTCCAACTCATAAAAATGAATGGTGTCTGGTCAGTTTTTCCCATGTCAGATTTGTCCCAACCAATTTGTCCCAAAGTTTTGCCAATTTGTCCCACTTTAGGACAATTTGTCCCAACTGTAATTTATTAATGTGAATCATTTTTTTTTTTAGATTTAATCAAATAAAAAAGATGGAATATGTTCAATATAGACAATAAAAATATTGCTCTGTGTAATAAGCCACTACCTCACTTGACTATCCTAATTTTAAGCTATAATTTGGTTATAGTTCTTTGATGATAGATCAAACATATGCTTCAATAATCAGCTTGGGCATAATTATTGAATAATCTGACTGAAGTACAGGTTATTTTTATTTTTAATATTACGGTACTTGATTGCTTTTTGATTGGCAATTTTTTTAGCATCAAGTCAATTAGTATAGTTAATGTTTATAGAACAGTTACTCTTAACCAGTTTTGTGTATATTTTACAATATAGTTTTTACTCACCAGGCTGTCCTTTTCATGAAACCAAATACAAGCTTAAACATCAAAGAAACAAAAAAAATATGCAATCAGCTGGGAGGTGGGGGAAGACAAAATAGTGTCTTCTTATAGGTCAAATACATTAAAACCAATCATATTAAAGCATTACAAAAAAACAAATATAAAAGGAAAATGCTTAGTCATTGCATACATAAACTTTCATCATGTCATCCAAATGTGTTATCTGTAGTCGGCCAGTTCGTGTTAAAAACCATGCCTTCACAGATCAAGCTCTTTGTTGTGATTTGTGTAATTCTTGGACCCACAGAACCTGCTGTAGTGGTAAGTACAAATGTATTATATATTTATTATATTCCAATTAGGAATGAAAGAATAATGCACTTTTTGTCATAATAATTTCGATAATTATGTCTGTAAAAGGAAATGGACTTCAACAAAATTGATTCATCAAAAGATTATTTTCAAACTGTTGATTTTACATTTCTATTAATTTTTTTAAAGCAGAAAACACTCATCCTACTATTATTAATATTATTTTATTTTCATTAGTATGTCAATGAGTGCTAGATGTTTTTACTTTTTAATTATTTATTTAATATCAGTCTGGAATAGAGTTCTACAAAGATGTGTATTTTAGTACTAGACTTCGACTGTAAAGATCCTGCTAATGTCTATTCAGTCAAAGTAAAATTGAAGATGAAGTTAGCTTAAATTGATCTGGTGTATTATTATTTAAATTGATAAAAGACAACATTCATTGTTAGTCAAATAATTAAATGTCAAATAATAGATTTATATATACATTTGAACTCTTTGCTTATCTGAGTACATACATGTATTACTATTGGATTTAAAAAAAATATTTTTAGACCATATAAATCAATATTTTACACTTATTGACTGGGTATGAGGGTAATAGCACTTTTATTGTCCCCAAGATACCAACTATTTTCGGAGGCAACGCCGAGGAAAATAGTTGATACAGAGGGGACAATTAAAGTGCTATTACCGGAATATCAAGTCTATAGTACTATATAAATCCTTGGTATGCTGTATACCAGTTTTCTTAAATTCAGGTTTCTTTCATCATGTCAATATATTAATAATATTTTATTGATTTTATTATTTATTTGCAGATGTGTTCCTATGCAGCTCCAGTTGGTTTCAGAGCAGAAACTCTCCAGGACACAAAGAACATCTTCACGAAGCACACAGGCAAAGGTGTGGGATCACTACAGCAATGGTGAAATCAGTCCATCTCAACTTTTGAAGACTGTAGAACTCTTAGTGGCCCCAAAGAGCTCTTAAAGACCATTATTGAACTCTCTCTCACCAAGGACATTTACTTAACTCTCACAAAGGACATGTATTGAAGTAAATGATTGTTATGCAGTTATTCATGCATCAGTTGAGACAGTATTTGTCCTTTATATTTATGTTTATGTTCTCCTTGTGCTTTGTTTGGTTTTTTTTTCTGTGTTTTATGAATACTTAAAATGAATTGAAAGTTATTGTATATTTGATAGAGAAGTAGAGGTGGCAAGAAGCTGAATGTTGCATGAAGAAATGTTGTAGAGAGTAAATGCTACAAAAGAAAATGTCTATGATTTTATAAAAAGTGAGAAAGAAATGTAGTAAGGAAATTGTATGAATGAGAAAGAATAGTAAAAATATATGAGAGTGAGAGTGAAAGGAGGTGTGAAAAAGAGTAGCAGAAACAGCCAGTTTTTTAATTATATGGTTGTGTGAAAGGAGAGAGAATAGTGCTACAACTGTATGACTGTGTGTACACATGCACTGTAATAGTTAAAAATTCTCTTGTGTAAAATAAATAAATCTTACAAGTTTATTTCAATACGGAGCAATATAATCTTATTTTTCAATCTTATTGTTATTTGGGTCTGTTGAACAAGAATTCACACCAATAACAATAAGGGTATGGAGTAAAATATGCAAATAACACCCTCTAAAAAGAAAAAAAATGTAGAGAAACTGCAATATTGAGATTCAGTCTCAACACCCAAAGTTATAAGCACACACATTTCTTTAAAATTTTGAGAGAAGAAAAAATATAACCATTTTGAAAAAAGTTGGGACAAATTGACCTGGGACAAATTGGAACTGGGACAAATTGACCAAAGTTGGGACAAATTGACCTGTATCCAAATGAATTGCTTCCCTTTGTATGCTTCAAATTTAAATCGGTAAACTGTCTCTTTCGAGCAAGGATTAAAGAATTACCTTTACAAGATGTTGGTAACATTAATTATATATAAGTGTATACAATGATTACCATGGAAACGACGTTTATATTGACCATAATATTTGTATCCTGAAAGTCGACTTTTCATTTACTGTGGTGTGTGGAAACCTCCATATTAAAAAGCCATGCTTCTCTCAAGTTCATACTAATTCACAACATTCAGAAAATACCAAACAGGATACTCAGAAGCTGTATACTGAAGACGGACAGACGATACAATGGCATAAAGAGGAAGGAAAAAAGACTAAAAAATATGGAAGATATCAAAGGGGTAATTAGAGCGTAAGCCGAAGGACAAACGATAGAATGTCGAAGGACAAACGATTGCATGTCGAAGGACAAACGATTGAATGTCGAAGGACAAATGATTGCATGTCGAAGGACAAACGATAGAATGTCGGAGGACAAACGATAGAATGTCCAACAAAAGAAAAGAGACAAACAATGATCTATAAAACACTATAAAACTAAATATTGAACAACATAAACCACACAAAAAACTGGGGCTGAACTCATGTGCTTCGGGAGGGTATGGAGTACCTGCTTTACTTGTGAAGCCCGTCGTGTTGTTAATCTTGTTGAAAAACCGGTGATAAGTCATCAAAGTGAAAAGTAGGCTAATCTCTGTTTTAATATTGGAACTCTACTTACAAATAACCACAGATATGTTCGGATTTGTCGTTACCACAATCTGATCATGTTCACAGTGACAACTTGTCACCGGGTTTGTAACCAGAGTAGCACGAAGGGTGCAACTTGTGGAGCAAGACGTGCTTGTTCTACCGGAACAACCGAGTTCAACCCGGTTAATAGTGTGGTTAATGTTGCTCGAACTTTAATTTCTGTGTAGTGTTTTGTAGATCATTGCTTGCCGTATTGTCCTTTTTCTTTTTTGACCATTGTAATAATTGCCTGTTCTTTGATTTACACTTCTGATTACCCCTTTGGTATCTTCAAACTTTTTCTTAATCTTAGGTTTGTTTTTTCTATTATATAGACTAGTAATTATCAAATCATTATAGGTGATTGGTGATGGCAGATTTCCTTCATCTAAAGATAAACAGACATTGCCTTATGTTATGGCGACTATATATGAAGTACAGAGGTTATCATCAGTGGGTAAGCAATGTTATTATTATTGTCACTAGGTCGATACATCTGCTGGTGGACTATTACTTCCCGAGTGTACCATCCTCTCAGTAATCAGTGTTTCGTACTGACATGTTTTTTTTTTTTAAATATCTACGTTTTCATTACTATCACTGGGTCGATACCTCTAATGGTGGTATATTAGTAACCGAGTGTACCATCCTCTCAGGAATCAGTGTTTCGGTACTGACATGATTTATTAGATATCTACGTTTTCATTACTATCACTGGGTCGATACCTCTAATGGTGGACTAGTAGTCTCTGATAGTATCATCCTCCCAGTAGTCAGTGTTTCGACACTTCCATGGTTTGCATCGAAATTTACATTTCCTAAATCATGTAAATGAAATATTGTTGAAAGTACCTCATAGTAAAAGCCTTGAATGACATATGGCATATAACTACACTAGTTCTGTCTCCACTTAGGCACATAAAACTTGTTTGACTCCGCCACTTTTTAGTGAGGTGCCTGTACCAAGCCAGGTAAATGAGCTGTCATCTATTTGTGTGTTAGAGGTCATCTATTTGTGTGTTAGAGGTCATCTATTTGTGTGTTAGAGGTCATCTATTTGTGTGTTAGAGGTCATCTATTTGTGTGTTAGAGGTCATCTATTTGTGTGTTAGAGGTCATCTATTTGTGTGTCAGGGTATCGGTTTTGTCTCTTTCTATGATTTTGATATTTTATTTTAGAACTGTTCTGACAGTGTGGTATTTTAGAATTGTTCTGACAGTGTGGTATTTTAGAACTGTTCTGACAGTGTGGTATTTTAGAACTGTTCTGACAGTGTAGTATTTTAGAACTGTTCTGACAGTGGTATTTTAGAACTGTTCTGACAGTGTGGTATTTTAGAACTGTTCTGACAGTGTAGTATTTTAGAACTGTTCTGACAGTGTGGTATTTTGGAACTGTTCTGACAGTGTGGTATTTTAGAACTGTTCTGACAGTGTAGTATTTTAGAACTGTTCTGACAGTGTGGTATTTTGGAACTGTTCTGACAGTGTGGTATTTTTAGAACTGTTCTGACAGTGTGGTATTTTAGAATTGTTCTGACAGTGTGGTATTTTAGAACTGTTCTGACAGTGTAGTATTTTAGAACTGTTCTGAGAGTGTGGTATTTTAGAACTGTTCTGACAGTGTGGTATTTTAGAACTGTTCCGACAGTGTGGTATTTTTAGAACTGTTCTGACAGTGTGGTATTTTGGAACTGTTCTGACAGTGTGGTATTTTTAGAACTGTTCTGACAGTGTGGTATTTTAGAATTGTTCTGACAGTGTGGTATTTTAGAACTGTTCTGACAGTGTAGTATTTTAGAACTGTTCTGAGAGTGTGGTATTTTAGAACTGTTCTGACAGTGTGGTATTTTAGAACTGTTCCGACAGTGTGGTATTTTTAGAACTGTTCTGACAGTGTGGTATTTTGGAACTGTTCTGACAGTGTGGTATTTTTAGAACTGTTCTGACAGTGTGGTATTTTAGAATTGTTCTGACAGTGTGGTATTTTAGAACTGTTCTGACAGTGTAGTATTTTAGAACTGTTCTGAGAGTGTGGTATTTTAGAACTGTTCTGACAGTGTGGTATTTTAGAACTGTTCCGACAGTGTGGTATTTTTAGAACTGTTCTGACAGTGTGGTATTTTGGAACTGTTCTGACAGTGTGGTATTTTTAGAACTGTTCTGACAGTGTGGTATTTTAGAATTGTTCTGACAGTGTGGTATTTTAGAACTGTTCTGACAGTGTAGTATTTTAGAACTGTTCTGACAGTGTGGTATTTTAGAACTGTTCTGACAGTGTAGTATTTTAGAACTGTTCCAACAGTGTGGTATTTTTAGAACTGTTCTGACAGTGTGGTGTTTTGGAACTGTTCCGACAGTGTGGTATTTTTAGAACTGTTCTGACAGTGTGGTATTTTGGAACTGTTCTGACAGTGTGGTATTTTTAGAACTGTTCAGACAGTGTGGTATTTTAGAATTGTTCTGACAGTGTGGTATTTTAGAACTGTTCTGACAGTGTAGTATTTTAGAACTGTTCTGAGAGTGTGGTATTTTAGAACTGTTCTGACAGTGTGGTATTTTAGAACTGTTCCGACAGTGTGGTATTTTTAGAACTGTTCTGACAGTGTGGTATTTTGGAACTGTTCTGACAGTGTGGTATTTTTAGAACTGTTCTGACAGTGTGGTATTTTAGAATTGTTCTGACAGTGTGGTATTTTAGAACTGTTCTGACAGTGTAGTATTTTAGAACTGTTCTGACAGTGTGGTATTTTAGAACTGTTCTGACAGTGTAGTATTTTAGAACTGTTCCAACAGTGTGGTATTTTTAGAACTGTTCTGACAGTGTGGTGTTTTGGAACTGTTCTGACAGTGTGGTATTTTTAGAACTGTTCTGACAGTGTGGTATTTTGGAACTGTTCTGACAGTGTGGTATTTTTAGAACTGTTCTGACAGTATGGTATTTTGGAACTGTTCCGACAGTGTGGTGTTTTAGAACTGTTCTGACAGTGTAGTATTTTAGAATTGTTCTGACAGTGTGGTATTTTAGAATTGTTCTGACAGTGTGGTATTTTAGAATTGTTCTGACAGTGTGGTATTTTAGAATTGTTCCGACAGTGTGGTATTTTAGAATTGTTCTGCCTTGTGGTATTTCAGAACTGTTCTGACAGTGTGGTATTTTAGAACTGTTCCGACAGTGTGGTATTTTAGAACTGTTCTGACAGTGTAGTATTTTAGAATTGTTCTGACAGTGTGGTATTTTAGAATTGTTCTGACAGTGTGGTATTTTAGAATTGTTCTGACAGTGTGGTATTTTAGAATTGTTCCGACAGTGTGGTATTTTAGAACTGTTCTGCCGTGTGGTATTTTAGAATTGTTCTGACAGTGTGGTATTTCAGAACTGTTCTGACAGTGTGGTATTTTAGAATTGTTCTGACAGTGTGGTATTTTAGAATTGTTCTGACAGTGTGGTATTTTTAGAACTGTTCTGACAGTGTGGTATTTTAGAACTGTTCTGACAGTGTGGTATTTTAGAATTGTTCTGACAGTGTGGTATTTTAGAAATGTTCTGACAGTGTAGTATTTTAGAACTGTTCTGACAGTGTGGTATTTTAGAACTGTTCTGACAGTGTGGTATTTTAGAACTGTTCTGACAGTGTGGTATTTTAGAATTGTTCTGACAGTGTGGTATTTTAGAATTGTTCTGACAGTGTGGTATTTTAGAATTGTTCTGACAGTGTGGTATTTTAGAATTATTCTGACAGTGTAGTATTTTAGAACTGTTCTGACAGTGCAGTATTTTAGAACTGTTCTGACAGTGTAGTATTTTAGAACTGTTCTGACAGTGTGGTATTTTAGAACTGTTCTGACAGTGTGGTATTTTAGAACTGTTCTGACAGTGTGGTATTTTAGAACTGTTCTGACAGTGTAGTATTTTAGAATTGTTCTGACAGTGTAGTATTTTAGAAATGTTCTGACAGTGTGGTATTTTAGAATTGTTCTGACAGTGTGGTATTTTAGAATTGTTCTGACAGTGTGGTATTTTAGAATTGTTCTGACAGTGTGGTATTTTAGAACTGTTCTGACAGTGTAGTATTTTAGAACTGTTCTGACAGTGTAGTATTTTAGAACTGTTTTGACAGTGTGGTATTTTAGAAATGTTCCGACAGTGTGGTATTTTAGAATTGTTCTGACAGTGTGGTATTTTAGAACTGTTCTGACAGTGTAGTATTTTAGAATTGTTCTGACAGTGTGGTATTTTAGAATTGTTCTGACAGTGTGGTATTTTAGAATTGTTCTGACAGTGTAGTATTTTAGAATTGTTCTGACAGTGTGGTATTTTAAAACTGTTCTGACAGTGTGGTATTTCAGAGCTGTTCTGACAGTGTGGTATTTTAGAACTGTTCTGACAGTGTAGTATTTTAGAATTGTTCTGACAGTGTGGTATTTTAGAACTGTTCTGACAATGTGGTATTTTAGAACTGTTCTGACAGTGTGGTATTTTAGAATTGTTTTGACAGTGTGGTATTTTAGAACTGTTCTGACAGTGTGGTATTTTAGAACTGTTCTGAAAGTGTGGTATTTTAGAATTGTTCTGACAGTGTGGTATTTTAGAATTATTCTGACAGTGTAGTATTTTAGAACTGTTCTGACAGTGTGGTATTTTAGAATTGTTCTGACAGTGTGGTATTTTAGAATTGTTCTGACAGTGTAGTAATTTAGAACTGTTCTGACAGTGTGGTATTTTAGAACTGTTCTGACAGTGTAGTATTTTAGAACTGTTCTGACAGTGTGGTATTTTAGAACTGTTCTGACAGTGTGGTATTTTAGAACTGTTCTGACAGTGTGGTATTTTAGAACTGTTCTGACAGTGTAGTATTTTAGAATTGTTCTGACAGTGTAGTATTTTAGAAATGTTCTGACAGTGTGGTATTTTAGAATTGTTCTGACAGTGTGGTATTTTAGAATTGTTCTGACAGTGTGGTATTTTAGAATTGTTCTGTCAGTGTGGTATTTTAGAACTGTTCTGACAGTGTAGTATTTTAGAACTGTTCTGACAGTGTAGTATTTTAGAACTGTTTTGACAGTGTGGTATTTTAGAAGTGTTCCGACAGTGTGGTATTTTAGAATTGTTCTGACAGTGTGGTATTTTAGAACTGTTCTGACAGTGTGGTATTTTAGAATTGTTCTGACAGTGTGGTATTTTAGAATTGTTCTGACAGTGTAGTATTTTAGAATTGTTCTGACAGTGTGGTATTTTAGAACTGTTCTGACAGTGTGGTATTTTAGAATTGTTCTGACAGTGTGGTATTTTATAATTGTTCTGACAGTGTGGTATTTTAGAATTGTTCTGACAGTGTAGTATTTTAGAATTGTTCTGACAGTGTGGTATTTTAGAACTGTTCTGACAGTATGGTATTTTAGAACTGTTCTGACAGTGTGGTATTTTAGAATTGTTCTGACAGTGTTGTATTTTAGAACTGTTCCGACAGTGTGGTATTTTAGAATTGTTCTGACAGTGTGGTATTTTAGAACTGTTCTGACAGTGTATTATTTTAGAACTGTTCTGACAGTATGGTATTTTAGAACTGTTCTGACAGCGTGGTATTTTAGAACTGTTCTGACAGTGTAGTATTTTAGAACTGTTCCGACAGTGTAGTATTTTAGAACTGTTTTGACAGCGTGGTATTTTAGAACTGTTTTGACAGCGTGGTATTTTAGAACTGTTCTGACAGCGTGGTATTTTAGAACTGTTCTGACAGTGTGGTATTTTAGAATTGTTCTGACAGTGTGGTATTTTAGAACTGTTCTGACAGTGTGGTATTTTAGAACTGTTCTGACAGTGTGGTATTTTAGAACTGTTCTGACAGTGTGGTATTTTAGAACTGTTCTGACAGTGTGGTATTTTTAGAATTGTTCTGACAGTGTGGTATTTTAGAACTGTTCTGACAGTGTGGTATTTTTAGAATTGTTCTGACAGTGTGGTATTTTTTGTTTTTCATTTTATTATATTTGGTTTAAGTTTAGGTTGAGGTTGAGGTTTATAGTGGTTAACGCAACTTTCAACAATATTTCAGTTATATTGTGGCGGCCATTTTTATTGATGGAGAAAACCAGAGTACTCGGAGAAAACCACCGACTGGTCACAAGTAACTGACAAACTTTATCGCTTAATGTTGTATCGAGTATACCTCTCCATGAATGGGGATCCAACTCACAACTTTAGTGGTGATAGACACTGATTGCATAAATCCAACTACCATACGATCACGACCACAATGGCCCCTTCATTTTATTAGACATCCAATGACAGTCGAGCATTATATTAATAGTTAATAGTCCTTTTAACATTTACAGGTCCTGTTGCAGCACCACATGCCGTTTTAGAAGACACTTACATTAATGGCAAGCTTATTCCAAAGAACACTATTTTACTTTGTCATCTTATGTCAGTAAATTATGATACAGCTATGTGGGACAAGCCAGAAGAATTCAACCCTGACAGATTTATTAATGATGAAGGCAACGCATTCAAGCCTGAAGGATTCAGTCCGTTTTCAATGGGTAAATATTTTAAAGGAACATTTCTACATGTTGTACTCAATACTACTCTTTAATTATGAAAAAAAGTTTAAGTTTGTTTGTTTGTTGGTTTGATGGTGTTTAACGCCACTTTCAACAATATTTCAGTTATACTGTGGCGGTCAGTTTTATTGGTGGAGGAAACCGGAGGACCCGGAGAAAACCACCGACCTGTCGCAAGTCACTGATAAGCGTTATCACATAATGTTGTACTGCTCGCCGTGAGCGAGAGTCCAAACCACAACATCAGTGGTGATAGGTATTGATTGCATAGGTAGTTGTAAATCCAACTACCATCCGATCACGACCACGACGGCCCCTCTCTTGATTAAAAGAAAGTTTAAACAGTGATGGTTAACAAACTACACCAATATCAACAAAATGAACAACTACCAGTGACCTCGCAATTCAAACCTTTGAACACCCACCCACACACCATATGGCATATATTATCAACTCTACAATAAACAATATGATAAAATTCACACATCTAATGATTATTATTGCTTTTTTTTAATTAGTAAATGATTTCAAATAAATGAGACATCAGAGGAAAATATATAGATTGTTAAGGATAAGGAATTGTGGTGTTTAATGCCACTTTCAACAGTATTTTGTTTATATCGTGGTGGTCAGTTTTATTTGTTGGAGGACCTATGCATGATTGTAAATATTGAACCAAGACACTTGCATGTAATAACACACGGGAGCTGTCGTGGTTGTAATCGTATGGTAGTTTGATTTACAACTACCTGTGTAATGAGTGCCTATCACCACTAAAGTTGTGAGTTCGAACCCCGTTCATGGCTGGTGT
This sequence comes from Bathymodiolus brooksi, assembly GCA_963680875.1. NCBI lineage: Eukaryota > Metazoa > Mollusca > Bivalvia > Mytilida > Modiolidae > Bathymodiolus > Bathymodiolus brooksi. Next base: position 95,112,754 of record OY804583.1, on the reverse strand, counting down.
ACTCGATAGAACATTATGTGATAAAGTTTGCCAGTGATTTGCGACAGGTCAGTGGTTTTTTCCGGGTACTACGGTTTCCTCCACCAATGAAACTGACCGCCATGATATAACTGAAATATGGTTGAAAGTGACGTTAAACACCATAAACCGAACAAAAAAAATCTCTAATAACACACTATATTACATCATGTTCACAATTGTAGGTCCTAGAATGTGTCTTGGAAGGCAACTAGCAGAAAATGAAGTTTTCTTATTCCTTGCATCCTTCCTACAACGGTTTACTTTTACCAAGGCTAACCCAGGGGATGTCTTGTCAACAGAAGGAGAACAAACAGGGATTACACGTCAACCGATTCCGTTCACAATGTGCTTCAAACCGCGATAATGTTCAAATGGCAGTATACAGTCAAAGTTGGCCATGAGGACACCTGTATTAAAAGGTCATCTTGTTATACGCCCGTCTCGAAACAGGGCCGTATTATGTAATTGGGTATGGCGGGCGTCCACACAGGTTTCCGCACAATAACTTTAGTTCTGTATATCGGATCTTTACCACACTTGGTCACATGATTCCCCTGCGGAAGCGGAAGAACCCTATTTATATTGGGGTCATTAGGTCAATGGTCAAGGTCACCGTTACTATAAATAGAATTGTTGACAACAGGGTCGTTTCCGCACGATAACTTTAGTTCTGTATATTGGATCTTTAACAAGCTTGGTCACATGGTTTCCCTATGAAAGCGGAAGAACCCTATTAATTTTGGGGTCATTAGGTCAAAGATCAAGGTCACCGTTACTATAAATAGAATTTTTGACAACAGGGTCGTTTCCACATAACTTTAGTTCTGTATATTGGATCTTTACCAAACTTGACCACATGATTGCCCTGTGGAAGGGAAAGAATCCTATTTATTTTGGGGTCATTAGGTCAAAGATCAAGGTCACTGTTACTATAAATAGAATTTTTGACAACAGGGTCGTTTCCACATAACTTTAGTTCTGTATATTGGATTTTTACCAAGCTTGACCACATGATTCCCCTATGGAAGGGGAAGAACCCTATATATTTTGGGGTCATTAGGTCAAAGGTCCAGGTCACTGTTACTATAAATAGAATTTTTGACAACAGGATCGTTTCCGCACAATAACTTTAGTTCTGTATATTGGATCTTTACCAAACTTCGCCACATGATTCCCCTGTGGAAGGGGAAGAACCCTATTTATTTTGGGGTCATTACCATTATGCCGTTTGATAATTCATATAGACGGGCGTATTTTGTGATGCACACATTTCTTGTTCTTGTCCTGTCATAGGAAATTTCATATGGATTGATCTTTAGTTTTATGTGTATGCTTTGTAGTTCGATTTACTGATTCTGATTACCCCTTTAGTATCTTCAAACTCTTCTTGTCTCTGTGTTATAAGGCCATTTTTTCTTTGTCCCAAAGGTGACCTCTTAAAACAGATTTGATTGTATATCTATTTGGAGATATGTCATGAAAGGAACACATGTATATATTTCATTGTACAAGTACTATTACATAATAGGGAGCCTTCATTGTTCAAATACTATTACATAGTAGGGAGCCTTCATTGTACAAATACTATTACATAGTAGGGAGCCTTCATTATACAAATACTATTACAACGTAGGGAGCCTTCATTATATTCATGAACAATTGTTATCTGCAACTATTTAACATGAATTTTTTAAATAAAATATATATCTACACCTCCAATTAAAATACCCCCGTATTTGTATCTAGAGTAACACGACGGGTGCCATTAGTGGAGCAGGAACTGCTTACCCTTTTGGAGCACCTGAGTTCACCCCGGTTTTTAGTGGGGTTTGTGTTGCTCAGTCTTTAGTTTTATATGTATGTTTAGAACGTATCGTAAATTGAGAGAGAAATATGAATTGAAAATTTTCTCAAATTAGACATAGCTAGATCAGATGTTTCAAACTTTATCAGAATAAGAATAAGTAATAGTACTCTAATGATTGAAAAAGGCAGACATAGAAAGATAAACTTAGCAAATAGAATTTGTCCCTTATGCAGATCTGAAGTAGAAGATGAATTCCATTTCAGTATGATATGTGATAAGCTTATAGACTAGTCAAAATAGATGAAAAATATGGCAAGCCTCAAAAATATTGCAACAGAATTATTTTGGAAATTTTCCAGTCCTGAAAGGCTTTCTTTGCATCATACTAAAAGTCTACCACAATATCAGTTGGGGAAAATGTATTTTTTGGGTAAAAAAGAGGAAAATTTGTTAAAAATCGTGAAAAACTGGAAATTGCTCATAAAATGTTAGTTCTTGAACAAAGCATCCCAAATCAAAAGTTTAGCAACACTTTTTCAGGTGTTCAATTAAAAAGAAAATATTTTACACTTTTTTCGGAAGTATAAACATCAGATTTTTGGGGTAAAAACATCAAATTTTAGTGAAAAGTTGCGAAAAAATACCGTGACCTGACTGCAAAAGCAAACAACAAAAGGAAAAATAGTAACAGAAGCTCAAAGGTCATACCAATAAAGTAAAATAACTTTATTTGAATCATTTTAAAACTTTATGGCTAAATGTTGATTGGGTAAATGTTGATTTGGGGTAAAAATAGCAAAATTAGCCCAAATTCGTGAAAAACTGAGAAAATCACATATGTTGTTTTTTTTGTGAAAAAATAACTCCAAGTTTAAAGTAATGCAAAGATGTCCACACATTTATGATATAAAACAATATTGAATAAAAAAAAATGAAAGAAATGGGATTTTGGGTGAAAAATTAAAAAATATGCCAAAAATCACCAAAAACTGAGAAAAGCTATCATGGATCATATATGTATTCGAAAATCATTTGAAATGAGATCGAAAGATCAGTTTATGAGCTGTTGTGATAAGCAAAAGAGTTTGGTTGAAAAGATTTAATATTTGTGAAACATTATGTGTGGGTAGGAAGTCTAATTGACCAAAAAGGACGATACCTCAAAAGATATGTTTATGACATTTCTATTGACATCTCTGTAGTATCATTTAGACTGTATTCCAATTAATATTCGGAAAGTTTGAAGTTCTAACAGTGTTAAGAAGGAAATGTTTCGCTATATCCTTTAAATACAATATTTATCTGTACACGTGTACCTATTCGTCAGCGAAGTCAGATTCTGCAATTGCAGCGAAATTGGAACAATTTAATCCACGACATTCACCGCATCCGACTGAACATTGAAGACCATGCTTCCTACACACACATCGTTTGGTGTCACAATTTTGTTTGCAATTGCATCTAATGATATTTAGTAGTTTTTCAGGCGCCGGTGGAAGTTCCATCAGAATCGGACAAAGTTTTCCGCGTTTAATTTTCCATCCCCAATCAGTGGGATCAATATCAACTGTTTCCGACATCCACTTTTGACACTGATAATACACACGTAGACTATGGAATTTTGCTGAATCCGATGTAGGAGGTAAACTTTTCACGTGCACCGATGTATTTCCCGTAATCACTTTGGCGGTAGATTTTCTCCAGCGAAAAATGTCAAGACCTTCAAGTGGGAGTCCTCCATAGACACATGTAAGAGCTTCTTCTCCTGCTTTGATGACGTCCAATTTACTTGAAGTTGTATTCATGAATAATTGACCTTGTGCTTTCAAGTACTCTTGATTCAGTCTTTTTAATGCAATTCCTTTGCCAATTCCAAAAAGCTTAGATGTAGAGTCGCAACCTGTTAGTGAATGCAAAGAGGGTAACAAATGACAAATATTCTCCCCAAGAAAGCCTTTTGTTTGTTGAATGTTCCATATTTTCATTTTTTTGTTTATTGCCATTTTATCCGATTTGAAAATAACCCGTTTGCACTGTTGATTGACGTGATGAATAAGCAACACCAACAAGTCAGTATCTTCACCAATTACAATGACTTCTGACGATAAAGCACAATCTACGGCTGTTTGTGCAATAAGAAGATCTGCATCATCAACTGCATTCTTATATCTTATGTCATGCTCATTGAGCTTTTCACAAAGTATATTTATAAACGCTTGCTTGTTATGACTGTTTGACATGAACAGTTCCTTTTTGGTTTTGCAAGGCATAGTAGGGGTGAAATTTATGTTCGGCGAAACAATTCCTTTTGTTCGACGCAAATGAGTTACATCTTTGATTGACGGAAGCTCTGGGTAACTGTCAAATGCAATTACAGGGTCTTTGTATTTCATGATCAACATACATTTGTGCTATTGATCCAAACGAATCACCATGTGTCCAAGGAATTCGCTGAAGTAAAGAGCCACCATCAAGAACATACTGAAATCCCTCACCATCTATTTCATGTGTACAATCGCTTCCACATGCCCATATTGCATCAACTAAATTTGACTTGCATGCCTCTCGAGGAAGTCTGTTGCAATCAAACATAGAGGAAGGAACACTAGACAATTCATATTTGAATACCTCTGCTGTATTTTCAAAGAGACCATTAGCTGCTGTTGTCAAGCGTTGAAACATCAACTGAGAATCTATATCAGTAGTTGGAAAATCTGAATCTGACTTAGTCTTAGTTTTTGCTGCTAATGTCACTGCTTGATTTGATTTCTTAAAACTGAAACTCAACACATTTTCTCCTTTCATCATTTCTAACGAACGAATTCCTATATTTTCAGCTTTGTCAACGTTGACATCAGGCTCTGCTACAACGCCTGTTTCAATATTTCGTAGAGAAACATCGGAAGTAAAAGGATTTCTGTCACAAAGGTACTCATGAATTGCGAGAGTATCTTTCCTATCTCGTTCTTTTCTGGCATGGCTAGCTTCTTTGTGCTGGTCACTGGTAAAGTATCCAACTCCAGTAAGTTCCTGCATATCACTGTTGTAGTCTGCACATGCTGGCATCGATAGTATCCATTGTGCACGTTGAACTTCACCAATACCTCTGCCTCTGGTTAAGCCTCCAGAAGATTTAACACTCTTCATCAATATCTGCTCTATAGTTAGGTCTGTGGAAAGGCCACCCCAAAAACGGTCTGTCCTCCTAAGTACGTGGTGCCCCGCTTTGAAATGCCTGTACACTTCTGTGTGATTGAGTTCAAGTTTAAACATCATTGACAAATAAACGAAATGATAGAGGCAAATCTTCCGAAACAAAGCCGTAACCGCCTAAGTTTACATGTGTAAAATCACTTTGATTCGGATTTACAATGAAACTTGTACATATAAAACTTGCAATAATATACTTGTCATTTCGTCTAATATACAATCAAATGTAAACACGTATCTACTTATTTTGTTGGTATTGATTGATTGATTGTTAGTTGTTTAACGTCCAGTCGCAAATATTTCATGCATAATCAGGACGAATTTACTATATGTGTATTTATAAGTTTAGCATGGTAAAAACGGCGTTCCATAGACAGGGGAACGCCATCATTTGTTGAAAATTAAATAACTTAAAATTGTCCTCCTTCGTATCAATAGAATAAACCTACCTGATATCTCATTAATGTTCATATTGAAAATAATAACGTGGACGATTTGTGCATTTTTGTTAAACCGGCGTTCCATAGAAAAAAAATCGGACGAGAATTTCTCTTGTTTTTATGTTTATTGTAATTATAAATGCATGTTCTAGCCTATAAAGATTTTCTTTTCTTTTTCATGGTTATTAAAATGTATTTAAGAACACAAATCAATGAAATAAGCGTACATTCAAGGCACGGGAGACGAAAAATATAAATGCAACAAAATGCAATATTCTACTAAAAAGGGAGATAATTCCTAGATCTTCAGATGATAGATATGATAATTATGTTGTATTTTTACTGATAAATACTTACCAAATTCATAATTGTCACATAATATGTTTATTGATATTTCAATTCATAGCGGGAAGAAACTTTTATTGTCTCCCCTTGATAAATAGTCTGTGTACGGCATCCCATCTGTAACGTTAAAATCAGCGGAAATACGTGATTTTTTATGATAAAAAATGACGTCTTTCCCGTGGGTTGATTTTGGTAGACTTTTAATATATTTTATTTTGGGCCTTTCCCTAAAAGATAACGGAAAGAAAAATTCTGTTGCAATTTATTTTTAGGTCAAATGCTATTTTGACTAGACTATTAAAGATATACTGATAAATTCTTTCAGAAATTAACTGATATTGTACCTTTATTTTCAAATTTTTCAGATTTAGAAAAATTCTTTTTTATATTTGGAAGTAAAGATTATGACATAAACATGTGCTGTATTAAAGGCATATGTTTTCTTGTGAAATGTATAAATACAGAAATTCATTAATGTAATTTGTTTAAGAGCAAGAAAAACTATAATATTTCTGGTATTTTGTCTCTGTATCAAACCTCCTCAGTCGAAATATTATATAAAATATTATATTAAATATTATATTATATATTTTTCATTGTAAATAATCTGAATGTTTATATTTGTGTATTCCTGCATGCTGTAGTTGAATGTATCGTTTGTTGTTTGATGACAGTCCAACCTTTGGATATTAAATCAATAAAATTTTATCTTATCTTATCTCATTCTGTTTTATTTTATTCTAGCTCAGGCAAAGAAACATATAGCCACGCCCCCTACAAGTTAATGGTCTCTCCATAACGTGTATGTTTACAACACACTCGGGTGGAAACGTAGAACGTTACGTCAGATCAGGTGTTATATGTATTTACAACAGGTGAAAATGTAGGACGTCCTTCGAATTATAAATCATCACACAATATGTTTACTGAGGTTAAAATCTAGAACGTTATTACAGCATTTATACTTCTTTTTTTATGCGTCCTGTCAAAAATACACATAACGTGGAAATTGTGCATTAGTATTTTACCAGGAGCTTGAATCTGTTGAAAATGTTGGGGAATATTTTAAACAACTTGGATCTGTTTACAGTTTTAACATTTTTTTTGGTACTATTGTTGACATATATTATATGGGACAATTTCTATGGTATTCGTGTAAATATACCAGGCCCTACACCTTGGCCTATTGTTGGTAATTTACCAAATATTGTTGGTACGAAAAATGCTGCTGAAACTTTCATGAAACTTCAGAAAAAATATGGAAACTTGGTGTTTTTGAGATTCGGACCTCGACCAATAGTTCTGGTTTTCGGATACAAAAAAGTTCACGAGGTGTTGGTAGACAATGCAAGTAAAACGAAACACAGACCCACGGATTTATACCTGACAAAAAAGTTATTTCCAACTGTTCCAGGTAAGCATTAATGCGGAGGGGCTATATTTTCTCAGAGCAAGAATAAAAAAGAAAAACAAAAAATGCACAAATTGATTTTTTTTACATCAAAATCGGTAATTTTTCCTTGCATTTTAATTTTTGTTGAAATCAGATTATGTATTTTTGCATCTTTTAGGTTAAAGATTTTTTTTCTGTAATGTTTGGCGACAGAAATCCCCTAACCCCCCCCCCCCCCCCCCCCAACTTAAATGGACGTCCCCTCGCATAATACACTTTGGTATGTAGATATATATTATACACCGTTTAGATACATGTGCATGTATATTAAACAGGTAAAGACAACGTGATTATTCCCGAAAATGACAATGCTATATTATAAAGTTGTGACAAACACATGTACAAGATAATGCTTTCAGCCACGCTGAAATTTATGTATTGTCTACTCTTTAAAATCTTTAATTGTTTATTTATAAATGTATTTTTGGCGTTTTATTTCTTGCAGTTATTCATGTTCATTCAAAATTGTTCCAGTGCTCAAAACCACAGAACTGTTCAGTGTGTCCCCGTGTGGCGGCTAGGGAAGCAGTCTCGATTGTGTGTTTTTGTTTGTTTGTTTGTTTTTTTTTTGGGGGGGGGGGGGGAGGGGGGTCAGGTTATAAAACGGAAAACCTGACCTGACATGTTTAAAAAGAATAATGCTCCCTGTACGCTATTTAAGACGTCTTCTGTAGATTTAGAAATAGAGTAGGTACATATTGTAGCCAATACCAAACACCAAATCTCAGTACTTTTTCAGTGGCAGTAAAAAAGTCGTTGACCCGGTTGACCCTTCCCTTCCCTCATTTCTAGATAGCTTTTATATATTACTGAACTTGTTCTCGTCCTGAATATAGCTAAAATGTCAATCAATCAATCAATCAATCAATCAATCAATCAATCAATCAATCAATCAATCAATCAATCAATCAATCAATCAATCAATCAATCAATCAATCAATCAATCAATCAATCAATCAATCAATCAATCAATCAATCAATCAATCAATCAATCAATCAATCAATCAATCAATCAATCAATCAATCAATCAATCAATCAATATTGACGTACCAGACCACTGAGAATATTTCAAAGCGATAAAATACTGTAATCGTGCCCATTTCATGGATGTAAAACTAGTTTTAGGGGCTCAAACCTTCCCTTTTAATGGAATGATGCAGTCATGCTTGAAGTACTTTCCATGTGTGAGTAAAATGCCAACCCTAACATACAACAAGGCGAACAGAATTCTTATAAAGAACGCTATAATCTTGAACATTATACATAAAATATTTAATATTCGTGACAAAGATGTTGTCATATGTATATTGTTAGGGGCCGTCGTGGTCGTGATCGTATGGTAGTTAGATTTACAACTACCTATGCAATTAGTGCCTATCACCACTGAAGTTGTGAGTTCGTATTTTGCTCAGGCGAGGTGTACTCGATACAACATTCCTCCACCAATAAAACTGACCGCCTCGATATAACTGAAATATTGTTGAAAGTGGCTTTAAACACAATAACCTAACCGTAACACATGTATATTGTCTATCAGGTGTAATCTTCAGTAACGGACAAGAATGGGCGGACATTCGTAAATTCTCCATGGTAGCATTGAAAGATTTCGGAGTTGGAAAAAAATCAGTAGAAGAGAGAATTCACGAGGAGGTCCAGTTTCTGAGCGACCTATTTTCTAAGCAACAGAACAAGCCCACAGATGTTAGTAAAGTGTTTTCAAAGGCGACATCAAATATCATTTCAAATATAATATTTGGTTCCAGGTAAGAAAACATACAATATGTTTGTCAGTTTTACAATTTCTAAATAATGTAATTATCATTATAATAATTTTATTGTCAAATAAACATCCATACATGTTTGTGACCAGAAAAAAAAATGAACAAATTAAGAGACTTCTGTCCTCAGTTCTAATGACTTTATTATGTAGAAGCCTACAATTTTGACATGAGCTGTAGTTGTAGGATTAAGAAGATGAATTAGATTTTGTTCACTGGAAAATTGCATAAAATTTGGGTTTTCATTAAAACTAAGGTTCTCTCCCCTCTGGCATAGGTGACCGTAGCCTATTTTGGCTATGCTGTTTAGGCCCTTTGGTTTTATTGCTTCCAAAGCTTTAGTGGTTTGGATTTCCCATCTTTCTATTTTTAGCATACTTAATGAGGGTAATTCCAGACACGCGTCTTACGCACTACATTGATATCTACGTTTTTATTACATTATTATGAGGTACGGGGTATCACCGATTTCTAGATGCTGGAGGACACATAAAACAAAATACCCGTATGTAGCACAGGCTTAATCACATGATAAAAAACTGTTTTGGTTAAAAAAAACTTTAAATAGACAAGAACAAACTCGTGTGTAATATCGGTTTGGTTGATGGTTATGGTGTTTAACGCCACTTTCAACAATATTTCAGTTATATCGTGGCGGTCATGCAGTTTTATTGGTGGAGGAAACCGGAGTACTCGGAGAAAACCACCGACCTGTCGCAAGTCACTGACAAACTTTATCACATAATATTGTATCGAGTACACCTCGACTGAACGAGATACGTACTCACAATGTTAGTGGTGGTAGGCACTGATTACACAGGTAGTTATAAATGCAACTACCATACGACCACCACCACGACGGCCCCTGTAATATCGGTAATGTCTGTAAACCCAAGTGATATAAAAATTAACCATATTTTTCAATGGAAGCAAACAAAACATATAAAATTGAGACATTTCACAAAATAAATGGATGAATTAAACGGGGAAAAAAGTCATAACAAACATTTTTTTTTATATTTCTTTTACTTGCCAACAACAACATTAATTAACTTGTCTGTTTGTAAAACTGTGACAGAGAAACCTCTAACGAGTGGTTAATAATGACAATAAATTCGTTTTCATCGTCTAAATATATAGGTCATTGGTGGCTAATGTTTGAAATATTATTTTGTAAAACAACAATTGACGTCTTAATTCAAGAGGAGTGCAGAGACCCCATTAACCAGTTTAACCCCGCCCCATGCTGCGCCTATTTCAGGCCAGGGCGTGGATTTCTATCGACAAGGATGGTGGTCTTTTTATTGTTCAATGTGTTGATATGAAGGGTAGTTTTGTTATTCATTGAATCGTTGAACATCACTTTTCAAACTTGCTCTTCATAATTGCAATGTATACAACTTTTGTGTATATTCTTTAAATTTTAGATCAACTAAATAAATATACATCGATTTCTGAATTAATTGCAAATAATTTTTGTTTCAGATTTGATTACGATAATCCTGATTTTATTCAAATTTTGGAAAACGTCGATTTCGTATTTAAGACTGCAGCTGCGTTTAGACCAGGAAACTTCTTCCCGATCCTTGATAAAATAATCCCAGGCAGTAAGGTTGGTATTATGTATAAGATACAGTACTAGTGAAACAAAAGAAACGGACCTACGCATCTCTGCTTTCACATGAGTACTGTCTCATGCTGAAAAAGAAACCCGTCATATATCCAATACGGCCAACTTCTTGGGTACTCCGGCTTCTTCCACCACTAAAACTCAGTGGTCGCCATGATATAGCTGAAATATTGCTAAAAGTGACGTTAAACACCAAAAATCAATCAATCAATAGTAATGTATCTAACTTGAACAATAATGATGTTCTTATTTATAAAATAAACATGAAAATGAAATCGTGAGAACAGTTTTGTTTGTGAACGAGTTAACATAATTTACCTATTACAACATTTGTCAAATTTTTAAGCTGTTCATAAAAAGAACTGTAAAAACGGCGGCATGTAACTGATTTTAGGTGTCAAACCACTAATTCACCAATCAGAGCTTGGAACATATGACGAAAGTAGTCCCTTTTCAAGAAAAAAGTTCCTTTCACTTTGTAGTATTGTGAAAACTACTGAATGGAATGGACTAATGAAAATTGATAATTGAAGTTAAATAAATAGGGATTATTTTGAGCCCAAATTTGATGGATTTAGTTGTATTTTAATGCCTCTATGGAGGATTTGATGCATGCCCTATAAATACTGAATTTCATGGGGATGACCGAGCTATTTTTAGAGTAGGTGCTTTCCGTAGCATGGCATTTCACTGCAAGATTTTAAACATGCCCTGATATTTTGACAGAACGTAGAGGAATCATGTACGTTTCAGAAAATATATGGTCTTGGAAAGGTTAAACTTAAGATAAAATGACCAGGTAGGCTCGAAAAAAACACAAATTTAGTAGAAAACCTTAAAGAAATTAATTGGTGGTTTGACACCTTAATAGAGACCGTATTTACAATAACATTGGGGGGGGGGGGGGGGAGACGACGTTTTTCATTCATCATTCATCGAAGGGCAAAGCCCGTGAGATGAGAGATGACTGAGATACGTTCCCTGAGATGAGAGGTGACCGAGAAACGTCCTCGAGTTTTAAAAAAACATCTTTAATTATTTTATCGCTATAATAGTATGTTTATCAGGTGATTTTCTTTAAATGAGACACTTTTGGGGTCATTTAAATTTATTTCCGATTATTTGCCTTATTTTGAAAAAATAAATATATTTTTTCAATATCATATTAACAAAAAAAGTTTGAATTAATTTATAAGGATTGATCGAAATTATTTGTTCGGTTCATACGCGAGTTCCGGGTGTGTACAACCTGATTGAGGTTATTTCTTCATGAACCGAACAAAAATTGCGATCAATCCTTAAATATATAAGCCTATCATTTACGTTAGTGTATCTTAATACTCGTATAAATTAATTAACTAACGATGTCATTGTAAAACCTGCTAACCCTCAACAGGACGGTGTTCATGTCAGATGCAACATATCCGAAGATATTCTTTTCATAAAGACGGGGTTTATTCGCGTGTCACAGATGAAGTAACATGGACTTTCGATCATTGTTTATACCGGAAGTGTAATCTGGGTGCATTTGGTGCGATATCCTGCGAATTCTTCTTAATGTCAACAAATAGGTTAACAGAAGCCAAAAGATGGGCGACGATGTAAGAGAACATTGTCATATCCAGCTCACAAACAAACATCAGATAAACAGAAAGTTGTTATAAAAACGTTCAGACCAATTAACGAAGCCATGTAAACAACGTCCCATTAGAAACAAAGATGGCGACCATGTAATGTTAAATCTCCGTAGAGAGAGTCAAGGACGCATTCATTCCTTCAAATTGTCAAGGAGGAATATAAGCATGGACGGTGGACCATTAACCTTGTGATCTAGTATAGCCTTTGATTTTCAATGCAAAAGGGTAACGAATAGGTATTTAAAAATTAAGTTCCATATTTTTGTAAAATAGTTCATGTGACACAGAGTGCGATATATATGACATAAGGACAAGAGAGCCTGTCTAAGATAGATTGTCAAACCACCCCTTGTATTAAGGGGGAAACGATTCACCGTATGTACCGAAATCGCGAATATTTTGGGGACGGTTCGATTCACGATACGTGGAGGCCGCTTACGATACAAACGATATGATACTCATTTAAAAAAAAGTAGTGTTGAACTTCCGTTTTCTTCTTTTGGTGATCATTTAATTAATATTTTGAGAAAAGTGAATCGATTAATTTACGTTTTTAAAATTAATAAATCAGATATCAAATATTTATAATTTCCACTAGTACGTAAGCGACCTCATATTAAAAAAAAACATGGCAGCGCCCATGTCGACCAGCATGGACTTCAAGGAATAGTTACAGTTTCCTATGAAACGTATCGTAATACATATCAAATATCGCTATACGTATCGCTTGTGGAAAAAGTGTATCGATCGTTACACCCCTACCCTGTATAGGGACGAATATGGTAACTTAGGTTGTTGATGTCCCTGTAATATGAAACAGGCACTGCCTGGAAAGCTCGCGAAGCTAATCACTAATTAGATATCCTTGGTCTTGGATGAGCAAACATATGCAAAACTTTATGCTTATGTATATATAATTATTTACCAACTTTGCCTGAAAATAGAAATTTGGTTTACTAGTGACCACCAGTAGACATAATAGAGTATGTAAATGTTGCACATAGCATCTAGGGTAAGGGTAATAACAAAATTACCGAACTCCGAACAATCTTACAAAGGGAAAGTCAAAACTCATAAGTATATAAACAGACAAAATCAGTCAACAACCGGAAAACTGTGAAAACCGTAACTTGGTACAGGCATTTCTAAAGAAATGGTGGGTTGAATCAGATTTTAAAGTGCCAAACCTCCCGCTTTCATTACGGCTCAAAGTTTCCGGCTGTCACTATAACAGTATTTATACTTGAACAAAACAGGTAAAACAGCTGTAAAAGCAGCACCAAACTCAGTGAAGTAAATGTCAAAGACACTTTTACGTCACACATTGATAAAAAAATATTTTGACATTTTTGTTGACACCTTATCTTTATACATCCATCGTTTATAATCTTTTCTGCAGAGACGGAATATATTTTGACAAGATCTTGGTATCGGAATATAAACTTTTTAAGAGATCGAATAAGGCGAATCTTTTTGTAAATGTTGCACATAACATAGGGTCTGAGACACTCTTCAAGATCACAGGTACTTGTGGACAGGACCCTATGGTGCCTCTGATTGCCCATCCCTCCTTTTTTTTCATGTACACAACATTTTGCAACTTTCTATGTATCACTGTATGACATATATACAAAAAAAAAAAACAATCAAAGAGCAGTTTCTATCCATACTGGGTTTCTGACATATGCATAAGGTTTTGAGTGTTTTTCTTTGAGACATTTTGGGCAATTGTGTATTTTATCAATACCTGATGCAATTAAGAGAATATAAATATAAGCTTGAGTTTGCTCTAGGAATAATCCAGAGCAGACGATCGGATTGTGCAATCGTGTTATTTTTAGCGACTCGTTACTTTCCGTGTAGGATTCGATAATTATCGGTTACCAATTTCACGCAATCGTAACTACTCGGCCATTCTCGCTACCCTGCAAATAACCTTGTATGCATTAGGCGTATAAATCACACTACTTTTCACATGTCAGTTAAATGAAAGTTTGATAAAGTTATATTCTAAGCAATTTTCTATATTTCAATCAAAGTTTTAATTAGTTTTGCATGATTAGATTTTACTTAGTATGTCTTCCATATTGGATTTTCGTGAACTATATTTTTGTGCGGCTTAACTTAACTTAACTTCCGGCAAACAATTTAAGAAGAATTTCTACTATGTACGTACGAGGTTATTTGCAGGGTAGCGAGAATGGCCGAGTAGTTACGATTGCAATTTCACGTTACTGCCGCCATTATGGTTCAAAGGTCAATCGGAGTAAAAAAACGTAAACAAGACGTCATTGCATTTGTAAACACGGTGACGCAGTTTATTCATCGTGGCAGTTATGCACATATCGTCCCTGTCGTAAGGAAGTTTTCGTGAATTTGTTGGTTAGGAAAATAATTTATGACTACATGTAATGTATCCCGTAGATCTTGAAAATAATGAGAGATCGTGTGAATATTCAGCCATAGTAGAATACATGTAGTAGTTCCAACTTCCAAGGATATTGTGACACAACCTCGCAAATAGTACTGTTTACAAAACATCCTAGACCTGCAAGAATAAATAAAAATAAATCATCCTAGAGGGTACTTATCGATTAACTTGAAGAAAATTAATCTAAATCTTGTATATTTTGTTGTCCGACTATCCTATAAAAGGGGGGGGGGGGTCCTTATAAAAAAGGGAAATCAAAGAAGTCTTTTTTCCCCCTAAGCGACTGGCAGGTATTCGTACAAAAACCAGCTTTGTAATGTTAATGCTTTAAAGTTGGCATTATGTTAGACTTCTGCATGGTTTTATAGTTTATCATATTTATATCACATTAAACATGCAATTTGTAAATTATCATATTATGGAGCATCAAATAAAACTTTTTAAAAGGCCCAACTTAAAACTGGTGTGCCCCTTTTGTTAGAGAATGTATAAAGTCTGTGTGTGTAAGACACTTTAGATGTACTAACTTAAAAATGACTTAGTTCAACTATATATCATTTTGTGATTTTTTAGAAGTCAAAATCCTGTAAGAATGCACACCTTTAGTATTTGTACATTAAACACACTGCAAAATATTACAAAAACTCTAGCTCAAAACTATAGGGAGGGACGGACAGGGGTTAAATAGTATGCCCTGATACATGGCTATACATTAACAGTCATGTTCCATTCTTACATGTATGTTAAGCACATTATTATGGTGTGGTTTCTGTTCATGAGGCACTCCATCCTTTCTTGTTTATGCCAATATCAGGAGACCAATAATAACATATAAGGATTAGTATGGAAAAAGTGTTAAATTCAGGAACAAGTCAGTCATGGTTGGGCAAAATATGTACATGCACATGTACTTTGTAAAAGATTCAACCAGATAACTTTTGTAAATTATAGAGCACAAAAATTAAACAAATATAATAACAAGAAAATATTTATTGCAAAAACAAAACATTATTAAAAGGTCAGCTACATGTATAATAACAATGTTGTAAAATAACAAAACTATGAACTGGAACATTGAAGAATGGGTAATAAAACATTCCCCTCACCCTGATTAAGTCTTAAGTTAATGATTGAATGAAAATTATATTGCTTTTAACATCAAAAAGTTAATATTGGAGGACACTATGCAAATTTCTCTATCCTTTAGTTATTGAATTGAGAAGATATAAAATCTGACAAAAGTTCCACCCCCCCCTCCCAAAAAAAAACCATACTACATGTAATAAGGTTCAAAACTCCTTTAATTTAAAAATATTTGTCTAAGACTTTCTCAGGTAAATGAACAAAGCCCAAAATATTCAATAATGTTACATGAAAAACAACACTCATATGGGGGACAAAAACATTCTATTCATCAAATTTTTAAACAAGAAACATAAACTATAACATGTGATGTGTAAACTATTTAAGCATGAGCAACAGGAAACACATTTAGATACAAAAAATGAAAAGACCAACACCCTTAGTTGGATTTTTAGAGTGCTACAAAATGTAGTTCATTGAAACAACAGATATGTCGTTCCACTCTGAAACATTATTCTGACTCGACCAGTTTTTGTTCTTACTCCTTAATGCTGCATTCTTACCAATATTATAATCTTTGGTTTGACTAGACAGGGGCTAGAACCCATGGATCTACCACATTCTAGGTGAGCATGCTAACTATTACACAACATTTTTGCGGTCGCATTGAAAAAGGAGTAGTTCTTCAAAACTTTCATTAAGCTAGGGACTTGTGTCCAAGTTAGTTAATGCAGTCAACATGATCAGGCATATATTAAAATAAACCCATACTATGATAGATTAGCTTCCAGTCAGATTTGAACTGACATCTTTTCAACATTATTGAAACGTACTACCTTGTACTATAGAAGCTACATTGTATATACATGTATTGTAATTGTTAGTAGTTGACAAACCTAATATGTATGCAGATCATTAGCTTCCAGAGAGATTTGATTTGACATCTCTCAAACATTATTGAAATGTACTGATTCATTGACACCATAGTAACTACAACATTTTGTCATGAATTTGTTAGGAACATTTCAGCCAAGATTGGTTGCAATCCCTTCTGTTAAGTGTTATTATCTAATGGTCCTGAATTGACACTACATAGACACGATATAGAGAATAAAAAAAAACATGCATAAATTTCATACCCTGCAGTGCAAGAACAATAAGCTCCTTCTGTTAAACCATCATCTTCTTTGGTGCAATATCTATACATTGTTGGGGTCGTCATCCAGTGTCTGTGATGATGAACACTTTGTTCTTAAAATACATAAGTTGTTGTTGTTCGACTTCGTCTTTAGGAAATGGAAATGTGCCTCCTGCAACCACCCACTTAAAAATATTCAGACCTGGGCAACCTTATAGGCTTTCAGCATGTCATTTGTCAATGCAACATAACCATGGGCTAACCAGAACTGTTTTATGTCTAAAAAACAATTGGTGTCCAAAATTGCATACCATCAATCATGTTCATCAAGCCTACCAGAATACATTTGAAGCCCAATGAACGGAGTCCGAAATTCCAGTCACTCAAAATTTTGTCGTAGCACCTCTTGTTATCTTGTAAAACATAATCTTGTGATGGCACCAAAGGCAAGTTTAACTTACCTGCCGACAACACAAGCCTGAATGCCGTTGGTGTCAGCTCTCCCTGAATCCGGGTCGTTTCGCCCCGTGAGTCGTTTTTCCCCTATTCCCGTTTGCCCCAGGTCATTTCGCCTTCATTTATTAAGAGTGCTTTAAAAAATGAAATATGGAAAATACCATTGTAATAGTGCTTTAAAAAATAAAATATGGAAAATACCATTGTAATAGTGCTTTAAAAAATGAAATACGGAAAATAGCATTGCAAATATTGGTATTTTGGATGTTGTAAGGCTTGTTCATGGGTACTTTATTTTTGTCTTCCTCATAATTAACATGCTTTCTTGACGTGTTTAATATTATGTATGGCTTCACTTTCATTGTTTGACAATTCAGGCTGTCCAAATTCCGGTGGCTTCATTTGACAATATTGGCGATAGGAAAATTAACATAATACATACTAAGCTAAGACATAGATGTAGTGGCCTTAATGCCGATTTATAGAGTAAATTTGAAGAATGATCCACGTTGTGTATGTGGTCATTTATTTGAGGATGCTATTCATTTTTTTCTTGAATGTCCACTTTATCAACACGATAGAACTTCTCTGTTTAACTATTTTAATAACATTGACATTGTTCCCATCTCTATAGAATATATACTCTTTGGATGTAATGAAATTAGTGAAGAATTGAATACTTTATTGTTCAAATCAGTGCAAAAATTTATTCGACAAACTTGTAGATTTAATAATTAATTATCACAGGCACTTGTTTCATTCAAAAAATATATGCCCCCTCCTCTTCATTACTTCAAGGTAAACATCTGCCCTTTACCCCTTCCCCTCAATATTTTTCGCATATTTGTGATCCTTTCGCTGACCCAATTATATCGTTACACTCCTGAGATATTTCTCTTTTCGACTGCCACATTTAAATATACCTACCGGGACCCCCTCAGACGAATTGGACAAGAGTATTCAGCGAAAGTGGCTTGGTGAAAATTTAAGACATTGAAACGGATACAACCACTTCTGGTTTGCACTGGATTTTTCATATGCATTCGGAATTCTCTAGACCGGCCATGTGTAACAATGCCATCATGAACATCTCTCAAATGTAAAGTAAGCCTTTAAAATACAGATAATTGTTCCAATGCAGATTATAAAAATATGTTCAACTCCAAATTACTGACATTTGATTTTTAAAACACTTTTTTTTTTAGTTTCTAAATCAATTTAGAACGGACCGGAAGTGACTGTATCCGTTTCAGTGACTGAAAAATAGAAAATGCGACTTTCGCTGAGGTATTTATATTTAAATGTGGCAGTCGAAAAGAGAAATATCTCGGGATTGTAACGATATAATTGGGTCAGCGAAAGGATCACAAATAAGCAAAAAATATTGAGGCGAAGTGGGGAAGGGGTAAAGTGCAGATGTTTACCTTGAAGTAAGGAAGAGGCCGGGGCATATATTTTTTTAATGAAACAAGTGCCTGTGTTAATTATCCCCAACCGTGATATTATCTCAACACAATTTATTAGTTTTACCACCCCCCTCCTTTTTTTCTGTTAAATATTAAAACAATATTTAATATGTATGCTTAGTTTGACATGATTTTGCTTAATTTACTAATTATTGATATAGCCTGCACATTTGCTGTCATTTGATTTGTTTATGCTATTACTGTATTTGTATGGAGAGGGACTAGTAAGTTGTAAAAACTTGTTTTCAATCCAATTGTATATATATATTGACAATAAAATCATTATATAGTAAATTGTTTGACACCTGCTTAAATTTGTAAAATTTCTTTGAACAATACAGTAATAAATTTATATGTATTGTTTGTACTGCATGGCTTCAAATTAGTTGTTGACATATGACACATATCAGTTGTTATTATTATTTCTTGTATACAACTAATAAATAAATAATTACCAACAAATTGTCGAAAAAGAATTCATCTATTATTATATAATAGCGATTAAGTGGGGCGAATCGACTCACTTTCTGGGGCGAAACGACCCGGTACCCTCCCCCTTCGTTCTTGTTTTCGTCAAGATTCTCGACTTTCCAACATCTAAACTCATCAATAGTGTAGATTTTACCACCAGGATCCATGTGTAAATGTAGAATAAAATTATATAGTTGAATAGAACTTCGAAAAGGTTAAAAATGAAGTGGTATCGCCAATGTCAATGAGACGCCATGAAATAATCCAAACAGGAAGGCCGCTTAACACCTGGATTTTATTCCGATTGGACTTTGGACCATTTGTTGTAAATTGGGGGGTCAACGGAACTTTTGAAAGTGTTTTTCTTTGAGACATTTTTGGCAATTGTGTATTTTATCAATACCTGATGCGAATATAAATATAAGCTTGCGTTTGCTTTAGCAATAATCCAGAGCAGACGATCGGGTTGCGCAATCGTGTTATTTTTAGCGACTCGTTACTTTCCGTGTAGGATTCGATAATTATCGGTTTTAATTTACAGACAAAATTCTTTAAATATTCATTTCAAACAAATAATTTGTATATTTTCGTCAAAGAAGAAGAATATTGAATTAAATTTTATGTTTATTTCACAAGGAAACAATATAGGCATCAGCGATTCCGGTATTCGATACCTTTCGTACACCGTATCTTTCATACGGTCTAGAGGGTGTCGCGAAAAGCAGTTACCCGGAATGTCCTAACTCGAATAATTCAGCGCCCTCTATCCGCTGTCGCTACAGTCAATGAAGCGATCGATAGTGAGTGGAATATAACGACTGGATTATTCGGGTTAGGAATGTCCCGGATGTGTTGAAGCTTTTTCATAGCCATAGTGGTATGGATAACCCGGATGTGGTGAAACTTTTTCATAGGCATAGTGTATGGATGATAAGGATTTCTGTTTTAGTCAAAGTAAATGGTATTCGTCATTATTCCTTTATTGATTTAATTTTACCATGTTTCAGTCATAAATAGCTCGCTTAACGAAGCGAGCTTAATAGTTTATTTAGCAAATATATTCCCCTGATCAGCCCTGTTGATCGCAATATCTCTAGATTCACTTAGAGGGGGAAGGGACTAGAGCCAGGGAACAGACCATTTCGGTCTAAGGCAGGGACACATGTCATGACTACTTAACAACGGATGGTTTACAATTATTTAATTATGTTGAATTATAAAATTACTACCAATTACATGTGTACACGAACGTTAAATGTGTTTACTTAATTGAATTCATGTTTTTTAACACATAGATTTCTCAGATTGCCCAACGACGACACAGCATTCAAAATTACGTTCGTTCACGAATCGACGAACAAAGAAAGTCATTTGACCCTAATAATATTCGGAACTTCTTGGATCTTTACCTAGCACAAGAAGGACACGAAGACTCCAAAATTTCAGGTATAGTATTTTCACTGTGAATATTTTCGGAATATATATTAATACATTTCGATTCCGTCGTGATCGTTTGGTAGTTTGTGACTTGCGATAAGTCGGTGGTTTTCACTTGGATATGGGAACACCAATAAATCTGGCCGCCAATGTAAAGCTGAAATACTACTGAAAGTGGCGTTAAATACCAATAAATCTAACTCATATGCATATCATTAGACACACGGGCTAGCTAGGGTTGCGAGTGCTATCATGCCATTTTAACCCTATTTCAGTTATATCTAGACTGTCAATTTTATTAATGGAGGAAACCGGAGTTTACCGAGAAAACCACGTGATCTGCGTCAAGACACAAACAAATTTTTATCACATAGCGGTGTATCGAGTACACCTGTTAATGGGCATCAAAGTCATAACTTTAGTAGGGATAAGTGTAAGTAGAGATTTGGTGATGACTTATGAAAATTGCAATAGATAGTATTATTAAATGGACAAAATAATTTTAAAATCATGTTATTAGTCAAATTTAGCAACATATTAAGTTATTGGATATTCGAATACTATCATGAATGACAATTATTACATTTTGTATACATACCATGATTCTTTCTAATTAACTTATTTAAACCAACGAATCCCAAGGATGAGTATGTGCAAATAAGTTCATGAATAAGACATGCGGTATATATGTTTTGTAACAGAAATAAAATGGTTGAAATTTGGCAGGGGCTTAAACCGGGACTGTGAGTATAAATAGCTGTGGGCGGAGCAAACTATTCAGATTGATCATTATTTTGATCACGGTTATCTCGAGGAGGAAAAATCAATGATACATAGTTTCACAGTTACTCTTGGAGCAAAATATTTGACAGGCATGGTCACTCGTGTTCCTCCCTACGAAACTGTCAGGCTTATTAAAAATAATATTCTTCATCAGTCTTAAAAACTACAAAAATCACCGGCTTCGAAAATTAAAATTTCTGAGATATATGACCTTTAGGTCACGTTGGTCATGTGACATACAGTTTCATAAATATGCTGTTCATATCAACGGGAATTTTTGATGATAAGCTCCGCCCACAAATTTTGTCGATTTCCCTTTGATCTATTGTACAACATTCAGACATGCCATGTTCAGTGGCGGATTTAGAGGGGGGCGTGCGGGGCGTGCGCCCCCCTAAAATTCGCAAAGCATATGTTATTCAACGTTAATTAAGCAGTTCAATAAATAACTTTTTCATGAATGGTTAACTCGTGACCTATAGTAAAATATTCCTACACATTGTAAATACACGTTGTGTGTGTTCGCTGATTCATATATGTATTCGCAGTTAGTAGTTCAAAGATTATTCCATTCTGATTGGTTCCGAGGTACCAGACATCAACTGTTTTCTCACGCTAATTAAACATTATTTCTTCAGTCAATTTTACAACTATAAGAAAAACAAATCTTTACAGATCAAAACATTTAGTAAACTTAAATCCTGATACTGACCCTGGGCAAGCAACTGGTAAACTTTATCACTTGCGTCTGCGAGTCGAGTGACCCTTTTTTGTAATTTACAAGGCTGGGCGCGAACCTACGCCGTATTGGTGATAGGCTTGTATGAGCTGTTAGATCCAACGACCTAACTCATTGAACCATCCGGGCCCCAGGAATGCGTTAAAACTAAACCAATAGTTCTTTGAAGGGTTAAAATATCGTGATCAATCAGTCATGAGTTGAACAATTCGCGTCACGGTTGTTAAAGAAAATTTATTTCTTCAGGTTCTTATAATCTGACAAAAAACATACTGTTAACAATTATCCGACAAAATTAAGACTAAAAGTAAAGTTGTTTTTGGTCTGATAAAAATGGTGTGGTTGGTTTAAATAAATGTATGTAATTCCTCAAACCACCAGAGCTTAGGGGGGGGGGGGGGGGGGGTTCGCCCCCATGGGCCCCCTACCAGGGCTCTGTCCAGACCCCTCTCCTATTCACGCCCCCCCTAATCCCAAATCCTGGATCCGCCCCTGATGTTGTACCATGGTATAAGCTCCGCCTATTTGCATTTCGATACAACCAAGTTTTAATGGCGGCTTAGATGAGTATGGTACAATATCAATAACAGATACTAGACCATGGTTTTCTGCAAACACATTTTTAAGCTGAATAATTCGTGAAATCATCAAAGGAAAAAAGGTTATTTATGTTACTATGTATAATAGTTTTCGGCTTGCTCACCAGTCGTCATGGTTATACTGGAGTCACGTGCACACATACCATCACTTGTGATTAAACATTGAATTCTCAACTGTATTGTTTCTTATTTGGTTTTTTTCAGCAATCACATAAGAAATGTTATTGACAAAAACAACGAACATCTGTCTTTGTTTTTTGTTTTTCCCAACAATCTAACACTTTTCTTTTTTGTAAGAATGATCTTCAATGACTAACGTTTTTGCCTGTTGTGTCATTAAGCTAAGTATTTTGACCTTGTAAAAGTACAAGATCTGATTATAATCACGTCGTATTAATTGTAAGAATGGTTAATTTGTTGTAGAGGAAAGACTATTTCTATCTATAACAGACCTGTACTTTGCCGGAACCGAAACAACATCTGTGTCTTTACAATGGTGTATGTTGTATATGTTAAAGTATCCGGATGTTCAGAAGAAATGCCGAGATGAAATTCTAGAGGTACTGTGTCTCACAAGTATATTATTATCATTTATGTGTTCAATTTATTTCAAAGAATAAATAATATTTACAAAATTTAATAATTTGTACTGCTTTTCGTTATGGAAAAAAACTTTGTAAATCGTGAGATTAAAAAGAGTTTATTATATAGATAGGTGTGAATTATGGGGATTTATCCGTGAAATAAATTCCGTTATACTTAGTTCAAATAAAGGCATTTTTGTATGACCAATATGACCGGAAGTAAATCCATAATTTCACACCCCGGGAAAATAACCGGTTATTGGATTACTTCAAGATCATTTCCATATCGAGGCCCATATTGGCCCGTGCCAATATGTGCCTCGACTTCGTCTCAGGCCAATATGGGTGTCTCTTTTCTAGATGTCGGAAGTATGTAATAAATAGTTTAATACATGGGCATTTCCATATTGGCCTGATTATCACCCCTCGACCCTTATTGAACCTCGACTCCGTCTCGGGCCAATATGGGGGTCTCGGGATGATAACCAGGCCAATATAGAAATGCCCATGTATTAATTTGTATGTATTCTCACATGTGAAAATATCAGTTTTTTCCCGCCGGAACTACTTTTCCATAACTATAAGTGTGGTGGTTACGTCCCTTGTTGTGTTACAGCATCGTCGGTAACCTAGCTACAATAATGTAGCTCCTGTGACAAACTTGTGTCTCGGCAGAGCTACAACGCGGTCCCATTCGTCACAATGGAGCAAAAAAAAGTTACAGTTGAAACATAAAAACTCACTATTTACGCTTCAAACATTTCATTATAACTATTACTGATGATCCCAGTCCTTGTTAAATCGGTTTGGCTGAAAAATATATGCTTTTCAAAGGTAGCAACAACCTTGTTCAAATTTATCGATCGTTTTCCATTACCGGAAACTACGGAAGGCGGAGCTTTTCTAAATATGGTGTTTCTTACTACACGCTGATGTAAACATTCACGCCTAAATCGCCAAATATGGTATCGACATCCAAATAGTGAGGCCGGAAATGACGAAATTCAAAATGTTGAGAGAGAAGATTTTTATTTTGTGGGAATTACATTCTAAAATACTGGTAGGTGATAAAAACTTGTTATAATAATGGACAAAAGGAAAGGTTATGTCTTATTATTGATAAATGCAGGCGTCAGAAGCTCTGTAAGCGAGCGCAACAAATCTCGGCGGCTGCTCCATTACGTGTAATGGCATCCCGTTATAACCCTTGCGAGTAAGCGAGCACTTAGGGTTTTATTATTAGAAATATCGGTAACCCACGGTTGATTCCGATACGTTCCTCTCTCTCCACCACCCGTGGGTCAAATCGCTTGTAAACATTCGTACTCATGAATAATTCATAAGTCTTCGCATTACAAACTTCAAATGCGATTCAACCAATCAAATCGTTCCTTTCATAATGAGTTTGGTTAAAAGTTAAAAATGTCGGACCTGTTGCAAAAATTTGGAGTGAAAGAATTGAGGGACTTTCAACAAGAATCTGTAGACAATTTGCTTGAGGGAAAGGATGTTTATTTGTCAGATTTTTACCTCCGATACCAAAGAGTTTCACTTTCATAAACGTGATTTTGATTGGTTAATTCGAAACTTTGAATATTCATGAAAACGAATGTTTACAAGCGATTTGACCCACGGGTGATGGAGAGAGAGGAACGTATCGGAATAAACCGTGGGTTACCAACGATGTGCTACAGTGAATACACATACGATTGTAAACTGATTTTTTTTTCGCGAAATGTCATTGACGGCTTTAACACATAACCAACATGACGTCATTGACGTCATGTGAAGACTTCCAGTTTGAACATAAAGATTATACGTTATTTGGCTTCGTTTACGCTTCAATTTTGATCAAATTTAACTAAAATAAGTTTTCAAGGTAAGCATTTTAATTATGTTTGTATATTGTTGTAAATATGACATGTAGAATTTCACATTTTCAAGATGGCAGACCCTTCCAGCTGAACCCCTTAGTATCATTGCTCGTAGATTCACACGCGTTGAATGAAATATACAAATAACAAAAATAATATATCAGAAATTTTGAAAGTCTTATATAATAAACAGTATAACTAAATGATACATTTTGAATATCAAAATAAGACCACCCGTAACTGAATACGCATTAACGATTAAACTAGTGGGAGCAACAAGTTCTGCCCACTCGTTTAATCCTTATGCGTACGTCGGTTACTCGTGGTCTTATTTTGATATTCAAAATCTATGATTAGGTTATACTATATGTAGTCACTCATATAAAACATTGTGATGTCATGGATAAACCACACATGAAATCAAAGTCATTTAGAAGCTTATTTGTTCATTTACATTTAAGGTTATCGGTGACAGATTACCATCAGTAAAAGATAAAGATAAATTACCATATGTCATGGCAACGCTATATGAGGTACAGAGGCTAGCAACTATAGGTAAATAAAATGTGATACCACAGATACAGCTAGGTCTGCTCCATACCTTGACCTACACCTCGAAATTGACAGTGAGGCGCGGTTAAGAACGAAAGTTTACGACAAAAGTAATGATTTCAATTTTCCCATTGTAAGCTTTCCTATTATATGTAGCAACATTCCAGCAGCACCCGCATATGGAGTATATATCTCTCAGTTGATCCGATATTCTAGAGCTTCCGATTCCTATCAGGATTTCCTTGATAGAGGATTGGCCCCGATTGCTGCTAAAACAGAAGCTACTGTGAACCAAGGGTTACTATTGGTTAAATCGGAGGCATCTCTTGGAAAGTTTTACGGTCTACACCATGACTTGGTTAGCTGCCACGGGTATTAGGTATCTGTCACAAATGACCACGGCCATGGTCCACCTGTCGTAAGCACTTCCCGATCTTTTCCTCGTTCTGATCTAACTAGTGGATCAGGAACTGCTGTACTCTTCTGGAGCACATGAGTTCACCCCCTGTTTTTAGTGGGGTTCGTGTTGCTCGGTCTTTAGATTTCTGTGTACAGTGTTTTGTAGATCGTTGTTTGTCCTTTTGTACTTTTTCTTTTGGCCATTGTGTTGTCTGTCCTTTTTCGATTTATGGATTCTGATTACCCCTTTATTTGGTATCTTCAAACTCGTCTTAAGCAATGGTGATAATCCATTCGGCCAATATCAACAAACCGAACAATCACCTCTCATCTTAACTGAACTCACCGTACCGAACACAATAAAATACCATGACATAATTATGATATTTGAAATCCAGGTCTTGGTTTGGGACAGGAACAAACATGCGGCGATGATAAACTGGTGAATGGGATTAACACTTACAAAAGACATGCACCTTTGTATCAACAAGGATTTTAGACCCAGGATGAATTAATTTCATACACATTTCAGTGTTTTCTGTAGTGATCATTACCACCGAGTGAACCCCAGACAATAGAAACAGAATTTAGTTTCTCTGCTCCTGGTATGATAACTCAGAAATGGTCATCCGCTGAACACACAACTCTCCTGTAAATAAGTACCTGACGTGTTTATATATCCACGTTACGGAATACGTGCGTATGTGTTACTGTTGGCCACATAAGTATTCCGTTGGTCGTGGTCACAGGAAAATATTTAGCGCCTGTACACATCATGTCCTTTTGTCATGTACTTTCGCTAACTGTTTCCCATTAGGACAATCCATTGCCACCTTTTTCCATCCGTGCTCTAGATTTTGTAAACTGCCCACGTGAATGTAAACAGCAATCAATATAAATAAACTTTCAGTGAAGGTTCCCAGGGCTCAAATCAATAGATCTGCGCAATGCATCCTGGGTAGCGGATATGAGTGGTCCTCTCGGTGGAGAGTTTTCAGGTTATAATTCGGAATGCCTGACAGTGGACAACGTATTTGTAGAGTATCATGCTCCCTGTACGCTAAATATTCCAATTTGTAGATTTCTAAAAAGAGTAGGTGCATTGTAGCTCTCCATACCTTTTCAGTGGCAGTCAAAAATCGTTGACCCGGTTAACCCACCCCTTACTGCATTTCTATATAGTGCACTTGTTCTCGTTCATAGCTGAAATACTGCTCGCTTTGCTAAGCAACAATCAATATTTTAGACGAATGCTTATTTTTCTTATTGATGCTGCCAGGAGTGATGTAATCCAGAATTCTAATACTATTGGTTAGGGACCGACCATTTAACTTGAAGGGGGGGGGGGTTTAGTTTTTTTGTGTTCCGTTCAGAATTTTTCTTTCGGACAACACAAGAGTTAGAATATTTTTTTTTGTCACGCAAAACGCGAATTTTTTTTCCAGAATTTAACATTAGGTTATATGACAAAACCTCTGAATCAGATTATTTTTTTTTTCCTCCACCAAAATCAGAATATTTTTTTCAGCAACATTGGGAATCAGAATATTTTTTTAACCCCCACCTTCAAGTTAAATGGTCGTTCCCTTATGTAACAAGCAATTTCATTGGTCAATTGCATTTACAGGTCAGAGTAAATTTTGCGTTTTACCATGTTGGAAACTGTGTAAATATGTTGATTTGAAGTGACACACATTAAATTTACTTTTAAAATTGTTACTTAAACTAAATAAAAGTTTAGAGTTGATAGTTTCGTTTATGATTACATAATAGATCATTGAATATTTTATAAAGCGTTTGATTTCTACTCGTCGCCAGGAAAACTCAATTTGTGACAGTAAATTCGACGATTTACGGCGACAACACTTCAAATAAAATACAGTTTTTCCCTCTGTTCAATTTCTTCCTTTTTCTCATTGTAGCGTCAATGGGTCTACCCCATATTGCAACAGAAGATATTCATATCGATGGGAAAACGATTCCAACAAATACGATTATTCTATGTTGTTTGATATCAGTGCACCTTGACCCGGAAGTATGGGATGAACCAGATATGTTTCGCCCAGAAAGATTTCTGGGAAACAATGGTCAGTTTGTCAAGCAAGATGCCTTTTGTGCATTCTCCATGGGTAAGATTTTTTTTCAATTACCATGAACATTATAGATGTTTGTTTGTTTGTTTGATGGTGTTTAACGCTACTTTCAACAATATTTCAGTTATATCGTGGCGGTCAGTTTTATTGGTGAAGGAAACCAGAGGTACCGGAGAAAACCACAGCCTATCGCAAGTCACTTACAAACTTTATCACATTAATGTTGTACACCTCGCCCTGATCAGTGGTGATGCGTAGGTAGTTATAAATCCAACTACAATACGATCACGGCCACAACGGCCCTTGAACATCATAGAGATTATTGATGTAGTTAATGATATAAATATTTTGTTGCTGATTACTTGTTACTATGGAGTCAAGATATCTTTCTAAGATTGCAACGCCGCGGTAGATTGTGGGTTCAAGTCTCAGTCGGGTCAAATCAAAGACCATAAAATTGATATGTGTTGCTTCTCCGCTAAACATACAATGCACACTACGGAGTAAAAGTAAAGACTGGTTGGTTGATAAAATAAAAAAACATATCACACTGTTGGAATCGGAATAATGTGTCCGAATGGAGGAACATGTCCACCCGTGGACTGTTCTTTCAGTGAGCTAGCACTAAAAGATCCAGATAAGCGTGTTGGTCTAGTATAAAGCGAACATCATGATCTTATCATCGAAATGTAACTTATTCTCGAAATGATATAAATGTAGATGGTACATTGTTCACATGGCGCTAAACAACAATCACTGACACGCTCACAAGACTGAAAGGTCAGGAAACTATCAAAATTCATCAAATGAAATATGTTAAATAAGTTTTAAATATAAAAGATTTAATCTGTAATTAAACGTTAGAGAATACCGAAGTGGCAATCAAAAAGGACAATCCAGAGACGAAGAAAAACAAAACAAAAACACAACACAATAACCACTATACGGAAACCACAAATAACGTAATAAAACATGCTCCTTCCTACAAACAACTCGAGGTAAAGACGAACCGAACATAACGTAATAAAACATGCTCCCTCCTACAAACAACTCGAGGTAAAGACGAACCGAACATAACGTAATAAGACATGCTCCCTCCTACAAAGAACTCGAGGTAAAGACGAACCGAACATAACGTAATAAGACATGCTACCTCCTACAAACAACTCGAGGTAAAGAGGAACCGAACATAACGTAATAAGACATGCTCCCTCCTACAAACAACTCGAGGTAAAGACGAACCGAACATAACGTAATAAGACATGCTCCCTCCTACAAACAACTCGAGGTAAAGACGAACCGAACATAACGTAATAAGACATGCTCCCTCCTACAAACAACTCGCGGTAAAGACGAACCGAACATAACGTAATAAGACATGCTCCCCCCTACAAACAACTGGAGGTAAAGACGAACCG
This sequence comes from Bathymodiolus brooksi, assembly GCA_963680875.1. Taxonomy (NCBI): domain Eukaryota; kingdom Metazoa; phylum Mollusca; class Bivalvia; order Mytilida; family Modiolidae; genus Bathymodiolus; species Bathymodiolus brooksi. Next base: position 95,082,909 of record OY804583.1, on the reverse strand, counting down.
AACATAACGTAATAAGACATCCTCCCTCCTACAAACAACTCGAGGTAAAGACGAACCGAACATAACGTAATAAGACATGCTCCCTCCTACAAACAACTCGAGGTAAAGACGAACCGAACATAACGTAATAAGACATGCTCCCTCCTACAAAGAACTCGAGGTAAAGACGAACCGAACATAACGTAATAAGACATGCTCCCTCCTACAAACAACTCGGGGTAAAGACGAACCGAACATAACGTAATAAGATATGCTCCCTCCTATAAACAACTCGAGGTAAAGACGAACCGAACATAACGTAATAAGACATGCTCCCTCCTACAAACAACTCGAGGTAAAGACGAACCGAACATAACGTAATAAGACATGCTCCCTCCTACAAACAACTCGAGGTAAAGACGAACCGAACATAACGTAATAAGACATGCTCCCTCCTACAAACAACTCGAGGTAAAGACGAACCGAACATAACGTAATAAGACATGCTCCCTCCTACAAACAACTCGAGGTAAAGACGAACCGAACATAACGTAATAAAACATGCTCCTTCCTACAAACAACTCGAGGTAAAGACGAACCGAACATAACGTAATAAGACATCCTCCCTCCTACAAACAACTCGGGGTAAAGACGAACCGAACATAACGTAATAAGACATGCTCCCTCCTACAAACAACTCGAGGTAAAGACGAACCGAACATAACGTAATAAGACATGCTCCCTCCTACAAAGAACTCGAGGTAAAGACGAACCGAACATAACGTAATAAGACATGCTCCCTCCTACAAACAACTCGGGGTAAAGACGAACCGAACATAACGTAATAAGATATGCTCCCTCCTATAAACAACTCGAGGTAAAGACGAACCGAACATAACGTAATAAGACATGCTCCCTCCTACAAACAACTCGAGGTAAAGACGAACCGAACATAACGTAATAAGACATGCTCCCTCCTACAAACAACTCGAGGTAAAGACGAACCGAACATAACGTAATAAGACATGCTCCCTCCTACAAACAACTCGAGGTAAAGACGAACCGAACATAACGTAATAAGACATGCTCCCTCCTACAAACAACTCGAGGTAAAGACGAACCGAACATAACGTAATAAAACATGCTCCTTCCTACAAACAACTCGAGGTAAAGACGAACCGAACATAACGTAATAAGACATGCTCCCTCCTACAAACAACTCGAGGTAAAGACGAACCGAACATAACGTAATAAAACATGCTCCTTCCTACAAACAACTCGAGGTAAAGACGAACCGAACATAACGTAATAAGACATGCTCCCTCCTACAAACAACTCGAGGTAAAGACGAACCGAACATAACGTAATAAGACATGCTCCCTCCTACAAACAACTCGAGGTAAAGACGAACCGAACATAACGTAATAAGACATGCTCCCTCCTACAAAGAACTCGAGGTAAAGACGAACCGAACATAACGTAATAAGACATGCTCCCTCCTACAAACAACTCGCGGTAAAGACGAACCGAACATAACGTAATAAGATATGCTCCCTCCTATAAACAACTCGAGGTAAAGACGAACCGAACATAACGTAATAAGACATGCTCCCTCCTACAAACAACTCGAGGTAAAGACGAACCGAACATAACGTAATAAGACATGCTCCCTCCTACAAACAACTCGAGGTAAAGACGAACCGAACATAACGTAATAAGACATGCTCCCTCCTACAAACAACTCGAGGTAAAGACGAACCGAACATAACGTAATAAGACATGCTCCCTCCTACAAACAACTCGAGGTAAAGACGAACCGAACATAACGTAATAAAACATGCTCCTTCCTACAAACAACTCGAGGTAAAGACGAACCGAACATAACGTAATAAGACATGCTCCCTCCTACAAACAACTCGAGGTAAAGACGAACCGAACATAACGTAATAAGACATGCTCCCTCCTACAAACAACTCGAGGTAAAGACGAACCGAACATAACGTAATAAGACATGCTCCCTCCTACAAAGAACTCGAGGTAAAGACGAACCGAACATAACGTAATAAGACATGCTCCCTCCTACAAACAACTCGGGGTAAAGACGAACCGAACATCGGTTTTATGCAGAAATCGTAACAGACATCACAGCACGGAACTCACAACGTAATTATGTTCATCCATATTAGTTTTTGTGACATACAGGTCCACGTATTTGTCTTGGTAAACAGTTAGCTGAGGCAGAGCTAATATTATTCTTCACTTCATTTTTACAACGATTCAACTTGATAAAGGCCGACGAGAATGACGATTTACCAACAGCTGGTGTACAGACTGGTGTAACCTTACAACCACAACCATTTAATATGCGTTTTATACCAAGGGTGTAAAGGAACATGACAGGACAATAATAACTTACTTTTGTTATATTTTGTCCGTTTTGCTTGTTAACATTTTGTTTTCTACTCTTTTGCAAAATGGGTCTCGATCCCAATCGCGAAAAAATGACGTTTTTTTAATATTTGTTTGAAGCTTATGTAGAGGTTTCTTTTTTTTTAACTAGTTTTATTTTTTCATAAAGTACATGTTCATGTTTTTGTGGTGTTCGTGTTACTAGGTATTCAGCTGTCTGTGTTGTGTTTTGTTTTGTTGGTCGTAATTTGTCTTTTTGTCATTTTATGTTTTGCCTTAGCATTACTTGTACAACATCTGATCAACCCTTTATGAATTTTTAACCCAGGGGCGGATCCAGGGGGAGGCGCACCCGGCGCGCGCCCCCCCTAAAATTGGAAAAAAATATGATTTTTTGCGCAAAATCGTGATTTTTCACACGAAATACCCCAACATTTTTTTAAGTGCGCCCCCCTAACTTAAAATCCTGGATCCGCCACTGTTACACATTTCAACAAATTATATACAATGTATAATGTATTTATTTGTATGGGCATGTTGTAGAATGCCTACTGGGCTTTTATATACTGGTGGTAATTGTTTTTAAATTGCTGGTGGAAACTGGAGTACCCGTGAAAAAACACTGGCATGCCACAAGTCTTTGACAAACTATTACAAAATGTTGTACACCTTGTCTAGGACGGCAATAAAATTCAACAATGTAGAAGTGGTGATGAAACCTTAATTGTATCGGTATCTATTAAAATACCATACGATCGTTGCCACGACGACCCACTAGTAGTACTTACTAGAAATAAATGGATGTAATTGTAGTTGTATCTTTAGTTATTAAAACCGAGTACACGCCAAGAGGTATTGCTGGATTGGTCAACATATTTAACATTAAGAGTTTTACAAACGATTGAAGAGTAAAAAAGAAATATTAAGTTAGGGACCGACCATTTAACTTGCAGGGGGGGGGGGGAGGTTATGGTTTTTTGGTTCGTTCAGAAAACACAAGAGTTAGAATATTATTTTTTTGTTGTTGCGCAAAGTGCGAAATTTGTTTCCAGAATTTAACATTTTTTTCCTCCACCAAAATCAGAATATTTTTTTCAGCAACATTGGGAATCAGAATATTTTTTTAGAAAAAAAACATACCCCCCCCCTGCAAGTTAAATGGTCGGTCCCTTATATTACCCAACACTGGATGTTATTAGATGTTAGTGTGTCACCAACGAAACAAAAACAAGATAAATATACAACAAACATTTAATTATAATTAGATTGAATGTGTAAATGATATATATTTATTGTAGATGTACTTTCTATTTTATTTTAATAAAAGTATTTGTTATGTATTGTATTCTGTTCTATTCATATTTAATTTACAACTACCTGTGCAACCAGTGCCTATCACCACTAATGTTGTTAGTTCGAGTCCCATTCATGGCGAGGTGTACTCGATACAACATTATGTGATAAAGTTTGTCAGTGACTTGTGACACTCACAGGTAGGTGGTTTTCTCTGGGCACTCCTCTTTCCTTCACCAATAAAACTGACTGCCACTATATGACTGAAATATTATGGCGTAAAACACAATAACCATAACACAACATTTTTCGCTTACATATATTTTTTTTGTCAAAATACGCATTTATTGCGTTGACATAACGATCTTTAGTATATAAACTTTAGAGAAAGCCGAAGTGGCATCTAGAAACAGAATAAAGTCAAACAATACCAAAAAAACCCAAAAAACAAACAACACAGAAATCTAAAAATAGAAGCAACATGGACCCCATGTGCTTGGGAAGGATAAACAGTTCTTGTTTCCTATAAGACATCGATAAAATCAAGTCCGGTATTTGATGGTATTATGAAAGCAATCATGTCAATAACATGCCGCCAAGATACCAAATAATAACATCATACGAGGACAAATTCGAAACAAATGGTTGATATCGTCTTTTTTGCCTGGACTTGTTTCAAGATTGTAACCTAGTTTGTCCTCTGTGCAAACCCTCCCAAAGAAGCATCCGCCGCTTTTCTGGTGCGAAACAAAATACGCCACTCACGCTAAGGACTGTGTGAATGATTGATTATTGGTATCAGTTTTGTAATGTTATAAATGCTGTTATAGTGACAGCCGGAACCTTTGACGCCTTAAAATCTGATTCAACCCAACATTTCTTTAGAAATGCCTGTACCAAGTCAGGGTCATTGCGGTTTTCACAGTTTTCCGGTTGTTGACTGATTATGTCTGTTTATATACTTATGAGTTTTGACTTTCCCTTCGGAAGATTGTTCGGAGTTGGGTAATTTTGTTTTTACATGTACCCTTATTTGCCATTTTCCTGGTTCGTATAGCAGTTTATTTGGCTTTCCAATATTTCGATATTGAGCGTACCTAATGAATGTTATTCCAGAAACACTTCTATATGTTTTTATTAGTATCACTGTGTCGATACTTCTGCTGGTGAACGTATCCTCCTCCAAGTAGTCAGTGTTTCGACACCGACATGGTTTATTAGATATATTGATTATTGAAATGTACAGTTCCTGAAAAATGAAATTATTATTAAAACTAAGGTTCTCCACCCTCAGGTTTAGGTGATCTTAGATGAATGTTGGCTATCCTGTTTAGGCCATTTGGTTTATTGCTCGCAAATTCTTTTAAATAAATTATTTGCCTTTTCAATATTTCGATATTGAGCGTACATAATGGTTATTCTAGAGACGCTTCGTGGGCACTGAATTTAATATCCACCGTTTTTATTACAGTATTATTAGGATGAGTGACTATTTATTACTTGTGATTATGGCGATTTGGCATAACAATCGACAATTCAACTAACCACAGCTAGATGAAACACTCTGTCAAACCACAAACAATACTGGTCGAAATTATACCAAACAATAACAACACAAATTACTCCCTGTAAAACATAAGGTAGTATTTGTTGACAATATAACCAGCTACAACATAAACTACTCCCTGTAAAACATAAGGCAGTATTGGTTGACAATATAACCAGCTACAATACAAATCACTCCTTTCCTTAACCATCAACATTAAACAAACATAGTCCCCGGGTGGCTCAATGAGTTAGGTAGTTGGATTACCTACCAACTCATACAAGCCAATCACCAATACGGCGTGGGTTCGACCTGGCTTTGTAAATTACAAAAAGGGTGCAATCGACTCACAGCTGCAAGTGATAAAGTTTACCAGTTGCTTGCCCATGGTCGATGGTTCTCTCCGGCTTCTTCCACCATGATATAGCTGAATGCTGAAAGTGGCGTTAAACACCACAAATCAATCAATCAATCAAACAAACACATAAATCACGACAGATGCCGATGGAAATCTAGGCTCTTACTCCTGACAGATACAAATATATGGTGGTGTTAAACCGATGAATAGGATAACAACAATCCATTGCTGACTACTCAGTGGCTAAATATAAAACATCATTCAATGAAACACCAATCTGAAAGAAAACTCTAACATGTAAGAAGAAAAGTGTAAAGATACCAAAAGGGGTAATCAGAAACTGTAAATTCGAAGGACAATCCATACAAAGGCCAAACGAAAACAAACAATGATTTACAAAACATTACATAGAAAACTAAAGATCGAGCAACATGAATCCCACTAAAAACCGGGGATGAACTCAGGTGCTCCGGAAGCGTAAGCAGTTCCTGCTCCACTAGTGACATGCGTCGTGTTACTGTTGAATGACATGAACATCATCTAATATGGAAATAGTAGTGGACACCAGTATACATAAATTAATACAAATACCATTAATGAAACATGTACTCCCGATAAAACAAATAGAGGTAAAGACGAACCGAACATTGTGTTTATGAGGAAATCGTAGGGTACATTACAACACGATACCAAAAATGTGAAGACATGTAACTTGACAAAATGAACAACGAGAACCCCACTAACATTGTCACAAAGGTTCTTACTCATGACTAATAAGTCTCACCTCACCAAAGCTGTATCATTACACCATGCCACTGGAAAAGCTTATATAGAAGCAAAATACAATGTAATATTCTCTAAACTCCTTGTATTTCCAACTTTATTATATTATATAACAAATGTAAAGCCACGAAACAATGTACAATACTACTACTAATAATAATGTACAATACTACTACTAATACTAATAATAATGTACAATACTACTACTAATAATAAACAATACTACTAATAATGTACAATATTACTACTAATAATATACAATACTACTACTAATAATAATGTACAATACTACTACTAATAATAATGTACAATATTAATACTAATAATAATGTACAATACTAATACTAATAATAATGCACAATACTAATACTAATAATAATGTACAATACTACTACTAATACCAATGTACAATACTAATAATAATGTACAATACTAATACTAATAATAATGTACAATACTACTACTAATAATAATGTACAATATTAATACTAATAATAATGTACAATACTAATACTAATAATAATGTACAATACTACTACTAATATACAATACTAATAATAATGTACAATACTACTACTAATAATAATGTACAATACTACTAATAATAATAATGTACAATACTAATAATAATGTACAATACTAATACTAATAATAATGTACAATACTAATACTAATAATAATGTACAATACTACTACTAATACTAATGTACAATACTACTACTAATAATAATGTACAATACTAATACTAATAATAATGTACAATACTAATAATAATGTACAATATTAATATTAATAATAATGTACAATACTAATACTAATAATAATGTACAATACTAATACTAATAATAATGTACAATACTAATACTAATAATAATGTACAATACTAATAATAATGTACAATACTAATAATAATGTACAATACTAATAATAATGTACAATACTAATAATAATGTACAATACTAATACTAATAATGTACAATACTACTACTAATAATACTGTATAATATTAATAGTAATAATAATGTACAATACTAATACTAATAGTAATGTACAATACTAATACTAATGTACAATACTAATAATAATGTACAATATTAATACTAATAATAATGTACAATACTAATACTAATAATAATGTACAATACTACTAATAATAATAATGTACAATACTAATAATAATGTACAATACTAATACTAATAATAATGTACAATACTAATAATAATGTGCATTACTAGTACTAATAATAATGTACAATACTAATACTAATGTACAATACTAATAATAATGTACAATATTAATACTAATAATAATGTACAATACTAATACTAATGTACAATACTAATACTAATAATAATGTACATTACTAGTACTAATAATAATGTACAATACTAATACTAATAATAATGTACAATACTAGTACTAATAATAATGTACAATACTAATACTAATAATAATATGCAAAATGGTATTAAAGCTTATTGATACATATTGAAAATCAAATATTCTCTCAAGTCCTTTGTCTAAAACACACATTGAAAATCAAATGTTCTCTGAAGTCCTTTGTCTAAAACACACATTGAAAATCAAATGTTCTCTCAAGTCCTTTGTCTAAACACACTTTGAAAATCAAATGTTCTCTCAAGTCCTTTGTCTAAAACACACATTGAAAATCAAATGTTCTGTCAAGTCCTTTGTCTAAACACACTTTGAAAATCAAATGTTCTCTCAAGTCCTTTGTCTAAAACACACTTTGAAAATCAAATGTTCTCTCAAGTCCTTTGTCTAAAACACATTTTGAAAATCAAATATTCTCTCAAGTCCTTTGTCTAAAACACATTTTGAATGGTTGTGGTTGTAAAGTAACGCCAGTGTGTATACCCATAGTTGGCAGATCGTCATTCTCTTCGGATTTTAACAAGTCGAATCGTTGTAATATTGCCGTGAAGAATAAGATCACTTCCGCCTCAGCTAACTGTTTACCAAGACATATGCGAGGTCCTGCAAAGTTTAGATATCATATTAATAAATGGAAAACTTTTACGTTTGGATAAATAATTATGATTGGAAAAATCTACAGGTATAAATCGTATTAACCTCATCGGTCGTGTAATGGTTAACATACACGCCTCGAGTAAGGTAGATCGTGGGTTTGAGCCCAGATCAGGTCAAACCAACGACCATAAAATTGATATTTGCTGCTTCTCTGCTACTTACACAGTAACATGGAGTAAGAGCATATACTTGTTCATTCGGAATCAGGCTAATATGTCCAAGTAGAACGAAATGTCTATCCGCAGACTTTTGTTTCAGTGAGTTTGTACCATAAAGATCCACTTACGCGTGTTGGTCTAGTACAAGGGGGACAACATCATCATTCAATTTAATGTAACTTGTTCTTGAAATGATTTAGCTGGAAAAGTACCCATTTGGGGTTAAACAGCAATCATCCACTCACCCACTCACTAAAAAATATCAAACTTTCTCGACTGCTGTTATTTTATAAAAAAAAAAAAAAAAAAAAAAGTAATATAATAAAAACGTGGACATCAAATTTAGTGCGCAGAACTCGTTTCTGGAATAACCTTCATCACCTACGCTGAAAATCGAAAAATTGTAAAGCCAAATAATTTAACGTCTTGGTAGGAATAAAACAAAAGGGCCTAAACAGGATAGCCAAAACCGGCTAAGGTCACCTATGCCTGAGGGAGTAGAACCTTAGTCTCATTAATAATTCCATTATTTAGGAACTGTAAATTCAATAACATCAGTCAAGAAGAACCAGGTATGAAAAGACATTTGTCAAATGATTTATCAAATTCCTTAATTCTTAAAAGGATATCACAACAATTATTACAATATTACCCATTGAAAATGCAGAAAACGCTTCATGTTTGACGAACTGACCATCCAGTCCTAAAAATCGTTCAGGACGAAACACATCCGGTTCATCCCACATTTCCGGGTCAAAGTGTATTGACATCAAGCTACAAAGAATATCTGTTCCTTTTGGAATAATTTTTCCATCAATATGAATATCTTCGATTGTTGAATGGGCTACTCCCATGGGTGCTTTAAAAAAGAACAGTGATATGCAACATTTAATTCCTGATCTTATACCAAACATTTAATTCCTGATCTTATACCAAACATTTAATTCCTGATCTTATACCAAACATTTAATTCCTGATCTTATACCAAACATTTAATTCCTGATCTTATACCAAACAAGTATCTGACGACTCAAATGGACACAACAATCTTTTGATTGCTTTCAATAAGAATTAATATAACAGGTCTAACATTCAATATACATATTACAAAAAAATATATCAGTTCATTTTAACAGGAGTTACAGCAATACGACATGTGCCATTAGTGGAGCAGGAACTTCTCACCCTGCCAGAACACATGGGTTCATCTCAGATTTTTAGTGGGGTTCGTCTTGCTCAATCTTTATTTTTCTGTGTAGTGTTTTGTAGATCATTGTTTGTTTTTAGTGGGGTTCATTTTGCTCAATCTTTTTTTTTTTGTGTAGTGTTCTGTAGATCATTGTTTTTAGTGAGGTTTGTGTTGCTCAATCTTTATTTTTCTGTGTAGTATCTTGTAGATCAATGTTTGTTTTAAGTGAGGTTTGTCTTGCTCAATCTTTATTTTTCTGTGTAGTGTTCTGTAGATCATTGTTTGTTTTTAGTGAGGTTTGTGTTGCTCAATCTTTATTTTTCTGTGTAGTGTTCTGTAGATCATTGTTTGTTTTAAGTGAGGTTTGTCTTGCTCAATCTTTATTTTTCTGTGTAGTGTTCTGTAGATCATTGTTTGTTTTTAGTGAGGTTTGTGTTGCTCAATCTTTATTTTTCTGTGTAGTATCTTGTAGATCAATGTTTGTTTTAAGTGAGGTTTGTCTTGCTCAATCTTTATTTTTCTGTGTAGTGTTTTGTACATCATTGTTTGTTATTTTACTATTTATCCTATTGTCTATCATTTGATTTACAGCTTCTGATTACTCCATTGTCTATCCTTTGATTTACAGCTTCTGATTACTCCATTGTCTATCCTTTGATTTACAGCTTCTGATTACTCCATTGTCTATCCTTTGATTTACAGCTTCTGATTACTCCTTTGGTTTCTTCAACCTTCCCTTTAAAAGCCTTTTAGAAGTTATTTGTGAAATAACTACTTGGAATATGAAACATTTTTACCTATGGTTGCTATCCTTTGTACCTCATATAACGTTGCCATGACATATGGTAAGTCATCTTTGTCTTTTACTACTGGTATTCTATCACCAATAACCTATGAGGTAAGGAAAATATATTCGATTACTTCCCTTGAAAGGGGTATAATACATAGTAATAGTCCACAGATACACAGAATAAGTCCTTATATTTATTGAGTAATAGTTGGTGATACAATGTACATTGAGTACTGGTCCAGATTTGTCACACATCCAACACCTTTTGGATGAACCTGATAGACAATTAAGTGGCAGGACGTATTTCTGAAATAACCTTCATCAGGTTACACTCAAAGTTAACGGAATAGAAAGCCAAATACTTCAAAAGTCTTAGGGAGCAAATAAACAACCAAAGAGCCTAAGGGATCGACCATTTAACTTGCAGGGGGGGGGGGGGGGGGGGGGGGCGAATTACGGTTTTTTGTTTCGTTCAGAATTTTTTTTTCGGACATAACGAGAGTTAGAATACTTTTCTTTTGTTGCGCGAAGGTTAGGTTATATGACAAAAACTCTGAATTAGATTATTTTATTTTACCTCCTCCAAAATCAGAATATTTTTTTCAGCAACATTGGGTATCAGTATATATTTTTTTAGAAAAAAAACCATAACCTCCCCCCCCCCCCCCCCTGCATGTTAAATGGTCGGTCCCTAAATAGGATATCCAAAACCAGCCCAGGACACCTATGCCCACGTGAGGAGAACATTAGGTTGTTACATGTTTTCTTGTTGATTTTGTATACTTTAATGCTATTGCTTGATGAAATCCTTGAAATGTGAAATATTGTTAATAATTAATTACGGCTAATCAAGAATCAGGTGACATACCTCTAAGATTTGATCTCTACATTTTTTCTGAACATCCGGGTACTTTAACATATATAACATACTCCATTGTAATGTCACAGATGTGGTGTCTGTTCCAGCAATATACAGATCAGTGATAGTTAGAAAGAGTCTCTCGTCTACAAAAGTAAATTGATCAATTTTGTTTAAGGTCAAGTCAGCAATTTGTCAACTATATCAAGGAGAGAACAGTTATAGTTCAATAGTAAAAGGATGATGATGTCCGTTTTGTACTATACAAACACGCTTAGTTCGATGTTTATAGTGATAGCTCATTGCAGCAGCAACAGTCCGTGCGGGTATTCTGATTCCTAGCCAAACAGTCTATTATGTGCTAGCGGAAAACCAGTTTTTACAGTCTTTGGTTTGACCAAATTAGAGTCCGAACCCACGATCTACCGCTCACAAGACGAGCATGCTAACCATTACACCATCGATGTGATGTGGTAACACTATTTGCTAAATATAAATGAACACTTAGATAATAAAATACATAGAAGTGATAAAATAGTTTTGTCAATGGCCGACAGCCGGATTCCTGTAAAAAACAGTGTTGGGCTTAAGCCCAATAAACAGAACATCATTACCTCTATATATAGAATACGTTATTTTAATGAACTTGCACGAATATATGGCAGGGGCGGATCCAGGATTTCAAGTTAGGGGGGGGGGGGCGTACTTAAAAAAATTGCGCCGAGCAGAGGGAGGCGCGAAAATTGTTGGGGTATTTCGTGTGAAAAATTACGATTTTACGCCAAAAAAATCATATTTTTTCAATTGCCGAGGGAGGCGTGAAAATTTTTGAGGTATTTCATGTGAAAAATCACGATTTTACGCCAAAAATCATATTTTTTCCAATTTTAGGGGGTTGGTAAATGAAAATGGGGTACCTGACATCTTTGCGTCTGTGTGTCCTTCCTGTTCAAGGTAGAGATCTAAGAAGTTCCGGATATTTTGTGGATCGAATGTCTTTCTTTGTTCGTCAATTCGAGTTTCAATGTAACTTTGGATCTGGTGTCTTCTTTCAATAAGCTGTTTAACCTGTGTTGTAAAAATATTGACTGCATTACAAAAAACTTGCTTGATAAATACAGGGATTGTTGAGCAATATTTTAGCTATATCATGGCTAAAACAATTTACATTCGATGATATGATAATGATGTCCGCTTGGTGCTGGACTCACAGGCTTTACTTAGCTTTTTATATTGCTAGCTCACTAAAACAGCAGTCTACGAGTAGACATGTGATGTCGCTCCACTTGAACAAATTATCTTGATTCCGAGCCAACCAGTCTTTGCTTTTTGTCATTAATGTTGCGTGCTTGGCTGAGAAGCGATAAATACCAAGTTCATATTGTTTGGTTTGACCCACTCGGCGCTCGGACCCACGATATACCACATTCGATGACGCCAACTATTACACCACCGGGTTTAACACGACGGGGGTCACTAGTGGAGCAGGAACTGCTTACCCTTCTGAAGCACCTGAGTTCACTCCCGATTTTTAGTGGGGTTCGTGTTACTCGATCTTTAGTTTTATGTGTAGTGTTTTGTAGATCGTTGTTTGTTCCTTTGTCACTTATCTTTTTGTTGTCTGTTCTTCTTCGATTTATGGATTCTGATTACCTCCCTTTGGTATCTTTAAGCTCTTCTAATACAATCGAATCCAAAATTATGTCTTGTGGAAATATCCTATTAATCTATTAAGACATTTAATTTGATTGCAATTATGAATTAATTGGTATAAAATAACAATATTTGTGTGTGTTTGTGCATAGTGGTTTCCAACACATATTGTGTTTGTGTGTTTGTGTGTTTGTTTGTTTGTGTGTTTGTGTGTTTGTTTGTTTGTGTGTTTGTGTGTTTGTTTGTTTGTATGTTTGTGTGTTTGTTTGTTTGTATGTTTGTGTGTTTGTGTGTTTGTTTTGTTTGTCTTCGTCGTTTGTCTTTTGTACTCAATGTTGCCAGTTTCTCTGTATTGTCAATTTTCGATTGTCCCTTCCGTATTCTCTAACGTTTATTTTATAGCTTTTTCTGTATAAAAAGTATTTTGTCCGAAGTAAAAGAAACAATTAACAGCGGCGGATCCAGGAAAAATTGGAAAAAATATGATTTTTTGGCGTAAAATCGTGATTTTTCACACGAAATACCTAAAAATTTTTCGCGCCTCCCTCCGCAATTGGAAAGAATAAGATTTTTTGGCGTAAAATCGTGTTTTTTCACACGAAATACACCAACATTTTTCGCGTCTCCCTCCGCTCGGCGCAATTTTTTTAAGTGCGCCCCCCCTAACGTGAAAACCTGGATCCGCCCCTGATTAACCTGATCAAAAACTTACCTTGCTTGAAGGTAGTATTTTATCTAGAATGGGAAATATCGTCTCTGGTCTTAGTAAAGCATTATGCTTAAATATGAATGCCACGTTTTCTAAAATACTGTTGAAGTCAGGATTATCGTATTCAAATCTGCAAATAAAGCATTAATTTAAAATTTGAAGAAAACAAATCTTAGAATTCGGCTTCATATTTGTCCTTTTTATTTTTGGCCATTTTGTCGTCTGTCCTTCGATTTACGGATTCTGGCTACCCCTTGGATATCTCCAAACTCTTCTTACATAACTTTGTGTGATTCAAACGATATCTGTAAATTGTTATTGAAATATCAAGCTGCAATAGAAGAGCAGGCAGTTGGAAGCAGTGCCGGATTTACCTATAGGCTCGATAGGCTGAAGCCCAAGGCTTCAAAATTTAGGGGGCCTCGGTCCCGGTGTATAATATTTCCAACGCTTTCACACTTATGCTGTCATAACGTACTGTACTTTCTAAACAATCCTTTAGTAGTTTTCCTCACACAGTTGCACTCCATTTCAGAATATTGCAGAATTTTAAACACCCCTCATCATCTTTGCCTTTATTGAAATTGATTAAGCACACTTCCATGTTCCTCCAGTCGTGAAGGTGGGGAATTGGGAGGGGCCTCACAAGTGGTTTAGCCTAGGGCCTCTCTTTATTTAAATCCGGCACTGGTTGGAAGGAAGTCAGTATTTTGTAGAAGTATATGGCAGTGATAATATTACCTATCAAGATTTATTTACATGTTTGAGTTCTGGAGTATTTGTTGGTATAAGATAGGAAACAGACAAATACCAAACGATGTTCGTTGTTCCTTTTGTTAAAAAGTCTTGGTCGCTGAGGAAGGAGGTGGACCCGATTTCTACGTATTTATTTTGTTTAATTATTTATGTTTATTTGCTGTTATATTTTTTTTTATTGAACAATATTTTAATTGTATGGTATTTTTGCTCCCAAGACTTTTAATTTATTTGTTTTGACAATCGTTTGATTGATTAATTGATTGGTGTTTAACGTCCAGCGAGCAATTTTTCAGCTATATTCAGGACGATCCGACAATCGTTTGACCTTCAGCGTACCTGATGATGGTTATTTCAGAAATGAGTCGTGCCTACAAAATTAGATAGATCTACATTTGTATTGTATTGTGTTAATATGCTTTCAACCCCTTTGCAGTAAAATTGTGCATAATAAAGTAGAAAGTAGTGGCGCAGGAACTGCTTACCCTTCCGGAGCACATGATTTCACCCCCGGTTTTTAGTGGGGTTCGTGTTAGTCGATCTTTAGTTTTATGTGTATGTTTTGTAGATCGTTGTTTGTCCTTTTGTACTTTTTCTTTTGGCCATTGTGTTGTCTGTTCTTCTTCGATATACGGATTCTGATTACCCCTTTGGTATCTTCAAACTCTTCTTAAAATTAAAAAAGATTGATTCCTTACCTAGAACCAAATATGATATTTGAAATGATATTTGATGTCGCTCTGGAAAAATGTTTGCCGACATCTGTGGGTATGTTAGACTGTTTGTAAAACAGATCAACGAGAAATCCTGCTTCTTCGTTTATCCTCTCTTCAATAGATTTTTTTCCCACACCGAAATCTTTTAAGGCGACGATGGTGAATTTCCGAATATCTGACCATTCTTGACCGTTGCTTACGCCAACACCTGTTAAAAAAAGTAAGCATACCATTATATACAGAGGCAGGGCCGGGTTATCATATAGGCTAGTATATGCTGCAGCCTAGGGCCCCGCAAGCATGAGGGGTCATGTTAAAAGATTTTCAAATATTGTTTTTGGTTGAACAATGAGTATAATATTTAAATATTTTGCCTTGCTGAAGAATTCATTTAACTTACGGATGCGGGCAAGTTACAGCTAGGGTAGCTCCGTCTGAGGGAGCCTCCATAATTTCAAGAGCCTAGGGGCCCAAAAGGTCATAATCCGGCCCTGTATAAAAGCAAACATATTGAATATTTATAGCCATATTTATCTTAATTCTAATAAACTTCGTAGTGATCATGCAAATGGTACACGGATATTCAGTTATGTGAGTGTACAACACAGGGGCGGATCCGGGGGAGGGGGGGGGGCGCCTAAAATTGGAAAAAAATGATTTTTTTTAGTGTAAAATCGTGATTTTTCACACGAAATACCCCCAAAATTTTCGCGCCTCCCTCCGCTCGGCGCAATTTTTTTTTAAGTCCCCCCCCCCCTAACTTGAAATCCTGGATCCGCCCCTGCAACACATCTTGGCTAGGTTACGACCCGCCCCCTCTTTTTACATCTCCATTGAATTGAAGAGGAAGGGACACACACAATATATATAAGCGTGTTAAAAGTAAACACAACTGTATCAGAATTAACATGTAGCTAAAGTGTAACTCTTTTATTCTTGGTCACGTTAGTGTTTGTTTGCTCGTCATCTCTACATGTGTAATGCTATTTTTATATTGTAAAAGGTTCAACAACCGTTCTTGTCTTGTCATTAACCTGCCACAAGTATAGTAGGGGCTACTCCCCATCCGGATTTTTTTTTACACGGAACAAAAATCTGATTACTATTAATATATTTTAATTTACTAGTATATGAAATATCAGCATTATTTTCTTCAAATTGTAACAACATTTCTTATTGGGAACTGCAAACAAATCTTAGACCCCCTCCTCGCCCTCGTTAAAACGTTAAATGGACTAATGGCTACTTAGTTATTTACAAAGAAACAAGTTACAAATACAGACAAAAATATATAGGATCCCCACCAGGTAAATAGTTAAAAGTCTGAATTGTATTTCCCATTATTTCTACAGACTACAGTATTCAGGGGCGGATCCAGGATTTCTAGTTCATATTTTTTCCAATTTAAAAGATCGTCCGTCATGTTTGCTGCCAACCACGTGTTCTATTAAAAACTTTTTACCACGTCACTGACTGCTGGCGTACGTGACCAAGATCAGTCTTCTCAAGTGCGACAGATGTCAATCACACATTTGCTTCCGTTTGATTGGTTATGATACAAAACATTTAGAATACTTTTAATTTCTTGTATGCGCAGATAAACTGATCTCGGGCACGCCCTCGATCAGTTTATCAGCACATACACGAAATTAAAAGTACTCTAAATATTACTTGTATTGCCCATTATTTCAACAGGATTGTGACAAATAAAAAAAAAGTTTACAAGCTAGAAAATATCAAAACACATTAATAATGTACATATAATATACATATATTATGGGTTTCTTGTCCTCAGTTCTAATGACTTCTTAATAAAGAAAATTATTTTCCATAATTGTATGAGTGTTGCTTGACTCAAAATATTAAAATATTTGATAGTAAGAAAACTAGAGTTTAATATAGTTTGAAGTGGTCGTGGGATTACTAAGTTGATGGTCTGAGAGGCGAACTGGCCATAGGAGCATTTGGACAACGCCCGATGGGCAGCTCAGAAAAGCAACAAATTAATGAATAACGGGTCGATCTGGTAGGACTGATGAAGGTTGCCAGGACCTGTTTCAAGACCCAGTCCGCATCTGGAATCCAGGACTGTATGTACTGAGGTTGTCCTTGCACGATTGGAGAAACTAATTTATGTATCATATATACCTTGTACATCATTAGGAAACAATTTCTTGATAAAACCACCTCTTGGTCTGAATTTTGTTTTGTTTCCATTCTCCACCAATATTTCCCGTATTTTCTTGTATCCGAAAACAACCACGAATGGCCGGGTTCCCAATCTTAAAAACACCAAGTTTCCATATTTTTTCTGAAGTTTCCTGAAAGTTTCAACAGCATTTTTCGTACCAACAATATTTGGTAAATTACCAACAATAGGCCATGGTGTAGGGCCTGGTATATTTACACGTATACCATAGAAATTGTCCCATATAATATATGTCAACAATAGTACAAAAAAAAATGTTAAAACTGTAAACAGATCCAAGTTGTTTAAAATATTCCCCAACATTTTCAACAGATTCAAGCTACTGGTAAAATACTAATGCACAATTTCCAGTGATGTGTATTTTTGACAGGACGCATAAAAAAGGAAGTATAAATGCTGTAATAACGTTCTAGATTTTAACCTCAGTAAACATATTGTGTGATGATTCATAATTCGAAGGACGTCCTACATTTTCACCTGTTGTAAATACATATAACACCTGATCTGACGTAACGTTCTACGTTTTCACCCGAGTGTGTTGTAAACATACACGTTAGGGATCATTAACTTGTAGGGGGCGTGGCTATATGTTTCTTTGCCTGAGCTAGAATAAAATGAAACAGAATGAGAGAGATCAGATAAGATTTTATTGATTTAAAATCCAAAGGTTGGATTGTCATCAAACAACAACAGCATGCAGGAATACACAAATATAAACATTCAGATTATTTACAATGAAAAATATATAATATAATATTTAATATAATATTTTATATAATATTTCGACTGAGGAGGTTTGATACAGAGACAGAATACCAGAAATATTATAGTTTTTCTTGCTCTTAAGCAAATTACATTAATGAATTTCTGTATTTATACATTTCACAAGAAAACATATGCCTTTAATACAGCACATGTTTATGTCATAATCATTACTTCGAAATATAAAAAAGAATTTTTCTAAATCTGAAATTTTTTGAAAATAAAGGTACAATATCAGTTAATTTCTGAAAGAATTTATCAGTATATCTTTAAGCTCATACAACAAATTTAAATAAGTTTTTATCACAGCGTATTTTTTTCCATCATAATTCATAATATTATCAAGAACGTAGTAGCCGGGGTAGGGGGGGGGGGGGGGACAAGCGGGACACAATCATTATTTTGTACCACCACCGTTTTGTTTGCCTCCTGAAGATTGTTCCCCCAGATTTTTGTTCACCTACAAAGCGCCCCCCCTACTTACACAGCTTTCTCTCAACTTTCAGGTTCCCTTATAAAAGCCTGCCTCCACTTCCCCGTCAAATTGCAAAGCTTTCTTTCCACTTTCAGGTCCCCTTAAAAAGTCTGCCCCCACTTAATTATCCATTCCTACGCCCCTGATTATGTGAAGAAGTTTTAAACAGTGACGGTCAATAATTCCATCAATATCAACAAACCTAGCAATCAACCTCTCACCTTAGTTCAATGGGCCTAACAAAGGCATATGACTTTGGAAAGTCAGGTCTTGGCACGGGACAGGTACACATTTGTGATGGTGGTAAACCTGTTAATGGGGTCCCAACCCTCTCCCTGTTTTTTATTCTGTTTTTCTTATAATATTCTGCTTTTCCATATATATGAAGGTAGCGCTGGAATGTTACTACATATATAAATGGAAAGTTCACAATGGGTTGTTTGTTTGTTTGTTTGTTTGGTGGTGTTTAACGCCACTGTCAACAATATATCAGTTATAAGTCCAATTACCATACGATCATGGCCACGACGGCCCCTATTCACAATGGGAGAATGTAAACAGTCACTTGTTTGTTAGGAACGTCACACAACGCTCAGTATCGTTAAGAACGTTTAAAAAATTGAAAAACTATGTATTCTTATTCAAATAAATTCCGGATTTATTGAAATGATTTTACTTAGTTTTTTTTTTTTATATCAGTAGATTCTATGAGATCTGTATTTTTAGTTTATATGCTGAATGACCGTAATGATCATAAATAAATCCAGTGTTTTATATTCCAAGATTTAGCATTTTTTTCGAAAATTGGTTTTGTCGTTTCGTTCCTGTAACGTCCTCGCTATCAGTTTCTTGATATAGGATGCACAGAAAACTAACGGTTTAACAACACGAACCTCATTAAAAGACATCGATGAACTCAGGTGCTCAGAACGGAAAAATACATGTAACCCCGTTAGTGACACAGGTCGTGCTACCATGGCCGTAGCGCAATGGAGGCAAATGAGGCAAATGCCTGACTTTTGAAACGGCAAGTGTAACCTTTTGAAAGCAAATAAAATCTTTTTTTTTTCTCAACATTTGTCTAAATTCACCCCCTTAGCCTCACTTTATTCAGACCCGGCCTACGGCCATGGCTACACACCTTAAAATTCCGATGATAAGATAAGTCATTAACAAAGAACGAGGGATGGGAATGGGCGTATTACAAACGGGGTATATCCATGGTAATCTGTGACAAAGGCGTATTACAAACGGGGTGTATCCATGGTAATCTGTGACAAAGGCGTATTACACACGGGGTATATCCATGGTAATCTGTGACAAAGGCGTATTACAAACGGGGTATATCCATGGTAATCTGTGACAAAGGCGTATTACACACGGGGTATATCCATGGTAATCTGTGACAAAGGCGTATTACACACGGGGTATATCTATGGTAATCTGTGACAAAGGCGTATTACAAACGGGGTATATCCATGGTAATCTGTGACAAAGGCGTATTACAAACGGGGTATATCCATGGTAATCTGTGACAAAGGCGTATTACAAACGGGGTATATCCATGGTAATCTGTGACAAAGGCGTATTACAAACGGGTTATATCCATGGTAATCTGTGACAAAGGCGTATTACAAACGGGGTATATCCATGGTAATCTGTGACAAAGGCGTATTACAAACGGGGTATATCCATGGTAATCTGTGACAAAGGCGTATTACAAACGGGGTACATCCATGGTAATCTGTGACAAAGGCGTATTACACACGGGGTATATCCATGGTAATCTGTGACAAAGGCGTATTACAAACGGGGTATATCCATGGTAATCTGTGACAAAGGCGTATTACAAACGGGGTATATCCATGGTAATCTGTGACAAAGGCGTATTACAAACGGGGTATATCCATGGTAATCTGTGACAAAGGCGTATTACAAACGGGGTATATCCATGGTAATCTGTGACAAAGGCGTATTACAAACGGGGTACATCCATGGTAATCTGTGACAAAGGCGTATTACACACGGGGTATATCCATGGTAATCTGTGACAAAGGCGTATTACAAACGGGGTATATCCATGGTAATCTGTGACAAAGGCGTATTACAAACGGGGTATATCCATGGTAATCTGTGACAAAGGCGTATTACAAACGGGGTATATCCATGGTAATCTGTGACAAAGGCGTATTACAAACGGGGTATATCCATGGTAATCTGTGACAAAGGCGTATTACAAACGGGGTATATCCATGGTAATCTGTGACAAAGGCGTATTACAAACGGGGTATATCCATGGTAATCTGTGACAAAGGCGTATTACACACGGGGTATATCCATGGTAATCTGTGACAAAGGCGTATTACACACGGGGTATATCCATGGTAATCTGTGACAAAGGCGTATTACAAACGGGGTATATCCATGGTAATCTCCCAGCTAGCACACTACGTATTCACAACGTTGCAGTTTGGTTGCTGTTTGGTCAGGTCCCTTTCTTACGTGAAAATTACGTTGCCACAACGTATTTTAGATACGTGATATGCAAGTCGTTGTAACGTATTTTCCAACGTTTTTGTTACGTACGGATATGGTCTTGATGCTAACGTAAAAGCTCAAGCGTAATTTTTACGTCCTGGTAACGTATTCAGAATACGTTATATGCAAGACGTTGTGACAACGTACTTTTCAACGTTTTTGTTACGTACGGATATGGTCTTGATGCTAACGTAAAAACTCAAACGTAATTATTACGTCCTGGTAACGTATTTTGATGCAAGTCGTTGTGACACTGTAGTTTGAACGTTTTTGTTACGTACGGATATGGTCTTGATGTTAACGTAAAAGCTCAAACGTAATTTTTACGTCCTGGTAACGTATTCAGAATACGTTATTTGCAAGACATTGTGACAACGTACTTTTCAACGTTTTTGTTACGTACGGATATGGTCTTGATGCTAACGTAAAAACTCAAACGTAATTATTACGTCCTGGTAACGTATTCAAAATACGTTATATGCAAGTCGTTGTGACACTGTAGTTTGAACGTTTTTGTTACGTACGGATATGGTCTTGATGTTAACGTAAAAGCTCAAACGTAATTTTTACGCCCTGGTAACGTATTTCAGAATACGTTATATGCAAGTCGTTGTCAGACAACATACAGCTCAATCATTAAGGTATTTCCCTGGAAAAGGGAAAGGTTCTGTGAATTGTTCAAATTGGAAGGTATTCCCTAGACATGACTTTGAATTTGATAGTAGTTGATCTCCTGATTCCAATAATGCATGGTTGATAGGGACTTTTTGCATTTAAATTCCAGGTTCATCAGTAAAAAATGTGACAGTTGTGTTGTTATTTAGCTACATTTTTGCGTTAAGATGATACAACTGACTATAGTTGTATATCAATAACAATAAATAAATAAATAAATAAAAACATAATAAAAACGCCATGTACGAGGATCGAATCGGTGGCCTCTTGATCGTTAATCGTTCTTCTTTCTACTGAACTTAGTAGAACGTGATGTATAAGGCAATATTTACAAATGTATCTCCAAGATTTAATTACTTGCAATAAAATTACCATATCCAAAAATTAGAAGTACTTTTCCTCATAAATATTCGTCATATTTGAATTAGATTTTGATCACTGCAGTTTCAAGCTGGGTGGATCGTTTATCAGATTTGTCAAATAATAGCATACAATGCGGAAATTCAGTGTGTCCGTCAACGATTCGATAATAAAAAAGTTATTGCTATTTCCTGAGTTTGAATTTGAGACCTACCAAAATTCAAATCATTTTGGTGACTTGTGACAATTAGCAATTTCTTTGATGTCCCGAACATACAAAAACCTCGAGTTTAGAAGCTAGAAATATAAGGTTAGTCGATAGAATTATACATCTATGAATGAGCAATCCAAATTGATTTAAGAGAATACTGTGACGCCAATTTCATTGTTCAATTTTGTGTCCAACTCCCTCAGTCATTGGCCTCAATTTCATGTATTACAGACATTTTTTAGCTCACCTGGTCCAAAGAGGCCATGTGAGCTATTGCCATCACTTGGCGTCCGTCGTCGTCCGTCGTACCTCATAAACTTTTTCAAAGATCTTCTCCTCTGAAACTACTAGACCAATTGGAACCAAAACTTGGTCTGAATCATTGACATTTATGTTTTTTACAGCAATGTTGATAACTTACATTAAAGGGGGAACCCCTGCCCAAATTTTTTTGGAGAGGGGGTCTGCAAAGACGAGGGCTACATTTGTTATTTTTTGACCGAAGACGAAGTTGGCAAGTTTTATTGACTGATGTTATTATGGTGTCAAACCACTAATTAATTTCTTTAAGGTTTTCTACTAAATTTGTGTTTTTTCGAGCCTACCTGGTCATTTTATCTTAAGTTTAACCTTTCCAAGACCATATATTTTCTGAAACGTACATGATTCCTCTACGTTCTGTCAAAATATCAGGGCATGTTTAAAATCTTGCAGTGAAATGCCATGCTACGGAAAACACCCACTCTAAAAATAGCTCGGTCATCCCCAAGAAATTCAGTATTTATAGGTCATGCATCAAATCCTCCATAGAGGTATTAAAATACAACTAAATCCATCAAATTTGGGCTCAAAATAATCCCTATTTATTTAACTTCAATTATCAATTTTAATTACTCCATTCCATTCAGTAGTTTTCACAATACTACAAAGTGAAAGGAACCTTTTTCTTGAAAAGGGACTACTTTCGTATATGTTCCAAGCTCTGATTGGTGAATTAGTGGTTTGACACCTAAAACCCAGGTGAGCTATACAGGCTCCTGGGAGCCTCTAGTTACATAGACTCTTAAGATCAGATAAAGGTTAGATGCATCCGATTTTCATTTTGTCCACGAACCTCGAACATTTAATTTTTATTTCATTTATTAATTCAGCTTGATTTAAGCGAAAGGTATCATTTTCAAGTTCAGAAAATAACATGCATGCAATTAGAAATTATATCTTTAATCAAATAATGTAAATCATATGAAAATTGCAGACTTCCTCATGATGTCCCCATCTTAGATATGCAATTTTTCAAATGGCACCTCATTTCTGGATATACTTAGGAGGCAGTAGCCTTTTTTTTAGTTCACCTGGACCAAATCACTTGGCGTCCGTCGTCTGTCGTCTGTAAACTTTTCACATTTCAAGCTTCTTCTCCGAAACCACTTGGCCGATTGGAACCGAACTTAGCAGGAATGTTCCTTGGATGGTCCTCTACAAAGTTACTGTTTTTCGTTCCAGTCGGATATTCAATATGGCTGCCAGGGCCAATAATATGCTCTGATTGGCTGAAATTTCAAAGATCTTCTTCTCTGAAACTAATGAACTGACTGAACCCAAACTGTAAAGGAATGATCATTGGAATGTCCTTTACTAAGTTACTGTTTTTTATGCCGATCGGAAATCCAAGATGGCCGCCATCGCAGGACATAGATTAACATTGGACCCTATGGGAAAATGTTCTAATGCCTTCTTCTCAGAAACTACAAATATGATTAAAGCCAAACTGTACATGAATGTTCATTGGATGGTCCTCTACAATCTTAAGGTTTTTTGTTCCGATATGAAATTCAAAATGGCGGCTACGGCAGGACTTAGTTTAACATTGGACCCTATGGGAAAAATGTTTCAAAATGCTTCTTCTCTGAAACCACTTGGACAGTTGAAACAAAACTGCCCAGGAATGATCATTGGAAGGTCCTCTACAAATTTTCTGTTTTTTTATGCCGATCGGAAATCCAAGATGGCCGCCACCGCAGGACATAGATTAACATTGGATCCTATGGGAAAATATTCAAATGCCTTCTACTCAGAAACTACAAATATGATTAAAGCCAAACTGTACATGAATGTTCATTAGATGGTCCTCTACAAACTTTACGTTTTTTGTTCCGGTATGAAATTCAAAATGGCGGCTACGGCAGGACTTAGTTTAACATTGAACCCTATGGGAAAAATGTTTTAAAACGCATCTTCTCTGAAACCACTTGGATAATTGAAACCAAACTGCCTAGGAATGATCATTGGAAGGTCCTCTAGAAATTTTATGTTTTTTATGCCGATCGGAAATCCAAGATGGCCACCACCGCAATACATAGATTAACATTGGACCCTATGGGAAAATGTTCAAATGCCTTCTTCTCAGAAACTACAAATATGATTAAAGCCAAACTGTACATGAATGTTCATTGGATGGTCCTCTACAATCTTAAGGTTTTTTGTTCCGATATGAAATTCAAAATGGCGGCTACGGCAGGACTTAGTTTAACATTGGACCCTATGGGAAAAATGTTTCAAAATGCTTCTTCTCTGAAACCACTTGGACAGTTGAAACAAAACTGCCCAGGAATGATCATTGGAAGGTCCTCTACAAATTTTCTGTTTTTTATGCCAGTCGGAAATCCAAGATGGCCGCCACCGCAGGACATAGATTAACATTGGACCCTATGGGAAAATATTCAAATGCCTTCTACTCAGAAACTACAAATATGATTAAAGCCAAACTGTACATGAATGTTCATTAGATGGTCCTCTACAAACTTTATGTTTTTTGTTCTGGTATGAAATTCAAAATGGCGGCTACGGCAGGACTTAGTTTAACATTGGACCCTATGGGAAAAATGTTTCAAAACGCTTCTTCTCTGAAACCACTTGGATAATTGAAACCAAACGGCCTAGGAATGATCATTGGAAGGTCCTCTACAAATTTTATGTTTTTTATGCCGATCGAAAATTCAAGATGGCCACCACCGCAGGACATAGATTAACATTGGACCCTATGGGAAAATGTTCAAATGCCTTCTTCTCAGAAACTACAAATATGATTAAAGCCAAACTGTACATGAATGTTCATTGAATGGTCCTCTACAAAATATACGTTTTTTATTCTGATATGAAATTCAAAATGGCGGCTACGGCAGGACTTAGTTTAACATTGGACCCTATGGGAAAAATGTTTCAAAACGCTTCTTCTCTGAAACCACTTGGATAATTGAAACCAAACTGCCCAGGAATGATCATTGGAAGGTCCTCTACAAGGTGTGTGTTTTTTATGTCGATCGGAAATCCAAGATGGCCACCACCACAGGACATAGATTAACATTGGACCCTATGGGAAAATGTTCAAATGCCTTCTTCTCAGAAACTACAAATATGATTAAAGCCAAACTGTACATGAATGTTCATTGGATGGTCCTCTACAATCTTAAGGTTTTTTGTTCCGATATGAAATTCAAAATGGCGGCTACGGCAGGACTTAGTTTAACATTGGACCCTATGGGAAAAATGTTTCAAAATGCTTCTTCTCTGAAACCACTTGGACAGTTGAAACAAAACTGCCCAGGAATGATCATTGGAAGGTCCTCTACAAATTTTCTGTTTTTTATGCCGGTCGGAAATCCAAGATGGCCGCCACCGCAGGACATAGATTAACATTGGACCCTATGGGAAAATATTCAAATGCCTTCTACTCAGAAACTACAAATATGATTAAAGCCAAACTGTACATGAATGTTCATTAGATGGTCCTCTACAAACTTTATGTTTTTTGTTCTGGTATGAAATTCAAAATGGCGGCTACGGCAGGACTTAGTTTAACATTGGACCCTATGGGAAAAATGTTTCAAAACGCTTCTTCTCTGAAACCACTTGGATAATTGAAACCAAACGGCCTAGGAATGATCATTGGAAGGTCCTCTACAAATTTTCTGTTTTTTATGCCGATCGAAAATTCAAGATGGCCACCACCGCAGGACATAGATTAACATTGGACCCTATGGGAAAATGTTCAAATGCCTTCTTCTCAGAAACTACAAATATGATTAAAGCCAAACTGTACATGAATGTTCATTGAATGGTCCTCTACAAAATATACGTTTTTTATTCTGATATGAAATTCAAAATGGCGGCTACGGCAGGACTTAGTTTAACATTGGACCCTATGGGAAAAATGTTTCAAAACGCTTCTTCTCTGAAACCACTTGGATAATTGAAACCAAACTGCCCAGGAATGATCATTGGAAGGTCCTCTACAAGGTGTGTGTTTTTTATGTCGATCGGAAATCCAAGATGGCCACCACCACAGGACATAGATTAACATTGGACCCTATGGGAAAATGTTCAAATGCCTTCTTCTCAGAAACTACAAATATGATTAAAGCCAAACTGTACATGAATGTTCATTGAATGGTCCTCTACAAAATATACGTTTTTTATTCTGATATGAAATTCAAAATGGCGGCTACGGCAGGACTTAATTTAACATTGGACCCTATGGGAAAAATGTTTCAAAATGCTTCTTCTCTGAAACCACTTGGACAGTTGAAACCAAACTGCCCAGGAATGATCATTGGAAGGTCCTCTGTTTTTTATGCCGATCGGAAATCCAAGATGGCTGCCACCACAGGTCATAGTATTAACACAGAACCATATGGGGAAAATACAGAAATATATTCTTCTCTGAAGCTATTGCACTGATTGAACCTAAACTGTGCATCAATCATTGGAAGGTCCTTTACAAACTTTGTGTTTTTTATGTTGATCGTAATTCCAAGATGACTACCACTGCAGGACATAGTTTTTACATAGGACCAATTGTTTTTTTTTATTACCAGGTGAACGATACAGGCTCTTGAGAGCCTCTGGTTTTTATTGTTAAGACAGTATGATGATATATATAAAAGAACTTAAATTTCTTCATTATAATTTCAGAGCTGGTTCATTTCTGTAAAAGTGGTAAACAAGTACAATTGGATTTGAGGTTATACAAATGTAGCTGTTATACATGTAGGCACATAACTGACCCTGTGACTTTTCAACATACATGTAGCAAACCAGTCGAAATAATTCCTGCCCCAATGGCAATGTAAATATTGGAAGCCACAGATGTCACCTGCTTCATGTCCTGTAATATCAGACCGATCAACACATAGCTGTAGCTAGACAACAGCAATTTTCACCATCATCTAATTAGAGGTAATCAATTTCATGTTCTTCTAGCTACATGTATTGGCCAGACAAGTCAACAACATTATATTTTACTATCAACTAATCTAGTCCTGAGACAATTTTATAGGGATTAAACTCTATCAGATCACGAAAGCTACCATGATGAACCAGAAATTAGACTTCATGCACAAAGGACATATAGATATATATAAAACTAATGAAAGTAAGTTAATGATACATGTATACATAATACACTTATACCAATAGAGCTCCTCCCATATTTACAGTGTGTGGCTATTACAGAAACAAAGGGTTCTTTAGATGAACTTGTTACATTTAATTACATGTACATTGTATATTCAATCTACTTCAAATACAGAACATTTCTTAAGAAGAGATTTATGTTAGATATCATGAGTTACAGTTGACTATAAAATCAAAATAAACAAAGTTTAAAAAGGTCAACCTATCTGATAGAGATCCCACCCCAAAGACAAATTAACTGTACAGTACCTGTAATGAAATTTTGAGAAATCAATTAATAAGGAATATAGTTATCAGGGTATTCAATAAGATTGTATTGAACAGGCTGAATTGAAATTTGAAGCGGCTACATGATAAAATGGGGGGGGGGGGGGTAATTTTTTTTCACTTACATTCAAAATGGTGCATTCTGAGGCATTTTTAAGGTAGTTTACAAGTGCATGAAAAAGAAAGTTTCATAGAAATGATTTTTTTTTAAATTTTAGCAAGCAATAAGACCATTTCAAGATGACCGTGGAGCTTTAAATTTCTTGCGAGAATGGAGTAGAAAAGTCCATTTTTGCTTGATTTTTCCTGATGTCATTCAGTGGGAAAGCGTGTGTTTCCTCTTCATCCAGTCTACTGGAAAATAACAGCTAGCAGTTGTTGTGAAAGTGTCTAAATATCCCAATTAGCTATATATGTAAATGCATAAAATAAAATAATAATAAAAGCGTTAATACTGATATTGGGAGTTTTCCTATATAGAAATGGGTGTGACTTTACCCAAATACACCATAAAATCGTATTTATTGTATTAGTTAAAGGTTCTATATGAATTATTTTTCATAAAAAAATTCAAATTTCATAAATTTGTCACAAGAGTAATCAAAATGATCAATTTTATAACTATTAGTATTCTCGATTTCGGAGTGACATCACACAATGTAATTGACCAATCAATGATTATCAATTTTGAGATGAAGAAAATATCTGGAGGTGAAGCCAAGCAAAATCCTCGGGATTCTACATAGACTCCAATGTATATTAATTTATTCGCTATTTTCCAACAGAAGTTAAATATTTTAATTAAAATCACCTCTGGTCCTGATAGACACTAAATCAGATATCTAGTTTGATTTTCGTCAATTTATATCTGACGGATTTATTTTAAATTAAGAAAATAAAATTCAAATTTTCCATTGGAATCTAGGTAAAATCTAGAGGATTCCTGCTGTCCTCACCCCAATGAATTATTAAATACCCGGATGTTCGGATATGAGAATTATAAACATCGATACACCCACATGTCCTTCCAACAAATACAAATGTACCCAAACACACTCAAAATTCATATGGTATGTGTTACTTACATACAACAAATATATTTCATCCAACATTCTTTTAGTTATTTTATTTATTTATCTTATTTTGTTTAAAAAAAAAGAAAAAAAGAGTAAAACCTGGCCACTTACAACAAATTAAAAAAAAAATTATGGGTCTGTCATTTTCTGTAAAGCTTCATTTATATTTAACTGGAAAAACTTTAATACATTATGGGTAATTTTCTTTTATCTGTACATAAATGAAGTTGAGTTATTTATTTCCCATTCTTTGGTAACAAAAACTGGTATGTCTGATAACCAAAAAAGAGAAGGATGTACATCTTCCTAAGATAAACAGTTTTGTCTCATTGCATATTTTGACAATTAAGGCAAAGGTACAGAATACTAAGCTTTATATTACTATTATTCCCTCTTTTCAAGAACCGGGATTCATTTTTGTAAGGGTTGTCTCTCTTTAGAAAAGGTAAATTAATATAGCTATAGCAGGGAAATTCTTAATCGACCGAGATCGGGATAGTTTGATATTGTCCGTAAGAACTGACTATTTTGTTGAAATTCATGAAAAAATAACGATAGAGGAGCTAATAAATCATTAATTATTCATAAAACATCTCAAAATAATAGAAATAATATAATTTGAAGCTGTATTTGGGTAAAAAGTCACACCGTATAAAAATGGCGCTTCAAACTTTTCCATTTGCATACATTTGTATCTCATGAGTTATCCATCGATAACATAATTATCTTTTCGATGTGTCTCTAGATTTTTAAATTGAAATATCTCTATCATTTAAACGTTTAATCGAACATCAAATGATAATAAGTTAAGCGTAGAATTGACACCGATCAATGATAAATTCAGATAAATTCGTTTCATTCCCCAGGTTTAAGATAACCCTGACACATGCATTGCTGTCGATCCTGAAATGCATTGTTTTTTGTATAACTGTGGATTTTTAAAAATCTTTAAGATGAAAGAGTGAATAAATATTGTATATTTCTTTTATTTAATGAAAAAATATTTTAGTTTCTAACAGTCGAACCGGCGATTTCACTCGTTTGAAGCGGCGACATATCGCCGGCTGCCGGCCCTTATTGAAATCCCTGAGTTATGTAAAAAAAAATGCACAAAAAATGCCTAAAATTCCCAAGAGTAAATAATTATAATATGATCCTTTGTACGAGCTTTGTAACTTGGACTTAATTTTTTGGTTCATTTCTTCTTTTCTTTTTAAAGTTTTCTATATTAAGTGTAGAAATAATAAAAGTATAATAAATGAAGATAATATTGGTCAGTAGAGAAGTACTGGGCATGGGTAATGCTATTTAATTAGATCACACCACCGATTGATCGATATAAATCTCCTCCCCACTGATTGCTTATACATGTATGTGCTTTTGTAATTTTCGTAATTTCTCATTAATGAAATTAGATCATGAAAAACATTTTACGGGATATGTTTATATCAACAACAAATATCAAAAACTGCAAGATAAGTGCTGTCTTAAATCAATTTTTAATCTAGAGATATAAGTTTCTTGCATATTAAGTGTAAGTTCCTCTCCGAGTCTAATGTTTTACATACTGTAAATGCTTCTTCTAAAATTAAGTTTTAATTTTGATAATATTGTAGTCTTGCAATAGATCTAAATGTTTGAACTGCACTTATTTGTACTATATCTCTTCTAATTCTCCTCTGTTCCATGGTGTTTTTTTTTTATACATAAATGGATATTTTCTAGATTTGTCCTGTCAATAAAATTTAACGTATATGTTTGGTCACTGTTTTTGGATTTCTTTCTTTAGCTCTGTAATATATATCCATGCAATATATTTCTGAGTTATAATCAATTAATTATAGATTTTACAATGTGTCTTCACTTACAGTCGCAAATATCTGTTTACCTACATGTAGCTATTAATTTCAAGCTTCTGAACATGATCAAAATAGTTACTAAAAATACTTTCACCCCTAAAGTTGTTCAACTTAGCTGAAAATATTAATATCATATTATTTTTTTCAGAACAATCCACCAATGAAGGGAGCTTTCCAGATGCTTGATGGGGAAAAAAAACTTTATAGTTGAAGGAAACCTTTCATTGTTCATTTAACTTTGTTGTTTTTTATATCTTGCATTTTTTTGCTGACCAAATGTTAGAATTTGTATGGATTTTTTTTTTTGTATGCAAGTTTTGTGATTTATATCAGTATCAGTATGGTTGAGATAATGTGGGTTAGAGTTAATTATAAGGTTATGAGTGTTTAACACCACTTTCAACAATATTTCAGTTATATCGTGTTGGTCAGTTTATAATGGTAGAGGAAACTGGAGTACCCAGGATAGTATTATATAATATAATGTTGAATGAAAGTTGAATGAAAATCATGATTTGTATGCCAGTATATAAATTGAAATTTAACATTTAAAGTTACTTTAAAAAACTTAGTATTTGATTTTTTTCAGATATGATTGTGTGTATTTTTATGAGTTTCATGTTTTACTTATTGGATTTATCTTGTTAAATGCTGTGTTAGCGGTAGAATATTTTTTTTATTAGCCACTGTGGCTAATGGGTACTAATTTCTTTTAGCCACACTCAATTTCAGTTAGCCACACTAAATATAAACAAAGAGCATAAAACAGTTGAAAGTTCAAAACTTTATTATTTAATTAACTAACAATAATAATTCATATATTATCATGATAAACAACAAACTTTGAACATTAGATAAACAGAACATTCAATATTGGTATGATTTTGTTGTTTTTTGCTGTGTGGGGCCATTGGTGTTGCCAAAAAAGGATAAAATAGATCTTTGGCGCTTGGCGGTATCGGGTCTGTTTGCCCTACAAGTGGGTCCGTTCGCCCTGATTATTAAAAATGATATCGGGTCTTTATAAGCCAACAAACAACCCATTGGACCATGTTGCACAACCGTCAACAGAATTAAAATATTACAGCTTCTATACTATGCAACTTTGTTTTGTAACTTGAACATTATGTTAATAGCTTGTTTAAACTATCTTTGTTATATTTATTACTTTTTTAAAACTTTAATCAAGTATAATGGACTACAGACTCTTGAATCCCTCATCTTTACCTGATTTACTAATTCCAAGGACACATACATTTTCTACAGACTCTGGATTCACTCATCTTTACCTGCTTCATTCATTCCAAGGACTAAAACGTTTAACTTTGTTCATTATAGAAACATACACTTTAGCATACCAATTATTTTTAATATCCTACATTTTCTAGACTCTGGATTCACTACTGAATCGTTACCTGATTCACCTATTCCAAGGACTAAAATGTTTAACTTTGACCATTATCGAAACATACAGTCCGTGGACATATACATGTATAAGTATTTGTCACTTTCGTTAAAATACAGTATATAGCAAATTTGACGACAAAAAACAAAAATTGTCTTTAAATCATAAGAAAATAAAGGAAATTTAATGGAAAATCATGCTGAAATAAACAAAAATCTTTAATATTTCTGCTTATTCTGGTGCAAAAATTATCAAAATCCGTTTAGAAATGACTTCAAAATAAATTTTTTGAACAATGTGTTATATGAAATATATAACGTAAATTCGAGTGACGAATACCTATGTTCATTGACTGTACACTTTAGCATGCCGCATATTTAAAATTTCTCAATTTAATATTCATAAGCAATCAAATATCACTTATTTTTCTATTATTTTTAATACCCTACATAATTATAATTATCAGGACGAACGGACCCAGGGCGAACAGGGAATTAGGGCGAATGGACCCGGATTCACGCTTTGCCATGCTTGACCTTTTCGTTGTGAAATAATTTACTGGTTTTAGATTCAAGCTTAGACAGAATAAAGCGTAATTTAAGAAATCAGTCAGTCGGTGACTAAATTCAAAACTATTTCCGGAATGGGACCCGGATAATGTTATTTCAACTGAAAAAACTACCGGAAATAATCAATTTGACCCGCTTTTTAAAATCATTTTGGATGTTATACATCGATCAAATCATTGTCTACAACGCGTTTTATTCGAAGTTGATTTTCTACATAATAAAAGATCGTTGTCAGATGCACACTTTAAAAGTTTTTCGTTTACCATTATATTCGCAAAATGCGACGTGGCGATCGTCTACCGCTAACACAGAAATGCATATTTAATAGATAGAGTTAGGGTTATGCCATGTGGTGTTTAACACCACTTTCAACGATATTTAATTTATATCATGGCTGTCAGTTTCATTGGTTGAGGAAACTGGAGTACCCAGAGAAAATCACTGACCTGCCCTAGGTCACTGACAAACTTTATCACAGAATGTTGTATCAAGTACACCTCGTCTAAGTGGATTCGAACTCACAACATTAGTGGTGATGTGCACTGATTGTATAGGTAGTTATAAATCCAACTACCATACGATCACGACTGCCCCCATATTTAATAATATATATTTTTTCTTTAAGAAAGAAAGAAAAATTAGGGTTATATTTTTTCTCTGTAAGGGATGTGATATATTGGTTTTTATATTTTTATTTTGAATTGCTATAAAGCTTAAAAGATTATTGTTCTTTGTTATATTTTTATATACAATTAACAAGAATATTTTGGGGTTACAGCTTTCTCAGATTGGGATGTGTACACTGGTAGATCTTACTATGAAACTAATAAAGCTTACGCTTCAGGGCCCCTTATATCCCGGAAACAACTTTTTTAATGAACTAACTTTTCAACAAAATTAATGGAGTTTTTTTTTAAGTCTTTGTTATTAAAATAAGGCTATTTTAGTAATAGAATCATAAGTCAATGGGTTAATGTACTTAATATTGACCTTAGAATATGCTCCAATTCCAATTTCATATGGCCTCAAAATGTTCCTGTAATTAGTAAAATTTCCAAATTTGGGGGGGTTGGAGCACCTGAATCCCAAGCTGTATGGGCTCCTTGACGTAGCCAGAATCTATTCATAGCCTACATTTTGGCAGTTGGATCCTCGAATTCTTCGTTGGTGCACAGCTTAATAGTTTGACAGCTCAGTCCTTATGTTAGAACCAATCGGAACCACAAACAGACATGAATTCTTAATTCAGGCTGCACTCCTCTGGCTTGTGCATTCAAACACCAAAAATCAAGACTATCACCTCTTTATCCTAACGATCCCCCTCTAATGACCTTCCTCTCTAGTAATTTAGAGAATAAACAAATTCTTTTTTCTTTGCATTGATGTTGGGTGGTGCGATCTTGGTTCCTACAAATGTTTCTTCGTTTTTGGTAATTTTCGATTATATCTTTTTTAGTGTTTTAATGTTAAACTAAACAATAGATGTATAGGTCAAGTTGTTCTTATGAGTTTGGTCCATAGTTAGCAGGGTGATATTTTTATATGTATACATGTATTTCTGCTGTTTCCTTAGTCAGCAACTAGTGCTTCAGTTCCCATATTTATTGAGATATTTCTGTTTTCTAGCATAAAATGCTTATAACCCAATACAGCAATTTTAATAAAAATCTGAGATATAGTGGTTAAATTAAAAACAAACCATTATCAGAATCTCCCATATGGAACAACACCATTGAAGAAGATACCATCCGTTACTCAGACCTCTTTGCTGGTGGGAAAGGGATCAATGTTTGGCCCATTGTCAAGGACTCCACCCCAACACCCTGTTCATGGCCCTTTTGACCTTGTTGGTTATTCTTGCTGGCTGCAAAAGGGCCCACATAATATTTCAGGGACCTTAAAATGTAGGTCCTCCACTGGATGTGTACCTATTCATTACTTCTAGAGATGTTATCTATATACATTGTCTGTACATCTTTAATTTTGTCAAATGCAACTTTCACAAGAAAAAGATTTTTAGTACATTTATTTTACATGTTTTTTAATCTGATATATTTATTATTACATGTACCTGACATATTTGTATAATAATTACATCTAAACATTTTGGCATCTTTAAAATAGATTATGATGGGATGAGTCTGGGAGTAGAAAGAGTGTTTCATCATCTGTAAAACTTGCAATAATTTGGATTAATAAATGTTTAGAATTTTATATTTTATTAGTTAACTCAAAAAATTAAGAACATCACAAAAGGTCCTTAAATACACAAGAAATAATGTACATCTTTGTAGTTGGTACCGGTAGTTGCATGGTGTAACGGTCTTAATGTGATTATAGTTGCCCTACTATCCAAATTACGTTGTCACAATGCTTTGACAACGTAATTTGGCTATACAAGTCCTTTCAGGGTTGTACATTTTTTGTAGTTGTACAACTATATAGAGATGGTTGTAGTTGCGTCGTCTAAAGGTCTAGGTGGTCGTAGTTACATTGTATAAAGGTCCCTAGGTGGTTGTAGTTACGTTGTCTAAAGGTGCCTATGTGGTTGTAATTAAGTCATGTAAAGGTCCTTTGGTGGTTGTAATTACGTCGTATAAAGGTCCTATGATGGTTGGTAGTTACGTTGTGTAAACGTCCTTAATTGGTTGTATTTACCTCGTATTAAGGTCCTGTGATGGTTGGTGGTTACGTTGTGTAAACGTCCTTACATGGTCATGGTTGTCGTTTGGTTGTAGAAAGGTCTTTTACTACGTAGTACCACAACGTGGTAGTTACGCTTAGGGGAGTCTACAAATCGGCGTAGTTAAAACGTAAAATGCTTACGTTGTAACAACGAAAAAGTTACGTTGTCACTACGTTTTGACAACGTAATTTGGCTAGTAGGGCTGTGACAAAGGCGTATTACACACGGGGTATATCCATGGTAATCTGTGACAAAGGCGTATTACAAACGGGGTATATCCATGGTAATCTGTGACAAAGGCGTATTACAAACGGGGTATATCCATGGTAATCTGTGACAAAGGCGTATTACAAACGGGGTATATCCATGGTAATCTGTGACAAAGGCGTATTACACACGGGGTATATCCATGGTAATCTGTGACAAAGATAGTCCGCCATCAGGTTTTACCAAGTCATGATGGCGACCGTAAAGCTTACGAAGTGATGACTGACTTCATCTTGATCAATAGGAGCCCCTGGTTATCTATTTGCGTTGTTAGAAATCCTGATAGGAAACACAACTGCAGGTGCTGTTGGAATGCTTATGCATATAAACGGAAAGTTCACTTATGAAAATTGAAAATATGTCTCTGGTCGTAATTTCTTTCTCAACCGACCCTTACTGTCAATTTCTAGGTGTATGTCAAGGTATGAAGCAGACCTAGCTGTATTTGTTATATCCTTTATTCCAAGTTCAATGGGGGTATATATGCTATCAACATAGTTCCCAAACATGAAATTATTCACTGACAGGACATCATCTATAAAGCAGAATGTGAAATTAAAAGAAACGGATAAAAGTAAAAGCAAAAACAAAATGAAAAACAAACAAAATGTAGTCGGTTGTCATTATAACGGGGAAATATTCACACGAAAAGATCAAAACATATAAACAATCAGGGGCGGATCCAGGATTTCAAGTTAGGGGAGGCGCACTTAAAAAAAATTGCGCCGAGTGGAGGGAGGCGCGAAAATTTTTGGGGTATTTCGTGTGAAAAATCACGATTTTACGCAAAAAAATCATATTTTTTCCAATTGCGGAGGGAGGCGCGAAAATTTTTGAGGTATTTCGTGTGAAAAATCACGATTTTACACCAAAAAATCATATTTGTTCCCAATTTTAGGGGGGGGGGGGCGCGCGCCGGGTGCGTCCCCCCCCCCCCCCCCCCTGGATCCGCCCCTGACAATGTAGCTTAATACGAACAAGTAAAGAAAGGCCTTTATCCTGTAAGTTGAACTGTATGCTAATTTAAGGTGAACATCTTCACATGTTTAGTATTTATTTACCTTTCGTATGTGGAGATTTAAATATCGGCACCTCGGGCGACCTTACCTTGACATGGTCATGTATTTTAATAACAAAAGTGGGCCAATAATATTATGCAGCGTGTTATTTTTTTCTTAATGTCTATAGATACCGTTCACCTATCATGAATAAATAAACTGTTCAAAGAAACAGCCACACATTTAAAAAAAAAAAAGCGACGCCATTTTATACTACGCTTAGTTTGTTTGCATAGTAAGATATATCGATTTAAGAAGGTCAGAAAATGTACACAAGCAGCTTATAACTTGTATAGATATATTTATATACAACAGGAACGGCCACACTTATATTTATATATATATGTACCACGTATGATTTACATTCTTCAAAGTGTGTAGTAGTTATCCATATCTGTCGGAGTTTAGCCAATTAAAACAGTGGAAGCATGTTACATCAAAGTGACAACA
Organism: Bathymodiolus brooksi; assembly: GCA_963680875.1. Taxonomy (NCBI): domain Eukaryota; kingdom Metazoa; phylum Mollusca; class Bivalvia; order Mytilida; family Modiolidae; genus Bathymodiolus; species Bathymodiolus brooksi. The sequence continues at coordinate 95,045,319 of OY804583.1, read as the reverse complement.
ATGTTGATGTAAACACATTTTTAACATTTATTCTCGTGTTATTGGTCAGTTATATAATTTGGAGTTATTATTTTAGTGTTCGAATAAATATTCCCGGACCAACTCCGTGGCCCATTGTCGGAAATATCCCAAATTTACTTGGTGTCATAAATGTTGGAAAAAGATTTCTAGAATTCCAAAAACAATATGGAGATATGGTATTACTACGACTTGGGTCTCAACCTTTTGTTGTGTTTTTTGGATACAAGGCTGTACACGAGGCCTTGATTACAAACGGAGAAAAGACAAAGTTTAGACCAAGCTGGCTCTATCTCTTCCGTACAGTATTTCCTAAATTAACAGGTGAGTATCTTAAATTAAAAATATTTGATCTTTTGATTTGTTTTTTCTTCGAATTTCTATATCTCCCATGCATCCTGTCATTATTCACATGTACTATTTTTTTTTTTTTTTTTTTTTTTTTTTTTACACCAATGAGAAGGCTGGATGACTGACTGGTAAAGGACGTCGACTTCTGATCGAGGTTATTGGACAGTACTGACGTAGGTTCGATACTCATCTTAACCGGAGAGTTTGTCGGTCATTTCGATCTAACTGCTCCTAGTTTTATCTCCCAGTTAGATTCCCATTACATCTTGTTTTCATCAAATATAAACTAAGCAAATTGCTGAACTAGACAAAAAGTAAGAAGACATCAAAGGTGAAATCAGAAGCCATGAATCGAAGAAGGACAACAGAAAAGGCATTCTCTATCCAGAGTTGTCGTTCCTGCTACGCTTACACAACAATGGAGTGTAGCGTAAGCAGGAACGACAACTCTGGATAGAGAATGCAGAAAAAGGACAAAATGACAAACAATGATCCACAAATCACTACAAAGAAAGCTAATGATTGCGCAACACCGGGGGTGAAATCAGGTACTCCGGAAGGATAGGCATTTCCTGCTTCACTAGTGTCACTCGTCGTGCTACTATATTACAAAATCAAGTTATAAGTTATGAAATAGGAATGAATAACGGGGTTGTGAAATAAGAAAATGGAACACGTACATCACGAGGTATTCTATGTCACATGTATTCCGTAACAGTTAACCAAGTCATGATGGCGACCGTAAAATTTAAAAATGAATTGATTAAGTCATTGAACCGTACCATTGAATAAAATTACAAAACATGGATTCCATCTCACAGGTACTCGGGAATATTATCCTCCCCCTTTTTGTAACCCCCTACTACTAGTTTTGATGTGTCAATTGTATTAATTACCTAAGATCAATTAACAACACTTAATTTTGTATCCGCTGTTTAATTATGGGTTAGGGGCTATGGGATTTAACGCCACTTTCAACAATATTTCAATTATATATTGACTGATAATAGATAAAAATAAATTGATCTGATAGATGCAAAGAAATAAAATAAAAAAATAAAAAAGTAACGTAAAAAATAACATGATTTTTGTTTCATCAGAAAAAAATATGGCTTTGGGGAAATATAGCCCCCCACCCCATCAAGTTAAATGGTCAAGACTGCCAGATTTTCCCCCCTGATTATATGATTATAGCACGAAAACAAATTATAACTAAATCAAATGTTTTTCATTATCTTTATTATTTTAAGGTATATTCTTTACTGATGGTCAAATATGGTCTGACGGGAGAAAGTTTACAATTGTGGCACTTAAAGATTTTGGTGTTGGTAAAAAGACAATTGATGAACGAATCAACGAAGAAGTGCAATATTTAGTGGAAGAGTTCGCAAAACAGCCAGAGAAGCCTGTAGAAATCAAAAAGATTTTTCCAATGGCAACTTCTAACATTATCTCAAACATTATTTTTGGATCAAGGTATTTATTTTATTAGTTTATGGACGATATACATGAGACAGCTGGATCGTCGTTCTCGTGATTGTATGGAGAGGGTGATAATGTTTAACGCCACATTCAACAATATTTCAGTTATATCGTGGCTTTCAGTTTTATTGGCGGAGGACACCGGAGTACCAGGAGAAAACCAACCAACGACCAGACGTAAGTCACTAACAAACTTAATGTCGAGTCGATCGTATAGTAGTTAAATTCACAACTACCTGTACAATCCACCAGTGCCTATCACCGCTTAGATACGATAACGTAACCCTCAGTCCGCTTTTGCTCCCAGCGAGGGTTACGAATCGGTCCCATTCAACGTATGGGAGCAGCGCCCGGAGTGATTCACACCGGGCGGGTTTTTGTCCTAATTCCGTTGTAAGTGGTTGGAAAAATTAACGGGGGTGAAAGATAAATATATTTAGGTAAACCTTGAGGTGTTAAGTAAACGCTGCATCAATCCATGGTAGACTTATATCCATCTGAAAATTTGATTGCATGAAATCTTCTTTCTGTCCGACATTTTGTTTACAAGTTGCTATTTCACGTGCACTTGCCTCGTTTTGGAGATATCCTTATTTGGATCAATCGTAGTAAAAACTAATAGTAAAATTTTTCATATTTGGCATTCAGATCCATATATGGATAGGCTCCGCCCATCACGAGAGTATACGTAAGGTGCCATGGCGGACAAGAAATAATTTTCGAATGCTAAATCGATCGTGAAGGTAGAAACAGGTATTGTAACACTTATTTCGTATCGCCATTACTTAGAAATTGTAGGGAATAATAAGTTATGACCAAATATGCAAAAAGAAAGTTGAAATATTCAGTTAACGAAAATTTTAATTTGCTCCCATACGTTGAATGGGACCGATTCGTAACCCTAACTGGAGCACAAGCGGAATGAGGGTTACGTTATCGTATCTAATCACCGCTAACGTTGTGAGTTCGAATCCCGCTCATGGCAAAGTATACTCGATACAACATTATGTGTTGATGATTGTTCAGGACTTGCGACAGGTCGGTGGTTTTCTCCGGTTTCATCCACAAATAGAACTAATTGCCACAATATAGCTAAAATGTTGTTGAAAGTGGCGTTGCACCCAATAACCCTAACCCTAACATGACACAACATGATACGCATTATTCAAAATTTCCCTATATATTTCATATAAAACTACACTGTACTTGCAAATTGTGTCTTACACTTTCCGTCCACATACCGGGTATATAGCATAAAATCGTATAATGGATACATTAAAAATAAATCGTGTCCATAACGCTTGATTGTTCACTGCACATGGTCAACATCATCGTTCATATATGATTCGAAGTGTTTATCGGATAATAATACACGTAATTAAATGTATATCCAATACGTATAAGATACAGTATACTATTGAAACAAAGGAAGCGGCCCACATAACAGGTTTCTTTTCCCCGCATTCGTACTCGGGAGAAGGCCTGTCCGTATTGGATATGACGGGTTTCTTTTCCCGCATTCGTACTCAAGGGAAGACATGTCCGTATTGGATATAACTGGTTTCTTTTCCCGCATTCGTACTCAAGGGAAGACATGTCCGTATTGGATATAACTGGTTTATTTTCCCGCATTCGTACTCAAGGGAAGACATGTCCGTATTGGATATAACTGGTTTCTTTTCCCGCATTCGTACTCAAGGGAAGACATGTCCGTATTGGATATAGCTGGTTTCTTTTCCCGCATTCGTACTCAAGGGAAAACGTGTCCGTATTGGATATAACTGGTTTCTTTTCCCGCATTCGTACTCAGGGGAAGGCTAGTACGAATGCGGGGAAAAGAAACCCTTTATAGGATACTTATACCCAATACGGGCAACTTCTTTTGTTTCAATAGTAATGCAACTGACTGTTTGATGTTTACTTTTCTTGTCAGGTAACTGTATGACGTTTACCTTTCTTGTCAGGTAATTGGTTGTTTCCCCTTTTGACAGGTAACTAATTGATTTAACCTTTCTTGTCGGGTAAATGTGTGACGTTTGCCTTTCTTGTAAGGTAACCTCTTGACGTTTCCCTTTTTGTCAGGTAACTAATTGACGTTTGCCTTTCTTGTCAGGTAACTGGTTGATGCTTACCTTTCTTGTCAGGTAACTAGTTGACGTTTACCTTTCTAGTCAGGTAACTGGTTGATGTTTACCTTTCTTGTCAGGTAACTAGTTGACGTTTACCTTTCTTATCAGGTAACTGGTTGATGCTTACCTTTCTTGTCAGGTAACTGGTTGATGTTTACATTTCTTGTCAGGTAACTGGTTGATGTTTACCTTTCTTGTCAGGTAACTGGTTGATGTTTACCTTTCTTGTCAGGTAACTGGTTGATGTTTACCTTTCTTGTCAAGTAACTGGTTGATGTTTACTTTTCTTGTCAGGTAACTGGTTGATGTTTACCTTTCTTGTCAGGTAACTGGTTGATGTTTACCTTTCTTGTCAGGTAACTGGATGATGTTTACCTTTCTTTTCAGGTAACTGGTTGATGTTTACCTTTCTTTCATTTTCAGGTTTGAATATGATGATACAGATTTTATTGCACTTTTAAGTCATGTTAACTTCTTCTTTAAAACAGTCACCATCAACAGTCCTGTGAATTTCTTCCCTGTTCTGGCCAAACTGGTTCCCAACAATATGGTAAGATTACATAGTTTTAAACGGAGATTTTGAAGATATCAAGGAGGTAATCAGAATCAGTAAATCGAAGAAGAACAGACAACACAATGGCCAAAAGAAAAAGTACAAGAAGACAAACAACGATCTACAAAACATACACATAAAACTAAAGATCGAGTAACACGTACTCCACTATTGACTAAAAACCGGGGGTGAACTCAGGTGCTCCGGAAGGGTTAGCAATAATTACAACGTATAATGATGCTAAGATTCTGACAACAGGTGGACGAACCACATGGCATGGTGTCCGCCATGAAAATCATTGATTGAATAATTCAATTTTAGAAAGGGAGAGGAGATTTGTTGTATTTCTAGGGTTCACAAAATCGACATAATAACCACTGAAGGGGCCGCCGTGTTCGTGATCGTATGGTAGTTGGATTTATAACTACCTATGCAATCAGTGCCTATCACCACTAACGTTATGAGTTCGAATCCCGTTCAGATGGAGTGTATTCGATACAACATTATGTGATAAAATTTGTCAGTGACTTGCGGCAGGTCGATGGTTTTCTTCGGGCATTCCAGTTTCCTCCACCAATAAAACTAGCCACCACGATATAGCTGAAATATTGTTGAAAGTGGTGTTAAACACCATAAGACCATCCCAATAACCACTGCATCACACTGAACTATTCATAGAGGTCCCAATTGTTAGTTAATTGTTGTATACACAAAGAATGGTAAAAATGGAAATTTTCACATCTAATTTCAAAGTCTTGTATCTCTACTATTGTCGGACGGAATGCAGAGCCGTCTTCACAGAACTATAGGCCCCCGGTAAAGGAAGTGCATTGGGGTCCCTACATACACAACCACTCACAAGAATAGAAATTAATTGTCGATAGAATTAAACATATATTTACAATATAGTATTGGTACTTTCAACAAAATCAGTGTTTAAACATTAAAAAACATGCTGTATACAACATGCATACATGGCATGGGACCCCTATGCTCATAGGGCCCCGGACAACTGCCCATGCGTGCCCATGCGTAATACGACACTGGTTATTGCATATACAAATAATGGTCAAATCAAATTTTTCACAGCTCATTTCAAAGTTTTATATCTCTACTATTGTCGGACGGAATGTCCCAAAACCCAGACGTGCGATGATTGTGACCGGCCGCTCTGAATAAGAAAAAATATTATAGAACAGGGTTTCTGAGAATTCATTATTATTCATGGTATACTGGGGCCGTCGTGGCCGTGATCATATGGTAGTTGGATTTACAAAGTCTATGCAATCAGTACTAGTTCCTATCATCACTGATGTTGTGACTTCGAATCTCGATCAGGGCGAGGTGTACAACATTATATTTGTCAGTGACTTGCGGCAGGTCATGGTTTTCCCCAGTAATTTTATTACCAAATTTCCAGAGCTCGTCGGGATCGTGGCCGTGATCGTATGGTAGTTGGATTTACAACTATCTGTGCAATCAGTGCCTATCACCACTGATGTTGTGAGTGCAAATCTCGATCAGGACGAGGTGTACAACATTATATTTGTCAGTGACTTGCGGCAGGTCAGTGGTTTTCCCGGGTCATCCAGTTTCTTGCACCAAAAAAACTGAATGTTGTTGAAAGTGGCGTTAAACACAATGAAACCATACCAATCTTTACTTTCATTCATTTACAGATCTTGCAAGTTTCCACTCATCTAGAAGCCATTCGGACGTACATACGATCAAGAATAGAGAAAGAACGAGAATCGTTTGATCCTGAGAATATTAGAAACTTTCTAGACCTTTATATTGCAGAAGAGGGAAAAAAAGATTCTAAAATTTCAGGTATATTATGAAAGAAAAGAAAGCTTGACAGTGATGGTCAACAATTCCGCTAATATCAACAAACCGTACAATCACCTCTCACCTCAAATCATTGAAATTAAAAAACATAAGCGCTCATGGAATGGAATTAACCCTCCCCTTTTTTAATTTCTATTTACATATTTATTTTCAATAAAATTCCATATCTTTTTCCTTTATTTAACGTGTTCCTGTCCATGATATCAACAATCTTTTGGTAACAACACAAAAGTTTGAAGATACAAATGGAGTAAAATCAGAAGTCGTAAATGAAGAAGGACAGACAATAAAAACAAAAGGACAAACAACGATCTACAAAGCATTACACAGAAAACTGAAGATATAGCAACACGAACCTCACTAAAGCAGAGTGTGAACTTAGGTTGTCTGGAAGGGTTAGCAGTTCTTCCTCCACATGGGAACAGAAAATAAGAACAAAGGGGGTAATTTCGTGTCAAGAGCGCCTTTGGAAAAAAAAGACCATGATATGTAACCTTGAAAAACAATGTCCTGGCTATGACCAAGGATTTATATAGTATATAAATCCTTGCTATGACGAAAAAGGTAACATTTTAATACAGGCGACTGCTTAATAGAGGTGACCACATATGTAGGCTTGACTGTATATATTTCTGATTTCCAGAGGATTTCGTCTTCCAAGTTATAACTGACCTATATCAGGCAGGAACTGAAACAACTTCAGTGACCTTACAATGGTGCATGTTGTATATGTTAAAGTACCCAGATGTTCAGACAAAATGTCGAAACGAAATTTTAAAGGTATGTTTCCAACACAATCAAATAAGTAATTACGATTTCCATCTCATAAAAATGAATTGCTTCCCTTTGTAGGCTTCATATTTAATTATGATTTCCATCTCATAAAAATGAATTGCCTCCCTTTGTAGGCTTCAAATTTAATTATGATTTCCAACTAATAAAAATGAATTGCTTCCCTTTTTACGATTTCCATCTGATAGAAATGAATTGTTTCCCTTTGAATGAAGGCTTCAAATTTAAATACTATTTCCATCTGATAAAAATGAATTGCCTCCCTTTGTAGGCTTCAAATTTAATTATGATTTCCATCTAATAAAAATGAATTGCTTCCCTTTGTAAGCTTTAAATTTAATTACGATTTCTATCTGATAGAAATGAATTGTTTCCCTTTGAATTAAGGCTTCAAATTTAAATACTATTTCCATCTGATAAAAATGAATTGCTTCCCTTTTTATGCTTCAAATTTAATTACGATTTTCATCTGATAAAAATGAATTGCTTCCCTTTTTACGATTTCCATCTGATAGAAATGAATTGTTTCCCTTTGAATTAAGGCTTCAAATTTAAATACTATTTCCATCTGATAAAAATGAATTGCTTCCCTTTTTATGCTTCAAATTTAATTACGATTTTCATCTGATAAAAATGAATTGCTTCCCTTTTTAGGCTTCAAATTTAATTACGATTTCCATCTGATAAAAATGAATTGCCTCCCTTTTTAGGCTTCAAATTTAATTACGATTTCCATCTGATAAAAATGAATTGCTTCCCTTAGTATGCTTCAATTTTAATTATGATTTCCATCTCATAAAAATGAATTGCTTCCCTTAGTATGCTTCAATTTTAATTATGATTTCCATCTCATAAAAATGAATTGCTTCCCTTTTTAGGCTTCAAATTTAATTACGATTTCCATTTGATAAAAATGAATTGCTTCCCTTTATAGGCTTCAAATTTAATTACGATTTCCATCTGATAAAAATGAATTGCTTCCCTTTTTAGCCTTCAAATTTAATTACGATTTTCATCTGATAAAAATGAATTGTTTCCCTTTGAATTAAGGCTTCAAATTTAAATACTATTTCCATCTGATAAAAATGAATTGCTTCCCTTTGTATGTTTCAAATTTAATTACGATTTCCATCTGATAAAAATGAATTGCTTCCCTTTGTATGTTTCAAATTTAATTACGATTATCATCTGATAAAAATGAATTGCTTCCCTTTTCAGACTTCAAATTTAAATATGATTTCCATCTCATAAAAATGAATTGCTTCCCTTTGTATGTTTCAAATTTAATTACGATTTCCATCTGATAAAAATGAATTGCTTCTCTTTTCAGACTTCAAATTTAATTACGATTTCCATCTCATAAAAATGAATTGCTTCCCTTTGTATGTTTCAAATTTAATTATGATTTCCATCTGATAAAAATGAATTGCTTCTCTTTTCAGACTTCAAATTTAATTACGATTTCCAACTCATAAAAATGAATGGTGTCTGGTCAGTTTGTCCCATGTCAGATTTGTCCCAACCAATTTGTCCCAAAGTTTTGCCAATTTGTCCCACTTTAGGACAATTTGTCCCAACTGTAATTTATTAATGTGAATCATTTTTTTTTTTAGATTTAATCAAATAAAAAAGATGGAATATGTTCAATATAGACAATAAAAATATTGCTCTGTGTAATAAGCCACTACCTCACTTGACTATCCTAATTTTAAGCTATAATTTGGTTATAGTTCTTTGATGATATATCAAACATATGCTTCAATAATCAGCTTGGGCATAATTATTGAATAATCTGACTGAAGTACAGGTTATTTTTTTTTTAATATTACGGTACTTGATTGCTTTTTGATTGGCAATTTTTTTAGCATCAAGTCAATTAGTATAGTTAATGTTTATAGAACAGTTACTCTTAACCAGTTTTGTGTATATTTTACAATATAGTTTTTACTCACCAGGCTGTCCTTTTCATGAAACCAAATACAAGCTTAAACATCAAAGAAACAAAAGAAATATGCAATCAGCTGGGAGGTGGGGGAAGACAAAATAGTGTCTTCTTATAGGTCAAATACATTAAAACCAATCATATTAAAGCATTACAAAAAAACAAATATAAAAGGAAAATACTTAGTCACTGCATACATAAACTTTCATCATGTCATCCAAATGTGTTATCTGTAGTCGGCCAGTTCGTGTTAAAAACCATGCCTTCACAGATCAAGCTCTTTGTTGTGATTTGTGTAATTCTTGGACCCACAGAACCTGCTGTAGTGGTAAGTACAAATGTATTATATATTTATTATATTCCAATTAGGAATGAAAGAATAATGCACTTTTTGTCATAATAATTTCGATAATTATGTCTGTAAAAGGAAATGGACTTCAACAAAATTGATTCATCAAAAGATTATTTTCAAACTGTTGATTTTACATTTCTATTATTTTTTTTAAAGCAGAAAACACTCATCCTACTATTATTAATATTATTTTATTTTCATTAGTATGTCAATGAGTGCTAGATGTTTTTACTTTTTAATTATTTAATTAATATCAGTCTGGAATAGAGTTCTACAAAGATGTGTATTTTAGTACTAGACTTCGACTGTAAAGATCCTGCTAATGTCTATTCAGTCAAAGTAAAATTGAAGATGAAGTTAGCTTAAATTGATCTGGTGTATTATTATTTAAATTAATAAAAGACAACATTCATTGTTAGTCAAATAATTAAATGTCAAATAATAGATTTATATATACATTTGAACTCTTTGCTTATCTCAGTACATACATGTATTACTATTGGATTTAAAAAAAATATTTTTAGACCATATAAATCAATATTTTACACTTATTGACTGGGTATGAGGGTAATAGCACTTTTATTGTCCCCAAGATACCAACTATTTTCGGAGGCAACGCCGAGGAAAATAGTTGGTACAGAGGGGACAATTAAAGTGCTATTACCGGAATATCAAGTCTATAGTACTATATAAATCCTTGGTATGCTGTATACCAGTTTTCTTAAATTCAGGTTTCTTTCATCATGTCAATATATTAATAATATTTTATTGATTTTATTATTTATTTGCAGATGTGTTCCTATGCAGCTCCAGTTGGTTTCAGAGCAGAAACTCTCCAGGACACAAAGAGCATCTTCACGATGCACACAGGCAAAGGTGTGGGATCACTACAGCAATGGTGAAATCAGTCCATCTCAACTTTTGAAGACTGTAGGACTCTTAGTGGCCCCAAAGAGCTCTTAAAGACCATTATTGAACTCTCTCTCACCAAGGACATTTACTTAACTCTCACAAAGGACATGTATTGAAGTAAATGATTGTTATGCAGTTATTCATGCATCAGTTGAGACAGTATTTGACCTTTATATTTATGTCTATGTTCTCCTTGTGCTTTGTTTTTTTGTTTTTTTTGTGTTTTATGAATACTTAAAATGAATTGAAAGTTATTGTATATTTGATAGAGAAGGAGAGGTGGCAAGAAGCTGAATGTTGCATGAAGAAATGTTTTAGAGAGTAAATGCTACAAAAGAGAATGTCTATGATTTTATAAAAAGTGAGAAAGAAATGTAGTAAGGAAATTGTATGAATGAGAAAGAATAGTAAACATATATGAGAGTGAGAGTGGAAGGAGGTGTGAAAAAGAGTAGCAGAAACAGCAAGTTTTTTAATTATATGGTTGTGTGAAAGGAGAGAGAATAGTGCTACAACTGTATGACTGTGTGTACACATGCACTGTAATAGTTAAAAATTCTCTTGTGTAAAATAAATAAATCTTACAAGTTTATTTCAATACGGAGCAATATAATCTTATTTTTCAATCTTATTGTTATTTGGATCTGTTGAACAAGAATTCACACCAATAACAACAAGGGTATGGAGTAAAATATGCAAATAACACCCTCTAAAAAGAAAAAAAAGTGTAGTGAAACTGCAATATTGATATTCAGTCTCAACACCCAAAGTTATAAGCACACACATTTCTTTAAAATTTTGAGAGAAGAAAAAATATAACCATTTTGAAAAAAGTTGGGACAAATTGACCTGGGACAAATTGGAACTGGGACAAATTGACCAAAGTTGGGACAAATTGACCTGTATCCAAATGAATTGCTTCCCTTTGTATGCTTCAAATTTAAATCGGTAAACTGTCTCTTTCGTGCAAGGATTAAAGAATTACCTTTACAAGATGTTGGTAACATTAAGTGTATACAATGATTACCATGGAAACGACGTTTATATTGACCATAATATTTGTATCCTGAAAGTCGACTTTTCATTTACTGTGGTGTGTGGAAACCTCCCTATTAAAAAGCCATGCTTCTCTCAAGTTCATACTAATTCACAACATTCAGAAAATACCAAACGGGATACTCAGAAGCTGTATACTGAAGACGGACAGACGATACAATGGCATAAAGAGGAAGGAAAAAAGACTAAAAAATATGGAAGATATCAAAGGGGTAATTAGAGCCGTAAGCCGAAGGACAAACGATAGAATGTCGAAGGACAAACGATATAATGCCGAAGGACAAACGATAGAATGTCGGAGGACAAACGATAGAATGTCCAACAAAAGAAAAGAGACAAACAATGATCAATAAAACACTATAAAACTAAATATTGAACAACACAAACCACACAAAAAACTGGGGCTGAACTCATGTGCTTCGGGAGGGTATGGAGTACCTGCTTTACTTGTGAAGCCCGTCGTGTTGTTAATCTTGTTGAAAAACCGGTGATAAGTCATCAAAGTGAAAAGTAGGCTAATCTCTGTTTTAATATTGGAACTCTACTTACAAATAACCATGGATATGTTCGGTTTTGTCGGTTTTGTCGTTACCACAATCTGATCATGTTCACAGTGACAACTTGTCACCGGGTTTGTAACCAGAGTAGCACGAAGGGTGCCAATTGTGGAGCAAGACGTGCTTGTTCTACCGGAACAACCGAGTTCACCCCGGTTAATAGTGTGGTTAATGTTGCTCGAACTTTAATTTCTGTGTAGTGTTTTGTAGATCATTGCTTGCCGTATACGCGTATTGTCCTTTTTCTTTTTTGACCATTGTGATAATTGCCTGTTCTTTGATTTACGCTTCTGATTACCCCTTTGGTATCTTCAAACTTTTTCTTAATCTTAGGTTTGTTTTTTCTATTATATAGACTAGTAATTATCAAATCATTATAGGTGATTGGTGATGGCAGATTTCCTTCATCTAAAGATAAACAGACATTGCCTTATGTTATGGCGACTATATATGAAGTACAGAGGTTATCATCAGTGGGTAAGCAATGTTATTATTATTGTCACTAGGTCGATACATCTGCTGGTGGACTATTACTTCCCGAGTGTACCATCCTCTCAGTAATCTGTGTTTCGTACTGACATGTTTTTTTTTTTTAAATATCTACGTTTTCATTACTATCACTGGGTCGATACCTCTAATGGTGGTATATTAGTAACCGAGTGTACCATCCTCTCAGGAATCAGTGTTTCGGTACTGACATGATTTATTAGATATCTACGTTTTCATTACTATCACTGGGTCGATACCTCTAATGGTGGACTAGTAGTCTCTGATAGTATCATCCTCCCAGTAGTCAGTGTTTCGACACTTCCATGGTTTGCATCGAAATTTACAGTTCCTAAATCATGTAAATGAAATATTGTTGAAAGTACCTCATAGTAAAAGCCTTGAATGACATATGGCATATAACTACACTAGTTCTGTCTCCACTTAGGCACATACAACTTGTTTGACTCCGCCACTTTTTAGTGAGGTGCCTGTACCAAGCCAGGCAAATGAGCTGTCATCTATTTGTGTGTTAGAGGTCATCTATTTGTGTGTTAGAGGTCATCTATTTGTGTGTCAGGGTATCGGTTTTGTCTCTTTCTATGATTTTGATATTTGATTTTAGAACTGTTCTGACAGTGTGGTATTTTAGAACTGTTCTGACAGTGTGGTATTTTAGAACTGTTCTGACAGTGTAGTATTTTAGAACTGTTCTGACAGTGTGGTATTTTAGAACTGTTCCGACAGTGTGGTATTTTAGAACTGTTCTGACAGTGTAGTATTTTAGAACTGTTCTGACAGTGTGGTATTTTAGAACTGTTCCGACAGTGTGGTATTTTAGAACTGTTCTGACAGTGTGGTATTTTAGAACTGTTCTGACAGTGTGGTATTTTAGAACTGTTCTGACAGTGTGGTATTTTAGAACTGTTCTGACAGTGTGGTATTTTTAGAACTGTTCTGACAGTGTGGTATTTTTAGAACTGTTCTGACAGTGTGGTATTTTAGAACTGTTCTGACAGTGTGGTATTTTAGAATTGTTCTGACAGTGTGGTATTTTAGAACTGTTCTGACAGTGTGGTATTTTAGAACTGTTCTGACAGTGTAGTATTTTAGAACTGTTCTGACAGTGTGGTATTTTAGAACTGTTCCGACAGTGTGGTATTTTTAGAACTGTTCTGACAGTGTGGTATTTTGGAACTGTTCTGACAGTGTGGTATTTTTAGAACTGTTCTGACAGTGTGGTATTTTGGAACTGTTCTGACAGTGTGGTATTTTTAGAACTGTTCTGACAGTGTGGTATTTTTAGAACTGTTCTGACAGTGTGGTATTTTGGAACTGTTCTGACAGTGTGGTATTTTAGAACTGTTCTGACAGTGTGGTATTTTTAGAACTGTTCTGACAGTGTGGTATTTTGGAACTGTTCTGACAGTGTGGTATTTTTAGAACTGTTCTGACAGTGTGGTATTTTAGAACTGTTCTGACAGTGTGGTATTTTAGAACTGTTCTGACAGTGTGGTATTTTAGAACTGTTCTGACAGTGTGGTATTTTAGAACTGTTCTGACAGTGTGGTATTTTAGAACTGTTCTGACAGTGTGGTATTTTAGAACTGTTCTGACAGTGTGGTATTTTAGAACTGTTCTGACAGTGTGGTATTTTAGAACTGTTCTGACAGTGTGGTATTTTTAGAACTGTTCTGACAGTGTGGTATTTTTAGAACTGTTCTGACAGTGTGGTATTTTAGAACTGTTCTGACAGTGTGGTATTTTAGAACTGTTCTGACAGTGTGGTATTTTTAGAACTGTTCTGACAGTGTGGTATTTTTAGAACTGTTCTGACAGTGTGGTATTTTAGAACTGTTCTGACAGTGTGGTATTTTTAGAACTGTTCTGACAGTGTGGTATTTTAGAACTGTTCTGACAGTGGTATTTTAGAACTGTTCCGACAGTGTGGTATTTTTAGAACTGTTCTGACAGTGTAGTATTTTAGAACTGTTCTGACAGTGTGGTATTTTAGAACTGTTCCGACAGTGTGGTATTTTTAGAACTGTTCTGACAGTGTGGTATTTTGGAACTGTTCTGACAGTGTGGTATTTTTAGAACTGTTCTGACAGTGTGGTATTTTGGAACTGTTCTGACAGTGTGGTATTTTTAGAACTGTTCTGACAGTGTGGTATTTTTAGAACTGTTCTGACAGTGTGGTATTTTGGAACTGTTCTGACAGTGTGGTATTTTAGAACTGTTCTGACAGTGTGGTATTTTTAGAACTGTTCTGACAGTGTGGTATTTTGGAACTGTTCTGACAGTGTGGTATTTTTAGAACTGTTCTGACAGTGTGGTATTTTAGAACTGTTCTGACAGTGTGGTATTTTAGAACTGTTCTGACAGTGTGGTATTTTTAGAACTGTTCTGACAGTGTGGTATTTTTAGAACTGTTCTGACAGTGTGGTATTTTAGAACTGTTCTGACAGTGTGGTATTTTTAGAACTGTTCTGACAGTGTGGTATTTTAGAACTGTTCTGACAGTGGTATTTTAGAACTGTTCCGACAGTGTGGTATTTTTAGAACTGTTCTGACAGTGTAGTATTTTAGAACTGTTCTGACAGTGTGGTATTTTAGAACTGTTCCGACAGTGTGGTATTTTTAGAACTGTTCTGACAGTGTGGTATTTTGGAACTGTTCTGACAGTGTGGTATTTTTAGAACTGTTCTGACAGTGTGGTATTTTGGAACTGTTCTGACAGTGTGGTATTTTTAGAACTGTTCTGACAGTGTGGTATTTTTAGAACTGTTCTGACAGTGTGGTATTTTGGAACTGTTCTGACAGTGTGGTATTTTAGAACTGTTCTGACAGTGTGGTATTTTTAGAACTGTTCTGACAGTGTGGTATTTTGGAACTGTTCTGACAGTGTGGTATTTTTAGAACTGTTCTGACAGTGTGGTATTTTTAGAACTGTTCTGACAGTGTGGTATTTTGGAACTGTTCTGACAGTGTGGTATTTTTAGAACTGTTCTGACAGTGTGGTATTTTAGAATTGTTCTGACAGTGTGGTATTTTAGAACTGTTCTGACAGTGTAGTATTTTAGAACTGTTCTGACAGTGTGGTATTTTAGAACTGTTCTGACAGTGTGGTATTTTAGAATTGTTCTGACAGTGTAGTATTTTAGAACTGTTCTGACAGTGTGGTATTTTTAGAACTGTTCTGACAGTGTGGTATTTTAGAACTGTTCTGACAGTGTGGTATTTTAGAACTGTTCTGACAGTGTGGTATTTTAGAATTGTTCTGACAGTGTAGTATTTTAGAACTGTTCTGACAGTGTGGTATTTTTAGAACTGTTCCGACAGTGTGGTATTTTTAGAACTGTTCTGACAGTGTGGTATTTTGGAACTGTTCTGACAGTGTGGTATTTTTAGAACTGTTCTGACAGTGTGGTATTTTAGAATTGTTCTGACAGTGTGGTATTTTAGAACTGTTCTGACAGTGTAGTATTTTAGAACTGTTCTGACAGTGTGGTATTTTAGAACTGTTCTGACAGTGTGGTATTTTAGAATTGTTCTGACAGTGTAGTATTTTAGAACTGTTCTGACAGTGTGGTATTTTAGAACTGTTCTGACAGTGTGGTATTTTAGAATTGTTCTGACAGTGTAGTATTTTAGAACTGTTCCAACAGTGTGGTATTTTTAGAACTGTTCTGACAGTGTGGTGTTTTGGAACTGTTCTGACAGTGTGGTATTTTTAGAACTGTTCTGACAGTGTGGTATTTTGGAACTGTTCTGACAGTGTGGTATTTTTAGAACTGTTCTGACAGTATGGTATTTTGGAACTGTTCCGACAGTGTGGTATTTTAGAACTGTTCTGACAGTGTAGTATTTTAGAATTGTTCTGACAGTGTGGTATTTTAGAATTGTTCTGACAGTGTGGTATTTAAGAATTGTTCTGACAGTGTGGTATTTTAGAATTGTTCCGACAGTGTGGTATTTTAGAATTGTTCTGCCTTGTGGTATTTCAGAACTGTTCTGACAGTGTGGTATTTTAGAACTGTTCCGACAGTGTGGTATTTTAGAACTGTTCTGACAGTGTAGTATTTTAGAATTGTTCTGACAGTGTGGTATTTTAGAATTGTTCTGACAGTGTGGTATTTTAGAATTGTTCTGACAGTGTGGTATTTTAGAATTGTTCCGACAGTGTGGTATTTTAGAATTGTTCTGCCGTGTGGTATTTTAGAATTGTTCTGACAGTGTGGTATTTCAGAACTGTTCTGACAGTGTGGTATTTTAGAATTGTTCTGACAGTGTGGTATTTTAGAATTGTTCTGACAGTGTGATATTTTTAGAACTGTTCTGACAGTGTGGTATTTTAGAACTGTTCTGACAGTGTGGTATTTTAGAATTGTTCTGACAGTGTGGTATTTTAGAATTGTTCTGACAGTGTAGTATTTTAGAACTGTTCTGACAGTGTGGTATTTTAGAACTGTTCTGACAGTGTGGTATTTTGGAACTGTTCTGACAGTGTGGTATTTTTAGAACTGTTCTGACAGTGTGGTATTTTGGAACTGTTCTGACAGTGTGGTATTTTTAGAACTGTTCTGACAGTGTGGTATTTTAGAATTGTTCTGACAGTGTGGTATTTTAGAACTGTTCTGACAGTGTAGTATTTTAGAACTGTTCTGACAGTGTGGTATTTTAGAACTGTTCTGACAGTGTAGTATTTTAGAACTGTTCCAACAGTGTGGTATTTTTAGAACTGTTCTGACAGTGTGGTGTTTTGGAACTGTTCTGACAGTGTGGTATTTTTAGAACTGTTCTGACAGTGTGGTATTTTGGAACTGTTCTGACAGTGTGGTATTTTTAGAACTGTTCTGACAGTATGGTATTTTGGAACTGTTCCGACAGTGTGGTATTTTAGAACTGTTCTGACAGTGTAGTATTTTAGAATTGTTCTGACAGTGTGGTATTTTAGAATTGTTCTGACAGTGTGGTATTTTAGAATTGTTCTGACAGTGTGGTATTTTAGAATTGTTCCGACAGTGTGGTATTTTAGAATTGTTCTGCCTTGTGGTATTTCAGAACTGTTCTGACAGTGTGGTATTTTAGAACTGTTCCGACAGTGTGGTATTTTAGAACTGTTCTGACAGTGTAGTATTTTAGAATTGTTCTGACAGTGTGGTATTTTAGAATTGTTCTGACAGTGTGGTATTTTAGAATTGTTCTGACAGTGTGGTATTTTAGAATTGTTCCGACAGTGTGGTATTTTAGAATTGTTCTGCCGTGTGGTATTTTAGAATTGTTCTGACAGTGTGGTATTTCAGAACTGTTCTGACAGTGTGGTATTTTAGAATTGTTCTGACAGTGTGGTATTTTAGAATTGTTCTGACAGTGTGGTATTTTTAGAACTGTTCTGACAGTGTGGTATTTTAGAACTGTTCTGACAGTGTGGTATTTTAGAATTGTTCTGACAGTGTGGTATTTTAGAATTGTTCTGACAGTGTAGTATTTTAGAACTGTTCTGACAGTGTGGTATTTTAGAACTGTTCTGACAGTGTGGTATTTTAGAACTGTTCTGACAGTGTGGTATTTTAGAATTGTTCTGACAGTGTGGTATTTTAGAATTGTTCTGACAGTGTGGTATTT
The DNA here is from genome assembly GCA_963680875.1 of Bathymodiolus brooksi. Classification (NCBI taxonomy): domain Eukaryota; kingdom Metazoa; phylum Mollusca; class Bivalvia; order Mytilida; family Modiolidae; genus Bathymodiolus; species Bathymodiolus brooksi. The sequence goes on along the minus strand of OY804583.1, from coordinate 95,027,213 downwards.
TAGAATTGTTCTGACAGTGTGGTATTTTAGAATTATTCTGACAGTGTAGTATTTTAGAACTGTTCTGACAGTGCAGTATTTTAGAACTGTTCTGACAGTGTAGTATTTTAGAACTGTTCTGACAGTGTGGTATTTTAGAACTGTTCTGACAGTGTGGTATTTTAGAACTGTTCTGACAGTGTGGTAATTTAGAACTGTTCTGACAGTGTAGTATTTTAGAATTGTTCTGACAGTGTAGTATTTTAGAAATGTTCTGACAGTGTGGTATTTTAGAATTGTTCTGACAGTGTGGTATTTTAGAATTGTTCTGACAGTGTGGTATTTTAGAATTGTTCTGACAGTGTGGTATTTTAGAACTGTTCTGACAGTGTAGTATTTTAGAACTGTTCTGACAGTGTAGTATTTTAGAACTGTTTTGACAGTGTGGTATTTTAGAAATGTTCCGACAGTGTGGTATTTTAGAATTGTTCTGACAGTGTGGTATTTTAGAACTGTTCTGACAGTGTAGTATTTTAGAATTGTTCTGACAGTGTGGTATTTTAGAATTGTTCTGACAGTGTGGTATTTTAGAATTGTTCTGACAGTGTAGTATTTTAGAATTGTTCTGACAGTGTGGTATTTTAAAACTGTTCTGACAGTGTGGTATTTCAGAGCTGTTCTGACAGTGTGGTATTTTAGAACTGTTCTGACAGTGTAGTATTTTAGAATTGTTCTGACAGTGTGGTATTTTAGAATTGTTCTGACAGTGTGGTATTTTAGAACTGTTCTGACAGTGTGGTATTTTAGAACTGTTCTGACAGTGTGGTATTTTAGAATTGTTTTGACAGTGTGGTATTTTAGAACTGTTCTGACAGTGTGGTATTTTAGAACTGTTCTGAAAGTGTGGTATTTTAGAATTGTTCTGACAGTGTGGTATTTTAGAATTGTTCTGACAGTGTAGTATTTTAGAACTGTTCTGACAGTGTGGTATTTTAGAATTGTTCTGACAGTGTGGTATTTTAGAATTGTTCTGACAGTGTAGTAATTTAGAACTGTTCTGACAGTGTGGTATTTTAGAACTGTTCTGACAGTGTTGTATTTTAGAACTGTTCTGACAGTGTGGTATTTTAGAATTGTTCTGACAGTGTGGTATTTTAGAATTGTTCTGACAGTGTGGTATTTTAGAATTGTTCTGACAGTGTGGTATTTTAGAATTGTTCTGACAGTGTAGTATTTTAGAACTGTTCTGACAGTGTAGTATTTTAGAACTGTTCTGACAGTGTGGTATTTTAGAACTGTTCTGACAGTGTGGTATTTTAGAACTGTTCTGACAGTGTGGTATTTTAGAACTGTTCTGACAGTGTAGTATTTTAGAATTGTTCTGACAGTGTAGTATTTTAGAAATGTTCTGACAGTGTGGTATTTTACAATTGTTCTGACAGTGTGGTATTTTAGAATTGTTCTGACAGTGTGGTATTTTAGAATTGTTCTGTCAGTGTGGTATTTTAGAACTGTTCTGACAGTGTAGTATTTTAGAACTGTTCTGACAGTGTAGTATTTTAGAACTGTTTTGACAGTGTGGTATTTTAGAAGTGTTCCGACAGTGTGGTATTTTAGAATTGTTCTGACAGTGTGGTATTTTAGAACTGTTCTGACAGTGTGGTATTTTAGAATTGTTCTGACAGTGTGGTATTTTAGAATTGTTCTGACAGTGTAGTATTTTAGAATTGTTCTGACAGTGTGGTATTTTAGAACTGTTCTGACAGTGTGGTATTTTATAATTGTTCTGACAGTGTGGTATTTTATAATTGTTCTGACAGTGTGGTATTTTAGAATTGTTCTGACAGTGTAGTATTTTAGAATTGTTCTGACAGTGTGGTATTTTAGAACTGTTCTGACAGTATGGTATTTTAGAACTGTTCTGACAGTGTGGTATTTTAGAATTGTTCTGACAGTGTTGTATTTTAGAACTGTTCCGACAGTGTGGTATTTTAGAATTGTTCTGACAGTGTGGTATTTTAGAACTGTTCTGACAGTGTAGTATTTTAGAACTGTTCTGACAGTATGGTATTTTAGAACTGTTCTGACAGCGTGGTATTTTAGAACTGTTCTGACAGTGTAGTATTTTAGAACTGTTCCGACAGTGTAGTATTTTAGAACTGTTTTGACAGCGTGGTATTTTAGAACTGTTTTGACAGCGTGGTATTTTAGAACTGTTCTGACAGTGTGGTATTTTAGAACTGTTCTGACAGTGTGGTATTTTAGAATTGTTCTGACAGTGTGGTATTTTAGAACTGTTCTGACAGTGTGGTATTTTAGAACTGTTCTGACAGTGTGGTATTTTAGAACTGTTCTGACAGTGTGGTATTTTAGAATTGTTCTGACAGTGTGGTATTTTAGAATTGTTATGACAGTGTAGTATTTTTTGTTTTTCATTTTATTAATTTGGTTTAGGTTTAGGTTGAGGTTGAGGTTGAGGTTTATAGTGGTTAACGCAACTTTCAACAATATTTCAGTTATATTGTGGCGGCCATTTTTATTGATGGAGAAAACCAGAGTACTCGGAGAAAACCACCGACTGGTCACAAGTAACTGACAAACTTTATCGCTTAATGTTGTATCGAGTATACCTCTCCATGAATGGGGATCCAACTCACAACTTTAGTGGTGATAGACACTGATTGCATAAATCCAACTACCATACGATCACGACCACAATGGCCCCTTCATTTTATTAGACATCCAATGACAGTCGAGCATTATATTAATAGTTAATAGTCCTTTTAACATTTACAGGTCCTGTTGCAGCACCACATGCCGTTTTAGAAGACACTTACATTAATGGCAAGCTTATTCCAAAGAACACTATTTTACTTTGTCATCTTATGTCAGTAAATTATGATACAGCTATGTGGGACAAGCCAGAAGAATTCAACCCTGACAGATTTATTAATGATGAAGGCAACGCATTCAAGCCTGAAGGATTCAGTCCGTTTTCAATGGGTAAATATTTTAAAGGAACATTTCTACATGTTGTACTCAATACTACTCTTTAATTATGAAAAAAAGTTTAAGTTTGTTTGTTTGTTGGTTTGATGGTGTTTAACGCCACTTTCAACAATATTTCAGTTATACTGTGGCGGTCAGTTTTATTGGTGGAGGAAACCGGAGGACACGGAGAAAACCACCGACCTGTCGCAAGTCACTGATAAGCGTTATCACATAATGTTGTACTGCTCGCCGTGAGCGAGAGTCCAAACCACAACATCAGTGGTGATAGGTACTGATTGCATAGGTAGTTGTAAATCCAACTACCATCCGATCACGACCACGACGGCCCCTCTCTTGATTAAAAGAAAGTTTAAACAGTGATGGTTAACAAACTACACCAATATCAACAAAATGAACAACTACCAGTGACCTCGCAATTCAAACCTTTGAACACCCACCCACACACCATATGGCATATATTATCAACTCTACAATAAACAATATGATAAAATTCACACATCTAATGATTATTATTGCTTTTTTTTAATTAGTAAATGATTTCAAATAAATGAGACATCAGAGGAAAATATATAGATTGTTAAGGATAAGGAATTGTGGTGTTTAATGCCACTTTCAACAGTATTTTGTTTATATCGTGGTGGTCAGTTTTATTTGTTGGAGGACCTATGCATGATTGTAAATATTGAACCAAGACACTTGCATGTAATAACACACGGGAGCTGTCGTGGTTGTAATCGTATGGTAGTTTGATTTACAACTACCTGTGTAATGAGTGCCTATCACCACTAAAGTTGTGAGTTCGAACCCCGTTCATGGCTGGTGTACTCGATAGAACATTATGTGATAAAGTTTGCCAGTGATTTGCGACAGGTCAGTGGTTTTTTCCGGGTACTACGGTTTCCTCCACCAATGAAACTGACCGCCATGATATAACTGAAATATGGTTGAAAGTGACGTTAAACACCATAAACCGAACAAAAAAAATCTCTAATAACACACTATATTACATCATGTTCACAATTGTAGGTCCTAGAATGTGTCTTGGAAGGCAACTAGCAGAAAATGAAGTTTTCTTATTCCTTGCATCCTTCCTACAACGGTTTACTTTTACCAAGGCTAACCCAGGGGATGTCTTGTCAACAGAAGGAGAACAAACAGGGATTACACGTCAACCGATTCCGTTCACAATGTGCTTCAAACCGCGATAATGTTCAAATGGCAGTATACAGTCAAAGTTGGCCATGAGGACACCTGTATTAAAAGGTCATCTTGTTATACGCCCGTCTCGAAACAGGGCCGTATTATGTAATTGGGTATGGCGGGCGTCCACACAGGTTTCCGCACAATAACTTTAGTTCTGTATATCGGATCTTTACCACACTTGGTCACATGATTCCCCTGCGGAAGCGGAAGAACCCTATTTATATTGGGGTCATTAGGTCAATGGTCAAGGTCACCGTTACTATAAATAGAATTGTTGACAACAGGGTCGTTTCCGCACGATAACTTTAGTTCTGTATATTGGATCTTTAACAAGCTTGGTCACATGGTTTCCCTATGAAAGCGGAAGAACCCTATTAATTTTGGGGTCATTAGGTCAAAGATCAAGGTCACCGTTACTATAAATAGAATTTTTGACAACAGGGTCGTTTCCACATAACTTTAGTTCTGTATATTGGATCTTTACCAAACTTGACCACATGATTGCCCTGTGGAAGGGAAAGAATCCTATTTATTTTGGGGTCATTAGGTCAAAGATCAAGGTCACTGTTACTATAAATAGAATTTTTGACAACAGGGTCGTTTCCACATAACTTTAGTTCTGTATATTGGATTTTTACCAAGCTTGACCACATGATTCCCCTATGGAAGGGGAAGAACCCTATATATTTTGGGGTCATTAGGTCAAAGGTCCAGGTCACTGTTACTATAAATAGAATTTTTGACAACAGGATCGTTTCCGCACAATAACTTTAGTTCTGTATATTGGATCTTTACCAAACTTCGCCACATGATTCCCCTGTGGAAGGGGAAGAACCCTATTTATTTTGGGGTCATTACCATTATGCCGTTTGATAATTCATATAGACGGGCGTATTTTGTGATGCACACATTTCTTGTTCTTGTCCTGTCATAGGAAATTTCATATGGATTGATCTTTAGTTTTATGTGTATGCTTTGTAGTTCGATTTACTGATTCTGATTACCCCTTTAGTATCTTCAAACTCTTCTTGTCTCTGTGTTATAAGGCCATTTTTTCTTTGTCCCAAAGGTGACCTCTTAAAACAGATTTGATTGTATATCTATTTGGAGATATGTCATGAAAGGAACACATGTATATATTTCATTGTACAAGTACTATTACATAATAGGGAGCCTTCATTGTTCAAATACTATTACATAGTAGGGAGCCTTCATTGTACAAATACTATTACATAGTAGGGAGCCTTCATTATACAAATACTATTACAACGTAGGGAGCCTTCATTATATTCATGAACAATTGTTATCTGCAACTATTTAACATGAATTTTTTAAATAAAATATATATCTACACCTCCAATTAAAATACCCCCGTATTTGTATCTAGAGTAACACGACGGGTGCCATTAGTGGAGCAGGAACTGCTTACCCTTTTGGAGCACCTGAGTTCACCCCGGTTTTTAGTGGGGTTTGTGTTGCTCAGTCTTTAGTTTTATATGTATGTTTAGAACGTATCGTAAATTGAGAGAGAAATATGAATTGAAAATTTTCTCAAATTAGACATAGCTAGATCAGATGTTTCAAACTTTATCAGAATAAGAATAAGTAATAGTACTCTAATGATTGAAAAAGGCAGACATAGAAAGATAAACTTAGCAAATAGAATTTGTCCCTTATGCAGATCTGAAGTAGAAGATGAATTCCATTTCAGTATGATATGTGATAAGCTTATAGACTAGTCAAAATAGATGAAAAATATGGCAAGCCTCAAAAATATTGCAACAGAATTATTTTGGAAATTTTCCAGTCCTGAAAGGCTTTCTTTGCATCATACTAAAAGTCTACCACAATATCAGTTGGGGAAAATGTATTTTTTGGGTAAAAAAGAGGAAAATTTGTTAAAAATCGTGAAAAACTGGAAATTGCTCATAAAATGTTAGTTCTTGAACAAAGCATCCCAAATCAAAAGTTTAGCAACACTTTTTCAGGTGTTCAATTAAAAAGAAAATATTTTACACTTTTTTCGGAAGTATAAACATCAGATTTTTGGGGTAAAAACATCAAATTTTAGTGAAAAGTTGCGAAAAAATACCGTGACCTGACTGCAAAAGCAAACAACAAAAGGAAAAATAGTAACAGAAGCTCAAAGGTCATACCAATAAAGTAAAATAACTTTATTTGAATCATTTTAAAACTTTATGGCTAAATGTTGATTGGGTAAATGTTGATTTGGGGTAAAAATAGCAAAATTAGCCCAAATTCGTGAAAAACTGAGAAAATCACATATGTTGTTTTTTTTGTGAAAAAATAACTCCAAGTTTAAAGTAATGCAAAGATGTCCACACATTTATGATATAAAACAATATTGAATAAAAAAAAATGAAAGAAATGGGATTTTGGGTGAAAAATTAAAAAATATGCCAAAAATCACCAAAAACTGAGAAAAGCTATCATGGATCATATATGTATTCGAAAATCATTTGAAATGAGATCGAAAGATCAGTTTATGAGCTGTTGTGATAAGCAAAAGAGTTTGGTTGAAAAGATTTAATATTTGTGAAACATTATGTGTGGGTAGGAAGTCTAATTGACCAAAAAGGACGATACCTCAAAAGATATGTTTATGACATTTCTATTGACATCTCTGTAGTATCATTTAGACTGTATTCCAATTAATATTCGGAAAGTTTGAAGTTCTAACAGTGTTAAGAAGGAAATGTTTCGCTATATCCTTTAAATACAATATTTATCTGTACACGTGTACCTATTCGTCAGCGAAGTCAGATTCTGCAATTGCAGCGAAATTGGAACAATTTAATCCACGACATTCACCGCATCCGACTGAACATTGAAGACCATGCTTCCTACACACACATCGTTTGGTGTCACAATTTTGTTTGCAATTGCATCTAATGATATTTAGTAGTTTTTCAGGCGCCGGTGGAAGTTCCATCAGAATCGGACAAAGTTTTCCGCGTTTAATTTTCCATCCCCAATCAGTGGGATCAATATCAACTGTTTCCGACATCCACTTTTGACACTGATAATACACACGTAGACTATGGAATTTTGCTGAATCCGATGTAGGAGGTAAACTTTTCACGTGCACCGATGTATTTCCCGTAATCACTTTGGCGGTAGATTTTCTCCAGCGAAAAATGTCAAGACCTTCAAGTGGGAGTCCTCCATAGACACATGTAAGAGCTTCTTCTCCTGCTTTGATGACGTCCAATTTACTTGAAGTTGTATTCATGAATAATTGACCTTGTGCTTTCAAGTACTCTTGATTCAGTCTTTTTAATGCAATTCCTTTGCCAATTCCAAAAAGCTTAGATGTAGAGTCGCAACCTGTTAGTGAATGCAAAGAGGGTAACAAATGACAAATATTCTCCCCAAGAAAGCCTTTTGTTTGTTGAATGTTCCATATTTTCATTTTTTTGTTTATTGCCATTTTATCCGATTTGAAAATAACCCGTTTGCACTGTTGATTGACGTGATGAATAAGCAACACCAACAAGTCAGTATCTTCACCAATTACAATGACTTCTGACGATAAAGCACAATCTACGGCTGTTTGTGCAATAAGAAGATCTGCATCATCAACTGCATTCTTATATCTTATGTCATGCTCATTGAGCTTTTCACAAAGTATATTTATAAACGCTTGCTTGTTATGACTGTTTGACATGAACAGTTCCTTTTTGGTTTTGCAAGGCATAGTAGGGGTGAAATTTATGTTCGGCGAAACAATTCCTTTTGTTCGACGCAAATGAGTTACATCTTTTGATTGACGGAAGCTCTGGGTAACTGTCAAATGCAATTACAGGGTCTTTGTATTTCATGATCAACATACATTTGTGCTATTGATCCAAACGAATCACCATGTGTCCAAGGAATTCGCTGAAGTAAAGAGCCACCATCAAGAACATACTGAAATCCCTCACCATCTATTTCATGTGTACAATCGCTTCCACATGCCCATATTGCATCAACTAAATTTGACTTGCATGCCTCTCGAGGAAGTCTGTTGCAATCAAACATAGAGGAAGGAACACTAGACAATTCATATTTGAATACCTCTGCTGTATTTTCAAAGAGACCATTAGCTGCTGTTGTCAAGCGTTGAAACATCAACTGAGAATCTATATCAGTAGTTGGAAAATCTGAATCTGACTTAGTCTTAGTTTTTGCTGCTAATGTCACTGCTTGATTTGATTTCTTAAAACTGAAACTCAACACATTTTCTCCTTTCATCATTTCTAACGAACGAATTCCTATATTTTCAGCTTTGTCAACGTTGACATCAGGCTCTGCTACAACGCCTGTTTCAATATTTCGTAGAGAAACATCGGAAGTAAAAGGATTTCTGTCACAAAGGTACTCATGAATTGCGAGAGTATCTTTCCTATCTCGTTCTTTTCTGGCATGGCTAGCTTCTTTGTGCTGGTCACTGGTAAAGTATCCAACTCCAGTAAGTTCCTGCATATCACTGTTGTAGTCTGCACATGCTGGCATCGATAGTATCCATTGTGCACGTTGAACTTCACCAATACCTCTGCCTCTGGTTAAGCCTCCAGAAGATTTAACACTCTTCATCAATATCTGCTCTATAGTTAGGTCTGTGGAAAGGCCACCCCAAAAACGGTCTGTCCTCCTAAGTACGTGGTGCCCCGCTTTGAAATGCCTGTACACTTCTGTGTGATTGAGTTCAAGTTTAAACATCATTGACAAATAAACGAAATGATAGAGGCAAATCTTCCGAAACAAAGCCGTAACCGCCTAAGTTTACATGTGTAAAATCACTTTGATTCGGATTTACAATGAAACTTGTACATATAAAACTTGCAATAATATACTTGTCATTTCGTCTAATATACAATCAAATGTAAACACGTATCTACTTATTTTGTTGGTATTGATTGATTGATTGTTAGTTGTTTAACGTCCAGTCGCAAATATTTCATGCATAATCAGGACGAATTTACTATATGTGTATTTATAAGTTTAGCATGGTAAAAACGGCGTTCCATAGACAGGGGAACGCCATCATTTGTTGAAAATTAAATAACTTAAAATTGTCCTCCTTCGTATCAATAGAATAAACCTACCTGATATCTCATTAATGTTCATATTGAAAATAATAACGTGGACGATTTGTGCATTTTTGTTAAACCGGCGTTCCATAGAAAAAAAATCGGACGAGAATTTCTCTTGTTTTTATGTTTATTGTAATTATAAATGCATGTTCTAGCCTATAAAGATTTTCTTTTCTTTTTCATGGTTATTAAAATGTATTTAAGAACACAAATCAATGAAATAAGCGTACATTCAAGGCACGGGAGACGAAAAATATAAATGCAACAAAATGCAATATTCTACTAAAAAGGGAGATAATTCCTAGATCTTCAGATGATAGATATGATAATTATGTTGTATTTTTACTGATAAATACTTACCAAATTCATAATTGTCACATAATATGTTTATTGATATTTCAATTCATAGCGGGAAGAAACTTTTATTGTCCCCCCTTGATAAATAGTCTGTGTACGGCATCCCATCTGTAACGTTAAAATCAGCGGAAATACGTGATTTTTTATGATAAAAAATGACGTCTTTCCCGTGGGTTGATTTTGGTAGACTTTTAATATATTTTATTTTGGGCCTTTCCCTAAAAGATAACGGAAAGAAAAATTCTGTTGCAATTTATTTTTAGGTCAAATGCTATTTTGACTAGACTATTAAAGATATACTGATAAATTCTTTCAGAAATTAACTGATATTGTACCTTTATTTTCAAATTTTTCAGATTTAGAAAAATTCTTTTTTATATTTGGAAGTAAAGATTATGACATAAACATGTGCTGTATTAAAGGCATATGTTTTCTTGTGAGATGTATAAATACAGAAATTCATTAATGTAATTTGTTTAAGAGCAAGAAAAACTATAATATTTCTGGTATTTTGTCTCTGTATCAAACCTCCTCAGTCGAAATATTATATAAAATATTATATTAAATATTATATTATATATTTTTCATTGTAAATAATCTGAATGTTTATATTTGTGTATTCCTGCATGCTGTAGTTGAATGTATCGTTTGTTGTTTGATGACAGTCCAACCTTTGGATATTAAATCAATAAAATTTTATCTTATCTTATCTCATTCTGTTTTATTTTATTCTAGCTCAGGCAAAGAAACATATAGCCACGCCCCCTACAAGTTAATGGTCTCTCCATAACGTGTATGTTTACAACACACTCGGGTGGAAACGTAGAACGTTACGTCAGATCAGGTGTTATATGTATTTACAACAGGTGAAAATGTAGGACGTCCTTCGAATTATAAATCATCACACAATATGTTTACTGAGGTTAAAATCTAGAACGTTATTACAGCATTTATATACTTCTTTTTTTATGCGTCCTGTCAAAAATACACATAACGTGGAAATTGTGCATTAGTATTTTACCAGGAGCTTGAATCTGTTGAAAATGTTGGGGAATATTTTAAACAACTTGGATCTGTTTACAGTTTTAACATTTTTTTTGGTACTATTGTTGACATATATTATATGGGACAATTTCTATGGTATTCGTGTAAATATACCAGGCCCTACACCTTGGCCTATTGTTGGTAATTTACCAAATATTGTTGGTACGAAAAATGCTGCTGAAACTTTCATGAAACTTCAGAAAAAATATGGAAACTTGGTGTTTTTGAGATTCGGACCTCGACCAATAGTTCTGGTTTTCGGATACAAAAAAGTTCACGAGGTGTTGGTAGACAATGCAAGTAAAACGAAACACAGACCCACGGATTTATACCTGACAAAAAAGTTATTTCCAACTGTTCCAGGTAAGCATTAATGCGGAGGGGCTATATTTTCTCAGAGCAAGAATAAAAAAGAAAAACAAAAAATGCACAAATTGATTTTTTTTACATCAAAATCGGTAATTTTTCCTTGCATTTTAATTTTTGTTGAAATCAGATTATGTATTTTTGCATCTTTTAGGTTAAAGATTTTTTTTCTGTAATGTTTGGCGACAGAACTCCCCTCCCCCCCCCCCCCCCCCCCAACTTAAATGGACGTCCCCTCGCATAATACACTTTGGTATGTAGATATATATTATACACCGTTTAGATACATGTGCATGTATATTAAACAGGTAAAGACAACGTGATTATTCCCGAAAATGACAATGCTATATTATAAAGTTGTGACAAACACATGTACAAGATAATGCTTTCAGCCACGCTGAAATTTATGTATTGTCTACTCTTTAAAATCTTTAATTGTTTATTTATAAATGTATTTTTGGCGTTTTATTTCTTGCAGTTATTCATGTTCATTCAAAATTGTTCCAGTGCTCAAAACCACAGAACTGTTCAGTGTGTCCCCGTGTGGCGGCTAGGGAAGCAGTCTCGATTGTGTGTTTTTGTTTGTTTGTTTGTTTTTTTTTTTGGGGGGGGGGGGGAGGGGGGTCAGGTTATAAAACGGAAAACCTGACCTGACATGTTTAAAAAGAATAATGCTCCCTGTACGCTATTTAAGACGTCTTCTGTAGATTTAGAAATAGAGTAGGTACATATTGTAGCCAATACCAAACACCAAATCTCAGTACTTTTTCAGTGGCAGTAAAAAAGTCGTTGACCCGGTTGACCCTTCCCTTCCCTCATTTCTAGATAGCTTTTATATATTACTGAACTTGTTCTCGTCCTGAATATAGCTAAAATGTCAATCAATCAATCAATCAATCAATCAATCAATCAATCAATCAATCAATCAATCAATCAATCAATCAATCAATCAATCAATATTGACGTACCAGACCACTGAGAATATTTCAAAGCGATAAAATACTGTAATCGTGCCCATTTCATGGATGTAAAACTAGTTTTAGGGGCTCAAACCTTCCCTTTTAATGGAATGATGCAGTCATGCTTGAAGTACTTTCCATGTGTGAGTAAAATGCCAACCCTAACATACAACAAGGCGAACAGAATTCTTATAAAGAACGCTATAATCTTGAACATTATACATAAAATATTTAATATTCGTGACAAAGATGTTGTCATATGTATATTGTTAGGGGCCGTCGTGGTCGTATTTACAACTACCTATGCAATTAGTGCCTATCACCACTGAAGTTGTGAGTTCGTATTTTGCTCAGGCGAGGTGTACTCGATACAACATTCCTCCACCAATAAAACTGACCGCCTCGATATAACTGAAATATTGTTGAAAGTGGCTTTAAACACAATAACCTAACCGTAACACATGTATATTGTCTATCAGGTGTAATCTTCAGTAACGGACAAGAATGGGCGGACATTCGTAAATTCTCCATGGTAGCATTGAAAGATTTCGGAGTTGGAAAAAAATCAGTAGAAGAGAGAATTCACGAGGAGGTCCAGTTTCTGAGCGACCTATTTTCTAAGCAACAGAACAAGCCCACAGATGTTAGTAAAGTGTTTTCAAAGGCGACATCAAATATCATTTCAAATATAATATTTGGTTCCAGGTAAGAAAACATACAATATGTTTGTCAGTTTTACAATTTCTAAATAATGTAATTATCATTATAATAATTTTATTGTCAAATAAACATCCATACATGTTTGTGACCAGAAAAAAAAATGAACAAATTAAGAGACTTCTGTCCTCAGTTCTAATGACTTTATTATGTAGAAGCCTACAATTTTGACATGAGCTGTAGTTGTAGGATTAAGAAGATGAATTAGATTTTGTTCACTGGAAAATTGCATAAAATTTGGGTTTTCATTAAAACTAAGGTTCTCTCCCCTCTGGCATAGGTGACCGTAGCCTATTTTGGCTATGCTGTTTAGGCCCTTTGGTTTTATTGCTTCCAAAGCTTTAGTGGTTTGGATTTCCCATCTTTCTATTTTTAGCATACTTAATGAGGGTAATTCCAGACACGCGTCTTACGCACTACATTGATATCTACGTTTTTATTACATTATTATGAGGTACGGGGTATCACCGATTTCTAGATGCTGGAGGACACATAAAACAAAATACCCGTATGTAGCACAGGCTTAATCACATGATAAAAAACTGTTTTGGTTAAAAAAAACTTTAAATAGACAAGAACAAACTCGTGTGTAATATCGGTTTGGTTGATGGTTATGGTGTTTAACGCCACTTTCAACAATATTTCAGTTATATCGTGGCGGTCATGCAGTTTTATTGGTGGAGGAAACCGGAGTACTCGGAGAAAACCACCGACCTGTCGCAAGTCACTGACAAACTTTATCACATAATATTGTATCGAGTACACCTCGACTGAACGAGATACGTACTCACAATGTTAGTGGTGGTAGGCACTGATTACACAGGTAGTTATAAATGCAACTACCATACGACCACCACCACGACGGCCCCTGTAATATCGGTAATGTCTGTAAACCCAAGTGATATAAAAATTAACCATATTTTTCAATGGAAGCAAACAAAACATATAAAATTGAGACATTTCACAAAATAAATGGATGAATTAAACGGGGAAAAAAGTCATAACAAACATTTTTTTTTATATTTCTTTTACTTGCCAACAACAACATTAATTAACTTGTCTGTTTGTAAAACTGTGACAGAGAAACCTCTAACGAGTGGTTAATAATGACAATAAATTCGTTTTCATCGTCTAAATATATAGGTCATTGGTGGCTAATGTTTGAAATATTATTTTGTAAAACAACAATTGACGTCTTAATTCAAGAGGAGTGCAGAGACCCCATTAACCAGTTTAACCCCGCCCCATGCTGCGCCTATTTCAGGCCAGGGCGTGGATTTCTATCGACAAGGATGGTGGTCTTTTTATTGTTCAATGTGTTGATATGAAGGGTAGTTTTGTTATTCATTGAATCGTTGAACATCACTTTTCAAACTTGCTCTTCATAATTGCAATGTATACAACTTTTGTGTATATTCTTTAAATTTTAGATCAACTAAATAAATATACATCGATTTCTGAATTAATTGCAAATAATTTTTGTTTCAGATTTGATTACGATAATCCTGATTTTATTCAAATTTTGGAAAACGTCGATTTCGTATTTAAGACTGCAGCTGCGTTTAGACCAGGAAACTTCTTCCCGATCCTTGATAAAATAATCCCAGGCAGTAAGGTTGGTATTATGTATAAGATACAGTACTAGTGAAACAAAAGAAACGGACCTACGCATCTCTGCTTTCACATGAGTACTGTCTCATGCTGAAAAAGAAACCCGTCATATATCCAATACGGCCAACTTCTTGGGTACTCCGGCTTCTTCCACCACTAAAACTCAGTGGTCGCCATGATATAGCTGAAATATTGCTAAAAGTGACGTTAAACACCAAAAATCAATCAATCAATAGTAATGTATCTAACTTGAACAATAATGATGTTCTAATTTATAAAATAAACATGAAAATGAAATCGTGAGAACAGTTTTGTTTGTGAACGAGTTAACATAATTTACCTATTACAACATTTGTCAAATTTTTAAGCTGTTCATAAAAAGAACTGTAAAAACGGCGGCATGTAACTGATTTTAGGTGTCAAACCACTAATTCACCAATCAGAGCTTGGAACATATGACGAAAGTAGTCCCTTTTCAAGAAAAAAGTTCCTTTCACTTTGTAGTATTGTGAAAACTACTGAATGGAATGGACTAATGAAAATTGATAATTGAAGTTAAATAAATAGGGATTATTTTGAGCCCAAATTTGATGGATTTAGTTGTATTTTAATGCCTCTATGGAGGATTTGATGCATGCCCTATAAATACTGAATTTCATGGGGATGACCGAGCTATTTTTAGAGTAGGTGCTTTCCGTAGCATGGCATTTCACTGCAAGATTTTAAACATGCCCTGATATTTTGACAGAACGTAGAGGAATCATGTACGTTTCAGAAAATATATGGTCTTGGAAAGGTTAAACTTAAGATAAAATGACCAGGTAGGCTCGAAAAAAACACAAATTTAGTAGAAAACCTTAAAGAAATTAATTGGTGGTTTGACACCTTAATAGAGACCGTATTTACAATAACATTGGGGGGGGGGGGGGGGGGGAGACGACGTTTTTCATTCATCATACATCGAAGGGCAAAGCCCGTGAGATGAGAGATGACTGAGATACGTTCCCTGAGATGAGAGGTGACCGAGAAACGTCCTCGAGTTTTAAAAAAACATCTTTAATTATTTTATCGCTATAATAGTATGTTTATCAGGTGATTTTCTTTAAATGAGACACTTTTGGGGTCATTTAAATTTATTTCCGATTATTTGCCTTATTTTGAAAAAATAAATATATTTTTTCAATATCATATTAACAAAAAAAGTTTGAATTAATTTATAAGGATTGATCGAAATTATTTGTTCGGTTCATACGCGAGTTCCGGGTGTGTACAACCTGATTGAGGTTATTTCTTCATGAACCGAACAAAAATTGCGATCAATCCTTAAATATATAAGCCTATCATTTACGTTAGTGTATCTTAATACTCGTATAAATTAATTAACTAACGATGTCATTGTAAAACCTGCTAACCCTCAACAGGACGGTGTTCATGTCAGATGCAACATATCCGAAGATATTCTTTTCATAAAGACGGGGTTTATTCGCGTGTCACAGATGAAGTAACATGGACTTTCGATCATTGTTTATACCGGAAGTGTAATCTGGGTGCATTTGGTGCGATATCCTGCGAATTCTTCTTAATGTCAACAAATAGGTTAACAGAAGCCAAAAGATGGGCGACGATGTAAGAGAACATTGTCATATCCAGCTCACAAACAAACATCAGATAAACAGAAAGTTGTTATAAAAACGTTCAGACCAATTAACGAAGCCATGTAAACAACGTCCCATTAGAAACAAAGATGGCGACCATGTAATGTTAAATCTCCGTAGAGAGAGTCAAGGACGCATTCATTCCTTCAAATTGTCAAGGAGGAATATAAGCATGGACGGTGGACCATTAACCTTGTGATCTAGTATAGCCTTTGATTTTCAATGCAAAAGAGTAACGAATAGGTATTTAAAAATTAAGTTCCATATTTTTGTAAAATAGTTCATGTGACACAGAGTGCGATATATATGACATAAGGACAAGAGAGCCTGTCTAAGATAGATTGTCAAACCACCCCTTGTATTAAGGGGGAAACGATTCACCGTATGTACCGAAATCGCGAATATTTTGGGGACGGTTCGATTCACGATACGTGGAGGCCGCTTACGATACAAACGATATGATACTCATTTAAAAAAAAAGTAGTGTTGAACTTCCGTTTTCTTCTTTTGGTGATCATTTAATTAATATTTTGAGAAAAGTGAATCGATTAATTTACGTTTTTAAAATTAATAAATCAGATATCAAATATTTATAATTTCCACTAGTACGTAAGCGACCTCATATTAAAAAAAAACATGGCAGCGCCCATGTCGACCAGCATGGACTTCAAGGAATAGTTACAGTTTCCTATGAAACGTATCGTAATACATATCAAATATCGCTATACGTATCGCTTGTGGAAAAAGTGTATCGATCGTTACACCCCTACCCTGTATAGGGACGAATATGGTAACTTAGGTTGTTGATGTCCCTGTAATATGAAACAGGCACTGCCTGGAAAGCTCGCGAAGCTAATCACTAATTAGATATCCTTGGTCTTGGATGAGCAAACATATGCAAAACTTTATGCTTATGTATATATAATTATTTACCAACTTTGCCTGAAAATAGAAATTTGGTTTACTAGTGACCACCAGTAGACATAATAGAGTATGTAAATGTTGCACATAGCATCTAGGGTAAGGGTAATAACAAAATTACCGAACTCCGAACAATCTTACAAAGGGAAAGTCAAAACTCATAAGTATATAAACAGACAAAATCAGTCAACAACCGGAAAACTGTGAAAACCGTAACTTGGTACAGGCATTTCTAAAGAAATGGTGGGTTGAATCAGATTTTAAAGTGCCAAACCTCCCGCTTTCATTACGGCTCAAAGTTTCCGGCTGTCACTATAACAGTATTTATACTTGAACAAAACAGGTAAAACAGCTGTAAAAGCAGCACCAAACTCAGTGAAGTAAATGTCAAAGACACTTTTACGTCACACATTGATAAAAAAATATTTTGACATTTTTGTTGACACCTTATCTTTATACATCCATCGTTTATAATCTTTTCTGCAGAGACGGAATATATTTTGACAAGATCTTGGTATCGGAATATAAACTTTTTAAGAGATCGAATAAGGCGAATCTTTTTGTAAATGTTGCACATAACATAGGGTCTGAGACACTCTTCAAGATCACAGGTACTTGTGGACAGGACCCTATGGTGCCTCTGATTGCCCATCCCTCCTTTTTTTTCATGTACACAACATTTTGCAACTTTCTATGTATCACTGTATGACATATATACAAAAAAAAAAACAATCAAAGAGCAGTTTCTATCCATACTGGGTTTCTGACATATGCATAAGGTTTTGAGTGTTTTTCTTTGAGACATTTTGGGCAATTGTGTATTTTATCAATACCTGATGCAATTAAGAGAATATAAATATAAGCTTGAGTTTGCTCTAGGAATAATCCAGAGCAGACGATCGGATTGTGCAATCGTGTTATTTTTAGCGACTCGTTACTTTCCGTGTAGGATTCGATAATTATCGGTTACCAATTTCACGCAATCGTAACTACTCGGCCATTCTCGCTACCCTGCAAATAACCTTGTATGCATTAGGCGTATAAATCACACTACTTTTCACATGTCAGTTAAATGAAAGTTTGATAAAGTTATATTCTAAGCAATTTTCTATATTTCAATCAAAGTTTTAATTAGTTTTGCATGATTAGATTTTACTTAGTATGTCTTCCATATTGGATTTTCGTGAACTATATTTTTGTGCGGCTTAACTTAACTTAACTTCCGGCAAACAATTTAAGAAGAATTTCTACTATGTACGTACGAGGTTATTTGCAGGGTAGCGAGAATGGCCGAGTAGTTACGATTGCAATTTCACGTTACTGCCGCCATTATGGTTCAAAGGTCAATCGGAGTAAAAAAACGTAAACAAGACGTCATTGCATTTGTAAACACGGTGACGCAGTTTATTCATCGTGGCAGTTATGCACATATCGTCCCTGTCGTAAGGAAGTTTTCGTGAATTTGTTGGTTAGGAAAATAATTTATGACTACATGTAATGTATCCCGTAGATCTTGAAAATAATGAGAGATCGTGTGAATATTCAGCCATAGTAGAATACATGTAGTAGTTCCAACTTCCAAGGATATTGTGACACAACCTCGCAAATAGTACTGTTTACAAAACATCCTAGACCTGCAAGAATAAATAAAAATAAATCATCCTAGAGGGTACTTATCGATTAACTTGAAGAAAATTAATCTAAATCTTGTATATTTTGTTGTCCGACTATCCTATAAAAGGGGGGGGGGGTCCTTATAAAAAAGGGAAATCAAAGAAGTCTTTTTTCCCCCTAAGCGACTGGCAGGTATTCGTACAAAAACCAGCTTTGTAATGTTAATGCTTTAAAGTTGGCATTATGTTAGACTTCTGCATGGTTTTATAGTTTATCATATTTATATCACATTAAACATGCAATTTGTAAATTATCATATTATGGAGCATCAAATAAAACTTTTTAAAAGGCCCAACTTAAAACTGGTGTGCCCCTTTTGTTAGAGAATGTATAAAGTCTGTGTGTGTAAGACACTTTAGATGTACTAACTTAAAAATGACTTAGTTCAACTATATATCATTTTGTGATTTTTTAGAAGTCAAAATCCTGTAAGAATGCACACCTTTAGTATTTGTACATTAAACACACTGCAAAATATTACAAAAACTCTAGCTCAAAACTATAGGGAGGGACGGACAGGGGTTAAATAGTATGCCCTGATACATGGCTATACATTAACAGTCATGTTCCATTCTTACATGTATGTTAAGCACATTATTATGGTGTGGTTTCTGTTCATGAGGCACTCCATCCTTTCTTGTTTATGCCAATATCAGGAGACCAATAATAACATATAAGGATTAGTATGGAAAAAGTGTTAAATTCAGGAACAAGTCAGTCATGGTTGGGCAAAATATGTACATGCACATGTACTTTGTAAAAGATTCAACCAGATAACTTTTGTAAATTATAGAGCACAAAAATTAAACAAATATAATAACAAGAAAATATTTATTGCAAAAACAAAACATTATTAAAAGGTCAGCTACATGTATAATAACAATGTTGTAAAATAACAAAACTATGAACTGGAACATTGAAGAATGGGTAATAAAACATTCCCCTCACCCTGATTAAGTCTTAAGTTAATGATTGAATGAAAATTATATTGCTTTTAACATCAAAAAGTTAATATTGGAGGACACTATGCAAATTTCTCTATCCTTTAGTTATTGAATTGAGAAGATATAAAATCTGACAAAAGTTCCACCCCCCCCTCCCAAAAAAAAACCATACTACATGTAATAAGGTTCAAAACTCCTTTAATTTAAAAATATTTGTCTAAGACTTTCTCAGGTAAATGAACAAAGCCCAAAATATTCAATAATGTTACATGAAAAACAACACTCATATGGGGGACAAAAACATTCTATTCATCAAATTTTTAAACAAGAAACATAAACTATAACATGTGATGTGTAAACTATTTAAGCATGAGCAACAGGAAACACATTTAGATACAAAAAATGAAAAGACCAACACCCTTAGTTGGATTTTTAGAGTGCTACAAAATGTAGTTCATTGAAACAACAGATATGTCGTTCCACTCTGAAACATTATTCTGACTCGACCAGTTTTTGTTCTTACTCCTTAATGCTGCATTCTTACCAATATTATAATCTTTGGTTTGACTAGACAGGGGCTAGAACCCATGGATCTACCACATTCTAGGTGAGCATGCTAACTATTACACAACATTTTTGCGGTCGCATTGAAAAAGGAGTAGTTCTTCAAAACTTTCATTAAGCTAGGGACTTGTGTCCAAGTTAGTTAATGCAGTCAACATGATCAGGCATATATTAAAATAAACCCATACTATGATAGATTAGCTTCCAGTCAGATTTGAACTGACATCTTTTCAACATTATTGAAACGTACTACCTTGTACTATAGAAGCTACATTGTATATACATGTATTGTAATTGTTAGTAGTTGACAAACCTAATATGTATGCAGATCATTAGCTTCCAGAGAGATTTGATTTGACATCTCTCAAACATTATTGAAATGTACTGATTCATTGACACCATAGTAACTACAACATTTTGTCATGAATTTGTTAGGAACATTTCAGCCAAGATTGGTTGCAATCCCTTCTGTTAAGTGTTATTATCTAATGGTCCTGAATTGACACTACATAGACACGATATAGAGAATAAAAAAAAACATGCATAAATTTCATACCCTGCAGTGCAAGAACAATAAGCTCCTTCTGTTAAACCATCATCTTCTTTGGTGCAATATCTATACATTGTTGGGGTCGTCATCCAGTGTCTGTGATGATGAACACTTTGTTCTTAAAATACACAAGTTGTTGTTGTTCGACTTCGTCTTTAGGAAATGGAAATGTGCCTCCTGCAACCACCCACTTAAAAATATTCAGACCTGGGCAACCTTATAGGCTTTCAGCATGTCATTTGTCAATGCAACATAACCATGGGCTAACCAGAACTGTTTTATGTCTAAAAAACAATTGGTGTCCAAAATTGCATACCATCAATCATGTTCATCAAGCCTACCAGAATACATTTGAAGCCCAATGAACGGAGTCTGAAATTCCAGTCACTCAAAATTTTGTCGTAGCACCTCTTGTTATCTTGTAAAACATAATCTTGTGATGGCACCAAAGGCAAGTTTAACTTACCTGCCGACAACACAAGCCTGAATGCCGTTGGTGTCAGCTCTCCCTTAATCCGGGTCGTTTCGCCCCGTGAGTCGTTTTTCCCCTATTCCCGTTTGCCCCAGGTCATTTCGCCTTCATTTATTAAGAGTGCTTTAAAAAATGAAATATGGAAAATACCATTGTAATAGTGCTTTAAAAAATAAAATATGGAAAATACCATTGTAATAGTGCTTTAAAAAATGAAATACGGAAAATAGCATTGCAAATATTGGTATTTTGGATGTTGTAAGGCTTGTTCATGGGTACTTTATTTTTGTCTTCCTCATAATTAACATGCTTTCTTGACGTGTTTAATATTATGTATGGCTTCACTTTCATTGTTTGACAATTCAGGCTGTCCAAATTCCGGTGGCTTCATTTGACAATATTGGCGATAGGAAAATTAACATAATACATACTAAGCTAAGACATAGATGTAGTGGCCTTAATGCCGATTTATAGAGTAAATTTGAAGAATGATCCACGTTGTGTATGTGGTCATTTATTTGAGGATGCTATTCATTTTTTTCTTGAATGTCCACTTTATCAACACGATAGAACTTCTCTGTTTAACTATTTTAATAACATTGACATTGTTCCCATCTCTATAGAATATATACTCTTTGGATGTAATGAAATTAGTGAAGAATTGAATACTTTATTGTTCAAATCAGTGCAAAAATTTATTCGACAAACTTGTAGATTTAATAATTAATTATCACAGGCACTTGTTTCATTCAAAAAATATATGCCCCCTCCTCTTCATTACTTCAAGGTAAACATCTGCCCTTTACCCCTTCCCCTCAATATTTTTCGCATATTTGTGATCCTTTCGCTGACCCAATTATATCGTTACACTCCTGAGATATTTCTCTTTTCGACTGCCACATTTAAATATACCTACCGGGACCCCCTCAGACGAATTGGACAAGAGTATTCAGCGAAAGTGGCTTGGTGAAAATTTAAGACATTGAAACGGATACAACCACTTCTGGTTTGCACTGGATTTTTCATATGCATTCGGAATTCTCTAGACCGGCCATGTGTAACAATGCCATCATGATCATCTCTCAAATGTAAAGTAAGCCTTTAAAATACAGATAATTGTTCCAATGCAGATTATAAAAATATGTTCAACTCCAAATTACTGACATTTGATTTTTAAAACACTTTTTTTTTTAGTTTCTAAATCAATTTAGAACGGACCGGAAGTGACTGTATCCGTTTCAGTGACTGAAAAATAGAAAATGCGACTTTCGCTGAGGTATTTATATTTAAATGTGGCAGTCGAAAAGAGAAATATCTCGGGATTGTAACGATATAATTGGGTCAGCGAAAGGATCACAAATAAGCAAAAAATATTGAGGCGAAGTGGGGAAGGGGTAAAGTGCAGATGCTTACCTTGAAGTAAGGAAGAGGCCGGGGCATATATTTTTTTAATGAAACAAGTGCCTGTGTTAATTATCCCCAACCGTGATATTATCTCAACACAATTTATTAGTTTTACCACCCCCCTCCTTTTTTTCTGTTAAATATTAAAACAATATTTAATATGTATGCTTAGTTTGACATGATTTTGCTTAATTTACTAATTATTGATATAGCCTGCACATTTGCTGTCATTTGATTTGTTTATGCTATTACTGTATTTGTATGGAGAGGGACTAGTAAGTTGTAAAAACTTGTTTTCAATCCAATTGTATATATATATTGACAATAAAATCATTATATAGTAAATTGTTTGACACCTGCTTAAATTTGTAAAATTTCTTTGAACAATACAGTAATAAATTTATATGTATTGTTTGTACTGCATGGCTTCAAATTAGTTGTTGACATATGACACATATCAGTTGTTATTATTATTTCTTGTATACAACTAATAAATAAATAATTACCAACAAATTGTCGAAAAAGAATTCATCTATTATTATATAATAGCGATTAAGTGGGGCGAATCGACTCACTTTCTGGGGCGAAACGACCCGGTACCCTCCCCCTTCGTTCTTGTTTTCGTCAAGATTCTCGACTTTCCAACATCTAAACTCATCAATAGTGTAGATTTTACCACCAGGATCCATGTGTAAATGTAGAATAAAATTATATAGTTGAATAGAACTTCGAAAAGGTTAAAAATGAAGTGGTATCGCCAATGTCAATGAGACGCCATGAAATAATCCAAACAGGAAGGCCGCTTAACACCTGGATTTTATTCCGATTGGACTTTGGACCATTTGTTGTAAATTGGGGGGTCAACGGAACTTTTGAAAGTGTTTTTCTTTGAGACATTTTTGGCAATTGTGTATTTTATCAATACCTGATGCGAATATAAATATAAGCTTGCGTTTGCAATAATCCAGAGCAGACGATCGGGTTGCGCAATCGTGTTATTTTTAGCGACTCGTTACTTTCCGTGTAGGATTCGATAATTATCGGTTTCAATTTACAGACAAAATTCTTTAAATATTCATTTCAAACAAATAATTTGTATATTTTCGTCAAAGAAGAAGAATATTGAATTAAATTTTATGTTTATTTCACAAGGAAACAATATAGGCAACAGCGATTCCGGTATTCGATACCTTTCGTACACCGTATCTTTCATACGGTCTAGAGGGTGTCGCGAAAAGCAGTTACCCGGAATGTCCTAACTCGAATAATTCAGCGCCCTCTATCCGCTGTCGCTACAGTCAATGAAGCGATCGATAGTGAGTGGAATATAACGACTGGATTATTCGGGTTAGGAATGTCCCGGATGTGTTGAAGCTTTTTCATAGCCATAGTGGTATGGATAACCCGGATGTGGTGAAACTTTTTCATAGGCATAGTGTATGGATGATAAGGATTTCTGTTTTAGTCAAAGTAAATGGTATTCGTCATTATTCCTTTATTGATTTAATTTTACCATGTTTCAGTCATAAATAGCTCGCTTAACGAAGCGAGCTTAATAGTTTATTTAGCAAATATATTCCCCTGATCAGCCCTGTTGATCGCAATATCTCTAGATTCACTTAGAGGGGGAAGGGACTAGAGCCAGGGAACAGACCACTTCGGTCTAAGATAGGGACACATGTCATGACTACTTAACAACGGATGGTTTACAATTATTTAATTATGTTGAATTATAAAATTACTACCAATTACATGTGTACACGAACGTTAAATGTGTTTACTTAATTGAATTCATGTTTTTTAACACATAGATTTCTCAGATTGCCCAACGACGACACAGCATTCAAAATTACGTTCGTTCACGAATCGACGAACAAAGAAAGTCATTTGACCCTAATAATATTCGGAACTTCTTGGATCTTTACCTAGCACAAGAAGGACACGAAGACTCCAAAATTTCAGGTATAGTATTTTCACTGTGAATATTTTCGGAATATATATTAATACATTTCGATTCCGTCGTGATCGTTTGGTAGTTTGTGACTTGCGATAAGTCGGTGGTTTTCACTTGGATATGGGAACACCAATAAATCTGGCCGCCAATGTAAAGCTGAAATACTACTGAAAGTGGCGTTAAATACCAATAAATCTAACTCATATGCATATCATTAGACACACGGGCTAGCTAGGGTTGCGAGTGCTATCATGCCATTTTAACCCTATTTCAGTTATATCTAGACTGTCAATTTTATTAATGGAGGAAACCGGAGTTTACCGAGAAAACCACGTGATCTGCGTCAAGACACAAACAAATTTTTATCACATAGCGGTGTATCGAGTACACCTGTTAATGGGCATCAAAGTCATAACTTTAGTAGGGATAAGTGTAAGTAGAGATTTGGTGATGACTTATGAAAATTGCAATAGATAGTATTATTAAATGGACAAAATAATTTTAAAATCATGTTATTAGTCAAATTTAGCAACATATTAAGTTATTGGATATTCGAATACTATCATGAATGACAATTATTACATTTTGTATACATACCATGATTCTTTCTAATTAACTTATTTAAACCAACGAATCCCAAGGATGAGTGTGTGCAAATAAGTTCATGAATAAGACATGCGGTATATATGTTTTGTAACAGAAATAAAATGGTTGAAATTTGGCAGGGGCTTAAACCGGGACTGTGAGTATAAATAGCTGTGGGCGGAGCAAACATTCAGATTGATCATTATTTTGATCACGGTTATCTCGAGGAGGAAAAATCAATGATACATAGTTTCACAGTTACTCTTGGAGCAAAATATTTGACAGGCATGGTCACTCGTGTTCCTCCCTACGAAACTGTCAGGCTTATTAAAAATAATATTCTTCATCAGTCTTAAAAACTACAAAAATCACCGGCTTCGAAAATTAAAATTTCTGAGATATATGACCTTTAGGTCACGTTGGTCATGTGACATACAGTTTCATAAATATGCTGTTCATATCAACGGGAATTTTTGATGATAAGCTCCGCCCACAAATTTTGTCGATTTCCCTTTGATCTATTGTACAACATTCAGACATGCCATGTTCAGTGGCGGATTTAGAGGGGGGCGTGCGGGGCGTGCGCCCCCCTAAAATTCGCAAAGCATATGTTATTCAACGTTAATTAAGCAGTTCAATAAATAACTTTTTCATGAATGGTTAACTCGTGACCTATAGTAAAATATTCCTACACATTGTAAATACACGTTGTGTGTGTTCGCTGATTCATATATGTATTCGCAGTTAGTAGTTCAAAGATTATTCCATTCTGATTGGTTCCGAGGTACCAGACATCAACTGTTTTCTCACGCTAATTAAACATTATTTCTTCAGTCAATTTTACAACTATAAGAAAAACAAATCTTTACAGATCAAAACATTTAGTAAACTTAAATCCTGATACTGACCCTGGGCAAGCAACTGGTAAACTTTATCACTTGCGTCTGCGAGTCGAGTGACCCTTTTTTGTAATTTACAAGGCTGGGCGCGAACCTACGCCGTATTGGTGATAGGCTTGTATGAGCTGTTAGATCCAACGACCTAACTCATTGAACCATCCGGGCCCCAGGAATGCGTTAAAACTAAACCAATAGTTCTTTGAAGGGTTAAAATATCGTGATCAATCAGTCATGAGTTGAACAATTCGCGTCACGGTTGTTAAAGAAAATTTATTTCTTCAGGTTCTTATAATCTGACAAAAAACATACTGTTAACAATTATCCGACAAAATTAAGACTAAAAGTAAAGTTGTTTTTGGTCTGATAAAAATGGTGTGGTTGGTTTAAATAAATGTATGTAATTCCTCAAACCACCAGAGCTTAGGGGGGGGGGGGGTTTCGCCCCCATGGGCCCCCTACCAGGGATCTGTCCAGACCCCTCTCCTATTCACGCCCCCCCTAATCCCAAATCCTGGATCCGCCCCTGATGTTGTACCATGGTATAAGCTCCGCCTATTTGCATTTCGATACAACCAAGTTTTAATGGCGGCTTAGATGAGTATGGTACAATATCAATAACAGATACTAGACCATGGTTTTCTGCAAACACATTTTTAAGCTGAATAATTCGTGAAATCATCAAAGGAAAAAAGGTTATTTATGTTACTATGTATAATAGTTTTCGGCTTGCTCACCAGTCGTCATGGTTATACTGGAGTCACGTGCACACATACCATCACTTGTGATTAAACATTGAATTCTCAACTGTATTGTTTCTTATTTGGTTTTTTTCAGCAATCACATAAGAAATGTTATTGACAAAAACAACGAACATCTGTCTTTGTTTTTTGTTTTTCCCAACAATCTAACACTTTTCTTTTTTGTAAGAATGATCTTCAATGACTAACGTTTTTGCCTGTTGTGTCATTAAGCTAAGTATTTTGACCTTGTAAAAGTACAAGATCTGATTATAATCACGTCGTATTAATTGTAAGAATGGTTAATTTGTTGTAGAGGAAAGACTATTTCTATCTATAACAGACCTGTACTTTGCCGGAACCGAAACAACATCTGTGTCTTTACAATGGTGTATGTTGTATATGTTAAAGTATCCGGATGTTCAGAAGAAATGCCGAGATGAAATTCTAGAGGTACTGTGTCTCACAAGTATATTATTATCATTTATGTGTTCAATTTATTTCAAAGAATAAATAATATTTACAAAATTTAATAATTTGTACTGCTTTTCGTTATGGAAAAAAACTTTGTAAATCGTGAGATTAAAAAGAGTTTATTATATAGATAGGTGTGAATTATGGGGATTTATCCGTGAAATAAATTCCGTTATACTTAGTTCAAATAAAGGCATTTTTGTATGACCAATATGACCGGAAGTAAATCCATAATTTCACACCCCGGGAAAATAACCGGTTATTGGATTACTTCAAGATCATTTCCATATCGAGGCCCATATTGGCCCGTGCCAATATGTGCCTCGACTTCGTCTCAGGCCAATATGGGTGTCTCTTTTCTAGATGTCGGAAGTATGTAATAAATAGTTTAATACATGGGCATTTCCATATTGGCCTGATTATCACCCCTCGACCCTTATTGAACCTCGACTCCGTCTCGGGCCAATATGGGGGTCTCGGGATGATAACCAGGCCAATATAGAAATGCCCATGTATTAATCTGTATGTATTCTCACATGTGAAAATATCAGTTTTTTCCCGCCGGAACTACTTTTCCATAACTATAAGTGTGGTGGTTACGTCCCTTGTTGTGTTACAGCATCGTCGGTAACCTAGCTACAATAATGTAGCTCCTGTGACAAACTTGTGTCTCGGCAGAGCTACAATGCGGTCCCATTCGTCACAATGGAGCAAAAAAAAGTTACAGTTGAAACATAAAAACTCACTATTTACGCTTCAAACATTTCATTATAACTATTACTGATGATCCCAGTCCTTGTTAAATCGGTTTGGCTGAAAAATATATGCTTTTCAAAGGTAGCAACAACCTTGTTCAAATTTATCGATCGTTTTCCATTACCGGAAACTACGGAAGGCGGAGCTTTTCTAAATATGGTGTTTCTTACTACACGCTGATGTAAACATTCACGCCTAAATCGCCAAATATGGTATCGACATCCAAATAGTGAGGCCGGAAATGACGAAATTCAAAATGTTGAGAGAGAAGATTTTTATTTTGTGGGAATTACATTCTAAAATACTGGTAGGTGATAAAAACTTGTTATAATAATGGACAAAAGGAAAGGTTATGTCTTATTATTGATAAATGCAGGCGTCAGAAGCTCTGTAAGCGAGCGCAACAAATCTCGGCGGCTGCTCCATTACGTGTAATGGCATCCCGTTATAACCCTTGCGAGTAAGCGAGCATTTAGGGTTTTATTATTAGAAATATCGGTAACCCACGGTTGATTCCGATACGTTCCTCTCTCTCCACCACCCGTGGGTCAAATCGCTTGTAAACATTCGTACTCATGAATAATTCATAAGTCTTCGCATTACAAACTTCAAATGCGATTCAACCAATCAAATCGTTCCTTTCATAATGAGTTTGGTTAAAAGTTAAAAATGTCGGACCTGTTGCAAAAATTTGGAGTGAAAGAATTGAGGGACTTTCAACAAGAATCTGTAGACAATTTGCTTGAGGGAAAGGATGTTTATTTGTCAGATTTTTACCTCCGATACCAAAGAGTTTCACTTTCATAAACGTGATTTTGATTGGTTAATTCGAAACTTTGAATATTCATGAAAACGAATGTTTACAAGCGATTTGACCCACGGGTGATGGAGAGAGAGGAACGTATCGGAATAAACCGTGGGTTACCAACGATGTGCTACAGTGAATACACATACGATTGTAAACTGATTTTTTTTTCGCGAAATGTCATTGACGACTTTAACACATAACCAACATGACGTCATTGACGTCATGTGAAGACTTCCAGTTTGAACATAAAGATTATACGTTATTTGGCTTCGTTTACGCTTCAATTTTGATCAAATTTAACTAAAATAAGTTTTCAAGGTAAGCATTTTAATTATGTTTGTATATTGTTGTAAATATGACATGTAGAATTTCACATTTTCAAGATGGCAGACCCTTCCAGCTGAACCCCTTAGTATCATTGCTCGTAGATTCACACGCGTTGAATGAAATATACAAATAACAAAAATAATATATCAGAAATTTTGAAAGTCTTATATAATAAACAGTATAACTAAATGATACATTTTGAATATCAAAATAAGACCACTCGTAACTGAATACGCATTAACGATTAAACTAGTGGGAGCAACAAGTTCTGCCCACTCGTTTAATCCTTATGCGTACGTCGGTTACTCGTGGTCTTATTTTGATATTCAAAATCTATGATTAGGTTATACTATATGTAGTCACTCATATAAAACATTGTGATGTCATGGATAAACCACACATGAAATCAAAGTCATTTAGAAGCTTATTTGTTCATTTACATTTAAGGTTATCGGTGACAGATTACCATCAGTAAAAGATAAAGATAAATTACCATATGTCATGGCAACGCTATATGAGGTACAGAGGCTAGCAACTATAGGTAAATAAAATGTGATACCACAGATACAGCTAGGTCTGCTCCATACCTTGACCTACACCTCGAAATTGACAGTGAGGCGCGGTTAAGAACGAAAGTTTACGACAAAAGTAATGATTTCAATTTTCCCATTGTAAGCTTTCCTATTATATGTAGCAACATTCCAGCAGCACCCGCATATGGAGTATATATCTCTCAGTTGATCCGATATTCTAGAGCTTCCGATTCCTATCAGGATTTCCTTGATAGAGGATTGGCCCCGATTGCTGCTAAAACAGAAGCTACTGTGAACCAAGGGTTACTATTGGTTAAATCGGAGGCATCTCTTGGAAAGTTTTACGGTCTACACCATGACTTGGTTAGCTGCCACGGGTATTAGGTATCTGTCACAAATGACCACGGCCATGGTCCACCTGTCGTAAGCACTTCCCGATCTTTTCCTCGTTCTGATCTAACCAGTGGATCAGGAACTGCTGTACTCTTCTGGAGCACATGAGTTCACCCCCTGTTTTTAGTGGGGTTCGTGTTGCTCGGTCTTTAGATTTCTGTGTACAGTGTTTTGTAGATCGTTGTTTGTCCTTTTGTACTTTTTCTTTTGGCCATTGTGTTGTCTGTCCTTTTTCGATTTATGGATTCTGATTACCCCTTTATTTGGTATCTTCAAACTCGTCTTAAGCAATGGTGATAATCCATTCGGCCAATATCAACAAACCGAACAATCACCTCTCATCTTAACTGAACTCACCGTACCGAACACAATAAAATACCACGACATAATTATGATATTTGAAATCCAGGTCTTGGTTTGGGACAGGAACAAACATGCGGCGATGATAAACTGGTGAATGGGATTAACACTTACAAAAGACATGCACCTTTGTATCAACAAGGATTTTAGACCCAGGATGAATTAATTTCATACACATTTCAGTGTTTTCTGTAGTGATCATTACCACCGAGTGAACCCCAGACAATAGAAACAGAATTTAGTTTCTCTGCTCCTGGTATGATAACTCAGAAATGGTCATCCGCTGAACACACAACTCTCCTGTAAATAAGTACCTGACGTGTTTATATATCCACGTTACGGAATACGTGCGTATGTGTTACTGTTGGCCACATAAGTATTCCGTTGGTCGTGGTCACAGGAAAATATTTAGCGTCTGTACACATCATGTCCTTTTGTCATGTACTTTCGCTAACTGTTTCCCATTAGGACAATCCATTGCCACCTTTTTCCATCCGTGCTCTAGATTTTGTAAACTGCCCACGTGAATGTAAACAGCAATCAATATAAATAAACTTTCAGTGAAGGTTCCCAGGGCTCAAATCAATAGATCTGCGCAATGCATCCTGGGTAGCGGATATGAGTGGTCCTCTCGGTGGAGAGTTTTCAGGTTATAATTCGGAATGCCTGACAGTGGACAACGTATTTGTAGAGTATCATGCTCCCTGTACGCTAAATATTCCAATTTGTAGATTTCTAAAAAGAGTAGGTGCATTGTAGCTCTCCATACCTTTTCAGTGGCAGTCAAAAATCGTTGACCCGGTTAACCCACCCCTTACTGCATTTCTATATAGTGCACTTGTTCTCGTTCATAGCTGAAATACTGCTCGCTTTGCTAAGCAACAATCAATATTTTAGACGAATGCTTATTTTTCTTATTGATGCTGCCAGGAGTGATGTAATCCAGAATTCTAATACTATTGGTTAGGGACCGACCATTTAACTTGAAGGGGGGGGGGGGGGTTTAGTTTTTTTGTGTTCCGTTCAGAATTTTTTTTTCGGACAACACAAGAGTTAGAATTTTTTTTTTTGTCACGCAAAACGCGAATTTTTTTTCCAGAATTTAACATTAGGTTATATGACAAAACCTCTGAATCAGATTATTTTTTTTTTCCTCCACCAAAATCAGAATATTTTTTTCAGCAACATTGGGAATCAGAATATTTTTTTAACCCCCACCTTCAAGTTAAATGGTCGTTCCCTTATGTAACAAGCAATTTCATTGGTCAATTGCATTTACAGGTCAGAGTAAATTTTGCGTTTTACCATGTTGGAAACTGTGTAAATATGTTGATTTGAAGTGACACACATTAAATTTACTTTTAAAATTGTTACTTAAACTAAATAAAAGTTTAGAGTTGATAGTTTCGTTTATGATTACATAATAGATCATTGAATATTTTATAAAGCGTTTGATTTCTACTCGTCGCCAGGAAAACTCAATTTGTGACAGTAAATTCGACGATTTACGGCGACAACACTTCAAATAAAATACAGTTTTTCCCTCTGTTCAATTTCTTCCTTTTTCTCATTGTAGCGTCAATGGGTCTACCCCATATTGCAACAGAAGATATTCATATCGATGGGAAAACGATTCCAACAAATACGATTATTCTATGTTGTTTGATATCAGTGCACCTTGACCCGGAAGTATGGGATGAACCAGATATGTTTCGCCCAGAAAGATTTCTGGGAAACAATGGTCAGTTTGTCAAGCAAGATGCCTTTTGTGCATTCTCCATGGGTAAGATTTTTTTTCAATTACCATGAACATTATAGATGTTTGTTTGTTTGTTTGATGGTGTTTAACGCTACTTTCAACAATATTTCAGTTATATCGTGGCGGTCAGTTTTATTGGTGAAGGAAACCAGAGGTACCGGAGAAAACCACAGCCTATCGCAAGTCACTTACAAACTTTATCACATTAATGTTGTACACCTCGCCCTGATCAGTGGTGATGCGTAGGTAGTTATAAATCCAACTACAATACGATCACGGCCACAACGGCCCTTGAACATCATAGAGATTATTGATGGAGTTAATGATATAAATATTTTGTTGCTGATTACTTGTTACTATGGAGTCAAGATATCTTTCTAAGATTGCAACGCCGCGGTAGATTGTGGGTTCAAGTCTCAGTCGGGTCAAATCAAAGACCATAAAATTGATATGTGTTGCTTCTCCGCTAAACATACAATGCACACTACGGAGTAAAAGTAAAGACTGGTTGGTTGATAAAATAAAAAAACATATCACACTGTTGGAATCGGAATAATGTGTCCGAATGGAGGAACATGTCCACCCGTGGACTGTTCTTTCAGTGAGCTAGCACTAAAAGATCCAGATAAGCGTGTTGGTCTAGTATAAAGCGAACATCATGATCTTATCATCGAAATGTAACTTATTCTCGAAATGATATAAATGTAGATGGTACATTGTTCACATGGCGCTAAACAACAATCACTGACACGCTCACAAGACTGAAAGGTCAGGAAACTATCAAAATTCATCAAATGAAATATGTTAAATAAGTTTTAAATATAAAAGATTTAATCTGTAATTAAACGTTAGAGAATACCGAAGTGGCAATCAAAAAGGACAATCCAGAGACGAAGAAAAACAAAACAAAAACACAACACAATAACCACTATACGGAAACCACAAATAACGTAATAAAACATGCTCCTTCCTACAAACAACTCGAGGTAAAGACGAACCGAACATAACGTAATAAAACATGCTCCCTCCTACAAACAACTCGAGGTAAAGACGAACCGAACATAACGTAATAAGACATGCTCCCTCCTACAAAGAACTCGAGGTAAAGACGAACCGAACATAACGTAATAAGACATGCTACCTCCTACAAACAACTCGAGGTAAAGAGGAACCGAACATAACGTAATAAGACATGCTCCCTCCTACAAACAACTCGAGGTAAAGACGAACCGAACATAACGTAATAAGACATGCTCCCTCCTACAAACAACTCGAGGTAAAGACGAACCGAACATAACGTAATAAGACATGCTCCCTCCTACAAACAACTCGCGGTAAAGACGAACCGAACATAGCGTAATAAGACATGCTCCCTCCTACAAACAACTGGAGGTAAAGACGAACCGAACATAACGTAATAAGACATCCTCCCTCCTACAAACAACTCGAGGTAAAGACGAACCGAACATAACGTAATAAGACATGCTCCCTCCTACAAACAACTCGAGGTAAAGACGAACCGAACATAACGTAATAAGACATGCTCCCTCCTACAAAGAACTCGAGGTAAAGACGAACCGAACATAACGTAATAAGACATGCTCCCTCCTACAAACAACTCGGGGTAAAGACGAACCGAACATAACGTAATAAGATATGCTCCCTCCTATAAACAACTCGAGGTAAAGACGAACCGAACATAACGTAATAAGACATGCTCCCTCCTACAAACAACTCGAGGTAAAGACGAACCGAACATTACGTAATAAGACATGCTCCCTCCTACAAACAACTCGAGGTAAAGACGAACCGAACATAACGTAATAAGACATGCTCCCTCCTACAAACAACTCGAGGTAAAGACGAACCGAACATAACGTAATAAGACATGCTCCCTCCTACAAACAACTCGAGGTAAAGACGAACCGAACATAACGTAATAAAACATGCTCCTTCCTACAAACAACTCGAGGTAAAGACGAACCGAACATAACGTAATAAGACATCCTCCCTCCTACAAACAACTCGGGGTAAAGACGAACCGAACATAACGTAATAAGACATGCTCCCTCCTACAAACAACTCGAGGTAAAGACGAACCGAACATAACGTAATAAGACATGCTCCCTCCTACAAAGAACTCGAGGTAAAGACGAACCGAACATAACGTAATAAGACATGCTCCCTCCTACAAACAACTCGGGGTAAAGACGAACCGAACATAACGTAATAAGATATGCTCCCTCCTATAAACAACTCGAGGTAAAGACGAACCGAACATAACGTAATAAGACATGCTCCCTCCTACAAACAACTCGAGGTAAAGACGAACCGAACATAACGTAATAAGACATGCTCCCTCCTACAAACAACTCGAGGTAAAGACGAACCGAACATAACGTAATAAGACATGCTCCCTCCTACAAACAACTCGAGGTAAAGACGAACCGAACATAACGTAATAAGACATGCTCCCTCCTACAAACAACTCGAGGTAAAGACGAACCGAACATAACGTAATAAAACATGCTCCTTCCTACAAACAACTCGAGGTAAAGACGAACCGAACATAACGTAATAAGACATGCTCCCTCCTACAAACAACTCGAGGTAAAGACGAACCGAACATAACGTAATAAAACATGCTCCTTCCTACAAACAACTCGAGGTAAAGACGAACCGAACATAACGTAATAAGACATGCTCCCTCCTACAAACAACTCGAGGTAAAGACGAACCGAACATAACGTAATAAGACATGCTCCCTCCTACAAACAACTCGAGGTAAAGACGAACCGAACATAACGTAATAAAACATGCTCCTTCCTACAAACAACTCGAGGTAAAGACGAACCGAACATAACGTAATAAGACATGCTCCCTCCTACAAACAACTCGAGGTAAAGACGAACCGAACATAACGTAATAAGACATGCTCCCTCCTACAAACAACTCGAGGTAAAGACGAACCGAACATAACGTAATAAGACATGCTCCCTCCTACAAAGAACTCGAGGTAAAGACGAACCGAACATAACGTAATAAGACATGCTCCCTCCTACAAACAACTCGGGGTAAAGACGAACCGAACATAACGTAATAAGATATGCTCCCTCCTATAAACAACTCGAGGTAAAGACGAACCGAACATAACGTAATAAGACATGCTCCCTCCTACAAACAACTCGAGGTAAAGACGAACCGAACATAACGTAATAAGACATGCTCCCTCCTACAAACAACTCGAGGTAAAGACGAACCGAACATAACGTAATAAGACATGCTCCCTCCTACAAACAACTCGAGGTAAAGACGAACCGAACATAACGTAATAAGACATGCTCCCTCCTACAAACAACTCGAGGTAAAGACGAACCGAACATAACGTAATAAGACATGCTCCTTCCTACAAACAACTCGAGGTAAAGACGAACCGAACATAACGTAATAAGACATGCTCCCTCCTACAAACAACTCGAGGTAAAGACGAACCGAACATAACGTAATAAAACATGCTCCTTCCTACAAACAACTCGAGGTAAAGACGAACCGAACATAACGTAATAAGACATGCTCCCTCCTACAAACAACTCGAGGTAAAGACGAACCGAACATAACGTAATAAGACATGCTCCCTCCTACAAACAACTCGAGGTAAAGACGAACCGAACATAACGTAATAAGACATGCTCCCTCCTACAAAGAACTCGAGGTAAAGACGAACCGAACATAACGTAATAAGACATGCTCCCTCCTACAAACAACTCGGGGTAAAGACGAACCGAACATCGGTTTTATGCAGAAATCGTAACAGACATCACAGCACGGAACTCACAACGTAATTATGTTCATCCATATTAGTTTTTGTGACATACAGGTCCACGTATTTGTCTTGGTAAACAGTTAGCTGAGGCAGAGCTAATATTATTCTTCACTTCATTTTTACAACGATTCAACTTGATAAAGGCCGACGAGAATGACGATTTACCAACAGCTGGTGTACAGACTGGTGTAACCTTACAACCACAACCATTTAATATGCGTTTTATACCAAGGGTGTAAAGGAACATGACAGGACAATAATAACTTACTTTTGTTATATTTTGTCCGTTTTGCTTGTTAACATTTTGTTTTCTACTCTTTTGCAAAATGGGTCTCGATCCCAATCGCGAAAAAATGACGTTTTTTTAATATTTGTTTGAAGCTTATGTAGAGGTTTCTTTTTTTTTAACTAGTTTTATTTTTTCATAAAGTACATGTTCATGTTTTTGTGGTGTTCGTGTTACTAGGTATTCAGCTGTCTGTGTTGTGTTTTGTTTTGTTGGTCGTAATTTGTCTTTTTGTCATTTTATGTTTTGCCTTAGCATTACTTGTACAACATCTGATCAACCCTTTATGAATTTTTAACCCAGGGGCGGATCCAGGGGGAGGCGCACCCGGCGCGCGCCCCCCCTAAAATTGGAAAAAAATATGATTTTTTGCGCAAAATCGTGATTTTTCACACGAAATACCCCAACATTTTTTTAAGTGCGCCCCCCTAACTTAAAATCCTGGATCCGCCACTGTTACACATTTCAACAAATTATATACAATGTATAATGTATTTATTTGTATGGGCATGTTGTAGAATGCCTACTGGGCTTTTATATACTGGTGGTAATTGTTTTTAAATTGCTGGTGGAAACTGGAGTACCCGTGAAAAAACACTGGCATGCCACAAGTCTTTGACAAACTATTACAAAATGTTGTACACCTTGTCTAGGACGGCAATAAAATTCAACAATGTAGAAGTGGTGATGAAACCTTAATTGTATCGGTATCTATTAAAATACCATACGATCGTTGCCACGACGACCCACTAGTAGTACTTACTAGAAATAAATGGATGTAATTGTAGTTGTATCTTTAGTTATTAAAACCGAGTACACGCCAAGAGGTATTGCTGGATTGGTCAACATATTTAACATTAAGAGTTTTACAAACGATTGAAGAGTAAAAAAGAAATATTAAGTTAGGGACCGACCATTTAACTTGCAGGGGGGGGGGAGGTTATGGTTTTTTGGTTCGTTCAGAAAACACAAGAGTTAGAATATTATTTTTTTGTTGTTGCGCAAAGTGCGAAATTTGTTTCCAGAATTTAACATTTTTTTCCTCCACCAAAATCAGAATATTTTTTTCAGCAACATTGGGAATCAGAATATTTTTTTAGAAAAAAAACATACCCCCCCCCTGCAAGTTAAATGGTTGGTCCCTTATATTACCCAACACTGGATGTTATTAGATGTTAGTGTGTCACCAACGAAACAAAAACAAGATAAATATACAACAAACATTTAATTATAATTAGATTGAATGTGTAAATGATATATATTTATTGTAGATGTACTTTCTATTTTATTTTAATAAAAGTATTTGTTATGTATTGTATTCTGTTCTATTCATATTTAATTTACAACTACCTGTGCAACCAGTGCCTATCACCACTAATGTTGTTAGTTCGAGTCCCATTCATGGCGAGGTGTACTCGATACAACATTATGTGATAAAGTTTGTCAGTGACTTGTGACACTCACAGGTAGGTGGTTTTCTCTGGGCACTCCTCTTTCCTTCACCAATAAAACTGACTGCCACTATATGACTGAAATATTATGGCGTAAAACACAATAACCATAACACAACATTTTTCGCTTACATATATTTTTTTTGTCAAAATACGCATTTATTGCGTTGACATAACGATCTTTAGTATATAAACTTTAGAGAAAGCCGAAGTGGCATCTAGAAACAGAATAAAGTCAAACAATACCAAAAAAACCCAAAAAACAAACAACACAGAAATCTAAAAATAGAAGCAACATGGACCCCATGTGCTTGGGAAGGATAAACAGTTCTTGTTTCCTATAAGACATCGATAAAATCAAGTCCGGTATTTGATGGTATTATGAAAGCAATCATGTCAATAACATGCCGCCAAGATACCAAATAATAACATCATACGAGGACAAATTCGAAACAAATGGTTGATATCGTCTTTTTTGCCTGGACTTGTTTCAAGATTGTAACCTAGTTTGTCCTCTGTGCAAACCCTCCCAAAGAAGCATCCGCCGCTTTTCTGGTGCGAAACAAAATACGCCACTCACGCTAAGGACTGTGTGAATGATTGATTATTGGTATCAGTTTTGTAATGTTATAAATGCTGTTATAGTGACAGCCGGAACCTTTGACGCCTTAAAATCTGATTCAACCCAACATTTCTTTAGAAATGCCTGTACCAAGTCAGGGTCATTGCGGTTTTCACAGTTTTCCGGTTGTTGACTGATTATGTCTGTTTATATACTTATGAGTTTTGACTTTCCCTTCGGAAGATTGTTCGGAGTTGGGTAATTTTGTTTTTACATGTACCCTTATTTGCCATTTTCCTGGTTCGTATAGCAGTTTATTTGGCTTTCCAATATTTCGATATTGAGCGTACCTAATGAATGTTATTCCAGAAACACTTCTATATGTTTTTATTAGTATCACTGTGTCGATACTTCTGCTGGTGAACGTATCCTCCTCCAAGTAGTCAGTGTTTCGACACCGACATGGTTTATTAGATATATTGATTATTGAAATGTACAGTTCCTGAAAAATGAAATTATTATTAAAACTAAGGTTCTCCACCCTCAGGTTTAGGTGATCTTAGATGAATGTTGGCTATCCTGTTTAGGCCATTTGGTTTATTGCTCGCAAATTCTTTTAAATAAATTATTTGCCTTTTCAATATTTCGATATTGAGCGTACATAATGGTTATTCTAGAGACGCTTCGTGGGCACTGAATTTAATATCCACCGTTTTTATTACAGTATTATTAGGATGAGTGACTATTTATTACTTGTGATTATGGCGATTTGGCATAACAATCGACAATTCAACTAACCACAGCTAGATGAAACACTCTGTCAAACCACAAACAATACTGGTCGAAATTATACCAAACAATAACAACACAAATTACTCCCTGTAAAACATAAGGTAGTATTTGTTGACAATATAACCAGCTACAACATAAACTACTCCCTGTAAAACATAAGGCAGTATTGGTTGACAATATAACCAGCTACAATACAAACCACTCCTTTCCTTAACCATCAACATTAAACAAACATAGTCCCCGGGTGGCTCAATGAGTTAGGTAGTTGGATTACCTACCAACTCATACAAGCCAATCACCAATACGGCGTGGGTTCGACCTGGCTTTGTAAATTACAAAAAGGGTGCAATCGACTCACAGCTGCAAGTGATAAAGTTTACCAGTTGCTTGCCCATGGTCGATGGTTCTCTCCGGCTTCTTCCACCATGATATAGCTGAATGCTGAAAGTGGCGTTAAACACCACAAATCAATCAATCAATCAAACAAACACATAAATCACGACAGATGCCGATGGAAATCTAGGCTCTTACTCCTGACAGATACAAATATATGGTGGTGTTAAACCGATGAATAGGATAACAACAATCCATTGCTGACTACTCAGTGGCTAAACATAAAACATCATTCAATGAAACACCAATCTGAAAGAAAACTCTAACATGTAAGAAGAAAAGTGTAAAGATACCAAAAGGGGTAATCAGAAACTGTAAATTCGAAGGACAATCCATACAAAGGCCAAACGAAAACAAACAATGATTTACAAAACATTACATAGAAAACTAAAGATCGAGCAACATGAATCCCACTAAAAACCGGGGATGAACTCAGGTGCTCCGGAAGCGTAAGCAGTTCCTGCTCCACTAGTGACATGCGTCGTGTTACTGTTGAATGACATGAACATCATCTAATATGGAAATAGTAGTGGACACCAGTATACATAAATTAATACAAATACCATTAATGAAACATGTACTCCCGATAAAACAAATAGAGGTAAAGACGAACCGAACATTGTGTTTATGAGGAAATCGTAGGGTACATTACAACACGATACCAAAAATGTGAAGACATGTAACTTGACAAAATGAACAACGAGAACCCCACTAACATTGTCACAAAGGTTCTTACTCATGACTAATAAGTCTCACCTCACCAAAGCTGTATCATTACACCATGCCACTGGAAAAGCTTATATAGAAGCAAAATACAATGTAATATTCTCTAAACTCCTTGTATTTCCAACTTTATTATATTATATAACAAATGTAAAGCCACGAAACAATGTACAATACTACTACTAATAATAATGTACAATACTACTACTAATACTAATAATAATGTACAATACTACTACTAATAATAAACAATACTACTAATAATGTACAATATTACTACTAATAATATACAATACTACTACTAATAATAATGTACAATACTACTACTAATAATAATGTACAATATTAATACTAATAATAATGTACAATACTAATACTAATAATAATGCACAATACTAATACTAATAATAATGTACAATACTACTACTAATACCAATGTACAATACTAATAATAATGTACAATACTAATACTAATAATAATGTACAATACTACTACTAATAATAATGTACAATATTAATACTAATAATAATGTACAATACTAATACTAATAATAATGTACAATACTACTACTAATATACAATACTAATAATAATGTACAATACTACTACTAATAATAATGTACAATACTACTAATAATAATAATGTACAATACTAATAATAATGTACAATACTAATACTAATAATAATGTACAATACTAATACTAATAATAATGTACAATACTACTACTAATACTAATGTACAATACTACTACTAATAATAATGTACAATACTAATACTAATAATAATGTACAATACTAATAATAATGTACAATATTAATATTAATAATAATGTACAATACTAATACTAATAATAATGTACAATACTAATACTAATAATAATGTACAATACTAATACTAATAATAATGTACAATACTAATAATAATGTACAATACTAATAATAATGTACAATACTAATAATAATGTACAATACTAATACTAATAATGTACAATACTACTACTAATAATACTGTATAATATTAAT
This sequence comes from Bathymodiolus brooksi, assembly GCA_963680875.1. NCBI lineage: Eukaryota > Metazoa > Mollusca > Bivalvia > Mytilida > Modiolidae > Bathymodiolus > Bathymodiolus brooksi. Next base: position 94,986,046 of record OY804583.1, on the reverse strand, counting down.
ACTAATAATAATGTACAATACTAATACTAATAGTAATGTACAATACTAATACTAATGTACAATACTAATAATAATGTACAATATTAATACTAATAATAATGTACAATACTAATACTAATAATAATGTACAATACTACTAATAATAATAATGTACAATACTAATAATAATGTACAATACTAATAATAATAATAATGTACAATACTAATAATAATGTGCATTACTAGTACTAATAATAATGTACAATACTAATACTAATGTACAATACTAATAATAATGTACAATATTAATACTAATAATAATGTACAATACTAATACTAATGTACAATACTAATACTAATAATAATGTACATTACTAGTACTAATAATAATGTACAATACTAATACTAATAATAATGTACAATACTAGTACTAATAATAATGTACAATACTAATACTAATAATAATATGCAAAATGGTATTAAAGCTTATTGATACATATTGAAAATCAAATATTCTCTCAAGTCCTTTGTCTAAAACACACATTGAAAATCAAATGTTCTCTGAAGTCCTTTGTCTAAAACACACATTGAAAATCAAATGTTCTCTCAAGTCCTTTGTCTAAACACACTTTGAAAATCAAATGTTCTCTCAAGTCCTTTGTCTAAAACACACATTGAAAATCAAATGTTCTGTCAAGTCCTTTGTCTAAACACACTTTGAAAATCAAATGTTCTCTCAAGTCCTTTGTCTAAAACACACTTTGAAAATCAAATGTTCTCTCAAGTCCTTTGTCTAAAACACATTTTGAAAATCAAATATTCTCTCAAGTCCTTTGTCTAAAACACATTTTGAATGGTTGTGGTTGTAAAGTAACGCCAGTGTGTATACCCATAGTTGGCAGATCGTCATTCTCTTCGGATTTTAACAAGTCGAATCGTTGTAATATTGCCGTGAAGAATAAGATCACTTCCGCCTCAGCTAACTGTTTACCAAGACATATGCGAGGTCCTGCAAAGTTTAGATATCATATTAATAAATGGAAAACTTTTACGTTTGGATAAATAATTATGATTGGAAAAATCTACAGGTATAAATCGTATTAACCTCATCGGTCGTGTAATGGTTAACATACACGCCTCGAGTAAGGTAGATCGTGGGTTTGAGCCCAGATCAGGTCAAACCAACGACCATAAAATTGATATTTGCTGCTTCTCTGCTACTTACACAGTAACATGGAGTAAGAGCATATACTTGTTCATTCGGAATCAGGCTAATATGTCCAAGTAGAACGAAATGTCTATCCGCAGACTTTTGTTTCAGTGAGTTTGTACCATAAAGATCCACTTACGCGTGTTGGTCTAGTACAAGGGGGACAACATCATCATTCAATTTAATGTAACTTGTTCTTGAAATGATTTAGCTGGAAAAGTACCCATTTGGGGTTAAACAGCAATCATCCACTCACCCACTCACTAAAAAATATCAAACTTTCTCGACTGCTGTTATTTTATAAAAAAAAAAAAAAAAAAAAAAGTAATATAATAAAAACGTGAACATCAAATTTAGTGCGCAGAACTCGTTTCTGGAATAACCTTCATCACCTACGCTGAAAATCGAAAAATTGTAAAGCCAAATAATTTAACGTCTTGGTAGGAATAAAACAAAAGGGCCTAAACAGGATAGCCAAAACCGGCTAAGGTCACCTATGCCTGAGGGAGTAGAACCTTAGTCTCATTAATAATTCCATTATTTAGGAACTGTAAATTCAAATAACATCAGTCAAGAAGAACCAGGTATGAAAAGACATTTGTCAAATGATTTATCAAATTCCTTAATTCTTAAAAGGATATCACAACAATTATTACAATATTACCCATTGAAAATGCAGAAAACGCTTCATGTTTGACGAACTGACCATCCAGTCCTAAAAATCGTTCAGGACGAAACACATCCGGTTCATCCCACATTTCCGGGTCAAAGTGTATTGACATCAAGCTACAAAGAATATCTGTTCCTTTTGGAATAATTTTTCCATCAATATGAATATCTTCGATTGTTGAATGGGCTACTCCCATGGGTGCTTTAAAAAAGAACAGTGATATGCAACATTTAATTCCTGATCTTATACCAAACATTTAATTCCTGATCTTATACCAAACATTTAATTCCTGATCTTATACCAAACATTTAATTCCTGATCTTATACCAAACATTTAATTCCTGATCTTATACCAAACAAGTATCTGACGACTCAAATGGACACAACAATCTTTTGATTGCTTTCAATAAGAATTAATATAACAGGTCTAACATTCAATATACATATTACAAAAAAATATATCAGTTCATTTTAACAGGAGTTACAGCAATACGACATGTGCCATTAGTGGAGCAGGAACTTCTCACCCTGCCAGAACACATGGGTTCATCTCAGATTTTTAGTGGGGTTCGTCTTGCTCAATCTTTATTTTTCTGTGTAGTGTTTTGTAGATCATTGTTTGTTTTTAGTGGGGTTCATTTTGCTCAATCTTTTTTTTTTTGTGTAGTGTTCTGTAGATCATTGTTTTTAGTGAGGTTTGTGTTGCTCAATCTTTATTTTTCTGTGTAGTATCTTGTAGATCAATGTTTGTTTTAAGTGAGGTTTGTCTTGCTCAATCTTTATTTTTCTGTGTAGTGTTCTGTAGATCATTGTTTGTTTTTAGTGAGGTTTGTGTTGCTCAATCTTTATTTTTCTGTGTAGTATCTTGTAGATCAATGTTTGTTTTAAGTGAGGTTTGTCTTGCTCAATCTTTATTTTTCTGTGTAGTGTTTTGTACATCATTGTTTGTTATTTTACTATTTATCCTATTGTCTATCCTTTGATTTACAGCTTCTGATTACTCCATTGTCTATCCTTTGATTTACAGCTTCTGATTACTCCATTGTCTATCATTTGATTTACAGCTTCTGATTACTCCTTTGGTTTCTTCAACCTTCCCTTTAAAAGCCTTTTAGAAGTTATTTGTGAAATAACTACTTGGAATATGAAACATTTTTACCTATGGTTGCTATCCTTTGTACCTCATATAACGTTGCCATGACATATGGTAAGTCATCTTTGTCTTTTACTACTGGTATTCTATCACCAATAACCTATGAGGTAAGGAAAATATATTCGATTACTTCCCTTGAAAGGGGTATAATACATAGTAATAGTCCACAGATACACAGAATAAGTCCTTATATTTATTGACTAATAGTTGGTGATACAATGTACATTGAGTACTGGTCCAGATTTGTCACACATCCAACACCTTTTGGATGAACCTGATAGACAATTAAGTGGCAGGACGTATTTCTGAAATAACCTTCATCAGGTTACACTCAAAGTTAACAGAATAGAAAGCCAAATACTTCAAAAGTCTTAGGGAGCAAATAAACAACCAAAGAGCCTAAGGGATCGACCATTTAACTTGCAGGGGGGGGAGGGGGGGGGGCGAATTACGGTTTTTTGTTTCGTTCAGAATTTTTTTTTCGGACATAACGAGAGTTAGAATACTTTTCTTTTGTTGCGCGAAGGTTAGGTTATATGACAAAAACTCTGAATTAGATTATTTTATTTTACCTCCTCCAAAATCAGAATATTTTTTTCAGCAACATTGGGTATCAGTATATATTTTTTTAGAAAAAAAACCATAACCTCCCCCCCCCCCCCCTGCATGTTAAATGGTCGGTCCCTAAATAGGATATCCAAAACCAGCCCAGGACACCTATGCCCACGTGAGGAGAACATTAGGTTGTTACATGTTTTCTTGTTGATTTTGTATACTTTAATGCTATTGCTTGATGAAATCCTTGAAATGTGAAATATTGTTAATAATTAATTACGGCTAATCAAGAATCAGGTGACATACCTCTAAGATTTGATCTCTACATTTTTTCTGAACATCCGGGTACTTTAACATATATAACATACTCCATTGTAATGTCACAGATGTGGTGTCTGTTCCAGCAATATACAGATCAGTGATAGTTAGAAAGAGTCTCTCGTCTACAAAAGTAAATTGATCAATTTTGTTTAAGGTCAAGTCAGCAATTTGTCAACTATATCAAGGAGAGAACAGTTATAGTTCAATAGTAAAAGGATGATGATGTCCGTTTTGTACTATACAAACACGCTTAGTTCGATGTTTATAGTGATAGCTCATTGCAGCAGCAACAGTCCGTGCGGGTATTCTGATTCCTAGCCAAACAGTCTATTATGTGCTAGCGGAAAACCAGTTTTTACAGTCTTTGGTTTGACCAAATTAGAGTCCGAACCCACGATCTACCGCTCACAAGACGAGCATGCTAACCATTACACCATCGATGTGATGTGGTAACACTATTTGCTAAATATAAATGAACACTTAGATAATAAAATACATAGAAGTGATAAAATAGTTTTGTCAATGGCCGACAGCCGGATTCCTGTAAAAAACAGTGTTGGGCTTAAGCCCAATAAACAGAACATCATTACCTCTATATATAGAATACGTTATTTTAATGAACTTGCACGAATATATGGCAGGGGCGGATCCAGGATTTCAAGTTAGGGGGGGGGGGGCGTACTTAAAAAAATTGCGCCGAGCAGAGGGAGGCGCGAAAATTGTTGGGGTATTTCGTGTGAAATATTACGATTTTACGCCAAAAAAATCATATTTTTTCAATTGCCGAGGGAGGCGTGAAAATTTTTGAGGTATTTCATGTGAAAAATCACGATTTTACGCCAAAAATCATATTTTTTCCAATTTTAGGGGGTTAGTAAATGAAAATGGGGTACCTGACATCTTTGCGTCTGTGTGTCCTTCCTGTTCAAGGTAGAGATCTAAGAAGTTCCGGATATTTTGTGGATCGAATGTCTTTCTTTGTTCGTCAATTCGAGTTTCAATGTAACTTTGGATCTGGTGTCTTCTTTCAATAAGCTGTTTAACCTGTGTTGTAAAAATATTGACTGCATTACAAAAAACTTGCTTGATAAATACAGGGATTGTTGAGCAATATTTTAGCTATATCATGGCTAAAACAATTTACATTCGATGATATGATAATGATGTCCGCTTGGTGCTGGACTCACAGGCTTTACTTAGCTTTTTATATTGCTAGCTCACTAAAACAGCAGTCTACGAGTAGACATGTGATGTCGCTCCACTTGAACAAATTATCTTGATTCCGAGCCAACCAGTCTTTGCTTTTTGTCATTAATGTTGCGTGCTTGGCTGAGAAGCGATAAATACCAAGTTCATATTGTTTGGTTTGACCCACTCGGCGCTCGGACCCACGATATACCACATTCGATGACGCCAACTATTACACCACCGGGTTTAACACGACGGGGGTCACTAGTGGAGCAGGAACTGCTTACCCTTCTGAAGCACCTGAGTTCACTCCCGGTTTTTAGTGGGGTTCGTGTTACTCGATCTTTAGTTTTATGTGTAGTGTTTTGTAGATCGTTGTTTGTTCCTTTGTCACTTATCTTTTTGTTGTCTGTTCTTCTTCGATTTATGGATTCTGATTACCTCCCTTTGGTATCTTTAAGCTCTTCTAATACAATCGAATCCAAAATTATGTCTTGTGGAAATATCCTATTAATCTATTAAGACATTTAATTTGATTGCAATTATGAATTAATTGGTATAAAATAACAATATTTGTGTGTGTTTGTGCATAGTGGTTTCCAACACATATTGTGTTTGTGTGTTTGTGTGTTTGTTTGTTTGTGTGTTTGTGTATTTGTTTGTTTGTGTGTTTGTGTGTTTGTTTGTTTGTATGTTTGTGTGTTTGTTTGTTTGTATGTTTGTGTGTTTGTGTGTTTGTTTTGTTTGTCTTCGTCGTTTGTCTTTTGTACTCAATGTTGCCAGTTTCTCTGTATTGTCAATTTTCGATTGTCCCTTCCGTATTCTCTAACGTTTATTTTATAGCTTTTTCTGTATAAAAAGTATTTTGTCCGAAGTAAAAGAAACAATTAACAGCGGCGGATCCAGGAAAAATTGGAAAAAATATGATTTTTTGGCGTAAAATCGTGATTTTTCACACGAAATACCTCAACATTTTTCGCGCCTCCCTCCGCAATTGGAAAGAATAAGATTTTTTGGCGTAAAATCGTGTTTTTTCACACGAAATACACCAACATTTTTCGCGTCTCCCTCCGCTCGGCGCAATTTTTTTAAGTGCGCCCCCCCCTAACGTGAAAACCTGGATCCGCCCCTGATTAACCTGATCAAAAACTTACCTTGCTTGAAGGTAGTATTTTATCTAGAATGGGAAATATCGTCTCTGGTCTTAGTAAAGCATTATGCTTAAATATGAATGCCACGTTTTCTAAAATACTGTTGAAGTCAGGATTATCGTATTCAAATCTGCAAATAAAGCATTAATTTAAAATTTGAAGAAAACAAATCTTAGAATTCGGCTTCATATTTGTCCTTTTTATTTTTGGCCATTTTGTCGTCTGTCCTTCGATTTACGGATTCTGGCTACCCCTTGGATATCTCCAAACTCTTCTTACATAACTTTGTGTGATTCAAACGATATCTGTAAATTGTTATTGAAATATCAAGCTGCAATAGAAGAGCAGGCAGTTGGAAGCAGTGCCGGATTTACCTATAGGCTCGATAGGCTGAAGCCCAAGGCTTCAAAATTTAGGGGGCCTCCGGTCCCGGTGTATAATATTTCCAACGCTTTCACACTTATGCTGTCATAACGTACTGTACTTTCTAAACAATCCTTTAGTAGTTTTCCTCACACAGTTGCACTCCATTTCAGAATATTGCAGAATTTTAAACACCCCTCATCATCTTTGCCTTTATTGAAATTGATTAAGCACACTTCCATGTTCCTCCAGTCGTGAAGGTGGGGAATTGGGAGGGGCCTCACAAGTGGTTTAGCCTAGGGCCTCTCTTTATTTAAATCCGGCACTGGTTGGAAGGAAGTCAGTATTTTGTAGAAGTATATGGCAGTGATAATATTACCTATCAAGATTTATTTACATGTTTGAGTTCTGGAGTATTTGTTGGTATAAGATAGGAAACAGACAAATACCAAACGATGTTCGTTGTTCCTTTTGTTAAAAAGTCTTGGTCGCTGAGGAAGGAGGTGGACCCGATTTCTACGTATTTATTTTGTTTAATTATTTATGTTTATTTGCTGTTATATTTTTTTTTATTGAACAATATTTTAATTGTATGGTATTTTTGCTCCCAAGACTTTTAATTTATTTGTTTTGACAATCGTTTGATTGATTAATTGATTGGTGTTTAACGTCCAGCGAGCAATTTTTCAGCTATATTCAGGACGATCCGACAATCGTTTGACCTTCAGCGTACCTGATGATGGTTATTTCAGAAATGAGTCGTGCCTACAAAATTAGATAGATCTACATTTGTATTGTATTGTGTTAATATGCTTTCAACCCCTTTGCAGTAAAATTGTGCATAATAAAGTAGAAAGTAGTGGCGCAGGAACTGCTTACCCTTCCGGAGCACATGATTTCACCCCCGGTTTTTAGTGGGGTTCGTGTTAGTCGATCTTTAGTTTTATGTGTATGTTTTGTAGATCGTTGTTTGTCCTTTTGTACTTTTTCTTTTGGCCATTGTGTTGTCTGTTCTTCTTCGATATACGGATTCTGATTACCCCTTTGGTATCTTCAAACTCTTCTTAAAATTAAAAAAGATTGATTCCTTACCTAGAACCAAATATGATATTTGAAATGATATTTGATGTCGCTCTGGAAAAATGTTTGCCGACATCTGTGGGTATGTTAGACTGTTTGTAAAACAGATCAACGAGAAATCCTGCTTCTTCGTTTATCCTCTCTTCAATAGATTTTTTTCCCACACCGAAATCTTTTAAGGCGACGATGGTGAATTTCCGAATATCTGACCATTCTTGACCGTTGCTTACGCCAACACCTGTTAAAAAAAGTAAGCATACCATTATATACAGAGGCAGGGCCGGGTTATCATATAGGCTAGTATATGCTGCAGCCTAGGGCCCCGCAAGCATGAGGGGTCATGTTAAAAGATTTTCAAATATTGTTTTTGGTTGAACAATGAGTATAATATTTAAATATTTTGCCTTGCTGAAGAATTCATTTAACTTACGGATGCGGGCAAGTTACAGCTAGGGTAGCTCCGTCTGAGGGAGCCTCCATAATTTCAAGAGCCTAGGGGCCCAAAAGGTCATAATCCGGCCCTGTATAAAAGCAAACATATTGAATATTTATAGCCATATTTATCTTAATTCTAATAAACTTCGTAGTGATCATGCAAATGGTACACGGATATTCAGTTATGTGAGTGTACAACACAGGGGCGGATCCGGGGGAGGGGGGGGGCGCCTAAAATTGGAAAAAAATGATTTTTTTTAGTGTAAAATCGTGATTTTTCACACGAAATACCCCCAAAATTTTCGCGCCTCCCTCCGCTCGGCGCAATTTTTTTTTAAGTCCCCCCCCCCCTAACTTGAAATCCTGGATCCGCCCCTGCAACACATCTTGGCTAGGTTACGACCCGCCCCCTCTTTTTACATCTCCATTGAATTGAAGAGGAAGGGACACACACAATATATATAAGCGTGTTAAAAGTAAACACAACTGTATCAGAATTAACATGTAGCTAAAGTGTAACTCTTTTATTCTTGGTCACGTTAGTGTTTGTTTGCTCGTCATCTCTACATGTGTAATGCTATTTTTATATTGTAAAAGGTTCAACAACCGTTCTTGTCTTGTCATTAACCTGCCACAAGTATAGTAGGGGCTACTCCCCATCCGGATTTTTTTTTACACGGAACAAAAATCTGATTACTATTAATATATTTTAATTTACTAGTATATGAAATATCAGCATTATTTTCTTCAAATTGTAACAACATTTCTTATTGGGAACTGCAAACAAATCTTAGACCCCCTCCTCGCCCTCGTTAAAACGTTAAATGGACTAATGGCTACTTAGTTATTTACAAAGAAACAAGTTACAAATACAGACAAAAATATATAGGATCCCCACCAGGTAAATAGTTAAAAGTCTGAATTGTATTGCCCATTATTTCTACAGACTACAGTATTCAGGGGCGGATCCAGGATTTCTAGTTCATATTTTTTCCAATTTAAAAGATCGTCCGTCATGTTTGCTGCCAACCACGTGTTCTATTAAAAACTTTTTACCACGTCACTGACTGCTGGCGTACGTGACCAAGATCAGTCTTCTCAAGTGCGACAGATGTCAATCACACATTTGCTTCCGTTTGATTGGTTATGATACAAAACATTTAGAATACTTTTAATTTCTTGTATGCGCAGATAAACTGATCTCGGGCACGCCCTCGATCAGTTTATCAGCACATACACGAAATTAAAAGTACTCTAAATATTACTTGTATTGCCCATTATTTCAACAGGATTGTGACAAATAAAAAAAAAGTTTACAAGCTAGAAAATATCAAAACACATTAATAATGTACATATAATATACATATATTATGGGTTTCTTGTCCTCAGTTCTAATGACTTCTTAATAAAGAAAATTATTTTCCATAATTGTATGAGTGTTGCTTGACTCAAAATATTAAAATATTTGATAGTAAGAAAACTAGAGTTTAATATAGTTTGAAGTGGTCGTGGGATTACTAAGTTGATGGTCTGAGAGGCGAACTGGCCATAGGAGCATTTGGACAACGCCCGATGGGCAGCTCAGAAAAGCAACAAATTAATGAATAACGGGTCGATCTGGTAGGACTGATGAAGGTTGCCAGGACCTGTTTCAAGACCCAGTCCGCATCTGGAATCCAGGACTGTATGTACTGAGGTTGTCCTTGCACGATTGTAGAAACTAATTTATGTATCATATATACCTTGTACATCATTAGGAAACAATTTCTTGATAAAACCACCTCTTGGTCTGAATTTTGTTTTGTTTCCATTCTCCACCAATATTTCCCGTATTTTCTTGTATCCGAAAACAACCACGAATGGCCGGGTTCCCAATCTTAAAAACACCAAGTTTCCATATTTTTTCTGAAGTTTCCTGAAAGTTTCAACAGCATTTTTCGTACCAACAATATTTGGTAAATTACCAACAATAGGCCATGGTGTAGGGCCTGGTATATTTACACGTATACCATAGAAATTGTCCCATATAATATATGTCAACAATAGTACAAAAAAAAATGTTAAAACTGTAAACAGATCCAAGTTGTTTAAAATATTCCCCAACATTTTCAACAGATTCAAGCTCCTGGTAAAATACTAATGCACAATTTCCACGTTATGTGTATTTTTGACAGGACGCATAAAAAAGGAAGTATAAATGCTGTAATAACGTTCTAGATTTTAACCTCAGTAAACATATTGTGTGATGATTCATAATTCGAAGGACGTCCTACATTTTCACCTGTTGTAAATACATATAACACCTGATCTGACGTAACGTTCTACGTTTTCACCCGAGTGTGTTGTAAACATACACGTTAGGGATCATTAACTTGTAGGGGGCGTGGCTATATGTTTCTTTGCCTGAGCTAGAATAAAATGAAACAGAATGAGAGAGATCAGATAAGATTTTATTGATTTAAAATCCAAAGGTTGGATTGTCATCAAACAACAACAGCATGCAGGAATACACAAATATAAACATTCAGATTATTTACAATGAAAAATATATAATATAATATTTAATATAATATTTTATATAATATTTCGACTGAGGAGGTTTGATACAGAGACAGAATACCAGAAATATTATAGTTTTTCTTGCTCTTAAGCAAATTACATTAATGAATTTCTGTATTTATACATTTCACAAGAAAACATATGCCTTTAATACAGCACATGTTTATGTCATAATCATTACTTCGAAATATAAAAAAGAATTTTTCTAAATCTGAAATTTTTTGAAAATAAAGGTACAATATCAGTTAATTTCTGAAAGAATTTATCAGTATATCTTTAAGCTCATACAACAAATTTAAATAAGTTTTTATCACAGCGTATTTTTTTCCATCATAATTCATAATATTATCAAGAACGTAGTAGCCGGGGTAGGGGGGGGGGGGTAGGGGGGGGACAAGCGGGACACAATCATTATTTTGTACCACCACCGTTTTGTTTGCCTCCTGAAGATTGTTCCCCCAGATTTTTGTTCACCTACAAAGCGCCCCCCCTACTTACACAGCTTTCTCTCAACTTTCAGGTTCCCTTATGAAAGCCTGCCTCCACTTCCCCGTCAAATTGCAAAGCTTTCTTTCCACTTTCAGGTCCCCTTAAAAAGTCTGCCCCCACTTAACTATCCATTCCTACGCCCCTGATTATGTGAAGAAGTTTTAAACAGTGACGGTCAATAATTCCATCAATATCAACAAACCTAGCAATCAACCTCTCACCTTAGTTCAATGGGCCTAACAAAGGCATATGACTTTGGAAAGTCAGGTCTTGGCACGGGACAGGTACACATTTGTGATGGTGGTAAACCTGTTAATGGGGTCCCAACCCTCTCCCTGTTTTTTATTCTGTTTTTCTTATAATATTCTGCTTTTCCATATATATGAAGGTAGCGCTGGAATGTTACTACATATATAAATGGAAAGTTCACAATGGGTTGTTTGTTTGTTTGTTTGTTTGGTGGTGTTTAACGCCACTGTCAACAATATATCAGTTATAAGTCCAATTACCATACGATCATGGCCACGACGGCCCCTATTCACAATGGGAGAATGTAAACAGTCACTTGTTTGTTAGGAACGTCACACAACGCTCAGTATCGTTAAGAACGTTTAAAAAATTGAAAAACTATGTATTCTTATTCAAATAAATTCCGGATTTATTGAAATGATTTTACTTAGTTTTTTTTTTTTATATCAGTAGATTCTATGAGATCTGTATTTTTAGTTTATATGCTGAATGACCGTAATGATCATAAATAAATCCAGTGTTTTATATTCCAAGATTTAGCATTTTTTCGAAAATTGGTTTTGTCGTTTCGTTCCTGTAACGTCCTCGCTATCAGTTTCTTGATATAGGATGCACAGAAAACTAACGGTTTAACAACACGAACCTCATTAAAAGACATCGATGAACTCAGGTGCTCAGAACGGAAAAATACATGTAACCCCGTTAGTGACACAGGTCGTGCTACCATGGCCGTAGCGCAATGGAGGCAAATGAGGCAAATGCCTGACTTTTGAAACGGCAAGTGTAACCTTTTGAAAGCAAATAAAATCTTTTTTTTTTCTCAACATTTGTCTAAATTCACCCCCTTAGCCTCACTTTATTCAGACCCGGCCTACGGCCATGGCTACACACCTTAAAATTCCGATGATAAGATAAGTCATTAACAAAGAACGAGGGATGGGAATGGGCGTATTACAAACGGGGTATATCCATGGTAATCTGTGACAAAGGCGTATTACAAACGGGGTGTATCCATGGTAATCTGTGACAAAGGCGTATTACACACGGGGTATATCCATGGTAATCTGTGACAAAGGCGTATTACAAACGGGGTATATCCATGGTAATCTGTGACAAAGGCGTATTACACACGGGGTATATCCATGGTAATCTGTGACAAAGGCGTATTACACACGGGGTATATCCATGGTAATCTGTGACAAAGGCGTATTACACACGGGGTATATCCATGGTAATCTGTGACAAAGGCGTATTACACACGGGGTATATCTATGGTAATCTGTGACAAAGGCGTATTACAAACGGGGTATATCCATGGTAATCTGTGACAAAGGCGTATTACAAACGGGGTATATCCATGGTAATCTGTGACAAAGGCGTATTACAAACGGGGTATATCCATGGTAATCTGTGACAAAGGCGTATTACAAACGGGTTATATCCATGGTAATCTGTGACAAAGGCGTATTACAAACGGGGTATATCCATGGTAATCTGTGACAAAGGCGTATTACAAACGGGGTATATCCATGGTAATCTGTGACAAAGGCGTATTACAAACGGGGTACATCCATGGTAATCTGTGACAAAGGCGTATTACACACGGGGTATATCCATGGTAATCTGTGACAAAGGCGTATTACAAACGGGGTATATCCATGGTAATCTGTGACAAAGGCGTATTACAAACGGGGTATATCCATGGTAATCTGTGACAAAGGCGTATTACAAACGGGGTATATCCATGGTAATCTGTGACAAAGGCGTATTACAAACGGGGTATATCCATGGTAATCTGTGACAAAGGCGTATTACAAACGGGGTATATCCATGGTAATCTGTGACAAAGGCGTATTACAAACGGGGTATATCCATGGTAATCTGTGACAAAGGCGTATTACACACGGGGTATATCCATGGTAATCTGTGACAAAGGCGTATTACACACGGGGTATATCCATGGTAATCTGTGACAAAGGCGTATTACAAACGGGGTATATCCATGGTAATCTCCCAGCTAGCACACTACGTATTCACAACGTTGCAGTTTGGTTGCTGTTTGGTCAGGTCCCTTTCTTACGTGAAAATTACGTTGCCACAACGTATTTTAGATACGTGATATGCAAGTCGTTGTGACAACGTACTTTCCAACGTTTTTGTTACGTACGGATATGGTCTTGATGCTAACGTAAAAGCTCAAGCGTAATTTTTACGTCCTGGTAACGTATTCAGAATACGTTATATGCAAGACGTTGTGACAACGTACTTTTCAACGTTTTTGTTACGTACGGATATGGTCTTGATGCTAACGTAAAAACTCAAACGTAATTATTACGTCCTGGTAACGTATTTTGATGCAAGTCGCTGTGACACTGTAGTTTGAAAGTTTTTGTTACGTACGGATATGGTCTTGATGTTAACGTAAAAGCTCAAACGTAATTTTTACGTCCTGGTAACGTATTCAGAATACGTTATTTGCAAGACGTTGTGACAACGTACTTTTCAACGTTTTTGTTACGTACGGATATGGTCTTGATGCTAACGTAAAAACTCAAACGTAATTATTACGTCCTGGTAACGTATTCAAAATACGTTATATGCAAGTCGTTGTGACACTGTAGTTTGAACGTTTTTGTTACGTACGGATATGGTCTTGATGTTAACGTAAAAGCTCAAACGTAATTTTTACGCCCTGGTAACGTATTTCAGAATACGTTATATGCAAGTCGTTGTCAGACAACATACAGCTCAATCATTAAGGTATTTCCCTGGAAAAGGGAAAGGTTCTGTGAATTGTTCAAATTGGAAGGTATTCCCTAGACATGACTTTGAATTTGATAGTAGTTGATCTCCTGATTCCAATAATGCATGGTTGATAGGGACTTTTTGCATTTAAATTCCAGGTTCATCAGTAAAAAATGTGACAGTTGTGTTGTTATTTAGCTACATTTTTGCGTTAAGATGATACAACTGACTATAGTTGTATATCAATAACAATAAATAAATAAATAAATAAAAACATAATAAAAACGCCATGTACGAGGATCGAATCGGTGGCCTCTTGATCGTTAATCGTTCTTCTTTCTACTGAACTTAGTAGAACGTGATGTATAAGGCAATATTTACAAATGTATCTCCAAGATTTAATTACTTGCAATAAAATTACCATATCCAAAAATTAGAAGTACTTTTCCTCATAAATATTCGTCATATTTGAATTAGATTTTGATCACTGCAGTTTCAAGCTGGGTGGATCGTTTATCAGATTTGTCAAATAATAGCATACAATGCGGAAATTCAGTGTGTCCGTCAACGATTCGATAATAAAAAAGTTATTGCTATTTCCTGAGTTTGAATTTGAGACCTACCAAAATTCAAATCATTTTGGTGACTTGTGACAATTAGCAATTTCTTTGATGTCCCGAACATACAAAAACCTCGAGTTTAGAAGCTAGAAATATAAGGTTAGTCGATAGAATTATACATCTATGAATGAGCAATCCAAATTGATTTAAGAGAATACTGTGACGCCAATTTCATTGTTCAATTTTGTGTCCAACTCCCTCAGTCATTGGCCTCAATTTCATGTATTACAGACATTTTTTAGCTCACCTGGTCCAAAGGGGCCATGTGAGCTATTGCCATCACTTGGCGTCCGTCGTCGTCCGTCGTACCTCATAAACTTTTTCAAAGATCTTCTCCTCTGAAACTACTAGACCAATTGGAACCAAAACTTGGTCTGAATCATTGACATTTATGTTTTTTACAGCAATGTTGATAACTTACATTAAAGGGGGAACCCCTGCCCAAATTTTTTTGGAGAGGGGGTCTGCAAAGACGAGGGCTACATTTGTTATTTTTTGACCGAAGACGAAGTTGGCAAGTTTTATTGACTGATGTTATTATGGTGTCAAACCACTAATTAATTTCTTTAAGGTTTTCTACTAAATTTGTGTTTTTTCGAGCCTACCTGGTCATTTTATCTTAAGTTTAACCTTTCCAAGACCATATATTTTCTGAAACGTACATGATTCCTCTACGTTCTGTCAAAATATCAGGGCATGTTTAAAATCTTGCAGTGAAATGCCATGCTACGGAAAACACCCACTCTAAAAATAGCTCGGTCATCCCCAAGAAATTCAGTATTTATAGGTCATGCATCAAATCCTCCATAGAGGTATTAAAATACAACTAAATCCATCAAATTTGGGCTCAAAATAATCCCTATTTATTTAACTTCAATTATCAATTTTAATTACTCCATTCCATTCAGTAGTTTTCACAATACTACAAAGTGAAAGGAACCTTTTTCTTGAAAAGGGACTACTTTCGTATATGTTCCAAGCTCTGATTGGTGAATTAGTGGTTTGACACCTAAAACCCAGGTGAGCTATACAGGCTCCTGGGAGCCTCTAGTTACATAGACTCTTAAGATCAGATAAAGGTTAGATGCATCCGATTTTCATTTTGTCCACGAACCTCGAACATTTAATTTTTATTTCATTTATTAATTCAGCTTGATTTAAGCGAAAGGTATCATTTTCAAGTTCAGAAAATAACATGCATGCAATTAGAAATTATATCTTTAATCAAATAATGTAAATCATATGAAAATTGCAGACTTCCTCATGATGTCCCCATCTTAGATATGCAATTTTTCAAATGGCACCTCATTTCTGGATATACTTAGGAGGCAGTAGCCTTTTTTTTAGCTCACCTGGACCAAATCACTTGGCGTCCGTCGTCTGTCGTCTGTAAACTTTTCACATTTCAAGCTTCTTCTCCGAAACCACTTGGCCGATTGGAACCGAACTTAGCAGGAATGTTCCTTGGATGGTCCTCTACAAAGTTACTGTTTTTCGTTCCAGTCGGATATTCAATATGGCTGCCAGGGCCAATAATATGCTCTGATTGGCTGAAATTTCAAAGATCTTCTTCTCTGAAACTAATGAACTGACTGAACCCAAACTGTAAAGGAATGATCATTGGAATGTCCTTTACTAAGTTACTGTTTTTTATGCCGATCGGAAATCCAAGATGGCCGCCATCGCAGGACATAGATTAACATTGGACCCTATGGGAAAATGTTCAAATGCCTTCTTCTCAGAAACTACAAATATGATTAAAGCCAAACTGTACATGAATGTTCATTGGATGGTCCTCTACAATCTTAAGGTTTTTTGTTCCGATATGAAATTCAAAATGGCGACTACGGCAGGACTTAGTTTAACATTGGACCCTATGGGAAAAATGTTTCAAAATGCTTCTTCTCTGAAACCACTTGGACAGTTGAAACAAAACTGCCCAGGAATGATCATTGGAAGGTCCTCTACAAATTTTCTGTTTTTTATGCCGATCGGAAATCCAAGATGGCCGCCACCGCAGGACATAGATTAACATTGGATCCTATGGGAAAATATTCAAATGCCTTCTACTCAGAAACTACAAATATGATTAAAGCCAAACTGTACATGAATGTTCATTAGATGGTCCTCTACAAACTTTACGTTTTTTGTTCCGGTATGAAATTCAAAATGGCGGCTACGGCAGGACTTAGTTTAACATTGAACCCTATGGGAAAAATGTTTTAAAACGCATCTTCTCTGAAACCACTTGGATAATTGAAACCAAACTGCCTAGGAATGATCATTGGAAGGTCCTCTAGAAATTTTATGTTTTTTATGCCGATCGGAAATCCAAGATGGCCACCACCGCAATACATAGATTAACATTGGACCCTATGGGAAAATGTTCAAATGCCTTCTTCTCAGAAACTACAAATATGATTAAAGCCAAACTGTACATGAATGTTCATTGGATGGTCCTCTACAATCTTAAGGTTTTTTGTTCCGATATGAAATTCAAAATGGCGGCTACGGCAGGACTTAGTTTAACATTGGACCCTATGGGAAAAATGTTTCAAAATGCTTCTTCTCTGAAACCACTTGGACAGTTGAAACAAAACTGCCCAGGAATGATCATTGGAAGGTCCTCTACAAATTTTCTGTTTTTTATGCCGGTCGGAAATCCAAGATGGCCGCCACCGCAGGACATAGATTAACATTGGACCCTATGGGAAAATATTCAAATGCCTTCTACTCAGAAACTACAAATATGATTAAAGCCAAACTGTACATGAATGTTCATTAGATGGTCCTCTACAAACTTTATGTTTTTTGTTCTGGTATGAAATTCAAAATGGCGGCTACGGCAGGACTTAGTTTAACATTGGACCCTATGGGAAAAATGTTTCAAAACGCTTCTTCTCTGAAACCACTTGGATAATTGAAACCAAACGGCCTAGGAATGATCATTGGAAGGTCCTCTACAAATTTTCTGTTTTTTATGCCGATCGAAAATTCAAGATGGCCACCACCGCAGGACATAGATTAACATTGGACCCTATGGGAAAATGTTCAAATGCCTTCTTCTCAGAAACTACAAATATGATTAAAGCCAAACTGTACATGAATGTTCATTGAATAGTCCTCTACAAAATATACGTTTTTTATTCTGATATGAAATTCAAAATGGCGGCTACGGCAGGACTTAGTTTAACATTGGACCCTATGGGAAAAATGTTTCAAAACGCTTCTTCTCTGAAACCACTTGGATAATTGAAACCAAACTGCCCAGGAATGATCATTGGAAGGTCCTCTACAAGGTGTGTGTTTTTTATGTCGATCGGAAATCCAAGATGGCCACCACCACAGGACATAGATTAACATTGGACCCTATGGGAAAATGTTCAAATGCCTTCTTCTCAGAAACTACAAATATGATTAAAGCCAAACTGTACATGAATGTTCATTGAATGGTCCTCTACAAAATATACGTTTTTTATTCTGATATGAAATTCAAAATGGCGGCTACGGCAGGACTTAATTTAACATTGGACCCTATGGGAAAAATGTTTCAAAATGCTTCTTCTCTGAAACCACTTGGACAGTTGAAACCAAACTGCCCAGGAATGATCATTGGAAGGTCCTCTGTTTTTTATGCCGATCGGAAATCCAAGATGGCTGCCACCACAGGTCATAGTATTAACACAGAACCATATGGGGAAAATACAGAAATATATTCTTCTCTGAAGCTATTGCACTGATTGAACCTAAACTGTGCATCAATCATTGGAAGGTCCTTTACAAACTTTGTGTTTTTTATGTTGATCGTAATTCCAAGATGACTACCACTGCAGGACATAGTTTTTACATAGGACCAATTGTTTTTTTTATTACCAGGTGAACGATACAGGCTCTTGAGAGCCTCTGGTTTTTATTGTTAAGACAGTATGATGATATATATAAAAGAACTTAAATTTCTTCATTATAATTTCAGAGCTGGTTCATTTCTGTAAAAGTGGTAAACAAGTACAATTGGATTTGAGGTTATACAAATGTAGCTGTTATACATGTAGGCACATAACTGACCCTGTGACTTTTCAACATACATGTAGCAAACCAGTCGAAATAATTCCTGCCCCAATGGCAATGTAAATATTGGAAGCCACAGATGTCACCTGCTTCATGTCCTGTAATATCAGACCGATCAACACATAGCTGTAGCTAGACAACAGCAAATTTCACCATCATCTAATTAGAGGTAATCAATTTCATGTTCTTCTAGCTACATGTATTGGCCAGACAAGTCAACAACATTATATTTTACTATCAACTAATCTAGTCCTGAGACAATTTTATAGGGATTAAACTCTATCAGATCACGAAAGCTACCATGATGAACCAGAAATTAGACTTCATGCACAAAGGACATATAGATATATATAAAACTAATGAAAGTAAGTTAATGATACATGTATACATAATACACTTATACCAATAGAGCTCCTCCCATATTTACAGTGTGTGGCTATTACAGAAACAAAGGGTTCTTTAGATGAACTTGTTACATTTAATTACATGTACATTGTATATTCAATCTACTTCAAATACAGAACATTTCTTAAGAAGAGATTTATGTTAGATATCATGAGTTACAGTTGACTATAAAATCAAAATAAACAAAGTTTAAAAAGGTCAACCTATCTGATAGAGATCCCACCCCAAAGACAAATTAACTGTACAGTACCTGTAATGAAATTTTGAGAAATCAATTAATAAGGAATATAGTTATCAGGGTATTCAATAAGATTGTATTGAACAGGCTGAATTGAAATTTGAAGCGGCTACATGATAAAATGGGGGGGGGGGGTAATTTTTTTTCACTTACATTCAAAATGGTGCATTCTGAGGCATTTTTAAGGTAGTTTACAAGTGCATGAAAAAGAAAGTTTCATAGAAATGATTTTTTTTTAAATTTTAGCAAGCAATAAGACCATTTCAAGATGACCGTGGAGCTTTAAATTTCTTGCGAGAATGGAGTAGAAAAGTCCATTTTTGCTTGATTTTTCCTGATGTCATTCAGTGGGAAAGCGTGTGCTTCCTCTTCATCCAGTCTACTGGAAAATAACAGCTAGCAGTTGTTGTGAAAGTGTCTAAATATCCCAATTAGCTATATATGTAAATGCATAAAATAAAATAATAATAAAAGCGTTAATACTGATATTGGGAGTTTTCCTATATAGAAATGGGTGTGACTTTACCCAAATACACCATAAAATCGTATTTATTGTATTAATTAAAGGTTCTATATGAATTATTTTTCATAAAAAAATTCAAATTTCATAAATTTGTCACAAGAGTAATCAAAATGATCAATTTTATAACTATTAGTATTCTCGATTTCGGAGTGACATCACACAATGTAATTGACCAATCAATGATTATCAATTTTGAGATGAAGAAAATATCTGGAGGTGAAGCCAAGCAAAATCCTCGGGATTCTACATAGACTCCAATGTATATTAATTTATTCGCTATTTTCCAACAGAAGTTAAATATTTTAATTAAAATCACCTCTGGTCCTGATAGACACTAAATCAGATATCTAGTTTGATTTTCGTCAATTTATATCTGACGGATTTATTTTAAATTAAGAAAATAAAATTCAAATTTTCCATTGGAATCTAGGTAAAATCTAGAGGATTCCTGCTGTCCTCACCCCAATGAATTATTAAATACCCGGATGTTCGGATATGAGAATTATAAACATCGATACACCCACATGTCCTTCCAACAAATACAAATGTACCCAAACACACTCAAAATTCATATGGTATGTGTTACTTACATACAACAAATATATTTCATCCAACATTCTTTTAGTTATTTTATTTATTTATCTTATTTTGTTTAAAAAAAAAAAAAAAAAGAGTAAAACCTGGCCACTTACAACAAATTAAAAAAAAAATTATGGGTCTGTCATTTTCTGTAAAGCTTCATTTATATTTAACTGGAAAAACTTTAATACATTATAGGTAATTTTCTTTTATCTGTACATAAATGAAGTTGAGTTATTTATTTCCCATTCTTTGGTAACAAAAACTGGTATGTCTGATAACCAAAAAAGAGAAGGATGTACATCTTCCTAAGATAAACAGTTTTGTCTCATTGCATATTTTGACAATTAAGGCAAAGGTACAGAATACTAAGCTTTATATTACTATTATTCCCTCTTTTCAAGAACCGGGATTCATTTTTGTAAGGGTTGTCTCTCTTTAGAAAAGGTAAATTAATATAGCTATAGCAGGGAAATTCTTAATCGACCGAGATCGGGATAGTTTGATATTGTCCGTAAGAACTGACTATTTTGTTGAAATTCATGAAAAAATAACGATAGAGGAGCTAATAAATCATTAATTATTCATAAAACATCTCAAAATAATAGAAATAATATAATTTGAAGCTGTATTTGGGTAAAAAGTCACACCGTATAAAAATGGCGCTTCAAACTTTTCCATTTGCATACATTTGTATCTCATGAGTTATCCATCGATAACATAATTATCTTTTCGATGTGTCTCTAGATTTTTAAATTGAAATATCTCTATCATTTAAACGTTTAATCGAACATCAAATGATAATAAGTTAAGCGTAGAATTGACACCGATCAATGATAAATTCAGATAAATTCGTTTCATTCCCCAGGTTTAAGATAACCCTGACACATGCATTGCTGTCGATCCTGAAATGCATTGTTTTTTGTATAACTGTGGATTTTTAAAAATCTTTAAGATGAAAGAGTGAATAAATATTGTATATTTCTTTTATTTAATGAAAAAATATTTTAGTTTCTAACAGTCGAACCGGCGATTTCACTCGTTTGAAGCGGCGACATATCGCCGGGTGCCGGCCCTTATTGAAATCCCTGAGTTATGTAAAAAAAAATGCACAAAAAATGCCTAAAATTCCCAAGAGTAAATAATTATAATATGATCCTTTGTACGAGCTTTGTAACTTGGACTTAATTTTTTGGTTCATTTCTTCTTTTCTTTTTAAAGTTTTCTATATTAAGTGTAGAAATAATAAAAGTATAATAAATGAAGATAATATTGGTCAGTAGAGAAGTACTGGGCATGGGTAATGCTATTTAATTAGATCACACCACCGATTGATCGATATAAATCTCCTCCCCACTGATTGCTTATACATGTATGTGCTTTTGTAATTTTCGTAATTTCTCATTAATGAAATTAGATCATGAAAAACATTTTACGGGATATGTTTATATCAACAACAAATATCAAAAACTGCAAGATAAGTGCTGTCTTAAATCAATTTTTAATCTAGAGATATAAGTTTCTTGCATATTAAGTGTAAGTTCCTCTCCGAGTCTAATGTTTTACATACTGTAAATGCTTCTTCTAAAATTAAGTTTTAATTTTGATAATATTGTAGTCTTGCAATAGATCTAAATGTTTGAACTGCACTTATTTGTACTATATCTCTTCTAATTCTCCTCTGTTCCATGGTGTTTTTTTTTTATACATAAATGGATATTTTCTAGATTTGTCCTGTCAATAAAATTTAACGTATATGTTTGGTCACTGTTTTTGGATTTCTTTCTTTAGCTCTGTAATATATATCCATGCAATATATTTCTGAGTTATAATCAATTAATTATAGATTTTACAATATGTCTTCACTTACAGTTGCAAATATCTGTTTACCTACATGTAGCTATTAATTTCAAGCTTCTGAACATGATCAAAATAGTTACTAAAAATACTTTCACCCCTAAAGTTGTTCGACTTAGCTGAAAATATTAATATCATATTATTTTTTTCAGAACAATCCACCAATGAAGGGAGCTTTCCAGATGCTTGATGGGGAAAAAAAACTTTATAGTTGAAGGAAACCTTTCATTGTTCATTTAACTTTGTTGTTTTTTATATCTTGCATTTTTTTGCTGACCAAATGTTAGAATTTGTATGTTTTTTTTTTTTGTATGCAAGTTTTGTGATTTATATCAGTATCAGTATGGTTGAGATAATGTGGGTTAGAGTTAATTATAAGGTTATGAGTGTTTAACACCACTTTCAACAATATTTCAGTTATATCGTGTTGGTCAGTTTATAATGGTAGAGGAAACTGGAGTACCCAGGATAGTATTATATAATATAATGTTGAATGAAAGTTGAATGAAAATCATGATTTGTATGCCAGTATATAAATTGAAATTTAACATTTAAAGTTACTTTAAAAAACTTAGTATTTGATTTTTTTCAGATATGATTGTGTGTATTTTTATGAGTTTCATGTTTTTCTTATTGGATTTATCTTGTTAAATGCTGTGTTAGCGGTAGAGTATTTTTTTTATTAGCCACTGTGGCTAATGGGTACTAATTTCTTTTAGCCACACTCAATTTCAGTTAGCCACACTAAATATAAACAAAGAGCATAAAACAGTTGAAAGTTCAAAACTTTATTATTTAATTAACTAACAATAATAATTCATATATTTTCATGATAAGCAACAAACTTTGAACATTAGATAAACAGAACATTCAATATTCGTATGATTTTGTTGTTTTTTGCTGTGTGGGGCCATTGGTGTTGCCAAAAAAGGATAAAATAGATCTTTGGCGCTTGGCGGTATCGGGTCTGTTTGCCCTACAAGTGGGTCCGTTCGCCCTGATTATTAAAAATGATATCGGGTCTTTATAAGCCAACAAACAACCCATTGGACCATGTTGCACAACCGTCAACAGAATTAAAATATTACAGCTTCTATACTATGCAACTTTGTTTTGTAACTTGAACATTATGTTAATAGCTTGTTTAAACTATCTTTGTTATATTTATTACTTTTTTAAAACTTTAATCAAGTATAATGGACTACAGACTCTTGAATAACTCATCTTTACCTGATTTACTAATTCCAAGGACACATACATTTTCTACAGACTCTGGATTCACTCATCTTTACCTGCTTCATTCATTCCAAGGACTAAAACGTTTAACTTTGTTCATTATAGAAACATACACTTTAGCATACCAATTATTTTTAATATCCTACATTTTCTAGACTCTGGATTCACTACTGAATCGTTACCTGATTCACCTATTCCAAGGACTAAAATGTTTAACTTTGACCATTATCGAAACATACAGTCCGTGGACATATACATGTATAAGTATTTGTCACTTTCGTTAAAATACAGTATATAGCAAATTTGACGACAAAAAACAAAAATTGTCTTTAAATCATAAGAAAATAAAGGAAATTTAATGGAAAATCATGCTGAAATAAACAAAAATCTTTAATATTTCTGCTTATTCTGGTGCAAAAATTATCAAAATCCGTTTAGAAATGACTTCAAAATAAATTTTTTGAACAATGTGTTATATGAAATATATAACGTAAATTCGAGTGACGAATACCTATGTTCATTGACTGTACACTTTAGCATGCCGCATATTTAAAATTTCTCAATTTAATATTCATAAGCAATCAAATATCACTTATTTTTCTATTATTTTTAATACCCTACATAATTATAATTATCAGGACGAACGGACCCAGGGCGAACAGGGAATTAGGGCGAATGGACCCGGATTCACGCTTTGCCATGCTTGACCTTTTCGTTGTGAAATAATTTACTGGTTTTAGATTCAAGCTTAGACAGAATAAAGCGTAATTTAAGAAATCAGTCAGTCGGTGACTAAATTCAAAACTATTTCCGGAATGGGACCCGGATAATGTTATTTCAACTGAAAAAACTACCGGAAATAATCAATTTGACCCGCTTTTTAAAATCATTTTGGATGTTATACATCGATCAAATCATTGTCTACAACGCGTTTTATTCGAAGTTGATTTTCTACATAATAAAAGATCGTTGTCAGATGCACACTTTAAAAGTTTTTCGTTTACCATTATATTCGCAAAATGCGACGTGGCGATCGTCTACCGCTAACACAGAAATGCATATTTAATAGATAGAGTTAGGGTTATGCCATGTGGTGTTTAACACCACTTTCAACGATATTTAATTTATATCATGGCTGTCAGTTTCATTGGTTGAGGAAACTGGAGTACCCAGAGAAAATCACTGACCTGCCCTAGGTCACTGACAAACTTTATCACAGAATGTTGTATCAAGTACACCTCGTCTAAGTGGATTCGAACTCACAACATTAGTGGTGATGTGCACTGATTGTATAGGTAGTTATAAATCCAACTACCATACGATCACGACTGCCCCCATATTTAATAATATATATTTTTTCTTTAAGAAAGAAAGAAAAATTAGGGTTATATTTTTTCTCTGTAAGGGATGTGATATATTGGTTTTTATATTTTTATTTTGAATTGCTATAAAGCTTAAAAGATTATTGTTCTTTGTTATATTTTTATATACAATTAACAAGAATATTTTGGGGTTACAGCTTTCTCAGATTGGGATGTGTACACTGGTAGATCTTACTATGAAACTAATAAAGCTTACGCTTCAGGGCCCCTTATATCCCGGAAACAACTTTTTTAATGAACTAACTTTTCAACAAAATTAATGGAGTTTTTTTTTTAAGTCTTTGTTATTAAAATAAGGCTATTTTAGTAATAGAATCATAAGTCAATGGGTTAATGTACTTAATATTGACCTTAGAATATGCTCCAATTCCAATTTCATATGGCCTCAAAATGTTCCTGTAATTAGTAAAATTTCCAAATTTGGGGGGGGGGTTAGAGCACCTGAATCCCAAGCTGTATGGGCTCCTTGACGTAGCCAGAATCTATTCATAGCCTACAATTTGGCAGTTGGATCCTCGAATTCTTCGTTGGTGCACAGCTTAATAGTTTGACAGCTCAGTCCTTATGTTAGAACCAATCGGAACCACAAACAGACATGAATTCTTAATTCAGGCTGCACTCCTCTGGCATTCAAACACCAAAAATCAAGACTATCACCTCTTTATCCTAACGATCCCCCTCTAATGACCTTCCTCTCTAGTAATTTAGAGAATAAACAAATTCTTTTTTCTTTGCATTGATGTTGGGTGGTGCGATCTTGGTTCCTACAAATGTTTCTTCGTTTTTGGTAATTTTCGATTATATCTTTTTTAGTGTTTTAATGTTAAACTAAACAATAGATGTATAGGTCAAGTTGTTCTTATGAGTTTGGTCCATAGTTAGCAGGGTGATATTTTTATATGTATACATGTATTTCTGCTGTTTCCTTAGTCAGCAACTAGTGCTTCAGTTCCCATATTTATTGAGATATTTCTGTTTTCTAGCATAAAATGCTTATAACCCAGTACAGCAATTTTAATAAAAATCTGAGATATAGTGGTTAAATTAAAAACAAACAATTATCAGAATCTCCCATATGGAACAACACCATTGAAGAAGATACCATCCGTTACTCAGACCTCTTTGCTGGTGGGAAAGGGATCAATGTTTGGCCCATTGTCAAGGACTCCACCCCAACACCCTGTTCATGGCCCTTTTGACCTTGTTGGTTATTCTTGCTGGCTGCAAAAGGGCCCACATAATATTTCAGGGACCTTAAAATGTAGGTCCTCCACTGGATGTGTACCTATTCATTACTTCTAGAGATGTTATCTATATACATTGTCTGTACATCTTTAATTTTGTCAAATGCAACTTTCACAAGAAAAAGATTTTTAGTACATTTATTTTACATGTTTTTTAATCTGATATATTTATTATTACATGTACCTGACATATTTGTATAATAATTACATCTAAACATTTTGGCATCTTTAAAATAGATTATGATGGGATGAGTCTGGGAGTAGAAAGAGTGTTTCATCATCTGTAAAACTTGCAATAATTTGGATTAATAAATGTTTAGAATTTTATATTTTATTAGTTAACTCAAAAAATTAAGAACATCACAAAAGGTCCTTAAATACACAAGAAATAATGTACATCTTTGTAGTTGGTACCGGTAGTTGCATGGTGTAACGGTCTTAATGTGATTATAGTTGCCCTACTATCCAAATTACGTTGTCACAATGCTTTGACAACGTAATTTGGCTATACAAGTCCTTTCAGGGTTGTACATTTTTTGTAGTTGTATAACTATATAGAGATGGTTGTAGTTGCGTCGTCTAAAGGTCTTTAGGTGGTCGTAGTTACATTGTATAAAGGTCCCTAGGTGGTTGTAGTTACGTTGTCTAAAGGTGCCTATGTGGTTGTAATTAAGTCATGTAAAGGTCCTTTGGTGGTTGTAATTACGTCGTATAAAGGTCCTATGATGGTTGGTAGTTACGTTGTGTAAACGTCCTTAATTGGTTGTATTTACCTCGTATTAAGGTCCTGTGATGGTTGGTGGTTACGTTGTGTAAACGTCCTTACATGGTCATGGTTGTCGTTTGGTTGTAGAAAGGTCTTTTACTACGTAGTACCACAACGTGGTAGTTACGCTTAGGGGAGTCTACAAATCGGCGTAGTTAAAACGTAAAATGCTTACGTTGTAACAACGAAAAAGTTACGTTGTCACTACGTTTTGACAACGTAATTTGGCTAGTAGGGCTGTGACAAAGGCGTATTACACACGGGGTATATCCATGGTAATCTGTGACAAAGGCGTATTACAAACGGGGTATATCCATGGTAATCTGTGACAAAGGCGTATTACAAACGGGGTATATCCATGGTAATCTGTGACAAAGGCGTATTACAAACGGGGTATATCCATGGTAATCTGTGACAAAGGCGTATTACACACGGGGTATATCCATGGTAATCTGTGACAAAGATAGTCCGCCATCAGGTTTTACCAAGTCATGATGGCGACCGTAAAGCTTACGAAGTGATGACTGACTTCATCTTGATCAATAGGAGCCCCTGGTTATCTATTTGCGTTGTTAGAAATCCTGATAGGAAACACAACTGCAGGTGCTGTTGGAATGCTTATGCATATAAACGGAAAGTTCACTTATGAAAATTGAAAATATGTCTCTGGTCGTAATTTCTTTCTCAACAGACCCTTACTGTCAATTTCTAGGTGTATGTCAAGGTATGAAGCAGACCTAGCTGTATTTGTTATATCCTTTATTCCAAGTTCAATGGGGGTATATATGCTATCAACATAGTTCCCAAACATGAAATTATTCACTGACAGGACATCATCTATAAAGCAGAATGTGAAATTAAAAGAAACGGATAAAAGTAAAAGCAAAAACAAAATGAAAAACAAACAAAATGTAGTCGGTTGTCATTATAACGGGGAAATATTGACACGAAAAGATCAAAACATATAAACAATCAGGGGCGGATCCAGGATTTCAAGTTAGGGGAGGCGCACTTAAAAAAAATTGCGCCGAGTGGAGGGAGGCGCGAAAATTTTTGGGGTATTTCGTGTGAAAAATCACGATTTTACGCAAAAAAATCATATTTTTTCCCAATTTTAGGGGGGGGGGGCGCGCGCCGGGTGCGTCCCCCCCCCCCCCTGGATCCGCCCCTGACAATGTAGCTTAATACGAACAAGTAAAGAAAGGCCTTTATCCTGTAAGTTGAACTGTATGCTAATTTAAGGTGAACATCTTCACATGTTTAGTATTTATTTACCTTGTATGTGGAGATTTAAATATCGGCACCTCGGGCGACCTTACCTTGACATGGTCATGTATTTTAATGACAAAAGTGGGCCAATAATATTATGCAGCGTGTTATTTTTTTCTTAATGTCTATAGATACCGTTCACCTATCATGAATAAATAAACTGTTCAAAGAAACAGCCACACATTTAAAAAAAAAAGCGACGCCATTTTATACTACGCTTAGTTTGTTTGCATAGTAAGATATATCGATTTAAGAAGGTCAGAAAATGTACACAAGCAGCTTATAACTTGTATAGATATATTTATATATAACAGGAACGGCCACACTTATATTTATATATATATATGTACCACGTATGATTTACATTCTTCAAAGTGTGTAGTAGTTATCCATATCTGTCGGAGTTTAGCCAATTAAAACAGTGGAAGCATGTTACATCAAAGTGACAACAATGTTGATGTAAACACATTTTTAACATTTATTCTCGTGTTATTGGTCAGTTATATAATTTGGAGTTATTATTTTAGTGTTCGAATAAATATTCCCGGACCAACTCCGTGGCCCATTGTCGGAAATATCCCAAATTTACTTGGTGTCAGAAATGTTGGAAAAAGATTTCTAGAATTCCAAAAACAATATGGAGATATGGTATTACTACGACTTGGGTCTCAACCTTTTGTTGTGTTTTTTGGATATAAGGCTGTACACGAGGCCTTGATTACAAACGGAGAAAAGACAAAGTTTAGACCAAACTGGCTCTATCTCTTCCGTACAGTATTTCCTAAATTAACAGGTGAGTATCTTAAATTAAAAATATTTGATCTTTTGATTTATTTTTTCTTCGAATTTCTATATCTCCCATGCATCCTGTCATTATTCACATGCACTTTTTTTTTTTTTTTTTTTTACACCAATGAGAAGGCTGGATGACTGGTGAAGGTCGTCGACTTCTGATCGAGGTTATTGGACAGTACTGACGTAGGTTCGATACTCATCTTAACCGGAGAGTTTGTCGGTCATTTCGATCTAACTGCTCCTAGTTTTATCTCCCATTATGGGAGATAAAACCAGGAGCAATTAGTGTCCCATTATAACTTGTTTTCATCAAATATAAACTAAGCAAATTGCTGAACTAGACAAAAAGTAAGAAGACATCAAAGGTGAAATCAGAAGCCATGAATCGAAGGACAACAGAAAAGGCATTCTCTATCCAGAGTTGTCGTTCCAGCTACGCTTACACAACAATGGAGTGTAGCGTAAGCAGGAACGACAACTCTGGATAGAGAATGCAGAAAAAGGACAAAATGACAAACAATGATCCACAAATCACTACAAAGAAAACTAATGATTGCGCAACACCGGGGGTGAAATCAGGTACTCCGGAAGGATAGGCATTTCCTGCTTCACTAGTGTCACTCGTCGTGTTACTATATTACAAAATCAAGTTATAAGTTATGAAATAGGAATGAATAACGGGGTTGTGAAATAGGAAAATGGAACACGTACATCACGAGGTATTCTATGTCACATATATTCCGTAACAGTTAACCAAGTCATGATGGCGACCGTAAAATTTAAAAATGAATTGATTAAGTCATTGAACCGTATCATTGAATAAAATTACAAAACATGGATTCAATCTCACAGGTACTCAGGAATATTATCCTCCCTCTTTTTGTAACCCCCTACTACTAGTTTTGATGTGTCAATTGTATTAATTACCTAAGATCAATTAACAACACTTAATTTTGTATCCGCTGTTTAATTATGGGTTAGGGGCTATGGGATTTAACGCCACTTTCAACAATATTTCAATTATATATTGACTGATAATAGATAAAAATAAATTGATCTGATAGATGCAAAGAAATAAAATAAAAAAATAAAAAAGTAACGTAAAAAATAACATGATTTTTGTTTCATCAGAAAAAAATATGGCTTTGGGGAAATATAGCCCCCCACCCCATCAAGTTAAATGGTCAAGACTGCCAGATTTTCCCCCCTGATTATATGATTATAGCACGAAAACAAATTATAACTAAATCAAATGTTTTTCATTATCTTTATTATTTTAAGGTATATTCTTTACTGATGGTCAAATATGGTCTGACGGAAGAAAGTTTACAATCGTGGCACTTAAAGATTTTGGTGTTGGTGAAAAGACAATTGATGAACGAATCAACGAAGAAGTGCAATATTTAGTGGAAGAGTTCGCGAAACAGCCAGAGAAGCCTGTAGAAATCAAAAAGATTTTTCCAATGGCAACTTCTAACATTATCTCAAACATTATTTTTGGATCAAGGTATTTATTTTATTAGTTTATGGACGATATACATGAGACAGCTGGATCGTCGTGCTCGTGATTGTATGGAGAGGGTGATAATGTTTAACGCCACATTCAACAATATTTCAGTTATATCGTGGCTTTCAGTTTTATTGGCGGAGGACACCGGAGTACCAGGAGAAAACCAACCAACGACCAGACGGAAGTCACTAACAAACTTAATGTCGAGTCGATCGTATAGTAGTTGAATTCACAACTACCTGTACAATCCATCAGTGCCTATCACCGCTTAGATACGATAACGTAACCCTCAGTCCGCTTTTGCTCCCAGCGAGGGTTACGAATCGGTCCCATTCAACGTATGGGAGCAGCGCCCGGAGTGATTCACACCGGGCGGGTTTTTGTCCTAATTCCGTTGTAAGTGGTTGGAAACATTAACGGGGGTGAAAGATAAATATATTTAGGTAAACCTTGAGGTGTTAAGTAAACGCTGCATCAATCCATGGTAGACTTATATCCATCTGAAAATTTGATTGCATGAAATCTTCTTTCTGTCCGACATTTTGTTTACAAGTTGCTATTTCACGTGCACTTGCCTCGTTTTGGAGATATCCTTATTTGGATCAATCGTAGTAAAAATTAATAGTAAATTTTTTTATATTTGGCATTCAGATCCATATATGGATAGGCTCCGCCCATCACGAGAGTATACGTAAGGTGCCATGGCGGACAAGAAATAATTTTCGAATACTAAATCGATCGTGAAGGTAGAAACAGGTATTGTAACACTTATTTCGTATCGCCATTACTTAGAAATTGTAGGGAATAATAAGTTATGACCAGATATGCAAAAAGAAAGTTGAAATATTCAGTTAACGAAAATTTTAATTTTCTCCCATACGTTGAATGGGACCGATTCGTAACCCTAACTGGAGCACAAGCGGAATGAGGGTTACGTTATCGTATCTAATCACCGCTAACGTTGTGAGTTCGAATCCCGCTCATGGCAAAGTATACTCGATACAACATTATATCTTGATGATTGTTCAGGACTTGCGACAGGTCGGTGGTTTTCTCCGGTTTCATCCACAAATAGAACTAATTGCCACAATATAGCTAAAATGTTGTTGAAAGTGGCGTTGCACCCAATAACCCTAACCCTAACATGACACAACATGATACGCATTATTCAAAATTTCCCTATATATTTCATATAAAACTACACTGTACTTGCAAATTGTGTCTTACACTTTCCGTCCACATACCGGGTATATAGCATAAAATCGTATAATGGATACATTAGAAATAAATCGTGTCCATAACGCTTGATTGTTCACTGCACATGGTCAACGTCATCGGTCATATATGATTCGAAGTGTTTATCGGATAATAATACACATAATTAAATGTATCTTGTATCTTGTATATCCAATACGTATAAGATACAGTATACTATTGAAACAAAAGAAGCGGCCCACATAACAGGTTTCTTTTCCCCGCATTCGTACTCGGGAGAAGGCCTGTCCGTATTGGATATGACGGGTTTCTTTTCCCGCATTCGTACTCAAGGGAAGACATGTCCGTATTGGATATAACTGGTTTCTTTTCCCGCATTCGTACTCAAGGGAAGACATGTCCGTATTGGATATAACTGGTTTCTTTTCCCGCATTCGTACTCAAGGGAAGACATGTCCGTAATGGATATAACTGGTTTCTTTTCCCGCATTCGTACTCAAGGGAAGACATGTCCGTATTGGATATAACTGGTTTCTTTTCCCGCATTCGTACTCAAGGGAAAACGTGTCCGTATTAGATATAACTGGTTTCTTTTCCCGCATTCGTACTCAAGGGAAGGCTAGTACGAATGCGGGGAAAAGAAATCCGTTATAGGATACTTATACCCAATACGGGCAACTTCTTTTGTTTCAATAGTAATGCAACTGACTGTTTGATGTTTACTTTTCTTGTCAGGTAACTGTGTGACGTTTACCTTTCTTGTCAGGTAATTGGTTGACGTTTCCCCTTTTGACAGGTAACTAATTGATTTAACCTTTCTTGTCGGGTAAATGTGTGACGTTTGCCGTTCTTGTAAGGTAACCTCTTGACGTTTCCCTTTTTGTCAGGTAACTAATTGACGTTTGCCTTTCTTGTCAGGTAACTGGTTGATGCTTACCTTTCTTGTCAGGTAACTAGTTGACGTTTACCTTTCTAATCAGGTAACTGGTTGATGTTTACCTTTCTTGTCAGGTAACTAGTTGACGTTTACATTTCTTGTCAGGTAACTGGTTGATGTTTACCTTTCTTGTCAGGTAACTGGTTGATGTTTACATTTCTTGTCAGGTAGCTGGTTGATGTTTAACTTTCTTGTCAGGTAACTGGTTGATGTTTACCTTTCTTGTCAGGTAACTGGTTGATGTTTACCTTTCTTGTCAGGTAACTGGTTGATGTTTACCTTTCTTGTCAGGTAACTGGTTGATGTTTACCTTTCTTGTCAGGTAACTGGTTGATGTTTACCTTTCTTGTCAGGTAACTGGTTGATGTTTACCTTTCTTTTCAGGTAACTGGTTGATGTTTACCTTTCTTTCATTTTCAGGTTTGAATATGATGATCCAGATTTTAATGCACTTTTAAGTCATGTTAACTTCTTCTTTAAAACAGTCACCATCAACAGTCCTGTGAACTTCTTCCCTGTTCTGGCCAAACTGGTTCCCAACAATAAAGTAAGATTACATAGTTTTAAACGGAGATTTTGAAGATATCAAGGAGGTAATCAGAATCAGTAAATCGAAGAAGAGCAGACAACACAATGGCCAAAAGAAAAAGGACAAAAAGACAAACAACTATCTACAAAACATACACATAAAACTAAAGATCGAGTAACACGTACTCCACTATTGACTGAAAACCGGGGGTGAACTCAGGTGCTCCGGAAGGGTTAGCAATAATTACAACCTATAATGATGCTAAGATTCTGACAACAGGTGGACGAACCATATGGCATGGTGTCCGCCATGAAAATCATTGATTGAATAATTCAATTTTAGAAAGGGAGAGGAGATTTGTTGCATTTCTAGGGTTCACAAAATCGACATAATAACCACAGAAGGGGCCGCCGTGTTCGTGATCGTATGGTAGTTGGATTTATAACTACCTATGCAATCAGTGCCTATCACCACTAACGTTATGAGCTCGAATCCCGTTCAGATGGAGTGTATTCGATACACCATTATGCGATAAAATTTGTCAGTGACTTGCGACAGGTCGATGGTTTTCTTCGGGCATTCCAGTTTCCTCCACCAATAAAACTAGCCGCCACGATATAGCTGAAATATTGTTGAAAGTGGTGTTAAACACCATAATACCATCCCAATAACCACTGAATCACACTGAACTATTCATAGAGGCCCCAATTGTTAGTTAATTGTTGTATACACAAAGAATGGTAAAAATGGAAATTTTCACATCTAATTTCAAAGTTTGTATCTCTACTATTGTCGGACGGAATGCAGAGCCGTCTTCACAGAACTATAGACCCCCGGGAAAGGAAGTGCATTGGGGTCCCTTCATACACAACCACTCACAAGAATAAAAATTAATTGTCGATAGAATTAAACATATATTTACAATATAGTATTGGTACTTTCAACAAAATCAGTGTTTAAACATTTAAAAACATGCTGTACACAACATGCATAGATAGCATGGGGCCCCTATGCTCATAGGGCCCCGGACAACTGCCCAGCGTGCCCATGCATTAATACGGCACTGGTTATTGCACATACAAATAATGGTAAAATCAAATTTTTCACAGCTCATTTCAAAGTTTTATATCTCTACTATTGTCGGACGGAATGTCCCAAAAACCCAGACGTGCGATGATTGTGACAGGCCGCTCTGAATAAGAAAAAAATATTATAGAACAGGGTTTCTGAGAATTCATTATTATTCATGGTATACTGGGGCCGTCGTGGCCGTGATCATATGGTAGTTGGATTTACAAAGTCTATGCAATCAGTACTAGTGCCTATCACCACTGATGTTGTGACTTCGAATCTCGATCAGGGCGAGGTGTACAACATTATATTTGTCAGTGACTTGCGGCAGGTCAGTGGTTTTCCCGGGTCATCCAGTTTCTTGCACCAATAAAACTGACCGCCACGATATAACTGAAATGTTGTTGAAAGTGGCGTTAAACACAATGAAACCATACCAATCTTTAATTTCATTCATTTACAGATCTCGCAAGTTTCCACTCATCTAGAAGCCATTCGGACGTACATACGATCAAGAATAGAGAAAGAACGAGAATCGTTTGATCCTGAGAATATTAGAAATTTTCTAGACCTTTATATTGCAGAGGAGGAAACAAAAGATTCTAAAATTTCAGGTATATTATGAAAGAAAAGAAAGCTTGACAGTGATGGTCAACAATTCCGCTAATATCAACAAACCGCACAATCACCTCTCACCTCAAATCATTGAAATTAAAAAAACATAAGCGCTCATTGGAATGGAATTAACCCTCCCCTTTTTTAATTTCTATTTACATGTTTATTTTCAATAAAATTCCATATCTTTTTCCTTTATTTAACGTGTTCCTGTCCATGATATCAACAATCTTTTGGTAACAACACAAAAGTTTGAAGATACAAATGGAGTAAAATCAGAAGTCGTAAATGAAGAAGGACAGACAATAAAAACAAAAGGACAAACAACGATCTACAAAGCATTACACAGAAAACTGAAGATATAGCAACACGAACCTCACTAAAGCAGAGTGTGAACTTAGGTTGTCCGGAAGGGTTAGCAGTTCTTCCTCCACATGGGAACAGAAAATAAGAACAAAGGGGGTAATTTCGTGTCAAGAGCGCCTTTGGAAAAAAAAGACCATGATATGTAACCTTGAAAAACAATGTCCTGGCTATGACCAAGGATTTATATAGTATATAAATCCTTGCTATGACGAAAAAGGTAACATTTTAATACAGGCGACTGCTTAATAGAGGTGACCACATATGTAGGCTTGACTGTATATATTTCTGATTTCCAGAGGATTTCGTCTTCCAAGTTATAACTGACCTATATCAGGCAGGAACTGAAACAACTTCAGTGACCTTACAATGGTGCATGTTGTATATGTTAAAGTACCCAGGTGTTCAGACAAAATGTCGAAACGAAATTTTAAAGGAATGTTTCCAACACAATCAAATAAGTAATTACGATTTCCATCTCATAAAAATGAATTGCTTCCCTTTGTAGGCTTCAAATTTAATTATGATTTCCATCTCATAAAAATGAATTGCCTCCCTTTGTAGGCTTCAAATGTAATTACGATTTCCATCTGATAAAAATGAATTGCCTCCCTTTGTAGGCTTCAAATTTAATTATGATTTCCATCTAATAAAAATGAATTGCTTCCCTTTGTAAGCTTTAAATTTAATTACGATTTCCATCTGATAGAAATGAATTGTTTCCCTTTGAATTAAGGCTTCAAATTTAAATACTATTTCCATCTGATAAAAATGAATTGCTTCCCTTTTTATGCTTCAAATTTAATTACGATTTTCATCTGATAAAAATGAATTGCTTCCCTTTTTACGATTTCCATCTGATAGAAATGAATTGTTTCCCTTTGAATTAAGGCTTCAAATTTAAATACTATTTCCATCTGATAAAAATGAATTGTCTCCCTTTGTAGGCTTCAAATTTAATTATGATTTCCATCTAATAAAAATGAATTGCTTCCCTTTGTAAGCTTTAAATTTAATTACGATTTCCATCTGATAGAAATGAATTGTTTCCCTTTGAATTAAGGCTTCAAATTTAAATACTATTTCCATCTGATAAAAATGAATTGCTTCCCTTTGTATGTTTCAAATTTAATTACGATTTCCATCTGATAAAAATGAATTGCTTCTCTTTTCAGACTTCAAATTTAATTACGATTTCCATCTCATAAAAATGAATTGCTTCCCTTTGTATGTTTCAAATTTAATTATGATTTCCATCTGATAAAAATGAATTGCTTCTCTTTTCAGACTTCAAATTTAATTACGATTTCCAACTCATAAAAATGAATGGTGTCTGGTCAGTTTTTCCCATGTCAGATTTGTCCCAACCAATTTGTCCCAAAGTTTTGCCAATTTGTCCCACTTTAGGACAATTTGTCCCAACTGTAATTTATTAATGTGAATCATTTTTTTTTTTAGATTTAATCAAATAAAAAAGATGGAATATGTTCAATATAGACAATAAAAATATTGCTCTGTGTAATAAGCCACTACCTCACTTGACTATCCTAATTTTAAGCTATAATTTGGTTATAGTTCTTTGATGATAGATCAAACATATGCTTCAATAATCAGCTTGGGCATAATTATTGAATAATCTGACTGAAGTACAGGTTATTTTTATTTTTAATATTACGGTACTTGATTGCTTTTTGATTGGCAATTTTTTTAGCATCAAGTCAATTAGTATAGTTAATGTTTATAGAACAGTTACTCTTAACCAGTTTTGTGTATATTTTACAATATAGTTTTTACTCACCAGGCTGTCCTTTTCATGAAACCAAATACAAGCTTAAACATCAAAGAAACAAAAAAAATATGCAATCAGCTGGGAGGTGGGGGAAGACAAAATAGTGTCTTCTTATAGGTCAAATACATTAAAACCAATCATATTAAAGCATTACAAAAAAACAAATATAAAAGGAAAATGCTTAGTCATTGCATACATAAACTTTCATCATGTCATCCAAATGTGTTATCTGTAGTCGGCCAGTTCGTGTTAAAAACCATGCCTTCACAGATCAAGCTCTTTGTTGTGATTTGTGTAATTCTTGGACCCACAGAACCTGCTGTAGTGGTAAGTACAAATGTATTATATATTTATTATATTCCAATTAGGAATGAAAGAATAATGCACTTTTTGTCATAATAATTTCGATAATTATGTCTGTAAAAGGAAATGGACTTCAACAAAATTGATTCATCAAAAGATTATTTTCAAACTGTTGATTTTACATTTCTATTAATTTTTTTAAAGCAGAAAACACTCATCCTACTATTATTAATATTATTTTATTTTCATTAGTATGTCAATGAGTGCTAGATGTTTTTACTTTTTAATTATTTATTTAATATCAGTCTGGAATAGAGTTCTACAAAGATGTGTATTTTAGTACTAGACTTCGACTGTAAAGATCCTGCTAATGTCTATTCAGTCAAAGTAAAATTGAAGATGAAGTTAGCTTAAATTGATCTGGTGTATTATTATTTAAATTGATAAAAGACAACATTCATTGTTAGTCAAATAATTAAATGTCAAATAATAGATTTATATATACATTTGAACTCTTTGCTTATCTGAGTACATACATGTATTACTATTGGATTTAAAAAAAATATTTTTAGACCATATAAATCAATATTTTACACTTATTGACTGGGTATGAGGGTAATAGCACTTTTATTGTCCCCAAGATACCAACTATTTTCGGAGGCAACGCCGAGGAAAATAGTTGATACAGAGGGGACAATTAAAGTGCTATTACCGGAATATCAAGTCTATAGTACTATATAAATCCTTGGTATGCTGTATACCAGTTTTCTTAAATTCAGGTTTCTTTCATCATGTCAATATATTAATAATATTTTATTGATTTTATTATTTATTTGCAGATGTGTTCCTATGCAGCTCCAGTTGGTTTCAGAGCAGAAACTCTCCAGGACACAAAGAACATCTTCACGAAGCACACAGGCAAAGGTGTGGGATCACTACAGCAATGGTGAAATCAGTCCATCTCAACTTTTGAAGACTGTAGAACTCTTAGTGGCCCCAAAGAGCTCTTAAAGACCATTATTGAACTCTCTCTCACCAAGGACATTTACTTAACTCTCACAAAGGACATGTATTGAAGTAAATGATTGTTATGCAGTTATTCATGCATCAGTTGAGACAGTATTTGACCTTTATATTTATGTTTATGTTCTCCTTGTGCTTTGTTTGGTTTTTTTTTCTGTGTTTTATGAATACTTAAAATGAATTGAAAGTTATTGTATATTTGATAGAGAAGTAGAGGTGGCAAGAAGCTGAATGTTGCATGAAGAAATGTTGTAGAGAGTAAATGCTACAAAAGAAAATGTCTATGATTTTATAAAAAGTGAGAAAGAAATGTAGTAAGGAAATTGTATGAATGAGAAAGAATAGTAAAAATATATGAGAGTGAGAGTGAAAGGAGGTGTGAAAAAGAGTAGCAGAAACAGCCAGTTTTTTAATTATATGGTTGTGTGAAAGGAGAGAGAATAGTGCTACAACTGTATGACTGTGTGTACACATGCACTGTAATAGTTAAAAATTCTCTTGTGTAAAATAAATAAATCTTACAAGTTTATTTCAATACGGAGCAATATAATCTTATTTTTCAATCTTATTGTTATTTGGGTCTGTTGAACAAGAATTCACACCAATAACAATAAGGGTATGGAGTAAAATATGCAAATAACACCCTCTAAAAAGAAAAAAAATGTAGAGAAACTGCAATATTGAGATTCAGTCTCAACACCCAAAGTTATAAGCACACACATTTCTTTAAAATTTTGAGAGAAGAAAAAATATAACCATTTTGAAAAAAGTTGGGACAAATTGACCTGGGACAAATTGGAACTGGGACAAATTGACCAAAGTTGGGACAAATTGACCTGTATCCAAATGAATTGCTTCCCTTTGTATGCTTCAAATTTAAATCGGTAAACTGTCTCTTTCGAGCAAGGATTAAAGAATTACCTTTACAAGATGTTGGTAACATTAATTATATATAAGTGTATACAATGATTACCATGGAAACGACGTTTATATTGACCATAATATTTGTATCCTGAAAGTCGACTTTTCATTTACTGTGGTGTGTGGAAACCTCCATATTAAAAAGCCATGCTTCTCTCAAGTTCATACTAATTCACAACATTCAGAAAATACCAAACAGGATACTCAGAAGCTGTATACTGAAGACGGACAGACGATACAATGGCATAAAGAGGAAGGAAAAAAGACTAAAAAATATGGAAGATATCAAAGGGGTAATTAGAGCGTAAGCCGAAGGACAAACGATAGAATGTCGAAGGACAAACGATTGCATGTCGAAGGACAAACGATTGAATGTCGAAGGACAAATGATTGCATGTCGAAGGACAAACGATAGAATGTCGGAGGACAAACGATAGAATGTCCAACAAAAGAAAAGAGACAAACAATGATCTATAAAACACTATAAAACTAAATATTGAACAACATAAACCACACAAAAAACTGGGGCTGAACTCATGTGCTTCGGGAGGGTATGGAGTACCTGCTTTACTTGTGAAGCCCGTCGTGTTGTTAATCTTGTTGAAAAACCGGTGATAAGTCATCAAAGTGAAAAGTAGGCTAATCTCTGTTTTAATATTGGAACTCTACTTACAAATAACCACAGATATGTTCGGATTTGTCGTTACCACAATCTGATCATGTTCACAGTGACAACTTGTCACCGGGTTTGTAACCAGAGTAGCACGAAGGGTGCAACTTGTGGAGCAAGACGTGCTTGTTCTACCGGAACAACCGAGTTCAACCCGGTTAATAGTGTGGTTAATGTTGCTCGAACTTTAATTTCTGTGTAGTGTTTTGTAGATCATTGCTTGCCGTATTGTCCTTTTTCTTTTTTGACCATTGTAATAATTGCCTGTTCTTTGATTTACACTTCTGATTACCCCTTTGGTATCTTCAAACTTTTTCTTAATCTTAGGTTTGTTTTTTCTATTATATAGACTAGTAATTATCAAATCATTATAGGTGATTGGTGATGGCAGATTTCCTTCATCTAAAGATAAACAGACATTGCCTTATGTTATGGCGACTATATATGAAGTACAGAGGTTATCATCAGTGGGTAAGCAATGTTATTATTATTGTCACTAGGTCGATACATCTGCTGGTGGACTATTACTTCCCGAGTGTACCATCCTCTCAGTAATCAGTGTTTCGTACTGACATGTTTTTTTTTTTTAAATATCTACGTTTTCATTACTATCACTGGGTCGATACCTCTAATGGTGGTATATTAGTAACCGAGTGTACCATCCTCTCAGGAATCAGTGTTTCGGTACTGACATGATTTATTAGATATCTACGTTTTCATTACTATCACTGGGTCGATACCTCTAATGGTGGACTAGTAGTCTCTGATAGTATCATCCTCCCAGTAGTCAGTGTTTCGACACTTCCATGGTTTGCATCGAAATTTACATTTCCTAAATCATGTAAATGAAATATTGTTGAAAGTACCTCATAGTAAAAGCCTTGAATGACATATGGCATATAACTACACTAGTTCTGTCTCCACTTAGGCACATAAAACTTGTTTGACTCCGCCACTTTTTAGTGAGGTGCCTGTACCAAGCCAGGTAAATGAGCTGTCATCTATTTGTGTGTTAGAGGTCATCTATTTGTGTGTTAGAGGTCATCTATTTGTGTGTTAGAGGTCATCTATTTGTGTGTTAGAGGTCATCTATTTGTGTGTTAGAGGTCATCTATTTGTGTGTTAGAGGTCATCTATTTGTGTGTTAGAGGTCATCTATTTGTGTGTTAGAGGTCATCTATTTGTGTGTTAGAGGTCATCTATTTGTGTGTTAGAGGTCATCTATTTGTGTGTCAGGGTATCGGTTTTGTCTCTTTCTATGATTTTGATATTTTATTTTAGAACTGTTCTGACAGTGTGGTATTTTAGAATTGTTCTGACAGTGTGGTATTTTAGAACTGTTCTGACAGTGTGGTATTTTAGAACTGTTCTGACAGTGTAGTATTTTAGAACTGTTCTGACAGTGGTATTTTAGAACTGTTCTGACAGTGTGGTATTTTAGAACTGTTCTGACAGTGTAGTATTTTAGAACTGTTCTGACAGTGTGGTATTTTGGAACTGTTCTGACAGTGTGGTATTTTAGAACTGTTCTGACAGTGTAGTATTTTAGAACTGTTCTGACAGTGTGGTATTTTGGAACTGTTCTGACAGTGTGGTATTTTTAGAACTGTTCTGACAGTGTGGTATTTTAGAATTGTTCTGACAGTGTGGTATTTTAGAACTGTTCTGACAGTGTAGTATTTTAGAACTGTTCTGAGAGTGTGGTATTTTAGAACTGTTCTGACAGTGTGGTATTTTATAACTGTTCCGACAGTGTGGTATTTTTAGAACTGTTCTGACAGTGTGGTATTTTGGAACTGTTCTGACAGTGTGGTATTTTTAGAACTGTTCTGACAGTGTGGTATTTTAGAATTGTTCTGACAGTGTGGTATTTTAGAACTGTTCTGACAGTGTAGTATTTTAGAACTGTTCTGAGAGTGTGGTATTTTAGAACTGTTCTGACAGTGTGGTATTTTAGAACTGTTCCGACAGTGTGGTATTTTTAGAACTGTTCTGACAGTGTGGTATTTTGGAACTGTTCTGACAGTGTGGTATTTTTAGAACTGTTCTGACAGTGTGGTATTTTAGAATTGTTCTGACAGTGTGGTATTTTAGAACTGTTCTGACAGTGTAGTATTTTAGAACTGTTCTGAGAGTGTGGTATTTTAGAACTGTTCTGACAGTGTGGTATTTTAGAACTGTTCCGACAGTGTGGTATTTTTAGAACTGTTCTGACAGTGTGGTATTTTGGAACTGTTCTGACAGTGTGGTATTTTTAGAACTGTTCTGACAGTGTGGTATTTTAGAATTGTTCTGACAGTGTGGTATTTTAGAACTGTTCTGACAGTGTAGTATTTTAGAACTGTTCTGACAGTGTGGTATTTTAGAACTGTTCTGACAGTGTAGTATTTTAGAACTGTTCCAACAGTGTGGTATTTTTAGAACTGTTCTGACAGTGTGGTGTTTTGGAACTGTTCCGACAGTGTGGTATTTTTAGAACTGTTCTGACAGTGTGGTATTTTGGAACTGTTCTGACAGTGTGGTATTTTTAGAACTGTTCAGACAGTGTGGTATTTTAGAATTGTTCTGACAGTGTGGTATTTTAGAACTGTTCTGACAGTGTAGTATTTTAGAACTGTTCTGAGAGTGTGGTATTTTAGAACTGTTCTGACAGTGTGGTATTTTAGAACTGTTCCGACAGTGTGGTATTTTTAGAACTGTTCTGACAGTGTGGTATTTTGGAACTGTTCTGACAGTGTGGTATTTTTAGAACTGTTCTGACAGTGTGGTATTTTAGAATTGTTCTGACAGTGTGGTATTTTAGAACTGTTCTGACAGTGTAGTATTTTAGAACTGTTCTGACAGTGTGGTATTTTAGAACTGTTCTGACAGTGTAGTATTTTAGAACTGTTCCAACAGTGTGGTATTTTTAGAACTGTTCTGACAGTGTGGTGTTTTGGAACTGTTCTGACAGTGTGGTATTTTTAGAACTGTTCTGACAGTGTGGTATTTTGGAACTGTTCTGACAGTGTGGTATTTTTAGAACTGTTCTGACAGTATGGTATTTTGGAACTGTTCCGACAGTGTGGTATTTTAGAACTGTTCTGACAGTGTAGTATTTTAGAATTGTTCTGACAGTGTGGTATTTTAGAATTGTTCTGACAGTGTGGTATTTTAGAATTGTTCTGACAGTGTG
This sequence comes from Bathymodiolus brooksi, assembly GCA_963680875.1. Lineage (NCBI taxonomy): Eukaryota > Metazoa > Mollusca > Bivalvia > Mytilida > Modiolidae > Bathymodiolus > Bathymodiolus brooksi. The sequence continues at coordinate 94,942,796 of OY804583.1, read as the reverse complement.
GTATTTTAGAATTGTTCCGACAGTGTGGTATTTTAGAATTGTTCTGCCTTGTGGTATTTCAGAACTGTTCTGACAGTGTGGTATTTTAGAACTGTTCCGACAGTGTGGTATTTTAGAACTGTTCTGACAGTGTAGTATTTTAGAATTGTTCTGACAGTGTGGTATTTTAGAATTGTTCTGACAGTGTGGTATTTTAGAATTGTTCTGACAGTGTGGTATTTTAGAATTGTTCCGACAGTGTGGTATTTTAGAACTGTTCTGCCGTGTGGTATTTTAGAATTGTTCTGACAGTGTGGTATTTCAGAACTGTTCTGACAGTGTGGTATTTTAGAATTGTTCTGACAGTGTGGTATTTTAGAATTGTTCTGACTGTGTGGTATTTTTAGAACTGTTCTGACAGTGTGGTATTTTAGAACTGTTCTGACAGTGTGGTATTTTAGAATTGTTCTGACAGTGTGGTATTTTAGAATTGTTCTGACAGTGTAGTATTTTAGAACTGTTCTGACAGTGTGGTATTTTAGAACTGTTCTGACAGTGTGGTATTTTAGAACTGTTCTGACAGTGTGGTATTTTATAATTGTTCTGACAGTGTGGTATTTTAGAATTGTTCTGACAGTGTGGTATTTTAGAATTGTTCTGACAGTGTGGTATTTTAGAATTATTCTGACAGTGTAGTATTTTAGAACTGTTCTGACAGTGCAGTATTTTAGAACTGTTCTGACAGTGTAGTATTTTAGAACTGTTCTGACAGTGTGGTATTTTAGAACTGTTCTGACAGTGTGGTATTTTAGAACTGTTCTGACAGTGTGGTATTTTAGAACTGTTCTGACAGTGTAGTATTTTAGAATTGTTCTGACAGTGTAGTATTTTAGAAATGTTCTGACAGTGTGGTATTTTAGAATTGTTCTGACAGTGTGGTATTTTAGAATTGTTCTGACAGTGTGGTATTTTAGAATTGTTCTGACAGTGTGGTATTTTAGAACTGTTCTGACAGTGTAGTATTTTAGAACTGTTCTGACAGTGTAGTATTTTAGAACTGTTTTGACAGTGTGGTATTTTAGAAATGTTCCGACAGTGTGGTATTTTAGAATTGTTCTGACAGTGTGGTATTTTAGAACTGTTCTGACAGTGTAGTATTTTAGAATTGTTCTGACAGTGTGGTATTTTAGAATTGTTCTGACAGTGTGGTATTTTAGAATTGTTCTGACAGTGTAGTATTTTAGAATTGTTCTGACAGTGTGGTATTTTAAAACTGTTCTGACAGTGTGGTATTTCAGAGCTGTTCTGACAGTGTGGTATTTTAGAACTGTTCTGACAGTGTAGTATTTTAGAATTGTTCTGACAGTGTGGTATTTTAGAACTGTTCTGACAGTGTGGTATTTTAGAACTGTTCTGACAGTGTGGTATTTTAGAATTGTTTTGACAGTGTGGTATTTTAGAACTGTTCTGACAGTGTGGTATTTTAGAACTGTTCTGAAAGTGTGGTATTTTAGAATTGTTCTGACAGTGTGGTATTTTAGAATTGTTCTGACAGTGTAGTATTTTAGAACTGTTCTGACAGTGTGGTATTTTAGAATTGTTCTGACAGTGTGGTATTTTAGAATTGTTCTGACAGTGTAGTAATTTAGAACTGTTCTGACAGTGTGGTATTTTAGAACTGTTCTGACAGTGTAGTATTTTAGAACTGTTCTGACAGTGTGGTATTTTAGAACTGTTCTGACAGTGTGGTATTTTAGAACTGTTCTGACAGTGTGGTATTTTAGAACTGTTCTGACAGTGTAGTATTTTAGAATTGTTCTGACAGTGTAGTATTTTAGAAATGTTCTGACAGTGTGGTATTTTAGAATTGTTCTGACAGTGTGGTATTTTAGAATTGTTCTGACAGTGTGGTATTTTAGAATTGTTCTGTCAGTGTGGTATTTTAGAACTGTTCTGACAGTGTAGTATTTTAGAACTGTTCTGACAGTGTAGTATTTTAGAACTGTTTTGACAGTGTGGTATTTTAGAAGTGTTCCGACAGTGTGGTATTTTAGAATTGTTCTGACAGTGTGGTATTTTAGAACTGTTCTGACAGTGTGGTATTTTAGAATTGTTCTGACAGTGTGGTATTTTAGAATTGTTCTGACAGTGTAGTATTTTAGAATTGTTCTGACAGTGTGGTATTTTAGAACTGTTCTGACAGTGTGGTATTTTAGAATTGTTCTGACAGTGTGGTATTTTATAATTGTTCTGACAGTGTGGTATTTTAGAATTGTTCTGACAGTGTAGTATTTTAGAATTGTTCTGACAGTGTGGTATTTTAGAACTGTTCTGACAGTATGGTATTTTAGAACTGTTCTGACAGTGTGGTATTTTAGAATTGTTCTGACAGTGTTGTATTTTAGAACTGTTCCGACAGTGTGGTATTTTAGAATTGTTCTGACAGTGTGGTATTTTAGAACTGTTCTGACAGTGTATTATTTTAGAACTGTTCTGACAGTATGGTATTTTAGAACTGTTCTGACAGCGTGGTATTTTAGAACTGTTCTGACAGTGTAGTATTTTAGAACTGTTCCGACAGTGTAGTATTTTAGAACTGTTTTGACAGCGTGGTATTTTAGAACTGTTTTGACAGCGTGGTATTTTAGAACTGTTCTGACAGCGTGGTATTTTAGAACTGTTCTGACAGTGTGGTATTTTAGAATTGTTCTGACAGTGTGGTATTTTAGAACTGTTCTGACAGTGTGGTATTTTAGAACTGTTCTGACAGTGTGGTATTTTAGAACTGTTCTGACAGTGTGGTATTTTAGAACTGTTCTGACAGTGTGGTATTTTTAGAATTGTTCTGACAGTGTGGTATTTTTTGTTTTTCATTTTATTATATTTGGTTTAAGTTTAGGTTGAGGTTGAGGTTTATAGTGGTTAACGCAACTTTCAACAATATTTCAGTTATATTGTGGCGGCCATTTTTATTGATGGAGAAAACCAGAGTACTCGGAGAAAACCACCGACTGGTCACAAGTAACTGACAAACTTTATCGCTTAATGTTGTATCGAGTATACCTCTCCATGAATGGGGATCCAACTCACAACTTTAGTGGTGATAGACACTGATTGCATAAATCCAACTACCATACGATCACGACCACAATGGCCCCTTCATTTTATTAGACATCCAATGACAGTCGAGCATTATATTAATAGTTAATAGTCCTTTTAACATTTACAGGTCCTGTTGCAGCACCACATGCCGTTTTAGAAGACACTTACATTAATGGCAAGCTTATTCCAAAGAACACTATTTTACTTTGTCATCTTATGTCAGTAAATTATGATACAGCTATGTGGGACAAGCCAGAAGAATTCAACCCTGACAGATTTATTAATGATGAAGGCAACGCATTCAAGCCTGAAGGATTCAGTCCGTTTTCAATGGGTAAATATTTTAAAGGAACATTTCTACATGTTGTACTCAATACTACTCTTTAATTATGAAAAAAAGTTTAAGTTTGTTTGTTTGTTGGTTTGATGGTGTTTAACGCCACTTTCAACAATATTTCAGTTATACTGTGGCGGTCAGTTTTATTGGTGGAGGAAACCGGAGGACCCGGAGAAAACCACCGACCTGTCGCAAGTCACTGATAAGCGTTATCACATAATGTTGTACTGCTCGCCGTGAGCGAGAGTCCAAACCACAACATCAGTGGTGATAGGTACTGATTGCATAGGTAGTTGTAAATCCAACTACCATCCGATCACGACCACGACGGCCCCTCTCTTGATTAAAAGAAAGTTTAAACAGTGATGGTTAACAAACTACACCAATATCAACAAAATGAACAACTACCAGTGACCTCGCAATTCAAACCTTTGAACACCCACCCACACACCATATGGCATATATTATCAACTCTACAATAAACAATATGATAAAATTCACACATCTAATGATTATTATTGCTTTTTTTTAATTAGTAAATGATTTCAAATAAATGAGACATCAGAGGAAAATATATAGATTGTTAAGGATAAGGAATTGTGGTGTTTAATGCCACTTTCAACAGTATTTTGTTTATATCGTGGTGGTCAGTTTTATTTGTTGGAGGACCTATGCATGATTGTAAATATTGAACCAAGACACTTGCATGTAATAACACACGGGAGCTGTCGTGGTTGTAATCGTATGGTAGTTTGATTTACAACTACCTGTGTAATGAGTGCCTATCACCACTAAAGTTGTGAGTTCGAACCCCGTTCATGGCTGGTGTACTCGATAGAACATTATGTGATAAAGTTTGCCAGTGATTTGCGACAGGTCAGTGGTTTTTTCCGGGTACTACGGTTTCCTCCACCAATGAAACTGACCGCCATGATATAACTGAAATATGGTTGAAAGTGACGTTAAACACCATAAACCGAACAAAAAAAATCTCTAATAACACACTATATTACATCATGTTCACAATTGTAGGTCCTAGAATGTGTCTTGGAAGGCAACTAGCAGAAAATGAAGTTTTCTTATTCCTTGCATCCTTCCTACAACGGTTTACTTTTACCAAGGCTAACCCAGGGGATGTCTTGTCAACAGAAGGAGAACAAACAGGGATTACACGTCAACCGATTCCGTTCACAATGTGCTTCAAACCGCGATAATGTTCAAATGGCAGTATACAGTCAAAGTTGGCCATGAGGACACCTGTATTAAAAGGTCATCTTGTTATACGCCCGTCTCGAAACAGGGCCGTATTATGTAATTGGGTATGGCGGGCGTCCACACAGGTTTCCGCACAATAACTTTAGTTCTGTATATCGGATCTTTACCACACTTGGTCACATGATTCCCCTGCGGAAGCGGAAGAACCCTATTTATATTGGGGTCATTAGGTCAATGGTCAAGGTCACCGTTACTATAAATAGAATTGTTGACAACAGGGTCGTTTCCGCACGATAACTTTAGTTCTGTATATTGGATCTTTAACAAGCTTGGTCACATGGTTTCCCTATGAAAGCGGAAGAACCCTATTAATTTTGGGGTCATTAGGTCAAAGATCAAGGTCACCGTTACTATAAATAGAATTTTTGACAACAGGGTCGTTTCCACATAACTTTAGTTCTGTATATTGGATCTTTACCAAACTTGACCACATGATTGCCCTGTGGAAGGGAAAGAATCCTATTTATTTTGGGGTCATTAGGTCAAAGATCAAGGTCACTGTTACTATAAATAGAATTTTTGACAACAGGGTCGTTTCCACATAACTTTAGTTCTGTATATTGGATTTTTACCAAGCTTGACCACATGATTCCCCTATGGAAGGGGAAGAACCCTATATATTTTGGGGTCATTAGGTCAAAGGTCCAGGTCACTGTTACTATAAATAGAATTTTTGACAACAGGATCGTTTCCGCACAATAACTTTAGTTCTGTATATTGGATCTTTACCAAACTTCGCCACATGATTCCCCTGTGGAAGGGGAAGAACCCTATTTATTTTGGGGTCATTACCATTATGCCGTTTGATAATTCATATAGACGGGCGTATTTTGTGATGCACACATTTCTTGTTCTTGTCCTGTCATAGGAAATTTCATATGGATTGATCTTTAGTTTTATGTGTATGCTTTGTAGTTCGATTTACTGATTCTGATTACCCCTTTAGTATCTTCAAACTCTTCTTGTCTCTGTGTTATAAGGCCATTTTTTCTTTGTCCCAAAGGTGACCTCTTAAAACAGATTTGATTGTATATCTATTTGGAGATATGTCATGAAAGGAACACATGTATATATTTCATTGTACAAGTACTATTACATAATAGGGAGCCTTCATTGTTCAAATACTATTACATAGTAGGGAGCCTTCATTGTACAAATACTATTACATAGTAGGGAGCCTTCATTATACAAATACTATTACAACGTAGGGAGCCTTCATTATATTCATGAACAATTGTTATCTGCAACTATTTAACATGAATTTTTTAAATAAAATATATATCTACACCTCCAATTAAAATACCCCCGTATTTGTATCTAGAGTAACACGACGGGTGCCATTAGTGGAGCAGGAACTGCTTACCCTTTTGGAGCACCTGAGTTTACCCCGGTTTTTAGTGGGGTTTGTGTTGCTCAGTCTTTAGTTTTATATGTATGTTTAGAACGTATCGTAAATTGAGAGAGAAATATGAATTGAAAATTTTCTCAAATTAGACATAGCTAGATCAGATGTTTCAAACTTTATCAGAATAAGAATAAGTAATAGTACTCTAATGATTGAAAAAGGCAGACATAGAAAGATAAACTTAGCAAATAGAATTTGTCCCTTATGCAGATCTGAAGTAGAAGATGAATTCCATTTCAGTATGATATGTGATAAGCTTATAGACTAGTCAAAATAGATGAAAAATATGGCAAGCCTCAAAAATATTGCAACAGAATTATTTTGGAAATTTTCCAGTCCTGAAAGGCTTTCTTTGCATCATACTAAAAGTCTACCACAATATCAGTTGGGGAAAATGTATTTTTTGGGTAAAAAAGAGGAAAATTTGTTAAAAATCGTGAAAAACTGGAAATTGCTCATAAAATGTTAGTTCTTGAACAAAGCATCCCAAATCAAAAGTTTAGCAACACTTTTTCAGGTGTTCAATTAAAAAGAAAATATTTTACACTTTTTTCGGAAGTATAAACATCAGATTTTTGGGGTAAAAACATCAAATTTTAGTGAAAAGTTGCGAAAAAATACCGTGACCTGACTGCAAAAGCAAACAACAAAAGGAAAAATAGTAACAGAAGCTCAAAGGTCATACCAATAAAGTAAAATAACTTTATTTGAATCATTTTAAAACTTTATGGCTAAATGTTGATTGGGTAAATGTTGATTTGGGGTAAAAATAGCAAAATTAGCCCAAATTCGTGAAAAACTGAGAAAATCACATATGTTGTTTTTTTTGTGAAAAAATAACTCCAAGTTTAAAGTAATGCAAAGATGTCCACACATTTATGATATAAAACAATATTGAATAAAAAAAAATGAAAGAAATGGGATTTTGGGTGAAAAATTAAAAAATATGCCAAAAATCACCAAAAACTGAGAAAAGCTATCATGGATCATATATGTATTCGAAAATCATTTGAAATGAGATCGAAAGATCAGTTTATGAGCTGTTGTGATAAGCAAAAGAGTTTGGTTGAAAAGATTTAATATTTGTGAAACATTATGTGTGGGTAGGAAGTCTAATTGACCAAAAAGGACGATACCTCAAAAGATATGTTTATGACATTTCTATTGACATCTCTGTAGTATCATTTAGACTGTATTCCAATTAATATTCGGAAAGTTTGAAGTTCTAACAGTGTTAAGAAGGAAATGTTTCGCTATATCCTTTAAATACAATATTTATCTGTACACGTGTACCTATTCGTCAGCGAAGTCAGATTCTGCAATTGCAGCGAAATTGGAACAATTTAATCCACGACATTCACCGCATCCGACTGAACATTGAAGACCATGCTTCCTACACACACATCGTTTGGTGTCACAATTTTGTTTGCAATTGCATCTAATGATATTTAGTAGTTTTTCAGGCGCCGGTGGAAGTTCCATCAGAATCGGACAAAGTTTTCCGCGTTTAATTTTCCATCCCCAATCAGTGGGATCAATATCAACTGTTTCCGACATCCACTTTTGACACTGATAATACACACGTAGACTATGGAATTTTGCTGAATCCGATGTAGGAGGTAAACTTTTCACGTGCACCGATGTATTTCCCGTAATCACTTTGGCGGTAGATTTTCTCCAGCGAAAAATGTCAAGACCTTCAAGTGGGAGTCCTCCATAGACACATGTAAGAGCTTCTTCTCCTGCTTTGATGACGTCCAATTTACTTGAAGTTGTATTCATGAATAATTGACCTTGTGCTTTCAAGTACTCTTGATTCAGTCTTTTTAATGCAATTCCTTTGCCAATTCCAAAAAGCTTAGATGTAGAGTCGCAACCTGTTAGTGAATGCAAAGAGGGTAACAAATGACAAATATTCTCCCCAAGAAAGCCTTTTGTTTGTTGAATGTTCCATATTTTCATTTTTTTGTTTATTGCCATTTTATCCGATTTGAAAATAACCCGTTTGCACTGTTGATTGACGTGATGAATAAGCAACACCAACAAGTCAGTATCTTCACCAATTACAATGACTTCTGACGATAAAGCACAATCTACGGCTGTTTGTGCAATAAGAAGATCTGCATCATCAACTGCATTCTTATATCTTATGTCATGCTCATTGAGCTTTTCACAAAGTATATTTATAAACGCTTGCTTGTTATGACTGTTTGACATGAACAGTTCCTTTTTGGTTTTGCAAGGCATAGTAGGGGTGAAATTTATGTTCGGCGAAACAATTCCTTTTGTTCGACGCAAATGAGTTACATCTTTGATTGACGGAAGCTCTGGGTAACTGTCAAATGCAATTACAGGGTCTTTGTATTTCATGATCAACATACATTTGTGCTATTGATCCAAACGAATCACCATGTGTCCAAGGAATTCGCTGAAGTAAAGAGCCACCATCAAGAACATACTGAAATCCCTCACCATCTATTTCATGTGTACAATCGCTTCCACATGCCCATATTGCATCAACTAAATTTGACTTGCATGCCTCTCGAGGAAGTCTGTTGCAATCAAACATAGAGGAAGGAACACTAGACAATTCATATTTGAATACCTCTGCTGTATTTTCAAAGAGACCATTAGCTGCTGTTGTCAAGCGTTGAAACATCAACTGAGAATCTATATCAGTAGTTGGAAAATCTGAATCTGACTTAGTCTTAGTTTTTGCTGCTAATGTCACTGCTTGATTTGATTTCTTAAAACTGAAACTCAACACATTTTCTCCTTTCATCATTTCTAACGAACGAATTCCTATATTTTCAGCTTTGTCAACGTTGACATCAGGCTCTGCTACAACGCCTGTTTCAATATTTCGTAGAGAAACATCGGAAGTAAAAGGATTTCTGTCACAAAGGTACTCATGAATTGCGAGAGTATCTTTCCTATCTCGTTCTTTTCTGGCATGGCTAGCTTCTTTGTGCTGGTCACTGGTAAAGTATCCAACTCCAGTAAGTTCCTGCATATCACTGTTGTAGTCTGCACATGCTGGCATCGATAGTATCCATTGTGCACGTTGAACTTCACCAATACCTCTGCCTCTGGTTAAGCCTCCAGAAGATTTAACACTCTTCATCAATATCTGCTCTATAGTTAGGTCTGTGGAAAGGCCACCCCAAAAACGGTCTGTCCTCCTAAGTACGTGGTGTCCCGCTTTGAAATGCCTGTACACTTCTGTGTGATTGAGTTCAAGTTTAAACATCATTGACAAATAAACGAAATGATAGAGGCAAATCTTCCGAAACAAAGCCGTAACCGCCTAAGTTTACATGTGTAAAATCACTTTGATTCGGATTTACAATGAAACTTGTACATATAAAACTTGCAATAATATACTTGTCATTTCGTCTAATATACAATCAAATGTAAACACGTATCTACTTATTTTGTTGGTATTGATTGATTGATTGTTAGTTGTTTAACGTCCAGTCGCAAATATTTCATGCATAATCAGGACGAATTTACTATATGTGTATTTATAAGTTTAGCATGGTAAAAACGGCGTTCCATAGACAGGGGAACGCCATCATTTGTTGAAAATTAAATAACTTAAAATTGTCCTCCTTCGTATCAATAGAATAAACCTACCTGATATCTCATTAATGTTCATATTGAAAATAATAACGTGGACGATTTGTGCATTTTTGTTAAACCGGCGTTCCATAGAAAAAAAATCGGACGAGAATTTCTCTTGTTTTTATGTTTATTGTAATTATAAATGCATGTTCTAGCCTATAAAGATTTTCTTTTCTTTTTCATGGTTATTAAAATGTATTTAAGAACACAAATCAATGAAATAAGCGTACATTCAAGGCACGGGAGACGAAAAATATAAATGCAACAAAATGCAATATTCTACTAAAAAGGGAGATAATTCCTAGATCTTCAGATGATAGATATGATAATTATGTTGTATTTTTACTGATAAATACTTACCAAATTCATAATTGTCACATAATATGTTTATTGATATTTCAATTCATAGCGGGAAGAAACTTTTATTGTCTCCCCTTGATAAATAGTCTGTGTACGGCATCCCATCTGTAACGTTAAAATCAGCGGAAATACGTGATTTTTTATGATAAAAAATGACGTCTTTCCCGTGGGTTGATTTTGGTAGACTTTTAATATATTTTATTTTGGGCCTTTCCCTAAAAGATAACGGAAAGAAAAATTCTGTTGCAATTTATTTTTAGGTCAAATGCTATTTTGACTAGACTATTAAAGATATACTGATAAATTCTTTCAGAAATTAACTGATATTGTACCTTTATTTTCAAATTTTTCAGATTTAGAAAAATTCTTTTTTATATTTGGAAGTAAAGATTATGACATAAACATGTGCTGTATTAAAGGCATATGTTTTCTTGTGAAATGTATAAATACAGAAATTCATTAATGTAATTTGTTTAAGAGCAAGAAAAACTATAATATTTCTGGTATTTTGTCTCTGTATCAAACCTCCTCAGTCGAAATATTATATAAAATATTATATTAAATATTATATTATATATTTTTCATTGTAAATAATCTGAATGTTTATATTTGTGTATTCCTGCATGCTGTAGTTGAATGTATCGTTTGTTGTTTGATGACAGTCCAACCTTTGGATATTAAATCAATAAAATTTTATCTTATCTTATCTCATTCTGTTTTATTTTATTCTAGCTCAGGCAAAGAAACATATAGCCACGCCCCCTACAAGTTAATGGTCTCTCCATAACGTGTATGTTTACAACACACTCGGGTGGAAACGTAGAACGTTACGTCAGATCAGGTGTTATATGTATTTACAACAGGTGAAAATGTAGGACGTCCTTCGAATTATAAATCATCACACAATATGTTTACTGAGGTTAAAATCTAGAACGTTATTACAGCATTTATACTTCTTTTTTTATGCGTCCTGTCAAAAATACACATAACGTGGAAATTGTGCATTAGTATTTTACCAGGAGCTTGAATCTGTTGAAAATGTTGGGGAATATTTTAAACAACTTGGATCTGTTTACAGTTTTAACATTTTTTTTGGTACTATTGTTGACATATATTATATGGGACAATTTCTATGGTATTCGTGTAAATATACCAGGCCCTACACCTTGGCCTATTGTTGGTAATTTACCAAATATTGTTGGTACGAAAAATGCTGCTGAAACTTTCATGAAACTTCAGAAAAAATATGGAAACTTGGTGTTTTTGAGATTCGGACCTCGACCAATAGTTCTGGTTTTCGGATACAAAAAAGTTCACGAGGTGTTGGTAGACAATGCAAGTAAAACGAAACACAGACCCACGGATTTATACCTGACAAAAAAGTTATTTCCAACTGTTCCAGGTAAGCATTAATGCGGAGGGGCTATATTTTCTCAGAGCAAGAATAAAAAAGAAAAACAAAAAATGCACAAATTGATTTTTTTTACATCAAAATCGGTAATTTTTCCTTGCATTTTAATTTTTGTTGAAATCAGATTATGTATTTTTGCATCTTTTAGGTTAAAGATTTTTTTTCTGTAATGTTTGGCGACAGAAATCCCCTCCCCCCCCCCCCCCCCCCCCCCCAACTTAAATGGACGTCCCCTCGCATAATACACTTTGGTATGTAGATATATATTATACACCGTTTAGATACATGTGCATGTATATTAAACAGGTAAAGACAACGTGATTATTCCCGAAAATGACAATGCTATATTATAAAGTTGTGACAAACACATGTACAAGATAATGCTTTCAGCCACGCTGAAATTTATGTATTGTCTACTCTTTAAAATCTTTAATTGTTTATTTATAAATGTATTTTTGGCGTTTTATTTCTTGCAGTTATTCATGTTCATTCAAAATTGTTCCAGTGCTCAAAACCACAGAACTGTTCAGTGTGTCCCCGTGTGGCGGCTAGGGAAGCAGTCTCGATTGTGTGTTTTTGTTTGTTTGTTTGTTTTTTTTTTGGGGGGGGGGGGGGAGGGGGGTCAGGTTATAAAACGGAAAACCTGACCTGACATGTTTAAAAAGAATAATGCTCCCTGTACGCTATTTAAGACGTCTTCTGTAGATTTAGAAATAGAGTAGGTACATATTGTAGCCAATACCAAACACCAAATCTCAGTACTTTTTCAGTGGCAGTAAAAAAGTCGTTGACCCGGTTGACCCTTCCCTTCCCTCATTTCTAGATAGCTTTTATATATTACTGAACTTGTTCTCGTCCTGAATATAGCTAAAATGTCAATCAATCAATCAATCAATCAATCAATCAATCAATCAATCAATCAATCAATCAATCAATCAATCAATCAATCAATCAATCAATCAATCAATCAATCAATCAATCAATCAATCAATCAATCAATCAATCAATCAATCAATCAATCAATCAATCAATCAATCAATCAATCAATCAATCAATCAATCAATATTGACGTACCAGACCACTGAGAATATTTCAAAGCGATAAAATACTGTAATCGTGCCCATTTCATGGATGTAAAACTAGTTTTAGGGGCTCAAACCTTCCCTTTTAATGGAATGATGCAGTCATGCTTGAAGTACTTTCCATGTGTGAGTAAAATGCCAACCCTAACATACAACAAGGCGAACAGAATTCTTATAAAGAACGCTATAATCTTGAACATTATACATAAAATATTTAATATTCGTGACAAAGATGTTGTCATATGTATATTGTTAGGGGCCGTCGTGGTCGTGATCGTATGGTAGTTAGATTTACAACTACCTATGCAATTAGTGCCTATCACCACTGAAGTTGTGAGTTCGTATTTTGCTCAGGCGAGGTGTACTCGATACAACATTCCTCCACCAATAAAACTGACCGCCTCGATATAACTGAAATATTGTTGAAAGTGGCTTTAAACACAATAACCTAACCGTAACACATGTATATTGTCTATCAGGTGTAATCTTCAGTAACGGACAAGAATGGGCGGACATTCGTAAATTCTCCATGGTAGCATTGAAAGATTTCGGAGTTGGAAAAAAATCAGTAGAAGAGAGAATTCACGAGGAGGTCCAGTTTCTGAGCGACCTATTTTCTAAGCAACAGAACAAGCCCACAGATGTTAGTAAAGTGTTTTCAAAGGCGACATCAAATATCATTTCAAATATAATATTTGGTTCCAGGTAAGAAAACATACAATATGTTTGTCAGTTTTACAATTTCTAAATAATGTAATTATCATTATAATAATTTTATTGTCAAATAAACATCCATACATGTTTGTGACCAGAAAAAAAAATGAACAAATTAAGAGACTTCTGTCCTCAGTTCTAATGACTTTATTATGTAGAAGCCTACAATTTTGACATGAGCTGTAGTTGTAGGATTAAGAAGATGAATTAGATTTTGTTCACTGGAAAATTGCATAAAATTTGGGTTTTCATTAAAACTAAGGTTCTCTCCCCTCTGGCATAGGTGACCGTAGCCTATTTTGGCTATGCTGTTTAGGCCCTTTGGTTTTATTGCTTCCAAAGCTTTAGTGGTTTGGATTTCCCATCTTTCTATTTTTAGCATACTTAATGAGGGTAATTCCAGACACGCGTCTTACGCACTACATTGATATCTACGTTTTTATTACATTATTATGAGGTACGGGGTATCACCGATTTCTAGATGCTGGAGGACACATAAAACAAAATACCCGTATGTAGCACAGGCTTAATCACATGATAAAAAACTGTTTTGGTTAAAAAAAACTTTAAATAGACAAGAACAAACTCGTGTGTAATATCGGTTTGGTTGATGGTTATGGTGTTTAACGCCACTTTCAACAATATTTCAGTTATATCGTGGCGGTCATGCAGTTTTATTGGTGGAGGAAACCGGAGTACTCGGAGAAAACCACCGACCTGTCGCAAGTCACTGACAAACTTTATCACATAATATTGTATCGAGTACACCTCGACTGAACGAGATACGTACTCACAATGTTAGTGGTGGTAGGCACTGATTACACAGGTAGTTATAAATGCAACTACCATACGACCACCACCACGACGGCCCCTGTAATATCGGTAATGTCTGTAAACCCAAGTGATATAAAAATTAACCATATTTTTCAATGGAAGCAAACAAAACATATAAAATTGAGACATTTCACAAAATAAATGGATGAATTAAACGGGGAAAAAAGTCATAACAAACATTTTTTTTTATATTTCTTTTACTTGCCAACAACAACATTAATTAACTTGTCTGTTTGTAAAACTGTGACAGAGAAACCTCTAACGAGTGGTTAATAATGACAATAAATTCGTTTTCATCGTCTAAATATATAGGTCATTGGTGGCTAATGTTTGAAATATTATTTTGTAAAACAACAATTGACGTCTTAATTCAAGAGGAGTGCAGAGACCCCATTAACCAGTTTAACCCCGCCCCATGCTGCGCCTATTTCAGGCCAGGGCGTGGATTTCTATCGACAAGGATGGTGGTCTTTTTATTGTTCAATGTGTTGATATGAAGGGTAGTTTTGTTATTCATTGAATCGTTGAACATCACTTTTCAAACTTGCTCTTCATAATTGCAATGTATACAACTTTTGTGTATATTCTTTAAATTTTAGATCAACTAAATAAATATACATCGATTTCTGAATTAATTGCAAATAATTTTTGTTTCAGATTTGATTACGATAATCCTGATTTTATTCAAATTTTGGAAAACGTCGATTTCGTATTTAAGACTGCAGCTGCGTTTAGACCAGGAAACTTCTTCCCGATCCTTGATAAAATAATCCCAGGCAGTAAGGTTGGTATTATGTATAAGATACAGTACTAGTGAAACAAAAGAAACGGACCTACGCATCTCTGCTTTCACATGAGTACTGTCTCATGCTGAAAAAGAAACCCGTCATATATCCAATACGGCCAACTTCTTGGGTACTCCGGCTTCTTCCACCACTAAAACTCAGTGGTCGCCATGATATAGCTGAAATATTGCTAAAAGTGACGTTAAACACCAAAAATCAATCAATCAATAGTAATGTATCTAACTTGAACAATAATGATGTTCTTATTTATAAAATAAACATGAAAATGAAATCGTGAGAACAGTTTTGTTTGTGAACGAGTTAACATAATTTACCTATTACAACATTTGTCAAATTTTTAAGCTGTTCATAAAAAGAACTGTAAAAACGGCGGCATGTAACTGATTTTAGGTGTCAAACCACTAATTCACCAATCAGAGCTTGGAACATATGACGAAAGTAGTCCCTTTTCAAGAAAAAAGTTCCTTTCACTTTGTAGTATTGTGAAAACTACTGAATGGAATGGACTAATGAAAATTGATAATTGAAGTTAAATAAATAGGGATTATTTTGAGCCCAAATTTGATGGATTTAGTTGTATTTTAATGCCTCTATGGAGGATTTGATGCATGCCCTATAAATACTGAATTTCATGGGGATGACCGAGCTATTTTTAGAGTAGGTGCTTTCCGTAGCATGGCATTTCACTGCAAGATTTTAAACATGCCCTGATATTTTGACAGAACGTAGAGGAATCATGTACGTTTCAGAAAATATATGGTCTTGGAAAGGTTAAACTTAAGATAAAATGACCAGGTAGGCTCGAAAAAAACACAAATTTAGTAGAAAACCTTAAAGAAATTAATTGGTGGTTTGACACCTTAATAGAGACCGTATTTACAATAACATTGGGGGGGGGGGGGGGGAGACGACGTTTTTCATTCATCATTCATCGAAGGGCAAAGCCCGTGAGATGAGAGATGACTGAGATACGTTCCCTGAGATGAGAGGTGACCGAGAAACGTCCTCGAGTTTTAAAAAAACATCTTTAATTATTTTATCGCTATAATAGTATGTTTATCAGGTGATTTTCTTTAAATGAGACACTTTTGGGGTCATTTAAATTTATTTCCGATTATTTGCCTTATTTTGAAAAAATAAATATATTTTTTCAATATCATATTAACAAAAAAAGTTTGAATTAATTTATAAGGATTGATCGAAATTATTTGTTCGGTTCATACGCGAGTTCCGGGTGTGTACAACCTGATTGAGGTTATTTCTTCATGAACCGAACAAAAATTGCGATCAATCCTTAAATATATAAGCCTATCATTTACGTTAGTGTATCTTAATACTCGTATAAATTAATTAACTAACGATGTCATTGTAAAACCTGCTAACCCTCAACAGGACGGTGTTCATGTCAGATGCAACATATCCGAAGATATTCTTTTCATAAAGACGGGGTTTATTCGCGTGTCACAGATGAAGTAACATGGACTTTCGATCATTGTTTATACCGGAAGTGTAATCTGGGTGCATTTGGTGCGATATCCTGCGAATTCTTCTTAATGTCAACAAATAGGTTAACAGAAGCCAAAAGATGGGCGACGATGTAAGAGAACATTGTCATATCCAGCTCACAAACAAACATCAGATAAACAGAAAGTTGTTATAAAAACGTTCAGACCAATTAACGAAGCCATGTAAACAACGTCCCATTAGAAACAAAGATGGCGACCATGTAATGTTAAATCTCCGTAGAGAGAGTCAAGGACGCATTCATTCCTTCAAATTGTCAAGGAGGAATATAAGCATGGACGGTGGACCATTAACCTTGTGATCTAGTATAGCCTTTGATTTTCAATGCAAAAGGGTAACGAATAGGTATTTAAAAATTAAGTTCCATATTTTTGTAAAATAGTTCATGTGACACAGAGTGCGATATATATGACATAAGGACAAGAGAGCCTGTCTAAGATAGATTGTCAAACCACCCCTTGTATTAAGGGGGAAACGATTCACCGTATGTACCGAAATCGCGAATATTTTGGGGACGGTTCGATTCACGATACGTGGAGGCCGCTTACGATACAAACGATATGATACTCATTTAAAAAAAAGTAGTGTTGAACTTCCGTTTTCTTCTTTTGGTGATCATTTAATTAATATTTTGAGAAAAGTGAATCGATTAATTTACGTTTTTAAAATTAATAAATCAGATATCAAATATTTATAATTTCCACTAGTACGTAAGCGACCTCATATTAAAAAAAAACATGGCAGCGCCCATGTCGACCAGCATGGACTTCAAGGAATAGTTACAGTTTCCTATGAAACGTATCGTAATACATATCAAATATCGCTATACGTATCGCTTGTGGAAAAAGTGTATCGATCGTTACACCCCTACCCTGTATAGGGACGAATATGGTAACTTAGGTTGTTGATGTCCCTGTAATATGAAACAGGCACTGCCTGGAAAGCTCGCGAAGCTAATCACTAATTAGATATCCTTGGTCTTGGATGAGCAAACATATGCAAAACTTTATGCTTATGTATATATAATTATTTACCAACTTTGCCTGAAAATAGAAATTTGGTTTACTAGTGACCACCAGTAGACATAATAGAGTATGTAAATGTTGCACATAGCATCTAGGGTAAGGGTAATAACAAAATTACCGAACTCCGAACAATCTTACAAAGGGAAAGTCAAAACTCATAAGTATATAAACAGACAAAATCAGTCAACAACCGGAAAACTGTGAAAACCGTAACTTGGTACAGGCATTTCTAAAGAAATGGTGGGTTGAATCAGATTTTAAAGTGCCAAACCTCCCGCTTTCATTACGGCTCAAAGTTTCCGGCTGTCACTATAACAGTATTTATACTTGAACAAAACAGGTAAAACAGCTGTAAAAGCAGCACCAAACTCAGTGAAGTAAATGTCAAAGACACTTTTACGTCACACATTGATAAAAAAATATTTTGACATTTTTGTTGACACCTTATCTTTATACATCCATCGTTTATAATCTTTTCTGCAGAGACGGAATATATTTTGACAAGATCTTGGTATCGGAATATAAACTTTTTAAGAGATCGAATAAGGCGAATCTTTTTGTAAATGTTGCACATAACATAGGGTCTGAGACACTCTTCAAGATCACAGGTACTTGTGGACAGGACCCTATGGTGCCTCTGATTGCCCATCCCTCCTTTTTTTTCATGTACACAACATTTTGCAACTTTCTATGTATCACTGTATGACATATATACAAAAAAAAAAAACAATCAAAGAGCAGTTTCTATCCATACTGGGTTTCTGACATATGCATAAGGTTTTGAGTGTTTTTCTTTGAGACATTTTGGGCAATTGTGTATTTTATCAATACCTGATGCAATTAAGAGAATATAAATATAAGCTTGAGTTTGCTCTAGGAATAATCCAGAGCAGACGATCGGATTGTGCAATCGTGTTATTTTTAGCGACTCGTTACTTTCCGTGTAGGATTCGATAATTATCGGTTACCAATTTCACGCAATCGTAACTACTCGGCCATTCTCGCTACCCTGCAAATAACCTTGTATGCATTAGGCGTATAAATCACACTACTTTTCACATGTCAGTTAAATGAAAGTTTGATAAAGTTATATTCTAAGCAATTTTCTATATTTCAATCAAAGTTTTAATTAGTTTTGCATGATTAGATTTTACTTAGTATGTCTTCCATATTGGATTTTCGTGAACTATATTTTTGTGCGGCTTAACTTAACTTAACTTCCGGCAAACAATTTAAGAAGAATTTCTACTATGTACGTACGAGGTTATTTGCAGGGTAGCGAGAATGGCCGAGTAGTTACGATTGCAATTTCACGTTACTGCCGCCATTATGGTTCAAAGGTCAATCGGAGTAAAAAAACGTAAACAAGACGTCATTGCATTTGTAAACACGGTGACGCAGTTTATTCATCGTGGCAGTTATGCACATATCGTCCCTGTCGTAAGGAAGTTTTCGTGAATTTGTTGGTTAGGAAAATAATTTATGACTACATGTAATGTATCCCGTAGATCTTGAAAATAATGAGAGATCGTGTGAATATTCAGCCATAGTAGAATACATGTAGTAGTTCCAACTTCCAAGGATATTGTGACACAACCTCGCAAATAGTACTGTTTACAAAACATCCTAGACCTGCAAGAATAAATAAAAATAAATCATCCTAGAGGGTACTTATCGATTAACTTGAAGAAAATTAATCTAAATCTTGTATATTTTGTTGTCCGACTATCCTATAAAAGGGGGGGGGGGGTCCTTATAAAAAAGGGAAATCAAAGAAGTCTTTTTTCCCCCTAAGCGACTGGCAGGTATTCGTACAAAAACCAGCTTTGTAATGTTAATGCTTTAAAGTTGGCATTATGTTAGACTTCTGCATGGTTTTATAGTTTATCATATTTATATCACATTAAACATGCAATTTGTAAATTATCATATTATGGAGCATCAAATAAAACTTTTTAAAAGGCCCAACTTAAAACTGGTGTGCCCCTTTTGTTAGAGAATGTATAAAGTCTGTGTGTGTAAGACACTTTAGATGTACTAACTTAAAAATGACTTAGTTCAACTATATATCATTTTGTGATTTTTTAGAAGTCAAAATCCTGTAAGAATGCACACCTTTAGTATTTGTACATTAAACACACTGCAAAATATTACAAAAACTCTAGCTCAAAACTATAGGGAGGGACGGACAGGGGTTAAATAGTATGCCCTGATACATGGCTATACATTAACAGTCATGTTCCATTCTTACATGTATGTTAAGCACATTATTATGGTGTGGTTTCTGTTCATGAGGCACTCCATCCTTTCTTGTTTATGCCAATATCAGGAGACCAATAATAACATATAAGGATTAGTATGGAAAAAGTGTTAAATTCAGGAACAAGTCAGTCATGGTTGGGCAAAATATGTACATGCACATGTACTTTGTAAAAGATTCAACCAGATAACTTTTGTAAATTATAGAGCACAAAAATTAAACAAATATAATAACAAGAACATATTTATTGCAAAAACAAAACATTATTAAAAGGTCAGCTACATGTATAATAACAATGTTGTAAAATAACAAAACTATGAACTGGAACATTGAAGAATGGGTAATAAAACATTCCCCTCACCCTGATTAAGTCTTAAGTTAATGATTGAATGAAAATTATATTGCTTTTAACATCAAAAAGTTAATATTGGAGGACACTATGCAAATTTCTCTATCCTTTAGTTATTGAATTGAGAAGATATAAAATCTGACAAAAGTTCCACCCCCCCCTCCCAAAAAAAAACCATACTACATGTAATAAGGTTCAAAACTCCTTTAATTTAAAAATATTTGTCTAAGACTTTCTCAGGTAAATGAACAAAGCCCAAAATATTCAATAATGTTACATGAAAAACAACACTCATATGGGGGACAAAAACATTCTATTCATCAAATTTTTAAACAAGAAACATAAACTATAACATGTGATGTGTAAACTATTTAAGCATGAGCAACAGGAAACACATTTAGATACAAAAAATGAAAAGACCAACACCCTTAGTTGGATTTTTAGAGTGCTACAAAATGTAGTTCATTGAAACAACAGATATGTCGTTCCACTCTGAAACATTATTCTGACTCGACCAGTTTTTGTTCTTACTCCTTAATGCTGCATTCTTACCAATATTATAATCTTTGGTTTGACTAGACAGGGGCTAGAACCCATGGATCTACCACATTCTAGGTGAGCATGCTAACTATTACACAACATTTTTGCGGTCGCATTGAAAAAGGAGTAGTTCTTCAAAACTTTCATTAAGCTAGGGACTTGTGTCCAAGTTAGTTAATGCAGTCAACATGATCAGGCATATATTAAAATAAACCCATACTATGATAGATTAGCTTCCAGTCAGATTTGAACTGACATCTTTTCAACATTATTGAAACGTACTACCTTGTACTATAGAAGCTACATTGTATATACATGTATTGTAATTGTTAGTAGTTGACAAACCTAATATGTATGCAGATCATTAGCTTCCAGAGAGATTTGATTTGACATCTCTCAAACATTATTGAAATGTACTGATTCATTGACACCATAGTAACTACAACATTTTGTCATGAATTTGTTAGGAACATTTCAGCCAAGATTGGTTGCAATCCCTTCTGTTAAGTGTTATTATCTAATGGTCCTGAATTGACACTACATAGACACGATATAGAGAATAAAAAAAAACATGCATAAATTTCATACCCTGCAGTGCAAGAACAATAAGCTCCTTCTGTTAAACCATCATCTTCTTTGGTGCAATATCTATACATTGTTGGGGTCGTCATCCAGTGTCTGTGATGATGAACACTTTGTTCTTAAAATACATAAGTTGTTGTTGTTCGACTTCGTCTTTAGGAAATGGAAATGTGCCTCCTGCAACCACCCACTTAAAAATATTCAGACCTGGGCAACCTTATAGGCTTTCAGCATGTCATTTGTCAATGCAACATAACCATGGGCTAACCAGAACTGTTTTATGTCTAAAAAACAATTGGTGTCCAAAATTGCATACCATCAATCATGTTCATCAAGCCTACCAGAATACATTTGAAGCCCAATGAACGGAGTCCGAAATTCCAGTCACTCAAAATTTTGTCGTAGCACCTCTTGTTATCTTGTAAAACATAATCTTGTGATGGCACCAAAGGCAAGTTTAACTTACCTGCCGACAACACAAGCCTGAATGCCGTTGGTGTCAGCTCTCCCTGAATCCGGGTCGTTTCGCCCCGTGAGTCGTTTTTCCCCTATTCCCGTTTGCCCCAGGTCATTTCGCCTTCATTTATTAAGAGTGCTTTAAAAAATGAAATATGGAAAATACCATTGTAATAGTGCTTTAAAAAATAAAATATGGAAAATACCATTGTAATAGTGCTTTAAAAAATGAAATACGGAAAATAGCATTGCAAATATTGGTATTTTGGATGTTGTAAGGCTTGTTCATGGGTACTTTATTTTTGTCTTCCTCATAATTAACATGCTTTCTTGACGTGTTTAATATTATGTATGGCTTCACTTTCATTGTTTGACAATTCAGGCTGTCCAAATTCCGGTGGCTTCATTTGACAATATTGGCGATAGGAAAATTAACATAATACATACTAAGCTAAGACATAGATGTAGTGGCCTTAATGCCGATTTATAGAGTAAATTTGAAGAATGATCCACGTTGTGTATGTGGTCATTTATTTGAGGATGCTATTCATTTTTTTCTTGAATGTCCACTTTATCAACACGATAGAACTTCTCTGTTTAACTATTTTAATAACATTGACATTGTTCCCATCTCTATAGAATATATACTCTTTGGATGTAATGAAATTAGTGAAGAATTGAATACTTTATTGTTCAAATCAGTGCAAAAATTTATTCGACAAACTTGTAGATTTAATAATTAATTATCACAGGCACTTGTTTCATTCAAAAAATATATGCCCCCTCCTCTTCATTACTTCAAGGTAAACATCTGCCCTTTACCCCTTCCCCTCAATATTTTTCGCATATTTGTGATCCTTTCGCTGACCCAATTATATCGTTACACTCCTGAGATATTTCTCTTTTCGACTGCCACATTTAAATATACCTACCGGGACCCCCTCAGACGAATTGGACAAGAGTATTCAGCGAAAGTGGCTTGGTGAAAATTTAAGACATTGAAACGGATACAACCACTTCTGGTTTGCACTGGATTTTTCATATGCATTCGGAATTCTCTAGACCGGCCATGTGTAACAATGCCATCATGATCATCTCTCAAATGTAAAGTAAGCCTTTAAAATACAGATAATTGTTCCAATGCAGATTATAAAAATATGTTCAACTCCAAATTACTGACATTTGATTTTTAAAACACTTTTTTTTTTAGTTTCTAAATCAATTTAGAACGGACCGGAAGTGACTGTATCCGTTTCAGTGACTGAAAAATAGAAAATGCGACTTTCGCTGAGGTATTTATATTTAAATGTGGCAGTCGAAAAGAGAAATATCTCGGGATTGTAACGATATAATTGGGTCAGCGAAAGGATCACAAATAAGCAAAAAATATTGAGGCGAAGTGGGGAAGGGGTAAAGTGCAGATGTTTACCTTGAAGTAAGGAAGAGGCCGGGGCATATATTTTTTTAATGAAACAAGTGCCTGTGTTAATTATCCCCAACCGTGATATTATCTCAACACAATTTATTAGTTTTACCACCCCCCTCCTTTTTTTCTGTTAAATATTAAAACAATATTTAATATGTATGCTTAGTTTGACATGATTTTGCTTAATTTACTAATTATTGATATAGCCTGCACATTTGCTGTCATTTGATTTGTTTATGCTATTACTGTATTTGTATGGAGAGGGACTAGTAAGTTGTAAAAACTTGTTTTCAATCCAATTGTATATATATATTGACAATAAAATCATTATATAGTAAATTGTTTGACACCTGCTTAAATTTGTAAAATTTCTTTGAACAATACAGTAATAAATTTATATGTATTGTTTGTACTGCATGGCTTCAAATTAGTTGTTGACATATGACACATATCAGTTGTTATTATTATTTCTTGTATACAACTAATAAATAAATAATTACCAACAAATTGTCGAAAAAGAATTCATCTATTATTATATAATAGCGATTAAGTGGGGCGAATCGACTCACTTTCTGGGGCGAAACGACCCGGTACCCTCCCCCTTCGTTCTTGTTTTCGTCAAGATTCTCGACTTTCCAACATCTAAACTCATCAATAGTGTAGATTTTACCACCAGGATCCATGTGTAAATGTAGAATAAAATTATATAGTTGAATAGAACTTCGAAAAGGTTAAAAATGAAGTGGTATCGCCAATGTCAATGAGACGCCATGAAATAATCCAAACAGGAAGGCCGCTTAACACCTGGATTTTATTCCGATTGGACTTTGGACCATTTGTTGTAAATTGGGGGGTCAACGGAACTTTTGAAAGTGTTTTTCTTTGAGACATTTTTGGCAATTGTGTATTTTATCAATACCTGATGCGAATATAAATATAAGCTTGCGTTTGCTTTAGCAATAATCCAGAGCAGACGATCGGGTTGCGCAATCGTGTTATTTTTAGCGACTCGTTACTTTCCGTGTAGGATTCGATAATTATCGGTTTCAATTTACAGACAAAATTCTTTAAATATTCATTTCAAACAAATAATTTGTATATTTTCGTCAAAGAAGAAGAATATTGAATTAAATTTTATGTTTATTTCACAAGGAAACAATATAGGCATCAGCGATTCCGGTATTCGATACCTTTCGTACACCGTATCTTTCATACGGTCTAGAGGGTGTCGCGAAAAGCAGTTACCCGGAATGTCCTAACTCGAATAATTCAGCGCCCTCTATCCGCTGTCGCTACAGTCAATGAAGCGATCGATAGTGAGTGGAATATAACGACTGGATTATTCGGGTTAGGAATGTCCCGGATGTGTTGAAGCTTTTTCATAGCCATAGTGGTATGGATAACCCGGATGTGGTGAAACTTTTTCATAGGCATAGTGTATGGATGATAAGGATTTCTGTTTTAGTCAAAGTAAATGGTATTCGTCATTATTCCTTTATTGATTTAATTTTACCATGTTTCAGTCATAAATAGCTCGCTTAACGAAGCGAGCTTAATAGTTTATTTAGCAAATATATTCCCCTGATCAGCCCTGTTGATCGCAATATCTCTAGATTCACTTAGAGGGGGAAGGGACTAGAGCCAGGGAACAGACCATTTCGGTCTAAGGCAGGGACACATGTCATGACTACTTAACAACGGATGGTTTACAATTATTTAATTATGTTGAATTATAAAATTACTACCAATTACATGTGTACACGAACGTTAAATGTGTTTACTTAATTGAATTCATGTTTTTTAACACATAGATTTCTCAGATTGCCCAACGACGACACAGCATTCAAAATTACGTTCGTTCACGAATCGACGAACAAAGAAAGTCATTTGACCCTAATAATATTCGGAACTTCTTGGATCTTTACCTAGCACAAGAAGGACACGAAGACTCCAAAATTTCAGGTATAGTATTTTCACTGTGAATATTTTCGGAATATATATTAATACATTTCGATTCCGTCGTGATCGTTTGGTAGTTTGTGACTTGCGATAAGTCGGTGGTTTTCACTTGGATATGGGAACACCAATAAATCTGGCCGCCAATGTAAAGCTGAAATACTACTGAAAGTGGCGTTAAATACCAATAAATCTAACTCATATGCATATCATTAGAC
Organism: Bathymodiolus brooksi; assembly: GCA_963680875.1. NCBI lineage: Eukaryota > Metazoa > Mollusca > Bivalvia > Mytilida > Modiolidae > Bathymodiolus > Bathymodiolus brooksi. Next base: position 94,917,531 of record OY804583.1, on the reverse strand, counting down.
ACACGGGCTAGCTAGGGTTGCGAGTGCTATCATGCCATTTTAACCCTATTTCAGTTATATCTAGACTGTCAATTTTATTAATGGAGGAAACCGGAGTTTACCGAGAAAACCACGTGATCTGCGTCAAGACACAAACAAATTTTTATCACATAGCGGTGTATCGAGTACACCTGTTAATGGGCATCAAAGTCATAACTTTAGTAGGGATAAGTGTAAGTAGAGATTTGGTGATGACTTATGAAAATTGCAATAGATAGTATTATTAAATGGACAAAATAATTTTAAAATCATGTTATTAGTCAAATTTAGCAACATATTAAGTTATTGGATATTCGAATACTATCATGAATGACAATTATTACATTTTGTATACATACCATGATTCTTTCTAATTAACTTATTTAAACCAACGAATCCCAAGGATGAGTATGTGCAAATAAGTTCATGAATAAGACATGCGGTATATATGTTTTGTAACAGAAATAAAATGGTTGAAATTTGGCAGGGGCTTAAACCGGGACTGTGAGTATAAATAGCTGTGGGCGGAGCAAACTATTCAGATTGATCATTATTTTGATCACGGTTATCTCGAGGAGGAAAAATCAATGATACATAGTTTCACAGTTACTCTTGGAGCAAAATATTTGACAGGCATGGTCACTCGTGTTCCTCCCTACGAAACTGTCAGGCTTATTAAAAATAATATTCTTCATCAGTCTTAAAAACTACAAAAATCACCGGCTTCGAAAATTAAAATTTCTGAGATATATGACCTTTAGGTCACGTTGGTCATGTGACATACAGTTTCATAAATATGCTGTTCATATCAACGGGAATTTTTGATGATAAGCTCCGCCCACAAATTTTGTCGATTTCCCTTTGATCTATTGTACAACATTCAGACATGCCATGTTCAGTGGCGGATTTAGAGGGGGGCGTGCGGGGCGTGCGCCCCCCTAAAATTCGCAAAGCATATGTTATTCAACGTTAATTAAGCAGTTCAATAAATAACTTTTTCATGAATGGTTAACTCGTGACCTATAGTAAAATATTCCTACACATTGTAAATACACGTTGTGTGTGTTCGCTGATTCATATATGTATTCGCAGTTAGTAGTTCAAAGATTATTCCATTCTGATTGGTTCCGAGGTACCAGACATCAACTGTTTTCTCACGCTAATTAAACATTATTTCTTCAGTCAATTTTACAACTATAAGAAAAACAAATCTTTACAGATCAAAACATTTAGTAAACTTAAATCCTGATACTGACCCTGGGCAAGCAACTGGTAAACTTTATCACTTGCGTCTGCGAGTCGAGTGACCCTTTTTTGTAATTTACAAGGCTGGGCGCGAACCTACGCCGTATTGGTGATAGGCTTGTATGAGCTGTTAGATCCAACGACCTAACTCATTGAACCATCCGGGCCCCAGGAATGCGTTAAAACTAAACCAATAGTTCTTTGAAGGGTTAAAATATCGTGATCAATCAGTCATGAGTTGAACAATTCGCGTCACGGTTGTTAAAGAAAATTTATTTCTTCAGGTTCTTATAATCTGACAAAAAACATACTGTTAACAATTATCCGACAAAATTAAGACTAAAAGTAAAGTTGTTTTTGGTCTGATAAAAATGGTGTGGTTGGTTTAAATAAATGTATGTAATTCCTCAAACCACCAGAGCTTAGGGGGGGGGGGGGGGTTTCGCCCCCATGGGCCCCCTACCAGGGCTCTGTCCAGACCCCTCTCCTATTCACGCCCCCCCTAATCCCAAATCCTGGATCCGCCCCTGATGTTGTACCATGGTATAAGCTCCGCCTATTTGCATTTCGATACAACCAAGTTTTAATGGCGGCTTAGATGAGTATGGTACAATATCAATAACAGATACTAGACCATGGTTTTCTGCAAACACATTTTTAAGCTGAATAATTCGTGAAATCATCAAAGGAAAAAAGGTTATTTATGTTACTATGTATAATAGTTTTCGGCTTGCTCACCAGTCGTCATGGTTATACTGGAGTCACGTGCACACATACCATCACTTGTGATTAAACATTGAATTCTCAACTGTATTGTTTCTTATTTGGTTTTTTTCAGCAATCACATAAGAAATGTTATTGACAAAAACAACGAACATCTGTCTTTGTTTTTTGTTTTTCCCAACAATCTAACACTTTTCTTTTTTGTAAGAATGATCTTCAATGACTAACGTTTTTGCCTGTTGTGTCATTAAGCTAAGTATTTTGACCTTGTAAAAGTACAAGATCTGATTATAATCACGTCGTATTAATTGTAAGAATGGTTAATTTGTTGTAGAGGAAAGACTATTTCTATCTATAACAGACCTGTACTTTGCCGGAACCGAAACAACATCTGTGTCTTTACAATGGTGTATGTTGTATATGTTAAAGTATCCGGATGTTCAGAAGAAATGCCGAGATGAAATTCTAGAGGTACTGTGTCTCACAAGTATATTATTATCATTTATGTGTTCAATTTATTTCAAAGAATAAATAATATTTACAAAATTTAATAATTTGTACTGCTTTTCGTTATGGAAAAAAACTTTGTAAATCGTGAGATTAAAAAGAGTTTATTATATAGATAGGTGTGAATTATGGGGATTTATCCGTGAAATAAATTCCGTTATACTTAGTTCAAATAAAGGCATTTTTGTATGACCAATATGACCGGAAGTAAATCCATAATTTCACACCCCGGGAAAATAACCGGTTATTGGATTACTTCAAGATCATTTCCATATCGAGGCCCATATTGGCCCGTGCCAATATGTGCCTCGACTTCGTCTCAGGCCAATATGGGTGTCTCTTTTCTAGATGTCGGAAGTATGTAATAAATAGTTTAATACATGGGCATTTCCATATTGGCCTGATTATCACCCCTCGACCCTTATTGAACCTCGACTCCGTCTCGGGCCAATATGGGGGTCTCGGGATGATAACCAGGCCAATATAGAAATGCCCATGTATTAATTTGTATGTATTCTCACATGTGAAAATATCAGTTTTTTCCCGCCGGAACTACTTTTCCATAACTATAAGTGTGGTGGTTACGTCCCTTGTTGTGTTACAGCATCGTCGGTAACCTAGCTACAATAATGTAGCTCCTGTGACAAACTTGTGTCTCGGCAGAGCTACAACGCGGTCCCATTCGTCACAATGGAGCAAAAAAAAGTTACAGTTGAAACATAAAAACTCACTATTTACGCTTCAAACATTTCATTATAACTATTACTGATGATCCCAGTCCTTGTTAAATCGGTTTGGCTGAAAAATATATGCTTTTCAAAGGTAGCAACAACCTTGTTCAAATTTATCGATCGTTTTCCATTACCGGAAACTACGGAAGGCGGAGCTTTTCTAAATATGGTGTTTCTTACTACACGCTGATGTAAACATTCACGCCTAAATCGCCAAATATGGTATCGACATCCAAATAGTGAGGCCGGAAATGACGAAATTCAAAATGTTGAGAGAGAAGATTTTTATTTTGTGGGAATTACATTCTAAAATACTGGTAGGTGATAAAAACTTGTTATAATAATGGACAAAAGGAAAGGTTATGTCTTATTATTGATAAATGCAGGCGTCAGAAGCTCTGTAAGCGAGCGCAACAAATCTCGGCGGCTGCTCCATTACGTGTAATGGCATCCCGTTATAACCCTTGCGAGTAAGCGAGCACTTAGGGTTTTATTATTAGAAATATCGGTAACCCACGGTTGATTCCGATACGTTCCTCTCTCTCCACCACCCGTGGGTCAAATCGCTTGTAAACATTCGTACTCATGAATAATTCATAAGTCTTCGCATTACAAACTTCAAATGCGATTCAACCAATCAAATCGTTCCTTTCATAATGAGTTTGGTTAAAAGTTAAAAATGTCGGACCTGTTGCAAAAATTTGGAGTGAAAGAATTGAGGGACTTTCAACAAGAATCTGTAGACAATTTGCTTGAGGGAAAGGATGTTTATTTGTCAGATTTTTACCTCCGATACCAAAGAGTTTCACTTTCATAAACGTGATTTTGATTGGTTAATTCGAAACTTTGAATATTCATGAAAACGAATGTTTACAAGCGATTTGACCCACGGGTGATGGAGAGAGAGGAACGTATCGGAATAAACCGTGGGTTACCAACGATGTGCTACAGTGAATACACATACGATTGTAAACTGATTTTTTTTTCGCGAAATGTCATTGACGGCTTTAACACATAACCAACATGACGTCATTGACGTCATGTGAAGACTTCCAGTTTGAACATAAAGATTATACGTTATTTGGCTTCGTTTACGCTTCAATTTTGATCAAATTTAACTAAAATAAGTTTTCAAGGTAAGCATTTTAATTATGTTTGTATATTGTTGTAAATATGACATGTAGAATTTCACATTTTCAAGATGGCAGACCCTTCCAGCTGAACCCCTTAGTATCATTGCTCGTAGATTCACACGCGTTGAATGAAATATACAAATAACAAAAATAATATATCAGAAATTTTGAAAGTCTTATATAATAAACAGTATAACTAAATGATACATTTTGAATATCAAAATAAGACCACCCGTAACTGAATACGCATTAACGATTAAACTAGTGGGAGCAACAAGTTCTGCCCACTCGTTTAATCCTTATGCGTACGTCGGTTACTCGTGGTCTTATTTTGATATTCAAAATCTATGATTAGGTTATACTATATGTAGTCACTCATATAAAACATTGTGATGTCATGGATAAACCACACATGAAATCAAAGTCATTTAGAAGCTTATTTGTTCATTTACATTTAAGGTTATCGGTGACAGATTACCATCAGTAAAAGATAAAGATAAATTACCATATGTCATGGCAACGCTATATGAGGTACAGAGGCTAGCAACTATAGGTAAATAAAATGTGATACCACAGATACAGCTAGGTCTGCTCCATACCTTGACCTACACCTCGAAATTGACAGTGAGGCGCGGTTAAGAACGAAAGTTTACGACAAAAGTAATGATTTCAATTTTCCCATTGTAAGCTTTCCTATTATATGTAGCAACATTCCAGCAGCACCCGCATATGGAGTATATATCTCTCAGTTGATCCGATATTCTAGAGCTTCCGATTCCTATCAGGATTTCCTTGATAGAGGATTGGCCCCGATTGCTGCTAAAACAGAAGCTACTGTGAACCAAGGGTTACTATTGGTTAAATCGGAGGCATCTCTTGGAAAGTTTTACGGTCTACACCATGACTTGGTTAGCTGCCACGGGTATTAGGTATCTGTCACAAATGACCACGGCCATGGTCCACCTGTCGTAAGCACTTCCCGATCTTTTCCTCGTTCTGATCTAACTAGTGGATCAGGAACTGCTGTACTCTTCTGGAGCACATGAGTTCACCCCCTGTTTTTAGTGGGGTTCGTGTTGCTCGGTCTTTAGATTTCTGTGTACAGTGTTTTGTAGATCGTTGTTTGTCCTTTTGTACTTTTTCTTTTGGCCATTGTGTTGTCTGTCCTTTTTCGATTTATGGATTCTGATTACCCCTTTATTTGGTATCTTCAAACTCGTCTTAAGCAATGGTGATAATCCATTCGGCCAATATCAACAAACCGAACAATCACCTCTCATCTTAACTGAACTCACCGTACCGAACACAATAAAATACCATGACATAATTATGATATTTGAAATCCAGGTCTTGGTTTGGGACAGGAACAAACATGCGGCGATGATAAACTGGTGAATGGGATTAACACTTACAAAAGACATGCACCTTTGTATCAACAAGGATTTTAGACCCAGGATGAATTAATTTCATACACATTTCAGTGTTTTCTGTAGTGATCATTACCACCGAGTGAACCCCAGACAATAGAAACAGAATTTAGTTTCTCTGCTCCTGGTATGATAACTCAGAAATGGTCATCCGCTGAACACACAACTCTCCTGTAAATAAGTACCTGACGTGTTTATATATCCACGTTACGGAATACGTGCGTATGTGTTACTGTTGGCCACATAAGTATTCCGTTGGTCGTGGTCACAGGAAAATATTTAGCGCCTGTACACATCATGTCCTTTTGTCATGTACTTTCGCTAACTGTTTCCCATTAGGACAATCCATTGCCACCTTTTTCCATCCGTGCTCTAGATTTTGTAAACTGCCCACGTGAATGTAAACAGCAATCAATATAAATAAACTTTCAGTGAAGGTTCCCAGGGCTCAAATCAATAGATCTGCGCAATGCATCCTGGGTAGCGGATATGAGTGGTCCTCTCGGTGGAGAGTTTTCAGGTTATAATTCGGAATGCCTGACAGTGGACAACGTATTTGTAGAGTATCATGCTCCCTGTACGCTAAATATTCCAATTTGTAGATTTCTAAAAAGAGTAGGTGCATTGTAGCTCTCCATACCTTTTCAGTGGCAGTCAAAAATCGTTGACCCGGTTAACCCACCCCTTACTGCATTTCTATATAGTGCACTTGTTCTCGTTCATAGCTGAAATACTGCTCGCTTTGCTAAGCAACAATCAATATTTTAGACGAATGCTTATTTTTCTTATTGATGCTGCCAGGAGTGATGTAATCCAGAATTCTAATACTATTGGTTAGGGACCGACCATTTAACTTGAAGGGGGGGGGGGGGGTTTAGTTTTTTTGTGTTCCGTTCAGAATTTTTTTTTCGGACAACACAAGAGTTAGAATATTTTTTTTTGTCACGCAAAACGCGAATTTTTTTTCCAGAATTTAACATTAGGTTATATGACAAAACCTCTGAATCAGATTATTTTTTTTTTCCTCCACCAAAATCAGAATATTTTTTTCAGCAACATTGGGAATCAGAATATTTTTTTAACCCCCACCTTCAAGTTAAATGGTCGTTCCCTTATGTAACAAGCAATTTCATTGGTCAATTGCATTTACAGGTCAGAGTAAATTTTGCGTTTTACCATGTTGGAAACTGTGTAAATATGTTGATTTGAAGTGACACACATTAAATTTACTTTTAAAATTGTTACTTAAACTAAATAAAAGTTTAGAGTTGATAGTTTCGTTTATGATTACATAATAGATCATTGAATATTTTATAAAGCGTTTGATTTCTACTCGTCGCCAGGAAAACTCAATTTGTGACAGTAAATTCGACGATTTACGGCGACAACACTTCAAATAAAATACAGTTTTTCCCTCTGTTCAATTTCTTCCTTTTTCTCATTGTAGCGTCAATGGGTCTACCCCATATTGCAACAGAAGATATTCATATCGATGGGAAAACGATTCCAACAAATACGATTATTCTATGTTGTTTGATATCAGTGCACCTTGACCCGGAAGTATGGGATGAACCAGATATGTTTCGCCCAGAAAGATTTCTGGGAAACAATGGTCAGTTTGTCAAGCAAGATGCCTTTTGTGCATTCTCCATGGGTAAGATTTTTTTTCAATTACCATGAACATTATAGATGTTTGTTTGTTTGTTTGATGGTGTTTAACGCTACTTTCAACAATATTTCAGTTATATCGTGGCGGTCAGTTTTATTGGTGAAGGAAACCAGAGGTACCGGAGAAAACCACAGCCTATCGCAAGTCACTTACAAACTTTATCACATTAATGTTGTACACCTCGCCTTGATCAGTGGTGATGCGTAGGTAGTTATAAATCCAACTACAATACGATCACGGCCACAACGGCCCTTGAACATCATAGAGATTATTGATGTAGTTAATGATATAAATATTTTGTTGCTGATTACTTGTTACTATGGAGTCAAGATATCTTTCTAAGATTGCAACGCCGCGGTAGATTGTGGGTTCAAGTCTCAGTCGGGTCAAATCAAAGACCATAAAATTGATATGTGTTGCTTCTCCGCTAAACATACAATGCACACTACGGAGTAAAAGTAAAGACTGGTTGGTTGATAAAATAAAAAAACATATCACACTGTTGGAATCGGAATAATGTGTCCGAATGGAGGAACATGTCCACCCGTGGACTGTTCTTTCAGTGAGCTAGCACTAAAAGATCCAGATAAGCGTGTTGGTCTAGTATAAAGCGAACATCATGATCTTATCATCGAAATGTAACTTATTCTCGAAATGATATAAATGTAGATGGTACATTGTTCACATGGCGCTAAACAACAATCACTGACACGCTCACAAGACTGAAAGGTCAGGAAACTATCAAAATTCATCAAATGAAATATGTTAAATAAGTTTTAAATATAAAAGATTTAATCTGTAATTAAACGTTAGAGAATACCGAAGTGGCAATCAAAAAGGACAATCCAGAGACGAAGAAAAACAAAACAAAAACACAACACAATAACCACTATACGGAAACCACAAATAACGTAATAAAACATGCTCCTTCCTACAAACAACTCGAGGTAAAGACGAACCGAACATAACGTAATAAAACATGCTCCCTCCTACAAACAACTCGAGGTAAAGACGAACCAAACATAACGTAATAAGACATGCTCCCTCCTACAAAGAACTCGAGGTAAAGACGAACCGAACATAACGTAATAAGACATGCTACCTCCTACAAACAACTCGAGGTAAAGAGGAACCGAACATAACGTAATAAGACATGCTCCCTCCTACAAACAACTCGAGGTAAAGACGAACCGAACATAACGTAATAAGACATGCTCCCTCCTACAAACAACTCGAGGTAAAGACGAACCGAACATAACGTAATAAGACATGCTCCCTCCTACAAACAACTCGCGGTAAAGACGAACCGAACATAACGTAATAAGACATGCTCCCTCCTACAAACAACTGGAGGTAAAGACGAACCGAACATAACGTAATAAGACATCCTCCCTCCTACAAACAACTCGAGGTAAAGACGAACCGAACATAACGTAATAAGACATGCTCCCTCCTACAAACAACTCGAGGTAAAGACGAACCGAACATAACGTAATAAGACATGCTCCCTCCTACAAAGAACTCGAGGTAAAGACGAACCGAACATAACGTAATAAGACATGCTCCCTCCTACAAACAACTCGGGGTAAAGACGAACCGAACATAACGTAATAAGATATGCTCCCTCCTATAAACAACTCGAGGTAAAGACGAACCGAACATAACGTAATAAGACATGCTCCCTCCTACAAACAACTCGAGGTAAAGACGAACCGAACATAACGTAATAAGACATGCTCCCTCCTACAAACAACTCGAGGTAAAGACGAACCGAACATAACGTAATAAGACATGCTCCCTCCTACAAACAACTCGAGGTAAAGACGAACCGAACATAACGTAATAAGACATGCTCCCTCCTACAAACAACTCGAGGTAAAGACGAACCGAACATAACGTAATAAAACATGCTCCTTCCTACAAACAACTCGAGGTAAAGACGAACCGAACATAACGTAATAAGACATCCTCCCTCCTACAAACAACTCGGGGTAAAGACGAACCGAACATAACGTAATAAGACATGCTCCCTCCTACAAACAACTCGAGGTAAAGACGAACCGAACATAACGTAATAAGACATGCTCCCTCCTACAAAGAACTCGAGGTAAAGACGAACCGAACATAACGTAATAAGACATGCTCCCTCCTACAAACAACTCGGGGTAAAGACGAACCGAACATAACGTAATAAGATATGCTCCCTCCTATAAACAACTCGAGGTAAAGACGAACCGAACATAACGTAATAAGACATGCTCCCTCCTACAAACAACTCGAGGTAAAGACGAACCGAACATAACGTAATAAGACATGCTCCCTCCTACAAACAACTCGAGGTAAAGACGAACCGAACATAACGTAATAAGACATGCTCCCTCCTACAAACAACTCGAGGTAAAGACGAACCGAACATAACGTAATAAGACATGCTCCCTCCTACAAACAACTCGAGGTAAAGACGAACCGAACATAACGTAATAAAACATGCTCCTTCCTACAAACAACTCGAGGTAAAGACGAACCGAACATAACGTAATAAGACATGCTCCCTCCTACAAACAACTCGAGGTAAAGACGAACCGAACATAACGTAATAAAACATGCTCCTTCCTACAAACAACTCGAGGTAAAGACGAACCGAACATAACGTAATAAGACATGCTCCCTCCTACAAACAACTCGAGGTAAAGACGAACCGAACATAACGTAATAAGACATGCTCCCTCCTACAAACAACTCGAGGTAAAGACGAACCGAACATAACGTAATAAGACATGCTCCCTCCTACAAAGAACTCGAGGTAAAGACGAACCGAACATAACGTAATAAGACATGCTCCCTCCTACAAACAACTCGCGGTAAAGACGAACCGAACATAACGTAATAAGATATGCTCCCTCCTATAAACAACTCGAGGTAAAGACGAACCGAACATAACGTAATAAGACATGCTCCCTCCTACAAACAACTCGAGGTAAAGACGAACCGAACATAACGTAATAAGACATGCTCCCTCCTACAAACAACTCGAGGTAAAGACGAACCGAACATAACGTAATAAGACATGCTCCCTCCTACAAACAACTCGAGGTAAAGACGAACCGAACATAACGTAATAAGACATGCTCCCTCCTACAAACAACTCGAGGTAAAGACGAACCGAACATAACGTAATAAAACATGCTCCTTCCTACAAACAACTCGAGGTAAAGACGAACCGAACATAACGTAATAAGACATGCTCCCTCCTACAAACAACTCGAGGTAAAGACGAACCGAACATAACGTAATAAGACATGCTCCCTCCTACAAACAACTCGAGGTAAAGACGAACCGAACATAACGTAATAAGACATGCTCCCTCCTACAAAGAACTCGAGGTAAAGACGAACCGAACATAACGTAATAAGACATGCTCCCTCCTACAAACAACTCGGGGTAAAGACGAACCGAACATCGGTTTTATGCAGAAATCGTAACAGACATCACAGCACGGAACTCACAACGTAATTATGTTCATCCATATTAGTTTTTGTGACATACAGGTCCACGTATTTGTCTTGGTAAACAGTTAGCTGAGGCAGAGCTAATATTATTCTTCACTTCATTTTTACAACGATTCAACTTGATAAAGGCCGACGAGAATGACGATTTACCAACAGCTGGTGTACAGACTGGTGTAACCTTACAACCACAACCATTTAATATGCGTTTTATACCAAGGGTGTAAAGGAACATGACAGGACAATAATAACTTACTTTTGTTATATTTTGTCCGTTTTGCTTGTTAACATTTTGTTTTCTACTCTTTTGCAAAATGGGTCTCGATCCCAATCGCGAAAAAATGACGTTTTTTTAATATTTGTTTGAAGCTTATGTAGAGGTTTCTTTTTTTTTAACTAGTTTTATTTTTTCATAAAGTACATGTTCATGTTTTTGTGGTGTTCGTGTTACTAGGTATTCAGCTGTCTGTGTTGTGTTTTGTTTTGTTGGTCGTAATTTGTCTTTTTGTCATTTTATGTTTTGCCTTAGCATTACTTGTACAACATCTGATCAACCCTTTATGAATTTTTAACCCAGGGGCGGATCCAGGGGGAGGCGCACCCGGCGCGCGCCCCCCCTAAAATTGGAAAAAAATATGATTTTTTGCGCAAAATCGTGATTTTTCACACGAAATACCCCAACATTTTTTTAAGTGCGCCCCCCTAACTTAAAATCCTGGATCCGCCACTGTTACACATTTCAACAAATTATATACAATGTATAATGTATTTATTTGTATGGGCATGTTGTAGAATGCCTACTGGGCTTTTATATACTGGTGGTAATTGTTTTTAAATTGCTGGTGGAAACTGGAGTACCCGTGAAAAAACACTGGCATGCCACAAGTCTTTGACAAACTATTACAAAATGTTGTACACCTTGTCTAGGACGGCAATAAAATTCAACAATGTAGAAGTGGTGATGAAACCTTAATTGTATCGGTATCTATTAAAATACCATACGATCGTTGCCACGACGACCCACTAGTAGTACTTACTAGAAATAAATGGATGTAATTGTAGTTGTATCTTTAGTTATTAAAACCGAGTACACGCCAAGAGGTATTGCTGGATTGGTCAACATATTTAACATTAAGAGTTTTACAAACGATTGAAGAGTAAAAAAGAAATATTAAGTTAGGGACCGACCATTTAACTTGCAGGGGGGGGGGAGGTTATGGTTTTTTGGTTCGTTCAGAAAACACAAGAGTTAGAATATTATTTTTTTGTTGTTGCGCAAAGTGCGAAATTTGTTTCCAGAATTTAACATTTTTTTCCTCCACCAAAATCAGAATATTTTTTTCAGCAACATTGGGAATCAGAATATTTTTTTAGAAAAAAAACATACCCCCCCCCTGCAAGTTAAATGGTCGGTCCCTTATATTACCCAACACTGGATGTTATTAGATGTTAGTGTGTCACCAACGAAACAAAAACAAGATAAATATACAACAAACATTTAATTATAATTAGATTGAATGTGTAAATGATATATATTTATTGTAGATGTACTTTCTATTTTATTTTAATAAAAGTATTTGTTATGTATTGTATTCTGTTCTATTCATATTTAATTTACAACTACCTGTGCAACCAGTGCCTATCACCACTAATGTTGTTAGTTCGAGTCCCATTCATGGCGAGGTGTACTCGATACAACATTATGTGATAAAGTTTGTCAGTGACTTGTGACACTCACAGGTAGGTGGTTTTCTCTGGGCACTCCTCTTTCCTTCACCAATAAAACTGACTGCCACTATATGACTGAAATATTATGGCGTAAAACACAATAACCATAACACAACATTTTTCGCTTACATATATTTTTTTTGTCAAAATACGCATTTATTGCGTTGACATAACGATCTTTAGTATATAAACTTTAGAGAAAGCCGAAGTGGCATCTAGAAACAGAATAAAGTCAAACAATACCAAAAAAACCCAAAAAACAAACAACACAGAAATCTAAAAATAGAAGCAACATGGACCCCATGTGCTTGGGAAGGATAAACAGTTCTTGTTTCCTATAAGACATCGATAAAATCAAGTCCGGTATTTGATGGTATTATGAAAGCAATCATGTCAATAACATGCCGCCAAGATACCAAATAATAACATCATACGAGGACAAATTCGAAACAAATGGTTGATATCGTCTTTTTTGCCTGGACTTGTTTCAAGATTGTAACCTAGTTTGTCCTCTGTGCAAACCCTCCCAAAGAAGCATCCGCCGCTTTTCTGGTGCGAAACAAAATACGCCACTCACGCTAAGGACTGTGTGAATGATTGATTATTGGTATCAGTTTTGTAATGTTATAAATGCTGTTATAGTGACAGCCGGAACCTTTGACGCCTTAAAATCTGATTCAACCCAACATTTCTTTAGAAATGCCTGTACCAAGTCAGGGTCATTGCGGTTTTCACAGTTTTCCGGTTGTTGACTGATTATGTCTGTTTATATACTTATGAGTTTTGACTTTCCCTTCGGAAGATTGTTCGGAGTTGGGTAATTTTGTTTTTACATGTACCCTTATTTGCCATTTTCCTGGTTCGTATAGCAGTTTATTTGGCTTTCCAATATTTCGATATTGAGCGTACCTAATGAATGTTATTCCAGAAACACTTCTATATGTTTTTATTAGTATCACTGTGTCGATACTTCTGCTGGTGAACGTATCCTCCTCCAAGTAGTCAGTGTTTCGACACCGACATGGTTTATTAGATATATTGATTATTGAAATGTACAGTTCCTGAAAAATGAAATTATTATTAAAACTAAGGTTCTCCACCCTCAGGTTTAGGTGATCTTAGATGAATGTTGGCTATCCTGTTTAGGCCATTTGGTTTATTGCTCGCAAATTCTTTTAAATAAATTATTTGCCTTTTCAATATTTCGATATTGAGCGTACATAATGGTTATTCTAGAGACGCTTCGTGGGCACTGAATTTAATATCCACCGTTTTTATTACAGTATTATTAGGATGAGTGACTATTTATTACTTGTGATTATGGCGATTTGGCATAACAATCGACAATTCAACTAACCACAGCTAGATGAAACACTCTGTCAAACCACAAACAATACTGGTCGAAATTATACCAAACAATAACAACACAAATTACTCCCTGTAAAACATAAGGTAGTATTTGTTGACAATATAACCAGCTACAACATAAACTACTCCCTGTAAAACATAAGGCAGTATTGGTTGACAATATAACCAGCTACAATACAAATCACTCCTTTCCTTAACCATCAACATTAAACAAACATAGTCCCCGGGTGGCTCAATGAGTTAGGTAGTTGGATTACCTACCAACTCATACAAGCCAATCACCAATACGGCGTGGGTTCGACCTGGCTTTGTAAATTACAAAAAGGGTGCAATCGACTCACAGCTGCAAGTGATAAAGTTTACCAGTTGCTTGCCCATGGTCGATGGTTCTCTCCGGCTTCTTCCACCATGATATAGCTGAATGCTGAAAGTGGCGTTAAACACCACAAATCAATCAATCAATCAAACAAACACATAAATCACGACAGATGCCGATGGAAATCTAGGCTCTTACTCCTGACAGATACAAATATATGGTGGTGTTAAACCGATGAATAGGATAACAACAATCCATTGCTGACTACTCAGTGGCTAAACATAAAACATCATTCAATGAAACACCAATCTGAAAGAAAACTCTAACATGTAAGAAGAAAAGTGTAAAGATACCAAAAGGGGTAATCAGAAACTGTAAATTCGAAGGACAATCCATACAAAGGCCAAACGAAAACAAACAATGATTTACAAAACATTACATAGAAAACTAAAGATCGAGCAACATGAATCCCACTAAAAACCGGGGATGAACTCAGGTGCTCCGGAAGCGTAAGCAGTTCCTGCTCCACTAGTGACATGCGTCGTGTTACTGTTGAATGACATGAACATCATCTAATATGGAAATAGTAGTGGACACCAGTATACATAAATTAATACAAATACCATTAATGAAACATGTACTCCCGATAAAACAAATAGAGGTAAAGACGAACCGAACATTGTGTTTATGAGGAAATCGTAGGGTACATTACAACACGATACCAAAAATGTGAAGACATGTAACTTGACAAAATGAACAACGAGAACCCCACTAACATTGTCACAAAGGTTCTTACTCATGACTAATAAGTCTCACCTCACCAAAGCTGTATCATTACACCATGCCACTGGAAAAGCTTATATAGAAGCAAAATACAATGTAATATTCTCTAAACTCCTTGTATTTCCAACTTTATTATATTATATAACAAATGTAAAGCCACGAAACAATGTACAATACTACTACTAATAATAATGTACAATACTACTACTAATACTAATAATAATGTACAATACTACTACTAATAATAAACAATACTACTAATAATGTACAATATTACTACTAATAATATACAATACTACTACTAATAATAATGTACAATACTACTACTAATAATAATGTACAATATTAATACTAATAATAATGTACAATACTAATACTAATAATAATGCACAATACTAATACTAATAATAATGTACAATACTACTACTAATACCAATGTACAATACTAATAATAATGTACAATACTAATACTAATAATAATGTACAATACTACTACTAATAATAATGTACAATATTAATACTAATAATAATGTACAATACTAATACTAATAATAATGTACAATACTACTACTAATATACAATACTAATAATAATGTACAATACTACTACTAATAATAATGTACAATACTACTAATAATAATAATGTACAATACTAATAATAATGTACAATACTAATACTAATAATAATGTACAATACTAATACTAATAATAATGTACAATACTACTACTAATACTAATGTACAATACTACTACTAATAATAATGTACAATACTAATACTAATAATAATGTACAATACTAATAATAATGTACAATATTAATATTAATAATAATGTACAATACTAATACTAATAATAATGTACAATACTAATACTAATAATAATGTACAATACTAATACTAATAATAATGTACAATACTAATAATAATGTACAATACTAATAATAATGTACAATACTAATAATAATGTACAATACTAATAATAATGTACAATACTAATACTAATAATGTACAATACTACTACTAATAATACTGTATAATATTAATAGTAATAATAATGTACAATACTAATACTAATAGTAATGTACAATACTAATACTAATGTACAATACTAATAATAATGTACAATATTAATACTAATAATAATGTACAATACTAATACTAATAATAATGTACAATACTACTAATAATAATAATGTACAATACTAATAATAATGTACAATACTAATACTAATAATAATGTACAATACTAATAATAATGTGCATTACTAGTACTAATAATAATGTACAATACTAATACTAATGTACAATACTAATAATAATGTACAATATTAATACTAATAATAATGTACAATACTAATACTAATGTACAATACTAATACTAATAATAATGTACATTACTAGTACTAATAATAATGTACAATACTAATACTAATAATAATGTACAATACTAGTACTAATAATAATGTACAATACTAATACTAATAATAATATGCAAAATGGTATTAAAGCTTATTGATACATATTGAAAATCAAATATTCTCTCAAGTCCTTTGTCTAAAACACACATTGAAAATCAAATGTTCTCTGAAGTCCTTTGTCTAAAACACACATTGAAAATCAAATGTTCTCTCAAGTCCTTTGTCTAAACACACTTTGAAAATCAAATGTTCTCTCAAGTCCTTTGTCTAAAACACACATTGAAAATCAAATGTTCTGTCAAGTCCTTTGTCTAAACACACTTTGAAAATCAAATGTTCTCTCAAGTCCTTTGTCTAAAACACACTTTGAAAATCAAATGTTCTCTCAAGTCCTTTGTCTAAAACACATTTTGAAAATCAAATATTCTCTCAAGTCCTTTGTCTAAAACACATTTTGAATGGTTGTGGTTGTAAAGTAACGCCAGTGTGTATACCCATAGTTGGCAGATCGTCATTCTCTTCGGATTTTAACAAGTCGAATCGTTGTAATATTGCCGTGAAGAATAAGATCACTTCCGCCTCAGCTAACTGTTTACCAAGACATATGCGAGGTCCTGCAAAGTTTAGATATCATATTAATAAATGGAAAACTTTTACGTTTGGATAAATAATTATGATTGGAAAAATCTACAGGTATAAATCGTATTAACCTCATCGGTCGTGTAATGGTTAACATACACGCCTCGAGTAAGGTAGATCGTGGGTTTGAGCCCAGATCAGGTCAAACCAACGACCATAAAATTGATATTTGCTGCTTCTCTGCTACTTACACAGTAACATGGAGTAAGAGCATATACTTGTTCATTCGGAATCAGGCTAATATGTCCAAGTAGAACGAAATGTCTATCCGCAGACTTTTGTTTCAGTGAGTTTGTACCATAAAGATCCACTTACGCGTGTTGGTCTAGTACAAGGGGGACAACATCATCATTCAATTTAATGTAACTTGTTCTTGAAATGATTTAGCTGGAAAAGTACCCATTTGGGGTTAAACAGCAATCATCCACTCACCCACTCACTAAAAAATATCAAACTTTCTCGACTGCTGTTATTTTATAAAAAAAAAAAAAAAAAAAAAAGTAATATAATAAAAACGTGGACATCAAATTTAGTGCGCAGAACTCGTTTCTGGAATAACCTTCATCACCTACGCTGAAAATCGAAAAATTGTAAAGCCAAATAATTTAACGTCTTGGTAGGAATAAAACAAAAGGGCCTAAACAGGATAGCCAAAACCGGCTAAGGTCACCTATGCCTGAGGGAGTAGAACCTTAGTCTCATTAATAATTCCATTATTTAGGAACTGTAAATTCAATAACATCAGTCAAGAAGAACCAGGTATGAAAAGACATTTGTCAAATGATTTATCAAATTCCTTAATTCTTAAAAGGATATCACAACAATTATTACAATATTACCCATTGAAAATGCAGAAAACGCTTCATGTTTGACGAACTGACCATCCAGTCCTAAAAATCGTTCAGGACGAAACACATCCGGTTCATCCCACATTTCCGGGTCAAAGTGTATTGACATCAAGCTACAAAGAATATCTGTTCCTTTTGGAATAATTTTTCCATCAATATGAATATCTTCGATTGTTGAATGGGCTACTCCCATGGGTGCTTTAAAAAAGAACAGTGATATGCAACATTTAATTCCTGATCTTATACCAAACATTTAATTCCTGATCTTATACCAAACATTTAATTCCTGATCTTATACCAAACATTTAATTCCTGATCTTATACCAAACATTTAATTCCTGATCTTATACCAAACATTTAATTCCTGATCTTATACCAAACAAGTATCTGACGACTCAAATGGACACAACAATCTTTTGATTGCTTTCAATAAGAATTAATATAACAGGTCTAACATTCAATATACATATTACAAAAAAATATATCAGTTCATTTTAACAGGAGTTACAGCAATACGACATGTGCCATTAGTGGAGCAGGAACTTCTCACCCTGCCAGAACACATGGGTTCATCTCAGATTTTTAGTGGGGTTCGTCTTGCTCAATCTTTATTTTTCTGTGTAGTGTTTTGTAGATCATTGTTTGTTTTTAGTGGGGTTCATTTTGCTCAATCTTTTTTTTTTTGTGTAGTGTTCTGTAGATCATTGTTTTTAGTGAGGTTTGTGTTGCTCAATCTTTATTTTTCTGTGTAGTGTTCTGTAGATCATTGTTTGTTTTTAGTGAGGTTTGTGTTGCTCAATCTTTATTTTTCTGTGTAGTATCTTGTAGATCAATGTTTGTTTTAAGTGAGGTTTGTCTTGCTCAATCTTTATTTTTCTGTGTAGTGTTCTGTAGATCATTGTTTGATTTTAGTGAGGTTTGTGTTGCTCAATCTTTATTTTTCTGTGTAGTATCTTGTAGATCAATGTTTGTTTTAAGTGAGGTTTGTCTTGCTCAATCTTTATTTTTCTGTGTAGTGTTTTGTACATCATTGTTTGTTATTTTACTATTTATCCTATTGTCTATCATTTGATTTACAGCTTCTGATTACTCCATTGTCTATCCTTTGATTTACAGCTTCTGATTACTCCTTTGGTTTCTTCAACCTTCCCTTTAAAAGCCTTTTAGAAGTTATTTGTGAAATAACTACTTGGAATATGAAACATTTTTACCTATGGTTGCTATCCTTTGTACCTCATATAACGTTGCCATGACATATGGTAAGTCATCTTTGTCTTTTACTACTGGTATTCTATCACCAATAACCTATGAGGTAAGGAAAATATATTCGATTACTTCCCTTGAAAGGGGTATAATACATAGTAATAGTCCACAGATACACAGAATAAGTCCTTATATTTATTGAGTAATAGTTGGTGATACAATGTACATTGAGTACTGGTCCAGATTTGTCACACATCCAACACCTTTTGGATGAACCTGATAGACAATTAAGTGGCAGGACGTATTTCTGAAATAACCTTCATCAGGTTACACTCAAAGTTAACGGAATAGAAAGCCAAATACTTCAAAAGTCTTAGGGAGCAAATAAACAACCAAAGAGCCTAAGGGATCGACCATTTAACTTGCAGGGAGGGGGGGGGGCGAATTACGGTTTTTTGTTTCGTTCAGAATTTTTTTTTCGGACATAACGAGAGTTAGAATACTTTTCTTTTGTTGCGCGAAGGTTAGGTTATATGACAAAAACTCTGAATTAGATTATTTTATTTTACCTCCTCCAAAATCAGAATATTTTTTTCAGCAACATTGGGTATCAGTATATATTTTTTTAGAAAAAAAACCATAACCTCCCTCCCCCCCCCCTGCATGTTAAATGGTCGGTCCCTAAATAGGATATCCAAAACCAGCCCAGGACACCTATGCCCACGTGAGGAGAACATTAGGTTGTTACATGTTTTCTTGTTGATTTTGTATACTTTAATGCTATTGCTTGATGAAATCCTTGAAATGTGAAATATTGTTAATAATTAATTACGGCTAATCAAGAATCAGGTGACATACCTCTAAGATTTGATCTCTACATTTTTTCTGAACATCCGGGTACTTTAACATATATAACATACTCCATTGTAATGTCACAGATGTGGTGTCTGTTCCAGCAATATACAGATCAGTGATAGTTAGAAAGAGTCTCTCGTCTACAAAAGTAAATTGATCAATTTTGTTTAAGGTCAAGTCAGCAATTTGTCAACTATATCAAGGAGAGAACAGTTATAGTTCAATAGTAAAAGGATGATGATGTCCGTTTTGTACTATACAAACACGCTTAGTTCGATGTTTATAGTGATAGCTCATTGCAGCAGCAACAGTCCGTGCGGGTATTCTGATTCCTAGCCAAACAGTCTATTATGTGCTAGCGGAAAACCAGTTTTTACAGTCTTTGGTTTGACCAAATTAGAGTCCGAACCCACGATCTACCGCTCACAAGACGAGCATGCTAACCATTACACCATCGATGTGATGTGGTAACACTATTTGCTAAATATAAATGAACACTTAGATAATAAAATACATAGAAGTGATAAAATAGTTTTGTCAATGGCCGACAGCCGGATTCCTGTAAAAAACAGTGTTGGGCTTAAGCCCAATAAACAGAACATCATTACCTCTATATATAGAATACGTTATTTTAATGAACTTGCACGAATATATGGCAGGGGCGGATCCAGGATTTCAAGTTAGGGGGGGGGGGGGGGCGTACTTAAAAAAATTGCGCCGAGCAGAGGGAGGCGCGAAAATTGTTGGGGTATTTCGTGTGAAAAATTACGATTTTACGCCAAAAAAATCATATTTTTTCAATTGCCGAGGGAGGCGTGAAAATTTTTGAGGTATTTCATGTGAAAAATCACGATTTTACGCCAAAAATCATATTTTTTCCAATTTTAGGGGGTTAGTAAATGAAAATGGGGTACCTGACATCTTTGCGTCTGTGTGTCCTTCCTGTTCAAGGTAGAGATCTAAGAAGTTCCGGATATTTTGTGGATCGAATGTCTTTCTTTGTTCGTCAATTCGAGTTTCAATGTAACTTTGGATCTGGTGTCTTCTTTCAATAAGCTGTTTAACCTGTGTTGTAAAAATATTGACTGCATTACAAAAAACTTGCTTGATAAATACAGGGATTGTTGAGCAATATTTTAGCTATATCATGGCTAAAACAATTTACATTCGATGATATGATAATGATGTCCGCTTGGTGCTGGACTCACAGGCTTTACTTAGCTTTTTATATTGCTAGCTCACTAAAACAGCAGTCTACGAGTAGACATGTGATGTCGCTCCACTTGAACAAATTATCTTGATTCCGAGCCAACCAGTCTTTGCTTTTTGTCATTAATGTTGCGTGCTTGGCTGAGAAGCGATAAATACCAAGTTCATATTGTTTGGTTTGACCCACTCGGCGCTCGGACCCACGATATACCACATTCGATGACGCCAACTATTACACCACCGGGTTTAACACGACGGGGGTCACTAGTGGAGCAGGAACTGCTTACCCTTCTGAAGCACCTGAGTTCACTCCCGGTTTTTAGTGGGGTTCGTGTTACTCGATCTTTAGTTTTATGTGTAGTGTTTTGTAGATCGTTGTTTGTTCCTTTGTCACTTATCTTTTTGTTGTCTGTTCTTCTTCGATTTATGGATTCTGATTACCTCCCTTTGGTATCTTTAAGCTCTTCTAATACAATCGAATCCAAAATTATGTCTTGTGGAAATATCCTATTAATCTATTAAGACATTTAATTTGATTGCAATTATGAATTAATTGGTATAAAATAACAATATTTGTGTGTGTTTGTGCATAGTGGTTTCCAACACATATTGTGTTTGTGTGTTTGTGTGTTTGTTTGTTTGTGTGTTTGTGTGTTTGTTTGTTTGTGTGTTTGTGTGTTTGTTTGTTTGTATGTTTGTGTGTTTGTTTGTTTGTATGTTTGTGTGTTTGTGTGTTTGTTTTGTTTGTCTTCGTCGTTTGTCTTTTGTACTCAATGTTGCCAGTTTCTCTGTATTGTCAATTTTCGATTGTCCCTTCCGTATTCTCTAACGTTTATTTTATAGCTTTTTCTGTATAAAAAGTATTTTGTCCGAAGTAAAAGAAACAATTAACAGCGGCGGATCCAGGAAAAATTGGAAAAAATATGATTTTTTGGCGTAAAATCGTGATTTTTCACACGAAATACCTCAAAATTTTTCGCGCCTCCCTCCGCAATTGGAAAGAATAAGATTTTTTGGCGTAAAATCGTGTTTTTTCACACGAAATACACCAACATTTTTCGCGTCTCCCTCCGCTCGGCGCAATTTTTTTAAGTGCGCCCCCCCCTAACGTGAAAACCTGGATCCGCCCCTGATTAACCTGATCAAAAACTTACCTTGCTTGAAGGTAGTATTTTATCTAGAATGGGAAATATCGTCTCTGGTCTTAGTAAAGCATTATGCTTAAATATGAATGCCACGTTTTCTAAAATACTGTTGAAGTCAGGATTATCGTATTCAAATCTGCAAATAAAGCATTAATTTAAAATTTGAAGAAAACAAATCTTAGAATTCGGCTTCATATTTGTCCTTTTTATTTTTGGCCATTTTGTCGTCTGTCCTTCGATTTACGGATTCTGGCTACCCCTTGGATATCTCCAAACTCTTCTTACATAACTTTGTGTGATTCAAACGATATCTGTAAATTGTTATTGAAATATCAAGCTGCAATAGAAGAGCAGGCAGTTGGAAGCAGTGCCGGATTTACCTATAGGCTCGATAGGCTGAAGCCCAAGGCTTCAAAATTTAGGGGGCCTCCGGTCCCGGTGTATAATATTTCCAACGCTTTCACACTTATGCTGTCATAACGTACTGTACTTTCTAAACAATCCTTTAGTAGTTTTCCTCACACAGTTGCACTCCATTTCAGAATATTGCAGAATTTTAAACACCCCTCATCATCTTTGCCTTTATTGAAATTGATTAAGCACACTTCCATGTTCCTCCAGTCGTGAAGGTGGGGAATTGGGAGGGGCCTCACAAGTGGTTTAGCCTAGGGCCTCTCTTTATTTAAATCCGGCACTGGTTGGAAGGAAGTCAGTATTTTGTAGAAGTATATGGCAGTGATAATATTACCTATCAAGATTTATTTACATGTTTGAGTTCTGGAGTATTTGTTGGTATAAGATAGGAAACAGACAAATACCAAACGATGTTCGTTGTTCCTTTTGTTAAAAAGTCTTGGTCGCTGAGGAAGGAGGTGGACCCGATTTCTACGTATTTATTTTGTTTAATTATTTATGTTTATTTGCTGTTATATTTTTTTTTATTGAACAATATTTTAATTGTATGGTATTTTTGCTCCCAAGACTTTTAATTTATTTGTTTTGACAATCGTTTGATTGATTAATTGATTGGTGTTTAACGTCCAGCGAGCAATTTTTCAGCTATATTCAGGACGATCCGACAATCGTTTGACCTTCAGCGTACCTGATGATGGTTATTTCAGAAATGAGTCGTGCCTACAAAATTAGATAGATCTACATTTGTATTGTATTGTGTTAATATGCTTTCAACCCCTTTGCAGTAAAATTGTGCATAATAAAGTAGAAAGTAGTGGCGCAGGAACTGCTTACCCTTCCGGAGCACATGATTTCACCCCCGGTTTTTAGTGGGGTTCGTGTTAGTCGATCTTTAGTTTTATGTGTATGTTTTGTAGATCGTTGTTTGTCCTTTTGTACTTTTTCTTTTGGCCATTGTGTTGTCTGTTCTTCTTCGATATACGGATTCTGATTACCCCTTTGGTATCTTCAAACTCTTCTTAAAATTAAAAAAGATTGATTCCTTACCTAGAACCAAATATGATATTTGAAATGATATTTGATGTCGCTCTGGAAAAATGTTTGCCGACATCTGTGGGTATGTTAGACTGTTTGTAAAACAGATCAACGAGAAATCCTGCTTCTTCGTTTATCCTCTCTTCAATAGATTTTTTTCCCACACCGAAATCTTTTAAGGCGACGATGGTGAATTTCCGAATATCTGACCATTCTTGACCGTTGCTTACGCCAACACCTGTTAAAAAAAGTAAGCATACCATTATATACAGAGGCAGGGCCGGGTTATCATATAGGCTAGTATATGCTGCAGCCTAGGGCCCCGCAAGCATGAGGGGTCATGTTAAAAGATTTTCAAATATTGTTTTTGGTTGAACAATGAGTATAATATTTAAATATTTTGCCTTGCTGAAGAATTCATTTAACTTACGGATGCGGGCAAGTTACAGCTAGGGTAGCTCCGTCTGAGGGAGCCTCCATAATTTCAAGAGCCTAGGGGCCCAAAAGGTCATAATCCGGCCCTGTATAAAAGCAAACATATTGAATATTTATAGCCATATTTATCTTAATTCTAATAAACTTCGTAGTGATCATGCAAATGGTACACGGATATTCAGTTATGTGAGTGTACAACACAGGGGCGGATCCGGGGGAGGGGGGGGGGGGGCGCCTAAAATTGGAAAAAAATGATTTTTTTTAGTGTAAAATCGTGATTTTTCACACGAAATACCCCCAAAATTTTCGCGCCTCCCTCCGCTCGGCGCAATTTTTTTTTAAGTCCCCCCCCCCTAACTTGAAATCCTGGATCCGCCCCTGCAACACATCTTGGCTATGTTACGACCCGCCCCCTCTTTTTACATCTCCATTGAATTGAAGAGGAAGGGACACACACAATATATATAAGCGTGTTAAAAGTAAACACAACTGTATCAGAATTAACATGTAGCTAAAGTGTAACTCTTTTATTCTTGGTCACGTTAGTGTTTGTTTGCTCGTCATCTCTACATGTGTAATGCTATTTTTATATTGTAAAAGGTTCAACAACCGTTCTTGTCTTGTCATTAACCTGCCACAAGTATAGTAGGGGCTACTCCCCATCCGGATTTTTTTTTACACGGAACAAAAATCTGATTACTATTAATATATTTTAATTTACTAGTATATGAAATATCAGCATTATTTTCTTCAAATTGTAACAACATTTCTTATTGGGAACTGCAAACAAATCTTAGACCCCCTCCTCGCCCTCGTTAAAACGTTAAATGGACTAATGGCTACTTAGTTATTTACAAAGAAACAAGTTACAAATACAGACAAAAATATATAGGATCCCCACCAGGTAAATAGTTAAAAGTCTGAATTGTATTGCCCATTATTTCTACAGACTACAGTATTCAGGGGCGGATCCAGGATTTCTAGTTCATATTTTTTCCAATTTAAAAGATCGTCCGTCATGTTTGCTGCCAACCACGTGTTCTATTAAAAACTTTTTACCACGTCACTGACTGCTGGCGTACGTGACCAAGATCAGTCTTCTCAAGTGCGACAGATGTCAATCACACATTTGCTTCCGTTTGATTGGTTATGATACAAAACATTTAGAATACTTTTAATTTCTTGTATGCGCAGATAAACTGATCTCGGGCACGCCCTCGATCAGTTTATCAGCACATACACGAAATTAAAAGTACTCTAAATATTACTTGTATTGCCCATTATTTCAACAGGATTGTGACAAATAAAAAAAAAGTTTACAAGCTAGAAAATATCAAAACACATTAATAATGTACATATAATATACATATATTATGGGTTTCTTGTCCTCAGTTCTAATGACTTCTTAATAAAGAAAATTATTTTCCATAATTGTATGAGTGTTGCTTGACTCAAAATATTAAAATATTTGATAGTAAGAAAACTAGAGTTTAATATAGTTTGAAGTGGTCGTGGGATTACTAAGTTGATGGTCTGAGAGGCGAACTGGCCATAGGAGCATTTGGACAACGCCCGATGGGCAGCTCAGAAAAGCAACAAATTAATGAATAACGGGTCGATCTGGTAGGACTGATGAAGGTTGCCAGGACCTGTTTCAAGACCCAGTCCGCATCTGGAATCCAGGACTGTATGTACTGAGGTTGTCCTTGCACGATTGTAGAAACTAATTTATGTATCATATATACCTTGTACATCATTAGGAAACAATTTCTTGATAAAACCACCTCTTGGTCTGAATTTTGTTTTGTTTCCATTCTCCACCAATATTTCCCGTATTTTCTTGTATCCGAAAACAACCACGAATGGCCGGGTTCCCAATCTTAAAAACACCAAGTTTCCATATTTTTTCTGAAGTTTCCTGAAAGTTTCAACAGCATTTTTCGTACCAACAATATTTGGTAAATTACCAACAATAGGCCATGGTGTAGGGCCTGGTATATTTACACGTATACCATAGAAATTGTCCCATATAATATATGTCAACAATAGTACAAAAAAAAATGTTAAAACTGTAAACAGATCCAAGTTGTTTAAAATATTCCCCAACATTTTCAACAGATTCAAGCTACTGGTAAAATACTAATGCACAATTTCCACGTTATGTGTATTTTTGACAGGACGCATAAAAAAGGAAGTATAAATGCTGTAATAACGTTCTAGATTTTAACCTCAGTAAACATATTGTGTGATGATTCATAATTCGAAGGACGTCCTACATTTTCACCTGTTGTAAATACATATAACACCTGATCTGACGTAACGTTTTACGTTTTCACCCGAGTGTGTTGTAAACATACACGTTAGGGATCATTAACTTGTAGGGGGCGTGGCTATATGTTTCTTTGCCTGAGCTAGAATAAAATGAAACAGAATGAGAGAGATCAGATAAGATTTTATTGATTTAAAATCCAAAGGTTGGATTGTCATCAAACAACAACAGCATGCAGGAATACACAAATATAAACATTCAGATTATTTACAATGAAAAATATATAATATAATATTTAATATAATATTTTATATAATATTTCGACTGAGGAGGTTTGATACAGAGACAGAATACCAGAAATATTATAGTTTTTCTTGCTCTTAAGCAAATTACATTAATGAATTTCTGTATTTATACATTTCACAAGAAAACATATGCCTTTAATACAGCACATGTTTATGTCATAATCATTACTTCGAAATATAAAAAAGAATTTTTCTAAATCTGAAATTTTTTGAAAATAAAGGTACAATATCAGTTAATTTCTGAAAGAATTTATCAGTATATCTTTAAGCTCATACAACAAATTTAAATAAGTTTTTATCACAGCGTATTTTTTTCCATCATAATTCATAATATTATCAAGAACGTAGTAGCCGGGGTAGGGGGGGGGGGGGGGGGACAAGCGGGACACAATCATTATTTTGTACCACCACCGTTTTGTTTGCCTCCTGAAGATTGTTCCCCCAGATTTTTGTTCACCTACAAAGCGCCCCCCCTACTTACACAGCTTTCTCTCAACTTTCAGGTTCCCTTATAAAAGCCTGCCTCCACTTCCCCGTCAAATTGCAAAGCTTTCTTTCCACTTTCAGGTCCCCTTAAAAAGTCTGCCCCCACTTAACTATCCATTCCTACGCCCCTGATTATGTGAAGAAGTTTTAAACAGTGACGGTCAATAATTCCATCAATATCAACAAACCTAGCAATCAACCTCTCACCTTAGTTCAATGGGCCTAACAAAGGCATATGACTTTGGAAAGTCAGGTCTTGGCACGGGACAGGTACACATTTGTGATGGTGGTAAACCTGTTAATGGGGTCCCAACCCTCTCCCTGTTTTTTATTCTGTTTTTCTTATAATATTCTGCTTTTCCATATATATGAAGGTAGCGCTGGAATGTTGCTACATATATAAATGGAAAGTTCACAATGGGTTGTTTGTTTGTTTGTTTGTTTGGTGGTGTTTAACGCCACTGTCAACAATATATCAGTTATAAGTCCAATTACCATACGATCATGGCCACGACGGCCCCTATTCACAATGGGAGAATGTAAACAGTCACTTGTTTGTTAGGAACGTCACACAACGCTCAGTATCGTTAAGAACGTTTAAAAAATTGAAAAACTATGTATTCTTATTCAAATAAATTCCGGATTTATTGAAATGATTTTACTTAGTTTTTTTTTTTTATATCAGTAGATTCTATGAGATCTGTATTTTTAGTTTATATGCTGAATGACCGTAATGATCATAAATAAATCCAGTGTTTTATATTCCAAGATTTAGCATTTTTTCGAAAATTGGTTTTGTCGTTTCGTTCCTGTAACGTCCTCGCTATCAGTTTCTTGATATAGGATGCACAGAAAACTAACGGTTTAACAACACGAACCTCATTAAAAGACATCGATGAACTCAGGTGCTCAGAACGGAAAAATACATGTAACCCCGTTAGTGACACAGGTCGTGCTACCATGGCCGTAGCGCAATGGAGGCAAATGAGGCAAATGCCTGACTTTTGAAACGGCAAGTGTAACCTTTTGAAAGCAAATAAAATCTTTTTTTTTTCTCAACATTTGTCTAAATTCACCCCCTTAGCCTCACTTTATTCAGACCCGGCCTACGGCCATGGCTACACACCTTAAAATTCCGATGATAAGATAAGTCATTAACAAAGAACGAGGGATGGGAATGGGCGTATTACAAACGGGGTATATCCATGGTAATCTGTGACAAAGGCGTATTACAAACGGGGTGTATCCATGGTAATCTGTGACAAAGGCGTATTACAAACGGGGTGTATCCATGGTAATCTGTGACAAAGGCGTATTACACACGGGGTATATCCATGGTAATCTGTGACAAAGGCGTATTACAAACGGGGTATATCCATGGTAATCTGTGACAAAGGCGTATTACACACGGGGTATATCCATGGTAATCTGTGACAAAGGCGTATTACACACGGGGTATATCCATGGTAATCTGTGACAAAGGCGTATTACACACGGGGTATATCCATGGTAATCTGTGACAAAGGCGTATTACACACGGGGTATATCTATGGTAATCTGTGACAAAGGCGTATTACAAACGGGGTATATCCATGGTAATCTGTGACAAAGGCGTATTACAAACGGGGTATATCCATGGTAATCTGTGACAAAGGCGTATTACAAACGGGGTATATCCATGGTAATCTGTGACAAAGGCGTATTACACACGGGGTATATCTATGGTAATCTGTGACAAAGGCGTATTACAAACGGGGTATATCCATGGTAATCTGTGACAAAGGCGTATTACAAACGGGGTATATCCATGGTAATCTGTGACAAAGGCGTATTACAAACGGGGTATATCCATGGTAATCTGTGACAAAGGCGTATTACAAACGGGTTATATCCATGGTAATCTGTGACAAAGGCGTATTACAAACGGGGTATATCCATGGTAATCTGTGACAAAGGCGTATTACAAACGGGGTATATCCATGGTAATCTGTGACAAAGGCGTATTACAAACGGGGTACATCCATGGTAATCTGTGACAAAGGCGTATTACACACGGGGTATATCCATGGTAATCTGTGACAAAGGCGTATTACAAACGGGGTATATCCATGGTAATCTGTGACAAAGGCGTATTACAAACGGGGTATATCCATGGTAATCTGTGACAAAGGCGTATTACAAACGGGGTATATCCATGGTAATCTGTGACAAAGGCGTATTACAAACGGGGTATATCCATGGTAATCTGTGACAAAGGCGTATTACAAACGGGGTATATCCATGGTAATCTGTGACAAAGGCGTATTACAAACGGGGTATATCCATGGTAATCTGTGACAAAGGCGTATTACACACGGGGTATATCCATGGTAATCTGTGACAAAGGCGTATTACACACGGGGTATATCCATGGTAATCTGTGACAAAGGCGTATTACAAACGGGGTATATCCATGGTAATCTCCCAGCTAGCACACTACGTATTCACAACGTTGCAGTTTGGTTGCTGTTTGGTCAGGTCCCTTTCTTACGTGAAAATTACGTTGCCACAACGTATTTTAGATACGTGATATGCAAGTCGTTGTGACAACGTACTTTCCAACGTTTTTGTTACGTACGGATATGGTCTTGATGCTAACGTAAAAGCTCAAGCGTAATTTTTACGTCCTGGTAACGTATTCAGAATACGTTATATGCAAGACGTTGTGACAATGTACTTTTCAACGTTTTTGTTACGTACGGATATGGTCTTGATGCTAACGTAAAAACTCAAACGTAATTATTACGTCCTGGTAACGTATTTTGATGCAAGTCGTTGTGACACTGTAGTTTGAAAGTTTTTGTTACGTACGGATATGGTCTTGATGTTAACGTAAAAGCTCAAACGTAATTTTTACGTCCTGGTAACGTATTCAGAATACGTTATTTGCAAGACGTTGTGACAACGTACTTTTCAACGTTTTTGTTACGTACGGATATGGTCTTGATGCTAACGTAAAAACTCAAACGTAATTATTACGTCCTTGTAACGTATTCAAAATACGTTATATGCAAGTCGTTGTGACACTGTAGTTTGAACGTTTTTGTTACGTACGGATATGGTCTTGATGTTAACGTAAAAGCTCAAACGTAATTTTTACGCCCTGGTAACGTATTTCAGAATACGTTATATGCAAGTCGTTGTCAGACAACATACAGCTCAATCATTAAGGTATTTCCCTGGAAAAGGGAAAGGTTCTGTGAATTGTTCAAATTGGAAGGTATTCCCTAGACATGACTTTGAATTTGATAGTAGTTGATCTCCTGATTCCAATAATGCATGGTTGATAGGGACTTTTTGCATTTAAATTCCAGGTTCATCAGTAAAAAATGTGACAGTTGTGTTGTTATTTAGCTACATTTTTGCGTTAAGATGATACAACTGACTATAGTTGTATATCAATAACAATAAATAAATAAATAAATAAAAACATAATAAAAACGCCATGTACGAGGATCGAATCGGTGGCCTCTTGATCGTTAATCGTTCTTCTTTCTACTGAACTTAGTAGAACGTGATGTATAAGGCAATATTTACAAATGTATCTCCAAGATTTAATTACTTGCAATAAAATTACCATATCCAAAAATTAGAAGTACTTTTCCTCATAAATATTCGTCATATTTGAATTAGATTTTGATCACTGCAGTTTCAAGCTGGGTGGATCGTTTATCAGATTTGTCAAATAATAGCATACAATGCGGAAATTCAGTGTGTCCGTCAACGATTCGATAATAAAAAAGTTATTGCTATTTCCTGAGTTTGAATTTGAGACCTACCAAAATTCAAATCATTTTGGTGACTTGTGACAATTAGCAATTTCTTTGATGTCCCGAACATACAAAAACCTCGAGTTTAGAAGCTAGAAATATAAGGTTAGTCGATAGAATTATACATCTATGAATGAGCAATCCAAATTGATTTAAGAGAATACTGTGACGCCAATTTCATTGTTAAATTTTGTGTCCAACTCCCTCAGTCATTGGCCTCAATTTCATGTATTACAGACATTTTTTAGCTCACCTGGTCCAAAGGGGCCATGTGAGCTATTGCCATCACTTGGCGTCCGTCGTCGTCCGTCGTACCTCATAAACTTTTTCAAAGATCTTCTCCTCTGAAACTACTAGACCAATTGGAACCAAAACTTGGTCTGAATCATTGACATTTATGTTTTTTACAGCAATGTTGATAACTTACATTAAAGGGGGAACCCCTGCCCAAATTTTTTTGGAGAGGGGGTCTGCAAAGACGAGGGCTACATTTGTTATTTTTTGACCGAAGACGAAGTTGGCAAGTTTTATTGACTGATGTTATTATGGTGTCAAACCACTAATTAATTTCTTTAAGGTTTTCTACTAAATTTGTGTTTTTTCGAGCCTACCTGGTCATTTTATCTTAAGTTTAACCTTTCCAAGACCATATATTTTCTGAAACGTACATGATTCCTCTACGTTCTGTCAAAATATCAGGGCATGTTTAAAATCTTGCAGTGAAATGCCATGCTACGGAAAACACCCACTCTAAAAATAGCTCGGTCATCCCCAAGAAATTCAGTATTTATAGGTCATGCATCAAATCCTCCATAGAGGTATTAAAATACAACTAAATCCATCAAATTTGGGCTCAAAATAATCCCTATTTATTTAACTTCAATTATCAATTTTAATTACTCCATTCCATTCAGTAGTTTTCACAATACTACAAAGTGAAAGGAACCTTTTTCTTGAAAAGGGACTACTTTCGTATATGTTCCAAGCTCTGATTGGTGAATTAGTGGTTTGACACCTAAAACCCAGGTGAGCTATACAGGCTCCTGGGAGCCTCTAGTTACATAGACTCTTAAGATCAGATAAAGGTTAGATGCATCCGATTTTCATTTTGTCCACGAACCTCGAACATTTAATTTTTATTTCATTTATTAATTCAGCTTGATTTAAGCGAAAGGTATCATTTTCAAGTTCAGAAAATAACATGCATGCAATTAGAAATTATATCTTTAATCAAATAATGTAAATCATATGAAAATTGCAGACTTCCTCATGATGTCCCCATCTTAGATATGCAATTTTTCAAATGGCACCTCATTTCTGGATATACTTAGGAGGCAGTAGCCTTTTTTTTAGTTCACCTGGACCAAATCACTTGGCGTCCGTCGTCTGTCGTCTGTAAACTTTTCACATTTCAAGCTTCTTCTCCGAAACCACTTGGCCGATTGGAACCGAACTTAGCAGGAATGTTCCTTGGATGGTCCTCTACAAAGTTACTGTTTTTCGTTCCAGTCGGATATTCAATATGGCTGCCAGGGCCAATAATATGCTCTGATTGGCTGAAATTTCAAAGATCTTCTTCTCTGAAACTAATGAACTGACTGAACCCAAACTGTAAAGGAATGATCATTGGAATGTCCTTTACTAAGTTACTGTTTTTTATGCCGATCGGAAATCCAAGATGGCCGCCATCGCAGGACATAGATTAACATTGGACCCTATGGGAAAATGTTCAAATGCCTTCTTCTCAGAAACTACAAATATGATTAAAGCCAAACTGTACATGAATGTTCATTGGATGGTCCTCTACAATCTTAAGGTTTTTTGTTCCGATATGAAATTCAAAATGGCGACTACGGCAGGACTTAGTTTAACATTGGACCCTATGGGAAAAATGTTTCAAAATGCTTCTTCTCTGAAACCACTTGGACAGTTGAAACAAAACTGCCCAGGAATGATCATTGGAAGGTCCTCTACAAATTTTCTGTTTTTTATGCCGATCGGAAATCCAAGATGGCCGCCACCGCAGGACATAGATTAACATTGGATCCTATGGGAAAATATTCAAATGCCTTCTACTCAGAAACTACAAATATGATTAAAGCCAAACTGTACATGAATGTTCATTAGATGGTCCTCTACAAACTTTACGTTTTTTGTTCCGGTATGAAATTCAAAATGGCGGCTACGGCAGGACTTAGTTTAACATTGAACCCTATGGGAAAAATGTTTTAAAACGCATCTTCTCTGAAACCACTTGGATAATTGAAACCAAACTGCCTAGGAATGATCATTGGAAGGTCCTCTAGAAATTTTATTTTTTTTATGCCGATCGGAAATCCAAGATGGCCACCACCGCAATACATAGATTAACATTGGACCCTATGGGAAAATGTTCAAATGCCTTCTTCTCAGAAACTACAAATATGATTAAAGCCAAACTGTACATGAATGTTCATTGGATGGTCCTCTACAATCTTAAGGTTTTTTGTTCCGATATGAAATTCAAAATGGCGGCTACGGCAGGACTTAGTTTAACATTGGACCCTATGGGAAAAATGTTTCAAAATGCTTCTTCTCTGAAACCACTTGGACAGTTGAAACAAAACTGCCCAGGAATGATCATTGGAAGGTCCTCTACAAATTTTCTGTTTTTTATGCCGGTCGGAAATCCAAGATGGCCGCCACCGCAGGACATAGATTAACATTGGACCCTATGGGAAAATATTCAAATGCCTTCTACTCAGAAACTACAAATATGATTAAAGCCAAACTGTACATGAATGTTCATTAGATGGTCCTCTACAAACTTTATGTTTTTTGTTCTGGTATGAAATTCAAAATGGCGGCTACGGCAGGACTTAGTTTAACATTGGACCCTATGGGAAAAATGTTTCAAAACGCTTCTTCTCTGAAACCACTTGGATAATTGAAACCAAACGGCCTAGGAATGATCATTGGAAGGTCCTCTACAAATTTTCTGTTTTTTATGCCGATCGAAAATTCAAGATGGCCACCACCGCAGGACATAGATTAACATTGGACCCTATGGGAAAATGTTCAAATGCCTTCTTCTCAGAAACTACAAATATGATTAAAGCCAAACTGTACATGAATGTTCATTGAATGGTCCTCTACAAAATATACGTTTTTTATTCTGATATGAAATTCAAAATGGCGGCTACGGCAGGACTTAGTTTAACATTGGACCCTATGGGAAAAATGTTTCAAAACGCTTCTTCTCTGAAACCACTTGGATAATTGAAACCAAACTGCCCAGGAATGATCATTGGAAGGTCCTCTACAAGGTGTGTGTTTTTTATGTCGATCGGAAATCCAAGATGGCCACCACCACAGGACATAGATTAACATTGGACCCTATGGGAAAATGTTCAAATGCCTTCTTCTCAGAAACTACAAATATGATTAAAGCCAAACTGTACATGAATGTTCATTGAATGGTCCTCTACAAAATATACGTTTTTTATTCTGATATGAAATTCAAAATGGCGGCTACGGCAGGACTTAATTTAACATTGGACCCTATGGGAAAAATGTTTCAAAATGCTTCTTCTCTGAAACCACTTGGACAGTTGAAACCAAACTGCCCAGGAATGATCATTGGAAGGTCCTCTGTTTTTTATGCCGATCGGAAATCCAAGATGGCTGCCACCACAGGTCATAGTATTAACACAGAACCATATGGGGAAAATACAGAAATATATTCTTCTCTGAAGCTATTGCACTGATTGAACCTAAACTGTGCATCAATCATTGGAAGGTCCTTTACAAACTTTGTGTTTTTTATGTTGATCGTAATTCCAAGATGACTACCACTGCAGGACATAGTTTTTACATAGGACCAATTGTTTTTTTTATTACCAGGTGAACGATACAGGCTCTTGAGAGCCTCTGGTTTTTATTGTTAAGACAGTATGATGATATATATAAAAGAACTTAAATTTCTTCATTATAATTTCAGAGCTGGTTCATTTCTGTAAAAGTGGTAAACAAGTACAATTGGATTTGAGGTTATACAAATGTAGCTGTTATACATGTAGGCACATAACTGACCCTGTGACTTTTCAACATACATGTAGCAAACCAGTCGAAATAATTCCTGCCCCAATGGCAATGTAAATATTGGAAGCCACAGATGTCACCTGCTTCATGTCCTGTAATATCAGACCGATCAACACATAGCTGTAGCTAGACAACAGCAAATTTCACCATCATCTAATTAGAGGTAATCAATTTCATGTTCTTCTAGCTACATGTATTGGCCAGACAAGTCAACAACATTATATTTTACTATCAACTAATCTAGTCCTGAGACAATTTTATAGGGATTAAACTCTATCAGATCACGAAAGCTACCATGATGAACCAGAAATTAGACTTCATGCACAAAGGACATATAGATATATATAAAACTAATGAAAGTAAGTTAATGATACATGTATACATAATACACTTATACCAATAGAGCTCCTCCCATATTTACAGTGTGTGGCTATTACAGAAACAAAGGGTTCTTTAGATGAACTTGTTACATTTAATTACATGTACATTGTATATTCAATCTACTTCAAATACAGAACATTTCTTAAGAAGAGATTTATGTTAGATATCATGAGTTACAGTTGACTATAAAATCAAAATAAACAAAGTTTAAAAAGGTCAACCTATCTGATAGAGATCCCACCCCAAAGACAAATTAACTGTACAGTACCTGTAATGAAATTTTGAGAAATCAATTAATAAGGAATATAGTTATCAGGGTATTCAATAAGATTGTATTGAACAGGCTGAATTGAAATTTGAAGCGGCTACATGATAAAATGGGGGGGGGGGGTAATTTTTTTTCACTTACATTCAAAATGGTGCATTCTGAGGCATTTTTAAGGTAGTTTACAAGTGCATGAAAAAGAAAGTTTCATAGAAATGATTTTTTTTTAAATTTTAGCAAGCAATAAGACCATTTCAAGATGACCGTGGAGCTTTAAATTTCTTGCGAGAATGGAGTAGAAAAGTCCATTTTTGCTTGATTTTTCCTGATGTCATTCAGTGGGAAAGCGTGTGTTTCCTCTTCATCCAGTCTACTGGAAAATAACAGCTAGCAGTTGTTGTGAAAGTGTCTAAATATCCCAATTAGCTATATATGTAAATGCATAAAATAAAATAATAATAAAAGCGTTAATACTGATATTGGGAGTTTTC
The DNA here is from genome assembly GCA_963680875.1 of Bathymodiolus brooksi. NCBI lineage: Eukaryota > Metazoa > Mollusca > Bivalvia > Mytilida > Modiolidae > Bathymodiolus > Bathymodiolus brooksi. Next base: position 94,881,091 of record OY804583.1, on the reverse strand, counting down.
CTATATAGAAATGGGTGTGACTTTACCCAAATACACCATAAAATCGTATTTATTGTATTAATTAAAGGTTCTATATGAATTATTTTTCATAAAAAAATTCAAATTTCATAAATTTGTCACAAGAGTAATCAAAATGATCAATTTTATAACTATTAGTATTCTCGATTTCGGAGTGACATCACACAATGTAATTGACCAATCAATGATTATCAATTTTGAGATGAAGAAAATATCTGGAGGTGAAGCCAAGCAAAATCCTCGGGATTCTACATAGACTCCAATGTATATTAATTTATTCGCTATTTTCCAACAGAAGTTAAATATTTTAATTAAAATCACCTCTGGTCCTGATAGACACTAAATCAGATATCTAGTTTGATTTTCGTCAATTTATATCTGACGGATTTATTTTAAATTAAGAAAATAAAATTCAAATTTTCCATTGGAATCTAGGTAAAATCTAGAGGATTCCTGCTGTCCTCACCCCAATGAATTATTAAATACCCGGATGTTCGGATATGAGAATTATAAACATCGATACACCCACATGTCCTTCCAACAAATACAAATGTACCCAAACACACTCAAAATTCATATGGTATGTGTTACTTACATACAACAAATATATTTCATCCAACATTCTTTTAGTTATTTTATTTATTTATCTTATTTTGTTTAAAAAAAAAAAAAAAAAGAGTAAAACCTGGCCACTTACAACAAATTAAAAAAAAAATTATGGGTCTGTCATTTTCTGTAAAGCTTCATTTATATTTAACTGGAAAAACTTTAATACATTATAGGTAATTTTCTTTTATCTGTACATAAATGAAGTTGAGTTATTTATTTCCCATTCTTTGGTAACAAAAACTGGTATGTCTGATAACCAAAAAAGAGAAGGATGTACATCTTCCTAAGATAAACAGTTTTGTCTCATTGCATATTTTGACAATTAAGGCAAAGGTACAGAATACTAAGCTTTATATTACTATTATTCCCTCTTTTCAAGAACCGGGATTCATTTTTGTAAGGGTTGTCTCTCTTTAGAAAAGGTAAATTAATATAGCTATAGCAGGGAAATTCTTAATCGACCGAGATCGGGATAGTTTGATATTGTCCGTAAGAACTGACTATTTTGTTGAAATTCATGAAAAAATAACGATAGAGGAGCTAATAAATCATTAATTATTCATAAAACATCTCAAAATAATAGAAATAATATAATTTGAAGCTGTATTTGGGTAAAAAGTCACACCGTATAAAAATGGCGCTTCAAACTTTTCCATTTGCATACATTTGTATCTCATGAGTTATCCATCGATAACATAATTATCTTTTCGATGTGTCTCTAGATTTTTAAATTGAAATATCTCTATCATTTAAACGTTTAATCGAACATCAAATGATAATAAGTTAAGCGTAGAATTGACACCGATCAATGATAAATTCAGATAAATTCGTTTCATTCCCCAGGTTTAAGATAACCCTGACACATGCATTGCTGTCGATCCTGAAATGCATTGTTTTTTGTATAACTGTGGATTTTTAAAAATCTTTAAGATGAAAGAGTGAATAAATATTGTATATTTCTTTTATTTAATGAAAAAATATTTTAGTTTCTAACAGTCGAACCGGCGATTTCACTCGTTTGAAGCGGCGACATATCGCCGGGTGCCGGCCCTTATTGAAATCCCTGAGTTATGTAAAAAAAAATGCACAAAAAATGCCTAAAATTCCCAAGAGTAAATAATTATAATATGATCCTTTGTACGAGCTTTGTAACTTGGACTTAATTTTTTGGTTCATTTCTTCTTTTCTTTTTAAAGTTTTCTATATTAAGTGTAGAAATAATAAAAGTATAATAAATGAAGATAATATTGGTCAGTAGAGAAGTACTGGGCATGGGTAATGCTATTTAATTAGATCACACCACTGTTTGATCGATATAAATCTCCTCCCCACTGATTGCTTATACATGTATGTGCTTTTGTAATTTTCGTAATTTCTCATTAATGAAATTAGATCATGAAAAACATTTTACGGGATATGTTTATATCAACAACAAATATCAAAAACTGCAAGATAAGTGCTGTCTTAAATCAATTTTTAATCTAGAGATATAAGTTTCTTGCATATTAAGTGTAAGTTCCTCTCCGAGTCTAATGTTTTACATACTGTAAATGCTTCTTCTAAAATTAAGTTTTAATTTTGATAATATTGTAGTCTTGCAATAGATCTAAATGTTTGAACTGCACTTATTTGTACTATATCTCTTCTAATTCTCCTCTGTTCCATGGTGTTTTTTTTTTATACATAAATGGATATTTTCTAGATTTGTCCTGTCAATAAAATTTAACGTATATGTTTGGTCACTGTTTTTGGATTTCTTTCTTTAGCTCTGTAATATATATCCATGCAATATATTTCTGAGTTATAATCAATTAATTATAGATTTTACAATATGTCTTCACTTACAGTTGCAAATATCTGTTTACCTACATGTAGCTATTAATTTCAAGCTTCTGAACATGATCAAAATAGTTACTAAAAATACTTTCACCCCTAAAGTTGTTCGACTTAGCTGAAAATATTAATATCATATTATTTTTTTCAGAACAATCCACCAATGAAGGGAGCTTTCCAGATGCTTGATGGGGAAAAAAAACTTTATAGTTGAAGGAAACCTTTCATTGTTCATTTAACTTTGTTGTTTTTTATATCTTGCATTTTTTTGCTGACCAAATGTTAGAATTTGTATGTTTTTTTTTTTTGTATGCAAGTTTTGTGATTTATATCAGTATCAGTATGGTTGAGATAATGTGGGTTAGAGTTAATTATAAGGTTATGAGTGTTTAACACCACTTTCAACAATATTTCAGTTATATCGTGTTGGTCAGTTTATAATGGTAGAGGAAACTGGAGTACCCAGGATAGTATTATATAATATAATGTTGAATGAAAGTTGAATGAAAATCATGATTTGTATGCCAGTATATAAATTGAAATTTAACATTTAAAGTTACTTTAAAAAACTTAGTATTTGATTTTTTTCAGATATGATTGTGTGTATTTTTATGAGTTTCATGTTTTTCTTATTGGATTTATCTTGTTAAATGCTGTGTTAGCGGTAGAATATTTTTTTTATTAGCCACTGTGGCTAATGGGTACTAATTTCTTTTAGCCACACTCAATTTCAGTTAGCCACACTAAATATAAACAAAGAGCATAAAACAGTTGAAAGTTCAAAACTTTATTATTTAATTAACTAACAATAATAATTCATATATTATCATGATAAGCAACAAACTTTGAACATTAGATAAACAGAACATTCAATATTCGTATGATTTTGTTGTTTTTTGCTGTGTGGGGCCATTGGTGTTGCCAAAAATGGATAAAATAGATCTTTGGCACTTGGCGGTATCGGGTCTGTTTGCCCTACAAGTGGGTCCGTTCGCCCTGATTATTAAAAATGATATCGGGTCTTTATAAGCCAACAAACAACCCATTGGACCATGTTGCACAACCGTCAACAGAATTAAAATATTACAGCTTCTATACTATGCAACTTTGTTTTGTAACTTGAACATTATGTTAATAGCTTGTTTAAACTATCTTTGTTATATTTATTACTTTTTTAAAACTTTAATCAAGTATAATGGACTACAGACTCTTGAATAACTCATCTTTACCTGATTTACTAATTCCAAGGACACATACATTTTCTACAGACTCTGGATTCACTCATCTTTACCTGCTTCATTCATTCCAAGGACTAAAACGTTTAACTTTGTTCATTATAGAAACATACACTTTAGCATACCAATTATTTTTAATATCCTACATTTTCTAGACTCTGGATTCACTACTGAATCGTTACCTGATTCACCTATTCCAAGGACTAAAATGTTTAACTTTGACCATTATCGAAACATACAGTCCGTGGACATATACATGTATAAGTATTTGTCACTTTCGTTAAAATACAGTATATAGCAAATTTGACGACAAAAAACAAAAATTGTCTTTAAATCATAAGAAAATAAAGGAAATTTAATGGAAAATCATGCTGAAATAAACAAAAATCTTTAATATTTCTGCTTATTCTGGTGCAAAAATTATCAAAATCCGTTTAGAAATGACTTCAAAATAAATTTTTTGAACAATGTGTTATATGAAATATATAACGTAAATTCGAGTGACGAATACCTATGTTCATTGACTGTACACTTTAGCATGCCGCATATTTAAAATTTCTCAATTTAATATTCATAAGCAATCAAATATCACTTATTTTTCTATTATTTTTAATACCCTACATAATTATAATTATCAGGACGAACGGACCCAGGGCGAACAGGGAATTAGGGCGAATGGACCCGGATTCACGCTTTGCCATGCTTGACCTTTTCGTTGTGAAATAATTTACTGGTTTTAGATTCAAGCTTAGACAGAATAAAGCGTAATTTAAGAAATCAGTCAGTCGGTGACTAAATTCAAAACTATTTCCGGAATGGGACCCGGATAATGTTATTTCAACTGAAAAAACTACCGGAAATAATCAATTTGACCCGCTTTTTAAAATCATTTTGGATGTTATACATCGATCAAATCATTGTCTACAACGCGTTTTATTCGAAGTTGATTTTCTACATAATAAAAGATCGTTGTCAGATGCACACTTTAAAAGTTTTTCGTTTACCATTATATTCGCAAAATGCGACGTGGCGATCGTCTACCGCTAACACAGAAATGCATATTTAATAGATAGAGTTAGGGTTATGCCATGTGGTGTTTAACACCACTTTCAACGATATTTAATTTATATCATGGCTGTCAGTTTCATTGGTTGAGGAAACTGGAGTACCCAGAGAAAATCACTGACCTGCCCTAGGTCACTGACAAACTTTATCACAGAATGTTGTATCAAGTACACCTCGTCTAAGTGGATTCGAACTCACAACATTAGTGGTGATGTGCACTGATTGTATAGGTAGTTATAAATCCAACTACCATACGATCACGACTGCCCCCATATTTAATAATATATATTTTTTCTTTAAGAAAGAAAGAAAAATTAGGGTTATATTTTTTCTCTGTAAGGGATGTGATATATTGGTTTTTATATTTTTATTTTGAATTGCTATAAAGCTTAAAAGATTATTGTTCTTTGTTATATTTTTATATACAATTAACAAGAATATTTTGGGGTTACAGCTTTCTCAGATTGGGATGTGTACACTGGTAGATCTTACTATGAAACTAATAAAGCTTACGCTTCAGGGCCCCTTATATCCCGGAAACAACTTTTTTAATGAACTAACTTTTCAACAAAATTAATGGAGTTTTTTTTTTAAGTCTTTGTTATTAAAATAAGGCTATTTTAGTAATAGAATCATAAGTCAATGGGTTAATGTACTTAATATTGACCTTAGAATATGCTCCAATTCCAATTTCATATGGCCTCAAAATGTTCCTGTAATTAGTAAAATTTCCAAATTTGGGGGGGGGGGGTTAGAGCACCTGAATCCCAAGCTGTATGGGCTCCTTGACGTAGCCAGAATCTATTCATAGCCTACAATTTGGCAGTTGGATCCTCGAATTCTTCGTTGGTGCACAGCTTAATAGTTTGACAGCTCAGTCCTTATGTTAGAACCAATCGGAACCACAAACAGACATGAATTCTTAATTCAGGCTGCACTCCTCTGGCATTCAAACACCAAAAATCAAGACTATCACCTCTTTATCCTAACGATCCCCCTCTAATGACCTTCCTCTCTAGTAATTTAGAGAATAAACAAATTCTTTTTTCTTTGCATTGATGTTGGGTGGTGCGATCTTGGTTCCTACAAATGTTTCTTCGTTTTTGGTAATTTTCGATTATATTTTTTTTAGTGTTTTAATGTTAAACTAAACAATAGATGTATAGGTCAAGTTGTTCTTATGAGTTTGGTCCATAGTTAGCAGGGTGATATTTTTATATGTATACATGTATTTCTGCTGTTTCCTTAGTCAGCAACTAGTGCTTCAGTTCCCATATTTATTGAGATATTTCTGTTTTCTAGCATAAAATGCTTATAACCCAGTACAGCAATTTTAATAAAAATCTGAGATATAGTGGTTAAATTAAAAACAAACAATTATCAGAATCTCCCATATGGAACAACACCATTGAAGAAGATACCATCCGTTACTCAGACCTCTTTGCTGGTGGGAAAGGGATCAATGTTTGGCCCATTGTCAAGGACTCCACCCCAACACCCTGTTCATGGCCCTTTTGACCTTGTTGGTTATTCTTGCTGGCTGCAAAAGGGCCCACATAATATTTCAGGGACCTTAAAATGTAGGTCCTCCACTGGATGTGTACCTATTCATTACTTCTAGAGATGTTATCTATATACATTGTCTGTACATCTTTAATTTTGTCAAATGCAACTTTCACAAGAAAAAGATTTTTAGTACATTTATTTTACATGTTTTTTAATCTGATATATTTATTATTACATGTACCTGACATATTTGTATAATAATTACATCTAAACATTTTGGCATCTTTAAAATAGATTATGATGGGATGAGTCTGGGAGTAGAAAGAGTGTTTCATCATCTGTAAAACTTGCAATAATTTGGATTAATAAATGTTTAGAATTTTATATTTTATTAGTTAACTCAAAAAATTAAGAACATCACAAAAGGTCCTTAAATACACAAGAAATAATGTACATCTTTGTAGTTGGTACCGGTAGTTGCATGGTGTAACGGTCTTAATGTGATTATAGTTGCCCTACTATCCAAATTACGTTGTCACAATGCTTTGACAACGTAATTTGGCTATACAAGTCCTTTCAGGGTTGTACATTTTTTGTAGTTGTATAACTATATAGAGATGGTTGTAGTTGCGTCGTCTAAAGGTCTTTAGGTGGTCGTAGTTACATTGTATAAAGGTCCCTAGGTGGTTGTAGTTACGTTGTCTAAAGGTGCCTATGTGGTTGTAATTAAGTCATGTAAAGGTCCTTTGGTGGTTGTAATTACGTCGTATAAAGGTCCTATGATGGTTGGTAGTTACGTTGTGTAAACGTCCTTAATTGGTTGTATTTACCTCGTATTAAGGTCCTGTGATGGTTGGTGGTTACGTTGTGTAAACGTCCTTACATGGTCATGGTTGTCGTTTGGTTGTAGAAAGGTCTTTTACTACGTAGTACCACAACGTGGTAGTTACGCTTAGGGGAGTCTACAAATCGGCGTAGTTAAAATGTAAAATGCTTACGTTGTAACAACGAAAAAGTTACGTTGTCACTACGTTTTGACAACGTAATTTGGCTAGTAGGGCTGTGACAAAGGCGTATTACACACGGGGTATATCCATGGTAATCTGTGACAAAGGCGTATTACAAACGGGGTATATCCATGGTAATCTGTGACAAAGGCGTATTACAAACGGGGTATATCCATGGTAATCTGTGACAAAGGCGTATTACACACGGGGTATATCCATGGTAATCTGTGACAAAGGCGTATTACAAACGGGGTATATCCATGGTAATCTGTGACAAAGGCGTATTACAAACGGGGTATATCCATGGTAATCTGTGACAAAGGCGTATTACAAACGGGGTATATCCATGGTAATCTGTGACAAAGATAGTCCGCCATCAGGTTTTACCAAGTCATGATGGCGACCGTAAAGCTTACGAAGTGATGACTGACTTCATCTTGATCAATAGGAGCCCCTGGTTATCTATTTGCGTTGTTAGAAATCCTGATAGGAAACACAACTGCAGGTGCTGTTGGAATGCTTATGCATATAAACGGAAAGTTCACTTATGAAAATTGAAAATATGTCTCTGGTCGTAATTTCTTTCTCAACCGACCCTTACTGTCAATTTCTAGGTGTATGTCAAGGTATGAAGCAGACCTAGCTGTATTTGTTATATCCTTTATTCCAAGTTCAATGGGGGTATATATGCTATCAACATAGTTCCCAAACATGAAATTATTCACTGACAGGACATCATCTATAAAGCAGAATGTGAAATTAAAAGAAACGGATAAAAGTAAAAGCAAAAACAAAATGAAAAACAAACAAAATGTAGTCGGTTGTCATTATAACGGGGAAATATTGACACGAAAAGATCAAAACATATAAACAATCAGGGGCGGATCCAGGATTTCAAGTTAGGGGAGGCGCACTTAAAAAAAATTGCGCCGAGTGGAGGGAGGCGCGAAAATTTTTGGGGTATTTCGTGTGAAAAATCACGATTTTACGCAAAAAAATCATATTTTTTCCAATTGCGGAGGGAGGCGCGAAAATTTTTGAGGTATTTCGTGTGAAAAATCACGATTTTACACCAAAAAATCATATTTTTTCCCAATTTTAGGGGGGGGGGGGGCGCGCGCCGGGTGCGTCCCCCCCCCCCCCCCCTGGATCCGCCCCTGACAATGTAGCTTAATACGAACAAGTAAAGAAAGGCCTTTATCCTGTAAGTTGAACTGTATGCTAATTTAAGGTGAACATCTTCACATGTTTAGTATTTATTTACCTTTCGTATGTGGAGATTTAAATATCGGCACCTCGGGCGACCTTACCTTGACATGGTCATGTATTTTAATGACAAAAGTGGGCCAATAATATTATGCAGCGTGTTATTTTTTTCTTAATGTCTATAGATACCGTTCACCTATCATGAATAAATAAACTGTTCAAAGAAACAGCCACACATTTAAAAAAAAAAGCGACGCCATTTTATACTACGCTTAGTTTGTTTGCATAGTAAGATATATCGATTTAAGAAGGTCAGAAAATGTACACAAGCAGCTTATAACTTGTATAGATATATTTATATATAACAGGAACGGCCACACTTATATTTATATATATATATGTACCACGTATGATTTACATTCTTCAAAGTGTGTAGTAGTTATCCATATCTGTCGGAGTTTAGCCAATTAAAACAGTGGAAGCATGTTACATCAAAGTGACAACAATGTTGATGTAAACACATTTTTAACATTTATTCTCGTGTTATTGGTCAGTTATATAATTTGGAGTTATTATTTTAGTGTTCGAATAAATATTCCCGGACCAACTCCGTGGCCCATTGTCGGAAATATCCCAAATTTACTTGGTGTCAGAAATGTTGGAAAAAGATTTCTAGAATTCCAAAAACAATATGGAGATATGGTATTACTACGACTTGGGTCTCAACCTTTTGTTGTGTTTTTTGGATATAAGGCTGTACACGAGGCCTTGATTACAAACGGAGAAAAGACAAAGTTTAGACCAAACTGGCTCTATCTCTTCCGTACAGTATTTCCTAAATTAACAGGTGAGTATCTTAAATTAAAAATATTTGATCTTTTGATTTATTTTTTCTTCGAATTTCTATATCTCCCATGCATCCTGTCATTATTCACATGCACTTTTTTTTTTTTTTTTTTTTACACCAATGAGAAGGCTGGATGACTGGTGAAGGTCGTCGACTTCTGATCGAGGTTATTGGACAGTACTGACGTAGGTTCGATACTCATCTTAACCGGAGAGTTTGTCGGTCATTTCGATCTAACTGCTCCTAGTTTTATCTCCCATTATGGGAGATAAAACCAGGAGCAATTAGTGTCCCATTATAACTTGTTTTCATCAAATATAAACTAAGCAAATTGCTGAACTAGACAAAAAGTAAGAAGACATCAAAGGTGAAATCAGAAGCCATGAATCGAAGGACAACAGAAAAGGCATTCTCTATCCAGAGTTGTCGTTCCAGCTACGCTTACACAACAATGGAGTGTAGCGTAAGCAGGAACGACAACTCTGGATAGAGAATGCAGAAAAAGGACAAAATGACAAACAATGATCCACAAATCACTACAAAGAAAACTAATGATTGCGCAACACCGGGGGTGAAATCAGGTACTCCGGAAGGATAGGCATTTCCTGCTTCACTAGTGTCACTCGTCGTGTTACTATATTACAAAATCAAGTTATAAGTTATGAAATAGGAATGAATAACGGGGTTGTGAAATAGGAAAATGGAACACGTACATCACGAGGTATTCTATGTCACATATATTCCGTAACAGTTAACCAAGTCATGATGGCGACCGTAAAATTTAAAAATGAATTGATTAAGTCATTGAACCGTATCATTGAATAAAATTACAAAACATGGATTCAATCTCACAGGTACTCAGGAATATTATCCTCCCTCTTTTTGTAACCCCCTACTACTAGTTTTGATGTGTCAATTGTATTAATTACCTAAGATCAATTAACAACACTTAATTTTGTATCCGCTGTTTAATTATGGGTTAGGGGCTATGGGATTTAACGCCACTTTCAACAATATTTCAATTATATATTGACTGATAATAGATAAAAATAAATTGATCTGATAGATGCAAAGAAATAAAATAAAAAAATAAAAAAGTAACGTAAAAAATAACATGATTTTTGTTTCATCAGAAAAAAATATGGCTTTGGGGAAATATAGCCCCCCACCCCATCAAGTTAAATGGTCAAGACTGCCAGATTTTCCCCCCTGATTATATGATTATAGCACGAAAACAAATTATAACTAAATCAAATGTTTTTCATTATCTTTATTATTTTAAGGTATATTCTTTACTGATGGTCAAATATGGTCTGACGGAAGAAAGTTTACAATCGTGGCACTTAAAGATTTTGGTGTTGGTAAAAAGACAATTGATGAACGAATCAACGAAGAAGTGCAATATTTAGTGGAAGAGTTCGCGAAACAGCCAGAGAAGCCTGTAGAAATCAAAAAGATTTTTCCAATGGCAACTTCTAACATTATCTCAAACATTATTTTTGGATCAAGGTATTTATTTTATTAGTTTATGAACGATATACATGAGACAACTGGATCGTCGTTCTCGTGATTGTATGGAGAGGGTGATAATGTTTAACGCCACATTCAACAATATTTCAGTTATATCGTGGCTTTCAGTTTTATTGGCGGAGGACACCGGAGTACCAGGAGAAAACCAACCAACGACCAGACGTAAGTCACTAACAAACTTAATGTCGAGTCGATCGTATAGTAGTTGAATTCACAACTACCTGTACAATCCATCAGTGCCTATCACCGCTTAGATACGATAACGTAACCCTCAGTCCGCTTTTGCTCCCAGCGAGGGTTACGAATCGGTCCCATTCAACGTATGGGAGCAGCGCCCGGAGTGATTCACACCGGGCGGGTTTTTGTCCTAATTCCGTTGTAAGTGGTTGGAAAAATTAACGGGGGTGAAAGATAAATATATTTAGGTAAACCTTGAGGTGTTAAGTAAACGCTGCATCAATCCATGGTAGACTTATATCCATCTGAAAATTTGATTGCATGAAATCTTCTTTCTGTCCGACATTTTGTTTACAAGTTGCTATTTCACGTGCACTTGCCTCGTTTTGGAGATATCCTTATTTGGATCAATCGTAGTAAAAACTAATAGTAAAATTTTTCATATTTGGCATTCAGATCCATATATGGATAGGCTCCGCCCATCACGAGAGTATACGTAAGGTGCCATGGCGGACAAGAAATAATTTTCGAATGCTAAATCGATCGTGAAGGTAGAAACAGGTATTGTAACACTTATTTCGTATCGCCATTACTTAGAAATTGTAGGGAATAATAAGTTATGACCAAATATGCAAAAAGAAAGTTGAAATATTCAGTTAACGAAAATTTTAATTTGCTCCCATACGTTGAATGGGACCGATTCGTAACCCTAATTGGAGCACAAGTGGAATGAGGGTTACGTTATCGTATCTAATCACCGCTAACGTTGTGAGTTCGAATCCCGCTCATGGCAAAGTGTACTCGATACAATATTATGTGTTGATGATTGTTCAGGACTTGCGACAGGTCGGTGGTTTTCTCCGGTTTCATCCACAAATAGAACTAATTGCCACAATATAGCTAAAATGTTGTTGAAAGTGGCGTTGCACCCAATAACCCTAACCCTAACATGACACAACATGATACGCATTATTCAAAATTTCCCTATATATTTCATATAAAACTACACTGTACTTGCAAATTGTGTCTTACACTTTCCGTCCACATACCGGGTATATAGCATAAAATCGTATAATGGATACATTAAAAATAAATCGTGTCCATAACGCTTGATTGTTCACTGCACATGGTCAACATCATCGTTCATATATGATTCGAAGTGTTTATCGGATAATAATACACGTAATTAAATGTATATCCAATACGTATAAGATACAGTATACTATTGAAACAAAAGAAGCGGCCCACATAACAGGTTTCTTTTCCCCGCATTCGTACTAGGGAGAAGGCCTGTCCGTATTGGATATGACGGGTTTCTTTTCCCGCATTCGTACTCAAGGGAAGACAAGTCCGTATTGGATATAACTGGTTTCTTTTCCCGCATTCGTACTCAAGGGAAGACATGTCCGTATTGGATATAATTGGTTTCTTTTCCCGCATTCGTACTCAAGGGAAAACGTGTCCGTATTGGATATAACTGGTTTCTTTTCCCGCATTCGTACTCAGGGGAAGGCTAGTACGAATGCGGGGAAAAGAAACCCGTTATAGGATACTTATACCCAATACGGGCAACTTCTTTTGTTTCAATAGTAATGCAACTGACTGTTTGATGTTTACTTTTCTTGTCAGGTAACTGTGTGACGTTTACCTTTCTTGTCAGGTAATTGGTTGATGTTTCCCCTTTTGACAGGTAACTAATTGATTTAACCTTTCTTGTCGGGTAAATGTGTGACGTTTGCCTTTCTTGTAAGGTAAACCTCTTGACGTTTCCCTTTTTGTCAGGTAACTAATTGACGTTTGCCTTTCTTGTCAGGTAACTGGTTGATGCTTACTTTTCTTGTCAGGTAACTAGTTGACGTTTACCTTTCTAGTCAGGTTTACCTTTCTTGTCAGGTAACTAGTTGACGATTACCTTTCTAGTCAGGTTTACCTTTCTTGTCAGGTAACTAGTTGACGTTTACCTTTCTTGTCAGGTAACTGGTTGATGTTTACCTTTCTTGTCAGGTAACTGGTTGATGTTTACATTTCTTGTCAGGTAACTGGTTGATGTTTACCTTTCTTGTCAGGTAACTGGTTGATGTTTACATTTCTTGTCAGGTAACTGGTTGATGTTTACCTTTCTTGTCAGGTAACTGGTTGATGTTTACCTTTCTTGTCAAGTAACTGGTTGATGTTTACCTTTCTTGTCAGGTAACTGGTTGATGTTTACCTTTCTTTTCAGGTAACTGGTTGATGTTTACCTTTCTTTCATTTTCAGGTTTGAATATGATGATCCAGATTTTAATGCACTTTTAAGTCATGTTAACTTCTTCTTTAAAACAGTCACCATCAACAGTCCTGTGAATTTCTTCCCTGTTCTGGCCAAACTGGTTCCCAACAATATGGTAAGATTACATAGGTTTAAACGGAGATTTTGAAGATATCAAGGAGGTAATCAGAATCAGTAAATCGAAGAAGAACAGACAACACAATGGCCAAAAGAAAAAGTACAAGAAGACAAACAACGATCTACAAAACATACACATAAAACTAAAGATCGAGTAACACGTACTCCACTATTGACTAAAAACCGGGGGTGAACTCAGGTGCTCCGGAAGGGTTAGCAATAATTACAACGTATAATGATGCTAAGATTCTGACAACAGGTGGACGAACCACATGGCATGGTGTCCGCCATGAAAATCATTGATTGAATAATTCAATTTTAGAAAGGGAGAGGAGATTTGTTGTATTTCTAGGGTTCACAAAATCGACATAATAACCACTGAAGGGGCCGCCGTGTTCGTGATCGTATGGTAGTTGGATTTATAACTACCTATGCAATCAGTGCCTATCACCACTAACGTTATGAGTTCGAATCCCGTTCAGATGGAATGTATTCGATACAACATTATGTGATAAAATTTGTCAGTGACTTGCGGCAGGTCGATGGTTTTCTTCGGGCATTCCAGTTTCCTCCACCAATAAAACTAGCCGCCACGATATAGCTGAAATATTGTTGAAAGTGGTGTTAAACACCATAAGACCATCCCAATAACCACTGCATCACACTGAACTATTCATAGAGGTCCCAATTGTTAGTTAATTGTTGTATACACAAAGAATGGTAAAAATGGAAATTTTCACATCTAATTTCAAAGTCTTGTATCTCTACTATTGTCGGACGGAATGCAAAGCCGTCTTCACAGAACTATAGGCCCCCGGTAAAGGAAGTGCATTGGGGTCCCTACATACACAACCACTCACAAGAATAGAAATTAATTGTCGATAGAATTAAACATATATTTACAATATAGTATTGGTACTTTCAACAAAATCAGTGTTTAAACATTAAAAAACATGCTGTACACAACATGCATAGATGGCATGGGGCCCCTATGCTCATAGGGCCCCGGACAACTGCCCATGCGTGCCCATGCGTAATACGACACTGGTTATTGCATATACAAATAATGGTCAAATCAAATTTTTCACAGCGCATTTCAAAGTTTTATATCTCTACTATTGTCGGACGGAATGTCCCAAAACCCAGACGTGCGATGATTGTGACCGGCCGCTCTGAATAAGAAAAAATATTATAGAACATGGTTTCTGAGAATTCATTATTATTCATGGTATACTGGGGCCGTCGTGGCCGTGATCATATGGTAGTTGGATTTACAAAGTCTATGCAATCAGTACTAGTGCCTATCACCACTGATGTTGTGACTTCGAATCTCGATCAGGGCGAGGTGTACAACATTATATTTTTCAGTGACTTGCGGCAGATCATGGTTTTCCCCAGTAATTTTATTACCAAATTTCCAGAGCTCGTCGGGATCGTGGCCGTGATCGTATGGTAGTTGGATTTACAACTATCTGTGCAATCAGTGCCTATCACCACTGATGTTGTGAGTGCAAATCTCGATCAGGGCGAGGTGTACAACATTATATTTGTCAGTGACTTGCGGCAGGTCAGTGGTTTTCCCGGGTCATCCAGTTTCTTGCACCAATAAAACTGACCGCCACGATATAACTGAAATGTTGTTGAAAGTGGCGTTAAACACAATGAAACCATACCAATCTTTATTTCATTCATTTACAGATCTTGCAAGTTTCCACTCATCTAGAAGCCATTCGGACGTACATACGATCAAGAATAGAGAAAGAACGAGAATCGTTTGATCCTGAGAATATTAGAAACTTTCTAGACCTTTATATTGCAGAAGAGGGAAAGAAAGATTCTAAAATTTCAGGTATATTATGAAAGAAAAGAAAGCTTGACAGTGATGGTCAACAATTCCGCTAATATCAACAAACCGCACAATCACCTCTCACCTCAAATCATTGAAATTAAAAAACATAAGCGCTCATGGAATGGAATTAACCCTCCCCTTTTTTAATTTCTATTTACATATTTATTTTCAATAAAATTCCATATCTTTTTCCTTTATTTAACGTGTTCCTGTCCATGATATCAACAATCTTTTGGTAACAACACAAAAGTTTGAAGATACAAATGGAGTAAAATCAGAAGTCGTAAATGAAGAAGGACAGACAATAAAAACAAAAGGACAAACAACGATCTACAAAGCATTACACAGAAAACTGAAGATATAGCAACACGAAC
This sequence comes from Bathymodiolus brooksi, assembly GCA_963680875.1. Lineage (NCBI taxonomy): Eukaryota > Metazoa > Mollusca > Bivalvia > Mytilida > Modiolidae > Bathymodiolus > Bathymodiolus brooksi. Next base: position 94,865,449 of record OY804583.1, on the reverse strand, counting down.
CTCACTAAAGCAGAGTGTGAACTTAGGTTGTCCGGAAGGGTTAGCAGTTCTTCCTCCACATGGGAACAGAAAATAAGAACAAAGGGGGTAATTTCGTGTCAAGAGCGCCTTTGGAAAAAAAAGACCATGATATGTAACCTTGAAAAACAATGTCCTGGCTATGACCAAGGATTTATATAGTATATAAATCCTTGCTATGACGAAAAAGGTAACATTTTAATACAGGCGACTGCTTAATAGAGGTGACCACATATGTAGGCTTGACTGTATATATTTCTGATTTCCAGAGGATTTCGTCTTCCAAGTTATAACTGACCTATATCAGGCAGGAACTGAAACAACTTCAGTGACCTTACAATGGTGCATGTTGTATATGTTAAAGTACCCAGATGTTCAGACAAAATGTCGAAACGAAATTTTAAAGGTATGTTTCCAACACAATCAAATAAGTAATTACGATTTCCATCTCATAAAAATGAATTGCTTCCCTTTGTAGGCTTCAAATTTAATTATGATTTCCATCTCATAAAAATGAATTGCCTCCCTTTGTAGGCTTCAAATTTAATTACGATTTCCATCTGATAAAAATGAATTGCCTCCCTTTGTAGGCTTCAAATTTAATTATGATTTCCATCTAATAAAAATGAATTGCTTCCCTTTGTAAGCTTTAAATTTAATTACGATTTCCATCTGATAGAAATGAATTGTTTCCCTTTGAATTAAGGCTTCAAATTTAAATACTATTTCCATCTGATAAAAATGAATTGCTTCCCTTTGTATGTTTCAAATTTAATTACGATTTCCATCTGATAAAAATGAATTGCTTCTCTTTTCAGACTTCAAATTTAATTACGATTTCCATCTCATAAAAATGAATTGCTTCCCTTTGTATGTTTCAAATTTAATTATGATTTCCATCTGATAAAAATGAATTGCTTCTCTTTTCAGACTTCAAATTTAATTACGATTTCCAACTCATAAAAATGAATGGTGTCTGGTCAGTTTTTCCCATGTCAGATTTGTCCCAACCAATTTGTCCCAAAGTTTTGCCAATTTGTCCCACTTTAGGACAATTTGTCCCAACTGTAATTTATTAATGTGAATCATTTTTTTTTTTAGATTTAATCAAATAAAAAAGATGGAATATGTTCAATATAGACAATAAAAATATTGCTCTGTGTAATAAACCACTACCTCACTTGACTATCCTAATTTTAAGCTATAATTTGGTTATAGTTCTTTGATGATAGATCAAACATATGCTTCAATAATCAGCTTGGGCATAATTATTGAATAATCTGACTGAAGTACAGGTTATTTTTCTTTTTTTAATATTACGGTACTTGATTGCTTTTTGATTGGCAATTTTTTTAGCATCAAGTCAATTAGTATAGTTAATGTTTATAGAACAGTTACTCTTAACCAGTTTTGTGTATATTTTACAATATAGTTTTTACTCACCAGGCTGTCCTTTTCATGAAACCAAATACAAGCTTAAACATCAAAGAAGCAAAAGAAATATGCAATCAGCTGGGAGGTGGGGGAAGACAAAATAGTGTCTTCTTATAGGTCAAATACATTAAAACCAATCATATTAAAGCATTACAAAAAAACAAATATAAAAGGAAAATGCTTAGTCATTGCATACATAAACTTTCATCATGTCATCCAAATGTGTTATCTGTAGTCGGCCAGTTCGTGTTAAAAACCATGCCTTCACAGATCAAGCTCTTTGTTGTGATTTGTGTAATTCTTGGACCCACAGAACCTGCTGTAGTGGTAAGTACAAATGTATTATATATTTATTATATTCCAATTAGGAATGAAAGAATAATGCACTTTTTGTCATAATAATTTCGATAATTATGTCTGTAAAAGGAAATGGACTTCAACAAAATTGATTCATCAAAAGATTATTTTCAAACTGTTGATTTTACATTTCTATTAATTTTTTTAAAGCAGAAAACACTCATCCTACTATTATTAATATTATTTTATTTTCATTAGTATGTCAATGAGTGCTAGATGTTTTTACTTTTTAATTATTTATTTAATATCAGTCTGGAATAGAGTTCTACAAAGATGTGTATTTTAGTACTAGACTTCGACTGTAAAGATCCTGCTAATGTCTATTCAGTCAAAGTAAAATTGAAGATGAAGTTAGCTTAAATTGATCTGGTGTATTATTATTTAAATTGATAAAAGACAACATTCATTGTTAGTCAAATAATTAAATGTCAAATAATAGATTTATATATACATTTGAACTCTTTGCTTATCTGAGTACATACATGTATTACTATTGGATTTAAAAAAAATATTTTTAGACCATATAAATCAATATTTTACACTTATTGACTGGGTATGAGGGTAATAGCACTTTTATTGTCCCCAAGATACCAACTATTTTCGGAGGCAACGCCGAGGAAAATAGTTGGTACAGAGGGGACAATTAAAGTGCTATTACCGGAATATCAAGTCTATAGTACTATATAAATCCTTGGTATGCTGTATACCAGTTTTCTTAAATTCAGGTTTCTTTCATCATGTCAATATATTAATAATATTTTATTGATTTTATTATTTATTTGCAGATGTGTTCCTATGCAGCTCCAGTTGGTTTCAGAGCAGAAACTCTCCAGGACACAAAGAACATCTTCACGAAGCACACAGGCAAAGGTGTGGGATCACTACAGCAATGGTGAAATCAGTCCATCTCAACTTTTGAAGACTGTAGAACTCTTAGTGGCCCCAAAGAGCTCTTAAAGACCATTATTGAACTCTCTCTCACCAAGGACATTTACTTAACTCTCACAAAGGACATGTATTGAAGTAAATGATTGTTATACAGTTAGTCATGCTTCAGTTGAGACAGTATTTGACCTTTATATTTATGTCTATGTTCTCCTTGTGCTTTGTTTGTTTTTTTTTTCTATGTTTTATGAATACTTAAAATGAATTGAAAGTTATTGTATATTTGATAGAGAAGGAGAGGTGGCAAGAAGCTGAATGTTGCATGAAGAAATGTTGTAGAGAGTAAATGCTACAAAAGAAAATGTCTATGATTTTATAAAAAGTGAGAAAGAAATGTAGTAAGGAAATTATTGTATGAATGAGAAAGAATAGTAAAAATATATGAGATTCAGAGTGAAAGGAGGTGTGAAAAAGAGTAGCAGAAACAGCAAGTTTTTTAATTATATGGTTGTGTGAAAGGAGAGAGAATAGTGCTACAACTGTATGACTGTGTGTACACATGCACTGTAATAGTTAAAAATTCTTTTGTGTAAAATAAATAAATCTTACAAGTTTATTTCAATACGGAGCAATATAATCTTATTTTTCAATCTTATTGTTATTTGGATCTGTTGAACAAGAATTCACACCAATAACAATAAGGGTATGGAGTAAAATATGCAAATAACACCCTCTAAAAAGAAAAAAAAAATGTAGAGAAACTGCAATATTGAGATTCAGTCTCAACACCCAAAGTTATAAGCACACACATTTCTTTAAAATTTTGAGAGAAGAAAAAATATAACCATTTTGAAAAAAGTTGGGACAAATTGACCTGGGACAAATTGGAACTGGGACAAATTGACCAAAGTTGGGACAAATTGACCTGTATCCAAATGAATTGCTTCCCTTTGTATGCTTCAAATTTAAATCGGTAAACTGTCTCTTTCGTGCAAGGATTAAAGAATTACCTTTACAAGATGTTGGTAACATTAATTATATATAAGTGTATACAATGATTACCATGGAAACGACGTTTATATTGACCATAATATTTGTATCCTGAAAGTCGACTTTTCATTTACTGTGGTGTGTGGAAACCTCCATATTAAAAAGCCATGCTTCTCTCAAGTTCATACTAATTCACAACATTCAGAAAATACCAAACGGGATACTCAGAAGCTGTATACTGAAGACGGACAGACGATACAATGGCATAAAGAGGAAGGAAAAAAGACTAAAAAATATGGAAGATATCAAAGGGGTAATTAGAGCCGTAAGCCGAAGGACAAACGATAGAATGTCGAAGGACAAACGATTGCATGTCGAAGGACAAACGATTGCATGTCGAAGGACAAACGATTGAATGTCGAAGGACAAACGATAGAATGTCGAAGGACAAACGATAGAATGTCCAACAAAAGAAAAGAGACAAACAATGATCTATAAAACACTATAAAACTAAATATTGAACAACACAAACCACACAAAAAACTGGGGCTGAACTCATGTGCTTCGGGAGGGTATGGAGTACCTGCTTTACTTGTGAAGCCCGTCGTGTTGTTAATCTTGTTGAAAAACCGGTGATAAGTCATCAAAGTGAAAAGTAGGCTAATCTCTGTTTTAATATTGGAACTCTACTTACAAATAACCACGGATATGTTCGGTTTTGTCGGTTTTGTCGTTACCACAATCTGATCATGTTCACAGTGACAACTTGTCACCGGGTTTGTAACCAGAGTAGCACGAAGGGTGCCACTTGTGGAGCAAGACGTGCTTGTTCTACCGGAACAACCGAGTTCACCCCGGTTAATAGTGTGGTTAATGTTGCTCGAACTTTAATTTCTGTGTAGTGTTTTGTAGATCATTGCTTGCCGTATACGCGTATTGTCCTTTTTCTTTTTTGACCATTGTAATAATTGCCTGTTCTTTGATTTACGCTTCTGATTACCCCTTTGGTATCTTCAAACTTTTTCTTAATCTTAGGTTTGTTTTTTCTATTATATAGACTAGTAATTATCAAATCATTATAGGTGATTGGTGATGGCAGATTTCCTTCATCTAAAGATAAACAGACATTGCCTTATGTTATGGCGACTATATATGAAGTACAGAGGTTATCATCAGTGGGTAAGCAATGTTATTATTATTGTCACTAGGTCGATACATCTGCTGGTGGACTATTACTTCCCGAGTGTACCATCCTCTCAGTAATCAGTGTTTCGTACTGACATGTTTTTTTTTTTAAAATATCTACGTTTTCATTACTATCACTGGGTCGATACCTGTAATGGTGGCATATTAGTAACCGAGTGTACCATCCTCTCAGGAATCAGTGTTTCGGTACTGACATGATTTATTAGATATCTACGTTTTCATTACTATCACTGGGTCGATACCTCTAATGGTGGACTATTAGTCTCTGATAGTATCATCCTCCCAGTAGTCAGTGTTTCGACACTTCCATGGTTTGCATCGAAATTTACAGTTCTTAAATCATGTAAATGAAATATTGTTGAAAGTACCCCATAGTAAAAGCCTTGAATGACATATGGCATACAACTACACTAGTTCTGTCTCCACTTAGGCACATACAACTTGTTTGACTCCGCCACTTTTTAGTGAGGTGCCTGTACCAAGCCAGGTAAATGAGCTGTCATCTATTTGTGTGTTCTGACAGTGGTATTTTAGAACTGTTCTGACAGTGTGGTATTTTAGAACTGTTCTGACAGTGTGGTATTTTAGAACTGTTCTGACAGTGTGGTATTTTAGAACTGTTCTGACAGTGTGGTATTTTAGAACTTTTCTGACAGTGTGGTATTTTAGAACTGTTCTGACAGTGTGGTATTTTAGAACTGTTCTGACAGTGTGGTATTTTGGAACTGTTCTGACAGTGTGGTATTTTTAGAACTGTTCTGACAGTGGTATTTTAGAACTGTTCTGACAGTGTGGTATTTTAGAACTTTTCTGACAGTGTGGTATTTTAGAACTGTTCTGACAGTGTGGTATTTTAGAACTGTTCTGACAGTGTGGTATTTTAGAACTGTTCTGACAGTGTGGTATTTTAGAACTGTTCTGAGAGTGTGGTATTTTAGAACTGTTCTGACAGTGTGGTATTTTAGAATTGTTCTGACAGTGTGGTATTTTAGAACTGTTCTGACAGTGTGGTATTTTAGAATTGTTCTGACAGTGTGGTATTTTAGAACTGTTCTGACAGCGTGGTATTTTGGAACTGTTCTGAGAGTGTGGTATTTTAGAACTGTTCTGACAGTGTGGTATTTTAGAACTGTTCTGACAGTGTGGTATTTTAGAACTGTTCCGACAGTGTGGTATTTTAGAATTGTTCTGACTGTGTGGTATTTTAGAACTGTTCTGACAGTGTGGTATTTTAGAACTGTTCTGACAGTGTGGTATTTTAGAATTGTTCTGACAGTGTGGTATTTTAGAACTGTTCTGACAGCGTGGTATTTTGGAACTGTTCCGACAGTGTGGTATTTTAGAATTGTTCTGACAGTGTGGTATTGTAGAACTGTTCTGACAGTGTGGTATTTTAGAACTGTTCTGACAGTGTGGTATTTTAGAATTGTTCTGACAGTGTGGTATTTTAGAACTGTTCTGACAGTGTGGTATTTTAGAACTGTTCTGACAGTGTGGTATTTTAGAACTGTTCTGACAGTGTGGTATTTTGGAACTGTTCTGACAGTGTGGTATTTCTAAAACTGTTCTGACAGTGTGGTATTTTAGAACTGTTCTGACAGTGTGGTATTTTAGAACTGTTCTGACAGTGTGGTATTTTAGAACTGTTCTGACAGTGTGATATTTTAGAACTGTTCTGACAGTGTGGTATTTTAGAATTGTTCTGACAATGTGGTATTTTAGAACTGTTCTGACAGTGTGGTATTTTAGAACTGTTCTGACAGTGTGGTATTTTAGAACTGTTCTGACAGTGTTGTATTTTAGAACTGTTGACAGTGTGGTATTTTTAAAACTGTTCTGACAGTGTGGTATTTTAGAACTGTTCTGACAGTGTGGTATTTTAGAACTGTTCTGACAGTGTGGTATTTTAGAACTGTTCTGACAGTGTGGTATTTTAGAACTGTTCTGACAGTGTGGTATTTTAGAACTGTTCTGACAGTGTGGTATTTTAGAACTGTTCTGACAGTGTGGTATTTTAGAACTGTTCTGACAGTGTGGTATTTTAGAACTGTTCTGACAGTGTGGTATTTTAGAATTGTTCTAACAGTGTGGTATTTTAGAATTGTTCTGACAGTGTGGTATTTTAGAATTGTTCTGACAGTGTGGTATTTTAGAATTGTTCCGACAGTGTGGTATTTTAGAACTGTTCTGACAGTGTTGTATTTTAGAACTGTTCTGACAGTGTGGTATTTTAGAATTGTTCTGACAGTGTGGTATTTTAGAATTGTTCTGACAGTGTGGTATTTTAGAACTGTTCTGACAGTGTGGTATTTTAGAATTGTTCTGACAGTGTGGTATTTTAGAACTGTTCTGACAGTGTGGTATTTTAGAATTGTTCTGACAGTGTGGTATTTTAGAACTGTTCTGACAGTGTGGCATTTTAGAACTGTTCTGACAGTGTGGTATTTTGGAACTGTTCTGACAGTGTGGTATTTTAGAACTGTTCTGACAGTGTGGTATTTTAGAACTGTTCTGACAGTGTGGTATTTTAGAACTGTTCTGACAGTGTGGTATTTTAGAACTGTTCTGACAATGTGGTATTTTAGAACTGTTCTGACAGTGTGGTATTTTAGAACTGTTCTGACAGTGTGGTATTTTAGAACTGTTCTGACATTCTAGTATTTTAGAACTGTTCTGACAGTGTAGTATTTTAGAACTGTTCTGACAGTGTGGTATTTTAGAACTGTTCTGACAGTGTGGTATTTTAGAATTGTTCTGACAGTGTGGTATTTTAGAACTGTTCTGACAGTGTGGTATTTTAGAACTGTTCTGACAGTGTGGTATTTTTAGAACTTTTCTGACAGTGTGGTATTTTAGAATTGTTCTGACAGTGTGGTATTTTAGAACTGTTCTGATAGTGTTGTATTTTAGAACTGTTCTGACAGTGTGGTGTTTTAGAATTGTTCTGACAATGTGTTATTTTAGAACTGTTCTGACAGTGTGGTATTTTAGAATTGTTCTGACAGTGTGGTATTTTAGAAATGTTCTGACAGTGTGGTATGTTAGAACTGTTCTGACAGTGTGGTATTTTTAGAACTTTTCTGACAGTGTGGTATTTTAGAATTGTTCTGACAGTGTGGTATTTTAGAACTTTTCTGACAGTGTGGTATTTTAGAACTGTTCTGACAGTGTGGTATTTTAGAACTGTTCTGACAGTGTGGTATTTTAGAATTGTTCTGACAGTGTGGTATTTTTAAAACTGTTCTGACAGTGTGGTATTTTAGAACTGTTCTGACAGTGTGGTATTTTAGAACTGTTCTGACAGTGTGGTATTTTAGAACTGTTCTGACAGTGTGGTATTTTAGAACTGTTCTGACAGTGTGGTATTTTAGAACTGTTCTGACAGTGTGGTATTTTAGAACTGTTCTGACAGTGTGGTATTTTAGAACTGTTCTGACAGTGTGGTATTTTAGAACTGTTCTGACAGTGTGGTATTTTAGAACTGTTGACAGTGTGGTATTTTTAAAACTGTTCTGACAGTGTGGTATTTTAGAATTGTTCTGACAGTGTGGTATTTTGGAGCTGTTCTGACAGTGTGGTATCTTAGAACTGTTCTGACAGTGTGGTATTTTAGAATTGTTCTGACAGTGTGGTATTTTAGAACTGTTCTGACAGTGTGGTATTTTAGAATTGTTCTGACAGTGTGGTATTTTAGAACTGTTCTGACAGTGTGGCATTTTAGAACTGTTCTGACAGTGTGGTATTTTGGAACTGTTCTGACAGTGTGGTATTTTAGAACTGTTCTGACAGTGTGGTATTTTAGAACTGTTCTGACAGTGTGGTATTTTAGAACTGTTCTGACAGTGTGGTATTTTAGAACTGTTCTGACAGTGTGGTATTTTAGAACTGTTCTGACAATGTGGTATTTTAGAACTGTTCTGACAGTGTGGTATTTTAGAACTGTTCTGACAGTGTGGTATTTTAGAACTGTTCTGACATTCTAGTATTTTAGAACTGTTCTGACAGTGTAGTATTTTAGAACTGTTCTGACAGTGTGGTATTTTAGAACTGTTCTGACAGTGTGGTATTTTAGAATTGTTCTGACAGTGTGGTATTTTAGAACTGTTCTGACAGTGTGGTATTTTAGAACTGTTCTGACAGTGTGGTATTTTTAGAACTTTTCTGACAGTGTGGTATTTTAGAATTGTTCTGACAGTGTGGTATTTTAGAACTGTTCTGATAGTGTTGTATTTTAGAACTGTTCTGACAGTGTGGTGTTTTAGAATTGTTCTGACAATGTGTTATTTTAGAACTGTTCTGACAGTGTGGTATTTTAGAATTGTTCTGACAGTGTGGTATTTTAGAAATGTTCTGACAGTGTGGTATGTTAGAACTGTTCTGACAGTGTGGTATTTTTAGAACTTTTCTGACAGTGTGGTATTTTAGAATTGTTCTGACAGTGTGGTATTTTAGAACTTTTCTGACAGTGTGGTATTTTAGAACTGTTCTGACAGTGTGGTATTTTAGAACTGTTCTGACAGTGTGGTATTTTAGAATTGTTCTGACAGTGTGGTATTTTTAAAACTGTTCTGACAGTGTGGTATTTTAGAACTGTTCTGACAGTGTGGTATTTTAGAACTGTTCTGACAGTGTGGTATTTTAGAACTGTTCTGACAGTGTGGTATTTTAGAACTGTTCTGACAGTGTGGTATTTTAGAACTGTTCTGACAGTGTGGTATTTTAGAACTGTTCTGACAGTGTGGTATTTTAGAACTGTTCTGACAGTGTGGTATTTTAGAACTGTTCTGACAGTGTGGTATTTTAGAACTGTTGACAGTGTGGTATTTTTAAAACTGTTCTGACAGTGTGGTATTTTAGAATTGTTCTGACAGTGTGGTATTTTGGAGCTGTTCTGACAGTGTGGTATCTTAGAACTGTTCTGACAGTGTGGTATTTTAGAACTGTTCTGACAGTGTGGTATTTTAGAACTGTTCTGACAGTGTGGTATTTTAGAACTGTTCTGACAGTGTGGTATTTTAGAACTGTTCTGACAGTGTGGTATTTTAGAACTGTTCTGACAGTGTGGTATTTTAGAACTGTTCTGACAGTGTGGTATTTTAGAATTGTTCTGACAGTGTGGTATTTTAGAACTGTTCTGACAGTGTGGTATTTTAGAATTGTTCTGACAGTGTGGTATTTTAGAATTGTTCCGACAGTGTGGTATTTTAGAACTGTTCTGACAGTGTTGTATTTTAGAACTGTTCTGACAGTGTTGTATTTTAGAATTGTTCTGACAGTGTGGTATTTTAGAATTTTTCTGACAGTGTGGTATTTTAGAACTGTTCTGACAGTGTGGTATTTTAGAATTGTTTTGACAGTGTGGTAATTTAGAACTGTTCTGACAGTGTGGTATTTTAGAATTGTTCTGACAGTGTAGTATTTTAGAACTGTTCTGACAGTGTGGCATTTTAGAACTGTTCTGACAGTGTGGTATTTTGGAACTGTTCTGACAGTGTGGTATTTTAGAACTGTTCTGACAGTGTGGTATTTTAGAACTGTTCTGACAGTGTGGTATTTTAGAACTGTTCTGACAGTGTGGTATTTTAGAACTGTTCTGACAGTGTGGTATTTTAGAACTGTTCTGACAATGTGGTATTTTAGAACTGTTCTGACAGTGTGGTATTTTAGAACTGTTCTGACAGTGTGGTATTTTAGAACTGTTCTGACAGTGTAGTATTTTAGAACTGTTCTGACAGTGTAGTATTTTAGAACTGTTCTGACAGTGTGGTATTTTAGAACTGTTCTGACAGTGTGGTAATTTAGAATTGTTCTGACAGTGTGGTATTTTAGAACTGTTCTGACAGTGTGGTATTTTAGAACTGTTCTGACAGTGTGGTATTTTTAGAACTTTTCTGACAGTGTGGTATTTTAGAATTGTTCTGACAGTGTGGTATTTTAGAACTGTTCTGACAGTGTTGTATTTTAGAACTGTTCTGACAGTGTGTTGTTTTAGAATTGTTCTGACAGTGTGTTATTTTAGAACTGTTCTGACAGTGTGGTATTTTAGAATTGTTCTGACAGTGTGGTATTTTAGAACTGTTCTGACAGTGTGGTATTTTAGAACTGTTCTGACAGTGTGGTATTTTTAGAACTTTTCTGACAGTGTGGTATTTTAGAATTGTTCTGACAGTGTGGTATTTTAGAACTTTTCTGACAGTGTGGTATTTTAGAATTGTTCTGACAGTGTTGTATTTTAGAACTTTTCTGACAGTGTGGTATTTTAGAATTGTTCTGACAATGTGGTATTTTAGAACTTTTCTGACCGTGTGGTATTTTAGAATTGTTCTGACAGTGTGGTATTTTAGAATTGTTCTGACAGTGTGGTATTTTATAATTGTTCTGACAGTGTGGTATTTTAGAATTGTTCTGACAGTGTGGTATTTTAGAACTGTTCTGACAGTGTGGTATTTTTAGAACTTTTCTGACAGTGTGGTATTTTAGAATTGTTCTGACAGTGTGGTATTTTTAGAACTTTTCTGACAGTGTGGTATTTTAGAATTGTTCTGACAGTGTGGTATTTTAGAATTGTTCTGACAGTGTTGTATTTTAGAACTCTTCTGACAGTGTGGTATTTTAGAATTGTTCTGACAATGTGGTATTTTAGAACTTTTCTGACAGTGTGGTATTTTAGAATTGTTCTGACAGTGTGGTATTTTAGAATTGTTCTGACAGTGTGGTATTTTATAATTGTTCTGACAGTGTGGTATTTTAGAATTGTTCTGACAGTGTGGTATTTTAGAATTGTTCTGACAGTGTGGTATTTTATAATTGTTCTGACAGTGTGGTATTTTAGAACTGTTCTGACAGTGTGGTATTTTAGAATTGTTCTGACAGTGTGGTATTTTAGAATTGTTCTGACAGTGTGGTATTTTAGAATTGTTCTGGCAGTGTGGTATTTTAGAATTGTTCTGACAGTGTGGTATTTTAGAATTGTTCTGACAGTGTGGTATTTTAGAATTGTTATGACAGTGTAGTATTTTTTGTTTTTCATTTTATTAATTTGGTTTAGGTTTAGGTTGAGGTTGAGGTTGAGGTTTATAGTGGTTAACGCAACTTTCAACAATATTTCAGTTATATTGTGGCGGCCATTTATATTGATGGAGAAAACCAGAGTACTCGGAGAAAACCACCGACTGGTCACAAGTAACTGACAAACTTTATCGCTTAATGTTGTATCGAGTATACCTCACCATGAACGGGGATCTAACTCACAACTTTAGTGGTGATAGGCACTGATTGCATAAATCCAACTACCATACGATCACGACCACAATGGCCCCTTCATTTTATTAGACATCCAATGACAGTCGAGCAATATATTAATAGTTAATAGTCCTTTTAACATTTACAGCTCCTGTTGCAGCACCACATGCCGTTTTAGAAGACACTTACATTAATGGCAAGCTTATTCCAAAGAACACTATTTTGCTTTGTCATCTTATGTCAGTGAATTATGATACAGCTATGTGGGATAAGCCAGAAGAATTCAACCCTGACAGATGTATTAATGATGAAGGCAACGCATTCAAGCCTGAAGGATTCAGTCCGTTTTCAATGGGTAAATATTTTAAAGGAACATTTCTACATGTTGTACTCAATACTACTCTTTAATTATGAAAAAAAGTTTAAGTTTGTTTGTTTGTTGGTTTGATGGTGTTTAACGCCACTTTCAACAATATTTCAGTTATACTGTGGCGGTAGACATAAATGTTATATATTTCACTGCTTACACTCTCAGGGGTTAGGATTTATGGTGTTTAATGCCACTTTTAACAATATTTCAGTTAAATCGTGGCGGTCAGTTTTATTGGTGGAGGAAACCGGAGGACCCGGAGAAAACCACCGACCTGTCGCAAGTCACTGATAAGCGTTATCACATAATGTTGTACTGCTCGCCGTGAGTGAGAGTCCAAACCACAACATCAGTGGTGATAGGTACTGATTGCATAGGTAGTTGTAAATCCAACTACCATCCGATCACGACCACGACGGCCCCTCTCTTGATTAAAAGAAAGTTTAAACAGTGATGGTTAACAAACTACACCAATATCAACAAAATGAACAACTACCAGTGACCTCGCAATTCAAACCTTTGAACACACACCCACACACCATATGGCATATATTATCAACTCTACAATAAACAATATGATAAAATTCACACATCTAATGATTATTATTGCTTTTTTTTAATTAGTAAATGATTTCAAATAAATGAGACATCAGAGGAAAATATATAGATTGTTAAGGATAAGGAATTGTGGTGTTTAACGCCACTTTCAACAGTATTTTGTTTATATCGTGGTCAGTTTTATTTGTTGGAGGGCATGATTGTAAATATTGAACCAAGACACTTGCATATATAACACACGGAAGCTGTCGTGGTTGTAATCGTATGGTAGTTTGATTTACAACTACCTGTGTAATGAGTGCCTATCACCACTAAAGTTGCGAGTTCGAACTCCGTTCATGGCGGGTGTACTCGATAGAACATTATGTGATAAACTTTGCCAGTGATTTGCGACAGGCGCCACAGGTCAGTGGTTTTTACCGGGGAAACTGACTGCCACGATATAACTGAAATATGGTTGAAAGTGACGTTAAACACCATAAACCGAACCCCAAAAAACCTATATTAACACACTATATTTCATCATGTTCACAATTGTAGGTCCTAGAATGTGTCTTGGAAGGCAACTAGCAGAAAATGAAGTTTTCTTATTCCTCGCATCCTTCCTGCAACGGTTTACTTTTACCAAGGCTAACCTAGGGGATGTCTTGTCAACAGAAGGAGAACAAACAGGGATTACACGTCAACCGATTCCGTTCACAATGTGCTTCAAACCGCGATAATGTTCAAATGGCAGTATACAGTCAAACCTGCCCATGAGGTCACCCCTATTAAACAGTCACCTGTATTAAAAGGTCACCGTTTTCTTGTCCTGTGATAGAAAATTTCAAATGAATTGATCTTTAGTTTTATGTGTATGTTTTGTAGATCGTTCTTTGTCCTTTTGTACTTTTTCTTTTGGCCATTGTGTTGTCTGTCCATTTCGATTTACCGATTCTGATTACCCCTTTAGTATCTTCAAACTCTTCTTGTCTCTGTGTTATAATGCCATTTTTTCTTTGTCCCAAAGGTGACCTCTTAAAACAGGTTTGACTGTATATCTATTTGAAGATATGTCATGAAAGGAACATATGTATATATTTCATTGTACAAGTACTATTACATAATAGGGAGCCTTCATTGTACAAATACTATTACATAGTAGGGAGCCTTCATTGTACAAATACTATTACAGCGTAGGGAGCCTTCATTATACAAATACTATTACAGCATAGGGAGCCTTCATTATACAAATACTATTACATAGTAGGGAGCCTTCATTGTACAAATACTATTACATAGTAGGGAGCCTTCATTGTACAAATACTATTACATAGTAAGGAGCCTTCATAATGTACAAATACTATTACATAGTAGGGAGCCTTCATTGTACAAATACTATTACAACGTTACGGGAGCCTTCATTATACAAATACTATTACAATGTAGGGAGTCTTCATTATACAAATACTATTACAACGTAGGGAGCCTTCATTATATTCATGAACAATTGTTATCTGTAACTGTTTAACAGGAAATTTTTTAATAAAATATATATCTACACCTCCAATTAAAATACCCCCGTATTTGTAACTAGAGTAACACTACAGGTGCCACTAGTGGAGGAGGAACTGCTTACCCTTTTGGAGCACCTGAGTTCACCCCGGTTTCTAGTGGGGTTCGTGTTGCTCGGTTTTTAGTTTTATATGTATGTTTTGTAGATCGTTGTTTGTCCTTTTGTACTTTTTCTTTTGGCCATTGTGTTGACTGTTCTTCAATTTACGGATTCTGATTACCCCTTTGGTATCTTCAAACTCTTCTTACTTCTAAACACTCTAGCCAATTAGAATATTAACAATCAAATGATTCATTTTGAGGAAAAATAAACAAAAGTAGTTCAGAATTCTGTACAGAGTAGATATTAGGTTGTGGTAACGTTGGGAACCAAATAATAAGCATACATACAGAAAATCTATATAGAATTATAGCCTTTAATTTGCATTATTGACAAAATATCAATAATTTTCATTTTAATAAAAATCGGTTTGGTTTGGTTTATGGTGTTTAATGCCACTTTTAACAATATTTCAGTTATATCGTGGCGGTCAGTTTTATTGGTGGAGGAAACTGGAGTAGCAGAGAAAACCACCGACCTGCCGCAAGTCAACAAACAAATTTTATCACATAATGTTGTACACCTCGCCCTGATCGAGATTCGAACTAACCACATCAGTGGTGATAGGCACTGATTGCATAGGTAGTTGTAAATCCAACTACCATACGATCACGGCCACGACGGCCCTGAAATAATATGAAAAACAAAAAATACCACACAGTCGGAACAGTTACTTTCTCCCTCGTTTCACTCCTCCGAAAAAAAACCCCACAGTGTAGGGTTGTGTGTTCGTCTCAATATCGCATTTAATATTAGAATATCATAAACCGATGAGGTATTACTGTATTGAACTTTTGTTGATAGATATAAAATGATTAATTAACTTTGCAGTCATGAGAAACTCGCTTGGCTTCACCTCCTGTCATTTTCTTCATATTGCAAATGCTAATTATTCATTGGTCAATTACATAATGTGATGTCACCCAAGAAAAGAAAAGAAAACTCAAAGAATATTAATTGTTTTTTTTTTTAAAAACAAATTAAAACAATAATTACTTGTTTAAGACTATAAAACATTGATAAAACTTTCCAATATTTCCTGCAGTACAACTTAAAACTAAATAAACAGTACCTGGACAGCTGTCCCAGGTCTTGCAGTCATAAAACGCCTGAGCACAATTTTTGCACATGTACTTGAAAAACATCCAATCTTTACATCATATCTAATAAATACAGCATTCTGATTAAACGATTCTAGAGTACGAATATAAATGAGAGAGTGAGTGATTGTTGCTTAACGCCAATTCAGCAATTTTTCAGCTATGTCATGGCAAGAACAAGTTAATTTTAATGAGATGATGATGAGGTCCGCTTTGTTTTAGACCAACATGCTGAGTTGGAATTTGTTTTATAGTGCTAGCTCATTAAAACAATAATATGCGGATAGACATGTCTTCCATCTGTGACACATTATCCTGATTCCGAGCCGACCAGTCTTTGCTCTTTCTCCTTAATGCTGCATGCTTAGCGGAGAAGTAACAAATATCAATTTTATAGTCTCAGGTTTGACGCCTGGTCATAAGACAACAGATTACAAGTTTTCAAAAATCGTCTGAGCAGAACACTATATACTAGATAAAGTGTGTTTTTGGACAAATTTTCTAGAACTAGAAAAATAAATTGCATTGTAGAATTTTTCGATCATAAGGCCTGCAAGGACTGCATGATTATGCCCATCCATAACATATTTGATTTAGGGAGTAGAGAGTTTTAAAAACATTTTTGATGCTAACCACTTCTTCCTGTATGTAGAGTAATCTGCCTTCTGAGTTTGGGAACTATTATTACAAATTAATGTAAACTTAAAACTTTTCAAAAGTCCCCCCTCCCCACAAAGAAAGCAAAAAACATTCTGGTATATAAAAAAATACATCATTAGATGGATGGATGAAAACTTTTTTTCCCCAGAAATTCAAGTCCCATAACTCGAAATCACTAATGGAAAAAAAAAAAAAAAAAAAATCGATAAGCAGTTCACATTTATCAATCCTAAGAAGGTTTGGTAAAAAAAAAAAAAAAAAAAATACCACACTGTCTGGAAGGTTCCAAAATCAAAAAAAAAAATTGAAGGAACAGAGGCAAAATGGACACTGGAAGAAATAATGAAAGCATGCTTCAGTCACAATGTGACAACTTACAAAAATCCTATATTTCTCAAATTCAAATCCATTAACACTGCAACAATACAAGTGAAAAGCCTCACAATTTAAAAGAAGACGAATTTAATTAATTCCAATAATTTTCACTTAATTTAAAGAAAATTGAGTTATAAAATATTGCATGACATGTAAACAGACAGACAGACATTGATTGGTATACTATGTCTATCAATAATGGGCATATAGATACAAATGGAATAGTATAACAATCTATTAAGTTACATAATATTACATAAGATAACTTAAAGACTACAACTTATATAAACAAAACTCTTAAAATGCATGTAATCTACAACCTGTAACATATATCCTGCATGAGACGGGGGAAATGTCGGTCATAACCTAAATCTGGACATAAGTCCTGCAACCTTTAAATCAGGAACACTAACAGAGACAATCTACTTAATATAAGATGTTTGTTGCATTGTTTAAAAAAACCTTTTTGGCAAGACATTGACATAACAATATCTTGTTAGTGGTCATGTCAACCTGACCTTTTGGTCAACTTTGACCTGATAACGTCCTGTTAGGGGTCATGTCAGATGACCTTTCGATCAACTTTGACTGCCCAATCATACACAATACAGTTAAATATACTAACCAATCAAAAAGACAATAGCTCTCAGCAATAACAGAAATTACATGTTTGTTGCATTGTTTGAAAAAAAATAATTTGGCAATATTTATTTTACATCTAACGACGTCCCGTGAGGAGTTGTGTCAGCTAACCGTTTGGTCAACTTTGACTTAAGAAATAATTCATGGCAGGCATAGAGTTGTGCAAATTTACCCATGGGTTGGGCCTTTTTATTCGAAGTTTACCCCGAGCGTTGATTCTAATAGGACAAATACAGTAATTTTTAACCTTTCGTGAAATGTATACACACATCATTTGGTGGCTGTTCCATTTACCTCCTTCGGAAATTTTGAATTATTTGTTTTGAACAAGATATTTTAAAACAAAGATATGGATGTTAACATGAAAAACATATTTATTGTGTATTTTCCAACATAGATTCGATTGAACAATTCCTGCGTAAAAATATTTAAAAAAAAGTCGGAGTTCATTCGTTCATCATTTTGAGCACTAACAAGATGGCGGAGTGGAGTTGTCAAACATAATATCGAACACTTGAACAGTTGTTATTAATCGACAATTATTGTTAGATATGAAATAAAAAAATAAATGCCAATGAAAAAAAAAGCTTGTATTATATTGTTGACAAAAACAAATCCGGAAAAAATACTTAAGACAACCATCTATCAACTTTGACTTTTGTAATATATCTTCATCCTGTGATGTTGTTTACAAGGGACGCTGATTGGCACAAGCTGGTTACTGATTTATTTTACGATTTTGTGATCATTTTACTTGTTTGAGTAGCAAAATTCAAAATGCCATCAAATTGGAAAATACCAGTAACTTAATTACATCACCGTCTAGTTATCAATGTATACGTAGGAAAACAAGGTTACTGCATTTTGTTATTCATGGCCGACACATATCAATGGAATGTATTTGATATGTGTGCGTACTGGGGATCCCCAAATGTAAATTTTTAAAACAAATGATAAAAAAATACTTAGTTACAGAATATTTATTTATAACTGAGGGGTAATTTTTATTTTAAGGACTTTAAAAATATGTTATATGTCGCTGTTTTGTTTGCTTACATTCGGTCATCACGGTAATTTCACAGCGGGAGTCACATGGAACAGCCAGATTTGTTGTGTACCGCACTTGCGCTAAATATAGAGTTATTGAGTATTATCGTGTATGCCGTTTTATAGACGTCATATTAGAATATCAAATCATACACAATACAGTTAAATATGCTAACTAATCGAGAAAAAAAAAGAGCTCTCAGTGTGTACATGCTTTTAATACAAATGGGCTCATTACTGATTGGTCATTTGAATGCTAACGTGATGCCATATGGGATATCATTAGATGTTAGTGCACCACCAAAAACCAAAATAAATAAATGGTAAAATGTGTCCATAGGATGCAAATATTCTCACTTCCAGCAAAAGTAAAAAGGGCATAACTCAGGAACGGAAAAAGCAGTAAAGTTTGACATCAAACTTGGCCTTCCTTTTAAAGTTGTCGACTTTGTGCATAAATTGCAAATGATTTTCTGGAGGAATAACTTACATTATTGAGCAGAAACCAAATGATGGATGTTATGTATGGACGGAGGGATAAAAATGATGCAACAAATGTCTATTTTTAATTAGATTGTAACAGAGGTAATTATTTAATTGAGTACTGGTATGTATACCTTAATTTACTGGATGTGTACTGTTACCTTTTAGATAATAATTATAACTTAATACCAATAGAATCATTTCTCCTATTTCTTAGTGTGTTTAACTTGATTATTAAATTTTTGTAATATTTCTTTAATCTCCACAGTGGTTAAATTTCTGCATGAGAATTTCTGTCAATTTCTTTTTTACGGTCATTTACGACGGAAATGAACAACTTAAAAATATTTTTGACATTTTTTCATAGGAGACAGATTTTCCTGTTACCAGTGGATTACGATATTTTTCCACTCTTACTAGCTAGATTTTCAAATTTGAAAGCTCTCACTAATGATCGAGCTATAAGAGAAACGTATTCTCCATCTGCTACCAGTGGATTAGGATATTTCTCCATTCTTGATAGTTAAATTTATAAAATTTTAACTATCGCCAGTGGAGAAATATCGTAATCCACTGGTAGCAGAAAGAAAATCTATATGTAACCATGACAATTTCTTGTGTAGCATACTAACACACCCTTGTCAAAATAATTTCTTCACAAAACAAAAAATCAAAGCACAACAAATATACACAATGAATTACCGGTAGAAATACATACGAAAAAAAAATACATAAGAAACTGAATGAAGGTCAATCTTTGGCAGACATTAAGATGCAAGCTGCCAAAAATTATATTTACATACACATGAAAAATTGTTTAAAACATATTTACAATTAAATATCACAAGATAGTAAATAACTGAACACAAATCCATAGCACACACAAATTATGATTACTGCATTGATCTTAAATTAGTTTACCCCCCTTTTTTCCCCTTCACTAACACACAAACATATGTTTATACACTATAACCTTTTTATTTTAAAGTAAATAACTGGACACAAATCCATAGCACACACAAATTGTGATTACTGCATTGATCTTAAATTAGTTTACCCCCCACACCCTTTTTCTCTTTACACACACAAACAGTTGTTTTATACACTATAACCTTCATTGTCTCTGTATTCACATGTTTATTTTCAAGGCTTTTTTAAAGTTTCAAAAAGAACTTCACAGTAAAACATGTGAATAGATGACAACATATGAATTAATACTTTTGTTCGAAATAGACATGGATTTCAAGTATTAAATATGCTTAACAAAAAATACAGTCAAACCTGTCTAAACCAAACCCTAAAGAAATCAGAAACCTGTCTAAACCAAACCCTAAAGAAATCAGAATCCTGTATAAACCTGTCTAAACCAAACTCTAAAGAAATCAGAATCCTGGATAAACCTGTCTAAGCCAAACCCTAAAAAATCAGAAACCTGTATAAACCTGTCTAAACCAAACTCTAAAGAAATCAGAATCCTGGATAAACCTGTCTAAACCAAACCCTAAAAAATCAGAAACCTGTATAAACCTGTCTAAACCAAACCCTAAAGAAATCAGAATTCTGGATAAACCTGTCTAAACCAAACCCTAAAGAAATCAGAATCTTGGATAAACCTGTCTAAACCAAACCTTAAAGAAATCAGAATCCTGTATAAACCTGTCTAAACCAAACCCTAAAGAAATCAGAATCCTGTATAAACCTGTCTAAACCAAACCTTAAAGAAATCAGAATCCTGTATAAACCTGTCTAAACCAAACCCTAAAGAAATCAGAATCCTGTATAAACCTGTCTAAACCAAACCCTAAAGAAATCAGAATCCTGTATAAACCTGTCTAAACCAAACCTTAAAGAAATCAGAATCCTGTATAAACCTGTATAAACCAAACCCTAAAGAAATCAGAATCCTGTATAAACTTAACTTTAAATAAAATCCCAACACTAAGAAATCTTTGTTTATTTAACCTGTATAAACCAAACACCTGTCTATTCTGAACACAAAAGTTGACCAAAAGGGGGTTAAGTTTATTCAGATTTAACTGTATTTAATAAACTGTGATTTCAGACATTAAATTTTGTTTTTAATTAATTAATTAATAATTGTTAAATATAAGAATTAAAATAATTGTAAAATTGATGGATAAAACTTGAATATTATGCTTTCTATGATTTTCATTTTATACCGGTATCAATAAAAACGTAGATATCAAATTTATTGAGCACGATGCATTTCTGGAATAACCTTCATAAGGTACTCTCAAAATCAAAAGATTGAAAAGCCAATTTATATCAAATTAGTCAAAAAATAAATTATTGAAGTTTTTTTTAAGAGAAGATTTGTTTTTATATGAATACATATATAGGGTAAATAGGATGTCCTTTGGCAGGAGGTGGCCTTATAACACAGGGAACTACTGTGCTAACAATATTTTGATGAGACACAATGAGAGTGCATAATATTCCAATTGTCATAATGCTTTGGCAATAGGGTTATGGTTTTTAACGCCACTTTCAACAATATGTCAGCTATATTGTGACGGTCAGTTTTTATTGGTGGAGGAAACCGGAGTACCTGGAAAAAAATCACCGACCTGCCGCAAGTCACTGACAAATTACATCACATAATGTTGTATCGAGTACACCTCGCCTGAGCGGGGTTTTAACTCGCAACTTTAGTGGTGATAGGCACTATTCCAAACTGAAAAAGTGATTACAGTCAAATGATATGATTAATATGCATTTTCTTATCACAAATAAAAGATTTTATAGGATAAACTTATTGAATGAAGAAATTTTACAGGAATACTATCTTGTGATATAATAATTGAGAGAGATGATAGGTCAAGGGTCAAGGGTCAAAGGCCACATTAATTTTAAAAGATGTAGGACATCAAGATAATGTTATATTAACATTGATCGGCATGATTTGGGGAAAACAACTTTACCTATTTCGCCATCGTAATGACAGACCAGGTTAGAACTAAACAATTGAGTGAATAAGTGAATGATTGTTGTTTAATGCCAAATGAGTAATTCTTCATCTATATTATGTCAAGAACAAGTTACATTTCAATGAGATGATGATGAGGTTCACTTTGTACTAGATCAACACACGAAGTTGGATTTTTATAGTGTTAGCTCACTAGAACAACAGTCCGTGGATAGACATGTTGTGCCACATGATTCCAAGCCAACCAGTCTCTGCTCTTAGAAACAAACAAATTAACAATAAGAATCAAAATAAAATCAATTACAAAGATATACCAGTAGAAGGGACATATCAATTACAAAGATATACCAGTAGAAGGGACATATCAATTACAAAGATATACCAGTAGAAGGGACATATCAATTACAAAGATATACCAGTAGAAGGGACATATCAATTACAAAGATATACCAGTAGAAGGGACATATCAATTACAAAGATATACCAGTAGAAGGGACATATCAATTACAAAGATATACCAGTAGAAGGGACATATCAATTACAAAGATATACCAGTAGAAGGGACATATCAATTACAAAGATATACCAGTAGAAGGGACATATCAATTACAAAGATATACCAGTGGAAGGGACATATCAATTTGTAATCACAATTTCCTTGTGCTTGACATCATAAAAAAACACCTTGTCGCTATAAAGTATATTAATAGACAAATTTGTGTCCAAATGTAATACAAATTTAGGTAGCTGTCACAGCTCAATGTGACATAAAAAAAACTCAATACTGATCACTAGTTACTACATATATAGCACATTAGTCCCCTCTCAAGAGTGGACAAACTTTCCTTATAAAGCCATTTTTTCATTGTTTAAAATTGATTGATTGAATGATTTTTGATGTTTAACGCCACTTTCAGCAATATTTCAGCTATATCATGGGGACGTTTTAGTGGTGGAAGAAGCCGGAGTACCCGGAGAGAACCACCGACCATGGGCAAGCAACTGGTAAGCTTTACCACTTGCAGCTGCGAGTCGAGTGCACCCTTTTTTGTAATTTACAAAGCCGGGCGCGAACCCATGCCGTATTGGTGATAGGCTTGTATGAGTTGTTAGGTAATCCAACTACCTAACTCATTGAGCCCCCCGGGCCCTACAACTACCTAACTCATTGAGCCCCCCGGGCCCTACAACTACCAAACTCATTGAGCCACCCAGGTCCTACAACTACCTAACTCATTGAGCCACCCAGGCCCTCATTGTTTAAAGGGTGGCCTTATAAGATGAGAACTAATGTATAGTGTAAATGGCTCAAAATTATTTCCATTTCCCCTTGGTGGTCACTTATTGACCTTTGTTTGAACTGGCCGAGAGCTCTTCTGATTTTATGTACAGGTGATCACTAACTACATGTTTAATTAATATGGAATGCAATGTGGAGGGAATAAAAATCAGTGTCACACAATACAAGTTATTGCTTAATAGAGGTGGTCACTTAACACAGATTTGACTGTACAACCTTTCTGTAATTAGTCTTTGTGGATGTAAAACAGTCAGAAGTTTCCAACATACTGTCAGGGGCCATTGTGAGTTTGAATCCCACTCAGGCAAGGTGTACTCGATACAAAATTATGTGATTAAGTTTGTCAGTGACTTGCAGCAGAACGATGGTTTTCTCCTGGTACTCTGGTTTCCTCCACCATTAAAACTGACCGCCACAATACAACTGTTACATTGTTGAAAATGGCATAAAATACCATAACCCCCCCCCCCCCCCCCCCCCCCCCCAAAAAATACTGTCGTGTGTTGCACAAAAAATATCCCCGGACATTATTTGCCCGACTACAACAACAGATTAAAATGAACAAGTGAACTCTCATGTAATGTACAAATGTTCCTGTGTACAGAATGTGTGAGTATTGATAAAAATAAACATAAAAAAACAACAATAATGACAATAATATTTGTTCAATTGTTACCATGGATACTGTAAAATACAAAGAAAAAGGTAAGTAAATATATTGTTTATATAACAGTAACCCCCCCCCCCTTCTATACGACCACTCCCACCGAATGCAATCTCTCTGGCTTATGAGGTCAGATTTAAAATGTACTGGGACAGTAAAATACTACAAAATTGTCATCCTCAATAGAGGGTCCATCCCTCTTATAAGGCCATGTTTTTCACTGCAGAAGTGATAGCTTTATAAGAAGGAGGATTACTGTATTTTCATATAATGATGATAAAATAGATTGATTTATACACAAAATGGGTTTTCATTGATATTTTCCATTTTAAATTTCAATGGTATTACTGTTGCATTATTTTCAAAAAAACAAATATACTTGTAATTTTAGTTATGACTAGTTGTATTGAAGTGAACAATCAAAAATTTAAACGACATGTTCCAATTTCTTTCTGAGGTAGGTGGGACAAACAGTAGGCAGTATTGCTTGTTATTTTTCACAGGTGCAAATTTTAGCTCAATTTGATCTTTGCAACACAAGTGGCAAAAAAAAAAAAAAACATTCACGAAAATCTGAAATTGAGAAAATACGTAGCAAATATTTATGTATATATTTTTCATGCAAAATCGTTAAATTTTATATCCTAATTAAAAGTATAGACCCATCATACATTATTTAAATTACAAGTTTACTCAGGACTAGATATGTTTGTACCCATTTAGTATATTATTCATACCATTATAATGGTAAACATATATGTATTCATATCTAAGTTTGTGAAATATATTGTCTGTGCACATGGTATATAAGGTGTAATTATTTTATCAATAGGCTATAATTAGACCATCCTTAAACAATTTGCATTAAAAAACATAATCGTTGATAATTATTTTATAACAGTGTAAGACGTATGAAGATACCAAAGGGGTAATCAGAAGCTATAAATAGAGGGGCACAAAGGGGTAATCAGAAGCTATAAATAGAGGGACACAAAGGGGTAATCAGAAGTCATAAATTGAGGAACAGACAGTACAATGGCCAAAAGAAAAAAAACAAAATGACAAATAATTGCCGATAAATCACTACACAAAAAACTAAAGATCGAGCAACACGTACCTCACTTTAAACCGGGGGTGAACTATTTGTTTAGAACACATTAAGAATGTTAAACAGTTGGTCGTCTTTCTACAGGGCTATAGGTATTATTTTGCCCCACAAAGGATATATTTCTATCATTTGGATAGAAAACATTTCCAAAAAATTGTTTTGTAGTTTTCCCTGATTTACGATTTTAGAAGTTTCAAGGTAGACATCTATTAGTCAAAGTATTTTTATTCTTTCAAAAATTTGGGGAAAAAAAAGGTTTACTTTATGCAAAACAAAAAACAACCTATAAATAATATAATAAAATTGAAAAAAAAAATCACTCTGTCGGAACTGTTCCAAAATTCAATAGAAAAATTGTAGAAAGCAGCAAAATGGATAACTCTAAAACACTTTATACATTGCATGACCCCTCATTATCCTGGATTGGTACAGGCCCTTCAAAATAAAAATCATGGAATTCCTGATGAAAAACTGGACAGGAGTAGTTTTTGGCGAGGCCCCGGATCTGTCAAGAGCACAACAAACCAAAAACACAAAGATGGCCTTAAAATGGTAAAACAACGTAAAAAAACCCCAAATGGATGGGCTTACAATGGAAAATATTATATTATTGACATAAAAAAAATCTTAAACAACACTGTAAACCTCGATAGGGGTAGTTTTTGATGAGACCCCGTATCTGTCGGAGTACAACAAACCAAAAACAAACAAAAAACCACAAGGATGGTCTTAAAATGGTAAAACAATGTAAAATAACAAATGGATGGGCTTACAATGGAAAAACTATATTATTGACGTAAAAAAAAATCTTAAACAACACTGTAAACCATAAGAATTATATAATACGTCTTATTCTACTTTCTCTTCTTTCTTCTTTCTCTTTGGTGGGCTAATAAACGTGAAGTATACTAAAACTGCTGTACATAAGATATGTGGATGAAAATATAAAGACCTGGAAAAATAAATATCATCATTAGATCAATGGTTTACAGGTAAGATTAATACCTGTGGATATCACATGGGTTATGGCTATGGTGTTTAACACCACTTTCAACAACATTTCAGTTATATCGTGGTGGAGGAAACCAGAGTGCCCGGAGAAAACCATCGACCTGTTGCAAGTCACTGACAAACTTTATCACATAATGTTGTATCGAGTATGCCTTGTCTGATCAGGATTCAAACTCACAATGTTAGTGGTGATAGGCATTGGTAGTTAAAAATCCAACTACCATACAATCACGGCCACGATATCACAGGAGATCACGGCCACGATATCACAGGAGATCACGGCCACGATATCATGGCCACGATATCACAGGAGATCACGGCCACGATATCACAGGAGGGAAACATAAAGACCTAAAAAAGATAAATATCATCAGTATTTTTGTGTCTGTCCCAAGCAAGGACCTGAGTTTTTATTAGTCTTTGTCATGGTATTTTTTGTCTTAGTTGTTGATTGAATTGGTGGAATTGTTGACCATCAAATACTATTCAGAGGAAAAGAGTTGGGATTCCATTAACAGGTTTAACCTCGTCACATTTTGTGCCTGTCCCAAACCAGGACCTGGATTCCCAGCACCGAGAGTCATGTTTAACCCAGTCACATTTTGTGCCTGTCCCAAACCAGGACCTGGATTCCCAGCACCGAGAGTCATGTTTAACCCAGTCACATTTTGTGCCTGTTCCAAACCAGGACCTGGATTCCCTGCACCCAGAGTCATGTTTAACCCAGTCACATTTTGTGCCTGTCCCAAACCAGGACCTGGATTCCCAGCACCGAGAGTCATGTTTAACCCAGTCACATTTTGTGCCTGTTCCAAACCAGGACCTGGATTCCCTGCACCCAGAGTCATGTTTAACCCAGTCACATTTTGTGCCTGTCCCAAACCAGGACCTGGATTCCCAGCACCGAGAGTCATGTTTAACCCAGTCACATTTTGTGCCTGTTCCAAACCAGGACCTGGATTCCCTGCACCCAGAGTCATGTTTAACCCAGTCACATTTTGTGCCTGTCCCAAACCAGGACCTGGATTCCCAGCACCGAGAGTCATGTTTAACCCAGTCACATTTTGTGCCTGTCCCAAACCAGGACCTGGATTCCCAGCACCGAGAGTCATGTTTAACCCAGTCACATTTTGTGCCTGTCCCAAACCAGGACCTGGATTCCCAGCACCGAGAGTCATGTTTAACCCAGTCACATTTTGTGCCTGTTCCAAACCAGGACCTGGATTCCCAGCACCGAGAGTCATGTTTAACCCAGTCACATTTTGTGCCTGTTCCAAACCAGGACCTGGATTCCCAGCACCGAGAGTCATGTTTAACCCAGTCACATTTTGTGCCTGTTCCAAACCAGGACCTGGATTCCCAGCACCGAGAGTCATGTTTAACCCAGTCACATTTTGTGCCTGTTCCAAATCAGGACCTGGGTTCCCAGCACCGAGAGTCATGTTTAACCCAGTCACATTTTGTGCCTGTTCCAAACCAGGACCTGGATTCCCAGCACCGAGTGTCATGTTTAACCCAGTCACATTTTGTGCCTGTTCCAAACCAGGACCTGGATTCCCAGCACCGAGAGTCATGTTTAACCCAGTCACATTTTGTGCCTGTTCCAAACCAGGACCTGGATTCCCAGCACCGAGGGTCATGTTTAACCCAGTCACATTTTGTGCCTGTTCCAAACCAGGACCTGGATTCCCAGCACCGAGAGTCATGTTTAACCCAGTCACATTTTGTGCCTGTCCCAAACCAGGACCTGGATTCCCAGCACCGAGAGTCATGTTTAACCCAGTCACATTTTGTGTCTGTCCCAAACCAGGACCTGGATTCCCAGCACCGAGAGTCATGTTTAACCCAGTCACATTTTGTGCCTGTCCCAAACCAGGACCTGGATTCCCAGCACCGAGAGTCATGTTTAACCCAGTCACATTTTGTGCCTGTCCCAAACCAGGACCTGGATTCCCAGCACCGAGAGTCATGTTTAACCCAGTCACATTTTGTGCCTGTTCCAAACCAGGACCTGGATTCCCAGCACCGAGAGTCATGTTTAACCCAGTCACATTTTGTGCCTGTCCCAAACCAGGACCTGGATTCCCAGCACCGAGAGTCATGTTTAACCCAGTCACATTTTGTGCCTGTCCCAAACCAGGACCTGGATTCCCAGCACCGAGAGTCATGTTTAACCCAGTCACATTTTGTGCCTGTCCCAAACCAGGACCTGGATTCCCAGCACCGAGAGTCATGTTTAACCCAGTCACATTTTGTGCCTGTCCCAAACCAGGACCTGGATTCCCAGCACCGAGAGTCATGTTTAACCCAGTCACATTTTGTGCCTGTCCCAAACCAGGACCTGGATTCCCAGCACCGAGAGTCATGTTTAACCCAGTCACATTTTGTGCCTGTTCCAAACCAGGACCTGGATTCCCAGCACCGAGAGTCATGTTTAACCCAGTCACATTTTGTGCCTGTCCCAAACCAGGACCTGGATTCCCAGCACCCAGAGTCATGTTTAACCCAGTCACATTTTGTGCCTGTCCCAAACCAGGACCTGGATTCCCAGCACCCAGAGTCATGCTTAACCCAGTCACATTTTGTGCCTGTCCCAAACCAGGACCTGGATTCCCAGCACCCAGAGTCATGTTTAACCCAGTCACATTTTGTGCCTGTCCCAAACCAGGACCTGGATTCCCAGCACCCAGAGTCATGTTTAACCCAGTCACATTTTGTGCCTGTTCCAAACCAGGACCTGGATTCCCAGCACCGAGAGTCATGATCTTTTCTGTGTTTAATGTTTTAAGTTGAGAGGTAGTTGTTCGTTTTGTTTATATTTTTGGAATTATTACCATCATTGTTTTAAACTTTCCTTTCATATAAACTATTACTTACCAGTATAATTTAAAACAAGCCACCATCTCTAACAGACAGAATGGTGCAGATAAATACACGTTTAAAAACCTAGTCCCTGTAAATGTCATCACTTCATAAATCTGTCTTCTAAGGTCATCTTGATGAAACCATGGACGTATATTTCTTCTCATCTGAATAAAAATAGATATTCTAAATATAAATATTCTAAAAAATAGATATTCTAAAAATAGATAATCTCAAAAATAGATAATCTAAAATTAGATATTCTAAAAATAGATATTCTTCCCACTAAAACACATGACAGTAGTACCCCTCTTCAAAGGATACCCCCTTCTGCAATGAAAAAGTGGCCTTATAAGAAAAGCGGCCTTAACTTGAGGGGCACAATTTAGTAGTATTTTACTATCTCAGTATCTTTTAAGGCTACTCCTTTCTGCAATGAAAAATGTGGCCTTTTGGTTCTAAGAGGTGACAGTTTAGTAGTATGTTACTATCTCAGTGAATCTGAAATCTGAACAGATAACGGGTGGCCTTTGAGGGGAAGGGTCTTATAAAAGTAGAGGGGGTTGACCTTTGGTGGGAGTGGTCTTACAAGAGGGAGACTTCTGTAATTCATAAAAATTATTGCATAAATTGCTAAGGCTTGAATTTATTCCCTTTTCAACATTATTGCTGGTACAATAACTCAAATTTAAATAAAATGTTAAAATATAAATATTTGTGAAGGCTTAACATTTTTAAGTCATTAGATTTGAGTGATTCGTCTAGCTTCGAGTCATTATCAAATGAAATCACAATTAATATTAAATAATTTTTTTTATTATCTTTCATATGTTTCAATAAAAATTTGACTTCCATTTCCCTTTTCTACCTACTGTTCTTCCTGCTAAAATAACTAAGACTATTTACACCTACCGTTCTTCCTGCTAAAATAACTAAGACTATTTACACCTACCGTTCTTCCTGCTAAAATAACTAAGACTATTTACACCTACCGTTCTTCCTGCTAAAATAACTAAGACTGTTTACACCTACCGTTCTTCCTGCTAAAATAACTAAGACTGTTTACACCTACCGTTCTTCCTGCTAAAATAACTAAGACTGTTTACACCTACCGTTCTTCCTACTAAAATAACTAAGATTGTTTACACCTACCGTTCTTCCTACTAAAATAACTAAGACTGTTTACACCTACCGTTCTTCCTACTAAAATAACTAAGACTGTTTACACCTACCGTTCTTCCTACTAAAATAACTAAGACTGTTTACACCTACCGTTCTTCCTGCTAAAATAACTAAGACTGTTTACACCTACCGTTCTTCCTGCTAAAATAACTAAGACTGTTTACACCTACCGTTCTTCCTACTAAAATAACTAAGACTGTTTACACCTACCGTTCTTCCTGCTAAAATAACTAAGACTGTTTACACCTACCGTTCTTCCTACTAAAATAACTAAGACTATTTACACCTACCGTTCTTCCTACTAAAATAACTAAGACTGTTTACACCTACCGTTCTTCCTACTAAAATAACTAAGACTGTTTACACCTACCGTTCTTCCTGCTAAAATAACTAAGACTGTTTACACCTACCGTTCTTCCTACTAAAATAACTAAGACTGTTTACACCTACCGTTCTTCCTACTAAAATAACTAAGACTATTTACACCTACCGTTCTTCCTACTAAAATAACTAAGACTGTTTACACCTACCGTTCTTCCTACTAAAATAACTAAGACTGTTTACACCTACCGTTCTTCCTGCTAAAATAACTAAGACTGTTTACACCTACCGTTCTTCCTACTAAAATAACTAAGACTGTTTACACCTACCGTTCTTCCTGCTAAAATAACTAAGACTGTTTACACCTACCGTTCTTCCTGCTAAAATAACTAAGACTGTTTACACCTACCGTTCTTCCTGCTAAAATAACTAAGGCTGTAGACATAAATGTTATATAATATCCTGGGTAAAATCCATGCCACAAAGCACTACATAAAAACACGGCTTGTGTGCCGTATCTTCTAGGAAGTCTATCATAAACTACTCTTCGTAACCATATCAATGTTCGTATATTCCAGCTATCTATGTTTATTTTCATACTTGTACATGTCTGAAATAATGACGAAAAGAAATAATTTTAATTTAATGATTCAGTCTTAAAGATAAAATGGTGAAAACCTTTATTTCACTGCTTACACTCTCAGGGGTTAGGATTTATGGTGTTTAATGCCACTTTTAACAATATTTCAGTTAAATCGTGGCGGTCAGTTTAATTGGTGGAGGAAACCGGAGTACCTGGAGAAAACCACTGACCTGTCGCAAGTCACTGACAAACTTTACCACATAATGTTGTTCACCTCCCCCTGATCGAGATTCGAACTCAGCGGTGATAGGCACTGATTGCATAGGTAGTTGTAAATCCAACTACCATACTATCACGGCCACGATGGACCCTTTAATTTCATGATTCAGTGACAAAATAGTGAAAACCTGTATTTCACTGCTTACACTCCCAGAGCACCTGAGATTACCCATGGCTGTTAGTGGGGTTCTTGTTTGTTCATTTTGTCCAATTCCATATCTTTACAGTTTTACTTCCGTACTGTGCTGTATGCTACCATTACTGCACAAAAACATTACTCCCATTAGTCTTGTAGGAGGTTCATAATTTATTTTTGCTATTTGTATTTATTTACATATACTATTGGTCTCAACCTTAAATACTGCTGTTATTCTATATTATACTCTACCTCTAACTCAAATATATTAGCATTGTTAAGTAAATCCCACTTAGGTTCACCATTACTATCATAACCGTTAAATCCTAGGCCTGCTGCGTTGTTAACAGCCTCACCTGTATAAAATATGAGAACAAGTTTACAAGACTTGAATAAATTACATCTAAAATTTAAGTACAGTCAAACCTGTATTAAGAGGTCACCTTTGGGCAAATAAAAAGTGGTCTTTTAAGACAGGTTTCCTCTTAAAAGAGGTTCAATTCATATGAAATTTTACATGACAGGCCAAGAAAAATTTGACCTTTTAATCCAGGTGACTGTATTTCTATATACAGTCAAAACTCTTTATTTCAAACTCGGAAATAAAACATAGTCTGTTTGTAGTATTTATTAATACAATGTACCCTAGGTAATGTGAACACTGCTAATTTTAAGTAAAATCTCTGGTCCATTCATCAGATACATGACAAGGTCACATGACAAGCTCAGACTGTACTCTAATTTTTCAGATAAGAAGAGTTTGAAGATACCAAAGGGAGGTAATCAAAATCCGTAAATCGAAGAAGAACAGATAACACAATGGCCAAGAGAAAAAGGACAAAATGACAAACAACGATCTACAAAACATTCACATAAAACTAAAGATCGACTAACATGAATCCCACTAAAAATCGGGGTTGAACTCAGGTGCTCTGGAAGGATAAAGTATGCTACCTTAACACACATCCAGTTATGGACGTATTGTGTGTGATAGAGTGTTTAATATTTACACTCCTTCAACTTTCAATTTTTAGTCTGTTTGTAGTATTTATTAATATAATGTACCCTAGGTAACGTGAACACTGCTAATATTAAATAAAATCTCTGGTCCATTCATCTTTAACACAACATGGTTACACTGTGACTGTATAGTAAAGTATGTTATCTTAACACACATCCAGTTATGGACATATTGTGTGTGATAGAGTGTTTAATGTTTACACTCCTTCAACTCTCAATTTTGAAATGTTACTATTTAAAACATATAATTGACTAATTATTCAGCCAACTTCAAACTATATCAAACTGCATTAATTTGACTATTTATCAGATGAGAGACATCTGGTTGTGTTTTTTTTTGTCTGTATTTATAATATCGTAACGTGCTGTCGTACACAATAATGACAGTATTTGTAAGATTACTTCATCCACATTTTGTTTTCTTGTTGATGGTTTTATGGTGTTGAACGCTACTTTCAACAATATTTCAGCTATATCGTGGTGGAGGAAATTGAAGGACTCGGAGAAAACCACCGACTTGACGTAAGTCACTGACAAACTCTATCACCACGACAACCCTTTGTTTTTGTGTTGATAACCCTGGATACGGGAAATGAAATTCTACACACCAAATAACATTAGAACTACAAAGATGTCCAGATGTAGGGTTTATCTACAAAAAAAGAAGAGCATAGCTCAACTGCAGGCTAGCAGCCGTTTCCTTATAACTCATCTTAAGGTATGGAGTTATGCTCATTATTGAAGACTTTACTGTGACTATAAATTGCAAAACAGCAATAAAAACACTGTTTCTTTACTTTAATGTGGTGTAACATTAGGTTGTCTCTCATGTTCATGTACACCCATATCATTTCTTACTAAACATAACATTTTACTTACCTAATTTAAAAGCTGTGTAATATTTAAATCTAACCATAGATACAGCTAACAACATGTATATCATACGATATAAAAATGTTGACTCATATAAAAACTCATCAGCTGAAATAAAAAAAAAATAAAGATTCCAATGATATACATGGTCTAATTCTGATTATGTATGTATCTTGAAAGTAGGAAGGAAAACCAGAGGCTCCCAGGAGCCTGTAATCGCTCACCTGGATCAAAGCTGCTTTCAATAACAACGTAACTGCACTGTGGTGGCCATCTTGGTGGGAGAGCGTGACTGCCGGACACAATTTTGGAAAAGGACCATCCAATGACTATTCCATCAAAGTTTGGTTCTAATTGAGCTACTGGTTCCAGACAAGATGGTTTTTATGTGAATTTCCCATAGGGTCCTATGTTAAACTAATTTCAGCTGTGCAGCCATCTTGATCAGAGGGTCGAACCGCCGGACACATTTTTGGAAGAGAACCATCCAATGCCTATTTCATCAAAATTTAGTTCTTATTGAGCAAATGGTTTCAGACAAGAAGATTTTTATGGGAATTTCCCATAGGGTCCTATGTTAAATTAAGTTCGGCTGTGGCGGCCAGCTTGGTCGGAGGTCTGAAATACCGGACACAATTTTGGAAGGGGACCACCCAAGGATCATTTCAGCAAAGTTTGGTTGAGATTGGCTCAGTAGTTTCATCAGAGAAGATTTTTAAAAAATATCATCCCCCTTTTTTCTATTTTTAGCTTGGTGGCCATCTTGGTTGGAAGTTGGGATCACCGGACACAATTTTTAAGGGGGGCCACCCAAGGACCATTCCACCAAAGATTGGCTGCAATTGGCCCAGTGGTTTCTGAGGAAAAGATTAAAATGTGAAATGTTGACGGACGGACGAAAAGTGATGGCAATAGTTCACATGGCCTAATGGCCAGGTGAGCTAAAAACGGAATATATGTTAAACTACTCATTGCCATGTAGCTGCAGTTAAAATTTGAGCTCATTTTGACTTATACTAAAGCAGCAATGGACAATTGAAGAAATTTCTATTTTTAGTAACAGCAGCCATCTTGAATGGAGGGCGGGGCTGTCGAACACAAATTGGAAAGGGACCCATCCAGGAAACATCCCTACCAGGTTTGGTTTAATTTGGTTCAGCGGTTTCAGAGAAGAAGATTTAAATGTGATCTTTTATCAAAATAAGCCTAATTTGCATAATCGGTATAAATCGGCTGAAAGAAAAATTTCACAGAAAAACCCGGAATAAATCTTAAACTACTCATTGCCATGTAGCTGCAGTTAAAATTTGAGCTCAGTTTGGTTTATAATAAAGCAGCAATGGACAATTGAAGAAATTTCTATTTTTAGTAACAGCAGCCATCTTGAATGGAAGGCGGGGCTGTCGAACACAATTTTGAAAGGGACCCATCCAGGAAACATCCCTGCCAGGTTTGGTTTAATTTGGTTCAGAGGAGAAGACTTAAATGTGATCTTTCATCAAAATATGCCTAATTTGCATAATCGGTATAAATCGGCTGAAAGAAACATTTCACAGAAAAACCCAGAAAATATGTTAAACTACTCCTTGCCATGTAGCTGCAGTTAAAATTTGAGCTCATTTTGACTTATACTAAAGCAGCAATGGACAATTAAAATTTCATCCCCCCTTTTTTCTATTTTTAGCTTGGTGGCCATCTTGGTTGGAAGTCGGACACAATTTGGGAAGGGGGCCATCCAAGGATCATTCCACCAAAGTTTGGTTGCAATTGGCCCAGTGGTTTCTGAGGAGAAGATTAAAATGTGAAATGTTGACGAACGGACGACGGACGAAAAGTGATGAACAATAACTCACATGGCCTAAAGGCCAGGCGACCGTTTCACTAAAGTGATCGTAAATCGTAAGTCTAAAATCACTCTTAAGATTTCCTTACGTGCACGTATACGTGCGTTTCACTAAACTAGTCCTAAACTCAGCTATGACTTACGACAAGTAACATCTCCTATAGTGGAGGTAAAAATACATTGTATATGTTACAGGCGATTTAAAGAATCAGACATTCTGTAGAATGACTGTAATTTTAGGCAATCTATAGAATGCCTAACATCAATAGGAATTCTATTGAATGCCTAAAAATATCTAGTCATTCTATAGAATGCCTGATTTTTTTTTTTATAGCTATTTTCAATAAATTGCCTGAAAATGATTACTAATACTTTAAATAAAAGAAATTCACAATTTTGTCCAATACATTATATCATATTGAATGTTTATAAGAAAGATTGTAAGAAAATGATAATCCCCTCCTTCATGATTAAGTACTCGCTTCACTCATTCTTAATCATGAAGAAGGAGATTATCATGTTTTTACATATATGAAAATACCCCTAGGCTTTATTTATGTATAACTAATTGAACAGGTTAAAATTGTTGTCAACATTATCTTAGGGTGAGTTTGTCTTCACTCAAAACTGAATTAATTCTGTCATTCTGTAAAAATTGTCATGGCAGAACAATGCAGTGTGCTCTCCAATGAGTAAACATTTACTAATAAGCTTTGTGAGACTTTGGAGTCTAATCCAAAATCAACCATATGGAAAAGAGATAAATACTACAATATTCTAAACAAAATAAAGACTGGAGAAAAAGAAAACAAAGTGGATTACTACTATATTCAAAGGTAAGCAAACTAACAAAGGACCGAGATTGCAGTTAATTTAAATTCTGCAAATGGTCATTTCAACAATTTATGTCTCATCAGTGCAGATAAAGTCAAAAGATTTGGAAGATCAAAAACCGAAAGAACAATGTCTGATTGAGAACAAATAACCTGAAGGGCCTAAACAGTAACGCCAAAACCAGCTAAGGACAGAGCTTTGCATGAGGGAGATACTCCTTAGTTTCATAAATTTCGAAAATTTTAGATATTGTCAATTTTCAAAATAATATCTGTTTTTCGTGCCGAAGTACTTAGATACTGGGGTGGTGAATACCCTCGGGGACTGTTGACTAACAGTCCACCAGACAGTGGCTTCGACCCAGTGGTACTAAACTAACAAAGTACCAAAATTGCAGTTAATTTAAATTCTGCAAATGGCCAAATACATGGTTTTAAGGTCGTATGACATTTGAGCTGTTTTTTACCAATCTACGTCCTTGGTTAATTAGTCCGTCTGTCTTCCATTCATTGAACAAATATAATCATGCATGCCAAAATCTACCTTTGCTGGAAAGTTCAAAATAATCTGATTACTTTGTTGACTTTATACGACTGAACATAAAGAGTGGTTGTATTATGGTATGGGCCGAAAACGAGTGTTATATTACCTTAGCTATACAGGGTTCATTATTTGTCAAAATTGAATGATTTTTTATTGAATGATTTTTTATGGCTCTCGAAATATAAAAGTTGTTGAGTGCATCTAATATGTATTGCAAGCTTCATTTGATCAATCTTCATATTAAAAATATACAGATAGCAATTCATCTCTTCGAAAATAGGTTTACGATTTACGACTTATGAGTACCTACCACCACTCTTAACTTTGCAATCACTTTTTATCGCAAGTCGTAAATCCTAACTATTAGTGAAATGGTCATAACTCTTAAGAGTACACTTATGTCTACTTTTACGAACTTACGACTTTAGTGAAAGGGAGGTAACTCCAATTTAATAGATTACAATGCAATCGTGCAAAATAAAAAAAGGGAGGCAACTCCAATTTAATAGATTGCAATGCAATCGCGCATAATAAAAAAGGGTGGTAACTCCAATTTAATAGATTGCAATGCAATTGCACAAAATTAAAAAAGGGAGGCAACTCCAATTTAATAGATTGCAATGCAATCGTGCAAAGTAAAAAAGGGAGGCAACTCCAATTTAATAGATTACAATGCAATCGCGCAAAATAAAAAAAGGAGGTAACTTCAATTTAATAGATTGCAATGCAATCGCGCAAAATAAAAAAGGGTGGTAACTCCAATTTAATAGATTGCAATGCAATTGCACAAAATTAAAAAAGGGAGGTAACTCCAATTTAATAGATTGCAATGCAATTGCACAAAAATAAAAAAGGGAGGTAACTCCAATTTAATAGATTGCAATGCAATCATGCAAGATAAAAAAGGGAGGTAACTCCAATTCAATAGATTGCAATGCAATCGCGCAAAATAAAAAAAGGGAGGCAACTCCAATTTAATAGATTGCAATGCAATCGCACAAAATCCCTTTTTTTATATTGGAGTTACCTCCCTTTTTTTTATTTTGGAGTTATCTCTCTTTTTTATAATGGAGTTATCTCCCTTTTTTATATTGGAATTATCTCCCTTTTTTATATTGGAGTTATCTCCCTTTTTTATATTGGAGTTATCTCCATTTTTTATATTGGAGTTATCTCCCTTTTTTATATTGAAGTTACCTCCCTTTTTTATATTGGAGTTATCTCCCTTTTTTATATTGGAGTTATCTCCCTTTTTATATTGCAGTTATCTCCCTTTTTTATATTGGAATTACCTCTTTTTTATATTGGAGTTACCTCCCTTTTTTATATTGGAGTTATCTCCCTTTTTTATATTGGAGTTATCTCCCTTTTTATATATTGGAGTTATCTCCCTTTTTTCATATTGGTGTTACCTCCCTTTTTTATATTGGAGTTACCTCCCTTTTTTATATTGGAGTTATCTCCCATTTTTATATTAGACTTATCGCCCTTTCTTATATTGGAGTTATCTCCCTTTTTTTATATTGGAGTTATCTCCCTTTTTTTATATTGGACTTATCTCCCTTTTTTATATTGGAGTTATCTCCCTTTTTTATATTAGACTTATCTCCCTTTCTTATATTGGAGTTATCTCCCATTTTTATATTGGAGTTATCTCCCTTTTTTATGTTGGAGTTATCTCCCTTTTTTATATTAGACTTATCTCCCTTTCTTATATTGGAGTTATCTCCCTTTTTAACATTAGACTTATCTCCCTTTCTTATATTGGAGTTATCTCCCTTTTTTATATTGGAGTTATCTCCCTTTTTTATATTGGAGTTATCTCCCTTTTTTATATTAGACTTATCTCCCTTTCTTATGTTGGAGTTATCTCCCTTTTTTATATTAGACTTATCTCCCTTTCTTATATTGGAGTTATCTCCCTTTTTTTATATTGGAGTTATCTACCTTTTTTATATTAGACTTATCTCCCTTTCTTATATTGGAGTTATCTCCCTTTTTTATATTGGAGTTATCTCCCTTTTTTATATTAGAATTATCTCCCTTTTTTATATTGGAGTTATCTCCCTTTTTTATATTGGAGTTATATCTCTTTTTTATATTGGAGTTATCTCCCTTTTTTATATTGGAGTTATCTCCCTTTTTATATATTGAAGTTATCTCCCTTTTTTATATTCCTTTTTTAATATTGGAGTAATCTCCCTTTTTATATATTGGAGTTATCTCCCTTTTCTATATTGGAGTTATCTCCCTTTTTTATATTGGAGTTAACTCCCTTTTTATATATTGGAGTTATCTCCCTTTTTATATATTGGAGTTATCTCCCTTTTTTATATTGCAGTTATCTCCCTTTTTTATATTGGAGTTACCTCCCTTTTTTATATTGGAGTTATCTCCCTTTTTTTTATATTGGAGTTACCTCCCTTTTTTATATTGGAGTTATCTCCCTTTTTTATATTGGAGTTATCTCCCTTTTTTATATTGGAGTTACCTCCCTTTTTTATATTGGAGTTATCTCCCTTTTTTATATTGGAGTTATCTCCCTTTTTATATTGGAGTTACCTCTCTTTTTTATATTGGAGATATCTCCCTTTTTTATTTTGGAGTTATCTCTCTTTTTTATATTGGAGTTATCTCCCTTTTTATATTGGAGTTATATCTCTTTTTTATATTGGAGTTATCTCCCTTTTTTATATTGGAGTTATCTCCCTTTTTATATATTGGAGTTATCTCCCTTTTTTTATATTGGAGTTACCTCCCTTTATTATATTAAAGTTATCTCCCTTTTTAATATTGGAGTAATCTCCCTTTTTATATATTGGAGTTATCTCCCTTTTCTATATTGGAGTTATCTCCCTTTTTTATATTGGAGTTAACTCCCTTTTTATATATTGGAGTTATCTCCCTTTTTATATATTGGAGTTATCTCCCTTTTTTATATTGCAGTTATCTCCCTTTTTTATATTGGAGTTACCTCCCTTTTTTATATTGGAGCTATCTCCCTTTTTTATATTGGAGTTATCTCCCTTTTTTTTATATTGGAGTTACCTCCCTTTTTTATATTGGACTTATCTCCCTTTTTTATATTGGAGTTATCTCCCTTTTTTATATTGGAGTTACCTCCCTTTTTTATATTGGAGTTATCTCCCTTTTTTATATTGGAGTTATCTCCCTTTTTATATTGGAGTTATCTCCCTTTTTTATATTGGAGTTACCTCCCTTTTTTATATTGGAGTTACCTCCCTTTTTTATATTGGAGTTATCTCCCTTTTTATATATTGGAATTATCTCCCTTTTTTATATTGGAGTTATCTCCCTTTTTTATATTCCTTTTTTAATATTGGAGTTATCTCCCTTTTTATATATTGGAGTTATCTCCCTTTTTTATAGTGGAGTTATCTCCTTTTTATATATTGGAGTGATCTCCCTTTGTTATATTGCAGCTATCTCCCTTTTTTATATTGGAGTTACCTCCCTTTTTATATATTGGAGTTATCTCCCTTTTTTATATTGGAGTTATCTCCCTTTTTTATATTGGAGTTATCTCCCTTTTTTATATTCCTTTTTTAATATTGGAGTAATCTCCCTTTTTATATATTGGAGTTATCTCCCTTTTTTATATTGGAGTTATCTCCCTTTTTTATATTGGAGATACCTCCCTTTTTATATATTGGAGTTATCTCCCCTTTTATATATTGGAGTTATCTCCCTTTTTTATATTGGAGTTATCTCCCTTTTTTATATTCCTTTTTTAATATTGGAGTAATCTCCCTTTTTATATATTGGAGTTATCTCCCTTTTTTATATTGGAGTTATCTCCCTTTTTTATATTGGAGTTAACTCCCTTTTTATATATTGGAGTTATCCCCCTTTTTATATATTGGAGTTATCTCCCTTTTTTTATATTGGAGTTATCTCCCTTTTTTAATATCGGAGTAATCTCCCTTTTTATATATTGGAGTTATCTCCCTTTTTTATATTGGAGTTATCTCCCTTTTTTATATTGGAGTTATCTCCCTTTTTTATATTGGAGTTACCTCCCTTTTTTATATTGGAGTTATCTCCCTTTTTTATATTGGAGTTACCTCCCTTTTTTATATTGGAGTTACCTCCGTTTTTTATATTGGAGTTATCTCCCTTTTTATATATTGGAGTTATCTCCCTTTTTTATATTCTTTTTTTTAATATTGGAGTTATCTCCCTTTTTTATATTGGAGTTATCTCCCTTTTTTATATTGGAGTTATCTCCCTTTTTTATATTGGAGTTACCTCCCTTTTTTATATTGGAGTTACCTCCCTTTTTTATATTGGAGTTTTCTCCCTTTTTATATATTGGAGTTATCTCCCTTTTTTATATTGGAGTTATCTCCCTTTTTTATATTCCTTTTTTAATATTGGAGTTATCTCCCTTTTTATATATTGGAGTGATCTCCTTTTTTATATTGCAGTTATCTCCCTTTTTTATATTGGAGTTACCTCCCTTTTTTATTGGAGTTATCTCCCTTTTTTATATTGAAGTTATCTCCCTTTTTTATATTGGAGTTACCTCCCTTTTTATATATCGGAGTTATCTCTCTTTTTTTTATATTGGAGTTACCTCCCTTTTTTATATTGGAGTTATCTCCCTTTTTATATTGGA
Organism: Bathymodiolus brooksi; assembly: GCA_963680875.1. Classification (NCBI taxonomy): domain Eukaryota; kingdom Metazoa; phylum Mollusca; class Bivalvia; order Mytilida; family Modiolidae; genus Bathymodiolus; species Bathymodiolus brooksi. The sequence continues at coordinate 94,824,283 of OY804583.1, read as the reverse complement.
GTTATGTCCCTTTTTTATATTGGAGTTATCTCTCTTTTTTATATTGGAGTTATCTCCCTTTTTTATATTGGAGTTACCTCCCTTTTTATATATTGGAGTTATCTCCCTTTTTTATATTGGAGTTACCTCCCTTTTTTATATTCCTTTTTTAATATTGGAGTTATCTCCCTTTTTATATATTGGAGTTATCTCCCTTTTTTATATTGGAGTTATCTCCCTTTTTTATATTGGAGTTATCTCCCTTTTTATATATTGGAGTTATCTCCCTTTTTGTTATATTGGAGTTACCTCCCTTTTTTATATTGGAGTTACCTCCCTTTATTATATTGAAGTTATCTCCCTTTTTTTATATTGGAGTTATCTCCCTTTTTTAGATTGGAGTTATCTCCCTTTTTATATATTGGAGTTATCTCCCTTTTTTATATTGGAGTTATCTCCCTTTTTTATATTGGAGTTACCTCCCTTTTTTATATTGGAGTTATCTCCCTTTTTTATATTGGAGTTATCTCCCTTTTTATATTGGAGTTACCTCTCTTTTTTATATTGGAGATATCTCCCTTTTTTATTTTGGAGTTATCTCTCTTTTTTATATTGGAGTTATCTCCCTTTTTATATTGGAGTTATATCTCTTTTTTATATTGGAGTTATCTCCCTTTTTTATATTGGAGTTATCTCCCTTTTTATATATTGGAGTTATCTCCCTTTTTTTATATTGGAGTTACCTCCCTTTATTATATTAAAGTTATCTCCCTTTTTTATATTGGAGTTATCTCCCTATTTTAGATTGGAGTTATCTCCCTTTTTTATATTGGAGTTATCTCCCTTTTTTATATTGGAGTTATCTCCCTTTTTTATATTGAAGTTACCTCCCTTTCTTATATTGGAGTTATCTCCCTTTTTTATATTGGAGTTACCTCCCTTTTTTATATTGGAGTTACCTCCCTTTATTATATTGAAGTTATCTCCCTTTTTTTATATTGGAGTTATCTCCCTTTTTTAGATTGGAGTTATCTCCCTTTTTATATATTGGAGTTATCTCCCTTTTTTATATTGGAGTTATCTCCCTTTTTTATATTGGAGTTATCTCCGTTTTTCATATTGGGGTTATCTCCCTTTTTTATATTGGAGTTATCTCCCTTTTTTATATTGGAGTTATCTCCCTTTTTTATATTGGAGTTATCTGCCTTTTTTATATTGCAGTTACCTCCCTTTTTTATATTGGAGATATCTCCATTTTTTTATATTGGAGTTATCTCCCTTTTTTATATTGGAGTTACCTCCCTTTTTTATATTGGAGTTATCTCCCTTTTTTATATTGGAGTTATCTCCCTTTTTTATATTGGAGTTACCTCCCTTTTTTACATTGGAGTCATCTCCCTTTTTTATATTGGAGTTCCCTCCCTTTTTTATATTGGAGTTACCTCCCTTTTTTTACATTTTTGGAAGAGCACCATCCATTGACTATTTCATCAAAACATTTTTTTTATTGAGCAAATGGTTTCAGACAAGAAGATTTTTATGGGAATTTCTCAAAGGGTCCTATGTTAAATTAAGTTCGGCTGTGGTCGCCATCTTGGTCGGTGTTCTGAAATGCCGGACACAATTTTGGAAGAGGAACACCCAAGAATCATTTCAGTAAAGTTTGGTTGAGATTGGCTCTGTAGTTTCAGAGGAGAGGATTTTTTTTAAATTTCATCCCCCCTTTTTTCTAATTTGCATAATCGGTCAAAATAGGCAAAAGTTCAAAGTTCATAAAAAATCCCGTAATATATGTTAAAAAGCTCATCATTATGCTTATACAGTTCAAATTTGGGCACTTTTTGGCTTAAAATAGAGCAGTTTTGGCCATTTAAAGAAATTTCTATTTTTAGTCATGGCGGCCATCTTGGATACAGGACGGCGCTGACGGACATAAATTTGAAAGGGGACCACCCAAGGATCATTTCAGCAAAGTTTGGTTGAGATTGGCTCTGTAGTTTCAGAGCAGAACAATTTTTTTAAATTTCATCCCCCATTTTTTCTAATTCGCATAATCGGTCAAAATAGGCAAAAGTTCAAAGTTCATAAAAAATCCCGTAATACATGTATATGTTAAAAGGCTCATCATTATGCTTATACAGTTCAAATTTGGGCACTTTCTGGCTTAAAAGAGCAGTTTTGGCCATTTGAAGAAATTTCTATTTTTAGTAATGGCGGCCATCTTGGATACAGGACGGCGCTGACGGACATAAATTTGAAAGGGGACCACCCAAGGATCATTTCAGCAAAGTTTGGTTGAGATTGGCTCAGTAGTTTCAGAGGAGAAGATTTTTAAAAAATATCATCCCCCTTTTTTCTATTTTTAGCTTGGTGGCCATCTTGGTTGGAAGTTGGGATCACCGGACACAATTTTTAAGGGGGGCCACCCAAGGACCATTCCACCAAAGATTGGCTGCAATTGGCCCAGTGGTTTCTGAGGAAAAGATTAAAATGTGAAATGTTGACGGACGGACGAAAAGTGATGGCAATAGTTCACATGGCCTAATGGCCAGGTGAGCTAAAAACGGAATATATGTTAAACTACTCATTGCCATGTAGCTGCAGTTAAAATTTGAGCTCATTTTGACTTATACTAAAGCAGCAATGGACAATTGAAGAAATTTCTATTTTTAGTAACAGCAGCCATCTTGAATGGAGGGCGGGGCTGTCGAACACAAATTGGAAAGGGACCCATCCAGGAAACATCCCTACCAGGTTTGGTTTAATTTGGTTCAGCGGTTTCAGAGAAGAAGATTTAAATGTGATCTTTTATCAAAATAAGCCTAATTTGCATAATCGGTATAAATCGGCTGAAAGAAAAATTTCACAGAAAAACCCGGAATAAATCTTAAACTACTCATTGCCATGTAGCTGCAGTTAAAATTTGAGCTCAGTTTGGTTTATAATAAAGCAGCAATGGACAATTGAAGAAATTTCTATTTTTAGTAACAGCAGCCATCTTGAATGGAAGGCGGGGCTGTCGAACACAATTTTGAAAGGGACCCATCCAGGAAACATCCCTGCCAGGTTTGGTTTAATTTGGTTCAGAGGAGAAGACTTAAATGTGATCTTTCATCAAAATATGCCTAATTTGCATAATCGGTATAAATCGGCTGAAAGAAACATTTCACAGAAAAACCCAGAAAATATGTTAAACTACTCCTTGCCATGTAGCTGCAGTTAAAATTTGAGCTCATTTTGACTTATACTAAAGCAGCAATGGACAATTAAAATTTCATCCCCCCTTTTTTCTATTTTTAGCTTGGTGGCCATCTTGGTTGGAAGTCGGACACAATTTGGGAAGGGGGCCATCCAAGGATCATTCCACCAAAGTTTGGTTGCAATTGGCCCAGTGGTTTCTGAGGAGAAGATTAAAATGTGAAATGTTGACGAACGGACGACGGACGAAAAGTGATGAACAATAACTCACATGGCCTAAAGGCCAGGCGACCGTTTCACTAAAGTGATCGTAAATCGTAAGTCTAAAATCACTCTTAAGATTTCCTTACGTGCACGTATACGTGCGTTTCACTAAACTAGTCCTAAACTCAGCTATGACTTACGACAAGTAACATCTCCTATAGTGGAGGTAAAAATACATTGTATATGTTACAGGCGATTTAAAGAATCAGACATTCTGTAGAATGACTGTAATTTTAGGCAATCTATAGAATGCCTAACATCAATAGGAATTCTATTGAATGCCTAAAAATATCTAGTCATTCTATAGAATGCCTGATTTTTTTTTTTATAGCTATTTTCAATAAATTGCCTGAAAATGATTACTAATACTTTAAATAAAAGAAATTCACAATTTTGTCCAATACATTATATCATATTGAATGTTTATAAGAAAGATTGTAAGAAAATGATAATCCCCTCCTTCATGATTAAGTACTCGCTTCACTCATTCTTAATCATGAAGAAGGAGATTATCATGTTTTTACATATATGAAAATACCCCTAGGCTTTATTTATGTATAACTAATTGAACAGGTTAAAATTGTTGTCAACATTATCTTAGGGTGAGTTTGTCTTCACTCAAAACTGAATTAATTCTGTCATTCTGTAAAAATTGTCATGGCAGAACAATGCAGTGTGCTCTCCAATGAGTAAACATTTACTAATAAGCTTTGTGAGACTTTGGAGTCTAATCCAAAATCAACCATATGGAAAAGAGATAAATACTACAATATTCTAAACAAAATAAAGACTGGAGAAAAAGAAAACAAAGTGGATTACTACTATATTCAAAGGTAAGCAAACTAACAAAGGACCGAGATTGCAGTTAATTTAAATTCTGCAAATGGTCATTTCAACAATTTATGTCTCATCAGTGCAGATAAAGTCAAAAGATTTGGAAGATCAAAAACCGAAAGAACAATGTCTGATTGAGAACAAATAACCTGAAGGGCCTAAACAGTAACGCCAAAACCAGCTAAGGACAGAGCTTTGCATGAGGGAGATACTCCTTAGTTTCATAAATTTCGAAAATTTTAGATATTGTCAATTTTCAAAATAATATCTGTTTTTCGTGCCGAAGTACTTAGATACTGGGGTGGTGAATACCCTCGGGGACTGTTGACTAACAGTCCACCAGACAGTGGCTTCGACCCAGTGGTACTAAACTAACAAAGTACCAAAATTGCAGTTAATTTAAATTCTGCAAATGGCCAAATACATGGTTTTAAGGTCGTATGACATTTGAGCTGTTTTTTACCAATCTACGTCCTTGGTTAATTAGTCCGTCTGTCTTCCATTCATTGAACAAATATAATCATGCATGCCAAAATCTACCTTTGCTGGAAAGTTCAAAATAATCTGATTACTTTGTTGACTTTATACGACTGAACATAAAGAGTGGTTGTATTATGGTATGGGCCGAAAACGAGTGTTATATTACCTTAGCTATACAGGGTTCATTATTTGTCAAAATTGAATGATTTTTTATTGAATGATTTTTTATGGCTCTCGAAATATAAAAGTTGTTGAGTGCATCTAATATGTATTGCAAGCTTCATTTGATCAATCTTCATATTAAAAATATACAGATAGCAATTCATCTCTTCGAAAATAGGTTTACGATTTACGACTTATGAGTACCTACCACCACTCTTAACTTTGCAATCACTTTTTATCGCAAGTCGTAAATCCTAACTATTAGTGAAATGGTCATAACTCTTAAGAGTACACTTATGTCTACTTTTACGAACTTACGACTTTAGTGAAAGGGAGGTAACTCCAATTTAATAGATTACAATGCAATCGCGCAAAATAAAAAAAGGGAGGCAACTCCAATTTAATAGATTGCAATGCAATCGCGCATAATAAAAAAGGGTGGTAACTCCAATTTAATAGATTGCAATGCAATTGCACAAAATTAAAAAAGGGAGGCAACTCCAATTTAATAGATTGCAATGCAATCGTGCAAAGTAAAAAAGGGAGGCAACTCCAATTTAATAGATTACAATGCAATCGCGCAAAATAAAAAAAGGAGGTAACTTCAATTTAATAGATTGCAATGCAATCGCGCAAAATAAAAAAGGGTGGTAACTCCAATTTAATAGATTGCAATGCAATTGCACAAAATTAAAAAAGGGAGGTAACTCCAATTTAATAGATTGCAATGCAATTGCACAAAAATAAAAAAGGGAGGTAACTCCAATTTAATAGATTGCAATGCAATCGCTTTGAATAAAAAAGGGAGGTAACTCCAATTTAATAGATTGCAATGCAATCGCGCAAAATAAAAAAAGGGAGGCAACTCCAATTTAATAGATTGCAATGCAATCGCACAAAATCCCTTTTTTTATATTGGAGTTACCTCCCTTTTTTTTATTTTGGAGTTATCTCTCTTTTTTATAATGGAGTTATCTCCCTTTTTTATATTGGAATTATCTCCCTTTTTTATATTGGAGTTATCTCCCTTTTTTATATTGGAGTTATCTCCATTTTTTATATTGGAGTTATCTCCCTTTTTTATATTGAAGTTACCTCCCTTTTTTATATTGGAGTTATCTCCCTTTTTTATATTGGAGTTATCTCCCTTTTTATATTGCAGTTATCTCCCTTTTTTATATTGGAATTACCTCTTTTTTATATTGGAGTTACCTCCCTTTTTTATATTGGAGTTATCTCCCTTTTTTATATTGGAGTTATCTCCCTTTTTATATATTGGAGTTATCTCCCTTTTTTCATATTGGTGTTACCTCCCTTTTTTATATTGGAGTTACCTCCCTTTTTTATATTGGAGTTATCTCCCATTTTTATATTAGACTTATCGCCCTTTCTTATATTGGAGTTATCTCCCTTTTTTTATATTGGAGTTATCTCCCTTTTTTTATATTGGACTTATCTCCCTTTTTTATATTGGAGTTATCTCCCTTTTTTATATTAGACTTATCTCCCTTTCTTATATTGGAGTTATCTCCCATTTTTATATTGGAGTTATCTCCCTTTTTTATGTTGGAGTTATCTCCCTTTTTTATATTAGACTTATCTCCCTTTCTTATATTGGAGTTATCTCCCTTTTTAACATTAGACTTATCTCCCTTTCTTATATTGGAGTTATCTCCCTTTTTTATATTGGAGTTATCTCCCTTTTTTATATTGGAGTTATCTCCCTTTTTTATATTAGACTTATCTCCCTTTCTTATGTTGGAGTTATCTCCCTTTTTTATATTAGACTTATCTCCCTTTCTTATATTGGAGTTATCTCCCTTTTTTTATATTGGAGTTATCTACCTTTTTTATATTAGACTTATCTCCCTTTCTTATATTGGAGTTATCTCCCTTTTTTATATTGGAGTTATCTCCCTTTTTTATATTAGAATTATCTCCCTTTTTTATATTGGAGTTATCTCCCTTTTTTATATTGGAGTTATATCTCTTTTTTATATTGGAGTTATCTCCCTTTTTTATATTGGAGTTATCTCCCTTTTTATATATTGAAGTTATCTCCCTTTTTTATATTCCTTTTTTAATATTGGAGTAATCTCCCTTTTTATATATTGGAGTTATCTCCCTTTTCTATATTGGAGTTATCTCCCTTTTTTATATTGGAGTTAACTCCCTTTTTATATATTGGAGTTATCTCCCTTTTTATATATTGGAGTTATCTCCCTTTTTTATATTGCAGTTATCTCCCTTTTTTATATTGGAGTTACCTCCCTTTTTTATATTGGAGTTATCTCCCTTTTTTTTATATTGGAGTTACCTCCCTTTTTTATATTGGAGTTATCTCCCTTTTTTATATTGGAGTTATCTCCCTTTTTTATATTGGAGTTACCTCCCTTTTTTATATTGGAGTTACCTCCCTTTTTTATATTGGAGTTATCTCCCTTTTTATATATTGGAATTATCTCCCTTTTTTATATTGGAGTTATCTCCCTTTTTTATATTCCTTTTTTAATATTGGAATTATCTCCCTTTTTATATATTGGAGTTATCTCCCTTTTTTATAGTGGAGTTATCTCCCTTTTTATATATTGGAGTGATCTCCCTTTGTTATATTGCAGTTATCTCCCTTTTTTATATTGGAGTTACCTCCCTTTTTTATATTGGAGTTATCTCCCTTTTTTATATTGCAGTTATCTCCCTTTTTTATATTGGAGTTACCTCCCTTTTTTATATTGGAGTTATCTCCCTTTTTATATTGGAGTTATCTCCCTTTTTTATATTGGAGTTACCTCCCTTTTTTATATTGGAGTTATCTCCCTTTTTTATATTGGAGTTATCTCCCTTTTTATATTGGAGTTATCTCCCTTTTTTATATTGGAGTTACCTCCCTTTTTTATATTGGAGTTACCTCCCTTTTTTATATTGGAGTTATCTCCCTTTTTATATATTGGAGTTATCTCCCTTTTTTATATTGGAGTTATCTCCCTTTTTTATATTCCTTTTTTAATATTGGAGTTATCTCCTTTTTATATATTGGAGTTATCTCCCTTTTTTATAGTGGAGTTATCTCCCTTTTTATATATTGGAGTGATCTCCCTTTTTTATATTGCAGTTATCTCCCTTTTTTATATTGGAGTTACCTCCCTTTTTATATATTGGAGTTATCTCCCTTTTTTATATTGGAGTTATCTCCCCTTTTTATATTGGAGTTATCTCCCTTTTTTATATTCCTTTTTTAATATTGGAGTAATCTCCCTTTTTATATATTGGAGTTATCTCCCTTTTTTATATTGGAGTTATCTCCCTTTTTTATATTGGAGTTACCTCCCTTTTTAAATATTGGAGTTATCTCCCTTTTTATATATTGGAGTTATCTCCCTTTTTTATATTGAAATTATCTCCCTTTTTTATATTCCTTTTTTAATATTGGAGTAATCTCCCTTTTTATATATTGGAGTTATCTCCCTTTTCTATATTGGAGTTATCTCCCTTTTTTATATTGGAGTTAACTCCCTTTTTATATATTGGAGTTATCTCCCTTTTTATATATTGGAGTTATCTCCCTTTTTTATATTGCAGTTATCTCCCTTTTTTATATTGGAGTTACCTCCCTTTTTTATATTGGAGCTATCTCCCTTTTTTATATTGGAGTTATCTCCCTTTTTTTTATATTGGAGTTACCTCCCTTTTTTATATTGGACTTATCTCCCTTTTTTATATTGGAGTTATCTCCCTTTTTTATATTGGAGTTACCTCCCTTTTTTATATTGGAGTTATCTCCCTTTTTTATATTGGAGTTATCTCCCTTTTTATATTGGAGTTATCTCCCTTTTTTATATTGGAGTTACCTCCCTTTTTTATATTGGAGTTACCTCCCTTTTTTATATTGGAGTTATCTCCCTTTTTATATATTGGAATTATCTCCCTTTTTTATATTGGAGTTATCTCCCTTTTTTATATTCCTTTTTTAATATTGGAGTTATCTCCCTTTTTATATATTGGAGTTATCTCCCTTTTTTATAGTGGAGTTATCTCCTTTTTATATATTGGAGTGATCTCCCTTTGTTATATTGCAGCTATCTCCCTTTTTTATATTGGAGTTACCTCCCTTTTTATATATTGGAGTTATCTCCCTTTTTTATATTGGAGTTATCTCCCTTTTTTATATTGGAGTTATCTCCCTTTTTTATATTCCTTTTTTAATATTGGAGTAATCTCCCTTTTTATATATTGGAGTTATCTCCCTTTTTTATATTGGAGATACCTCCCTTTTTATATATTGGAGTTATCTCCCCTTTTATATATTGGAGTTATCTCCCTTTTTTATATTGGAGTTATCTCCCTTTTTTATATTCCTTTTTTAATATTGGAGTAATCTCCCTTTTTATATATTGGAGTTATCTCCCTTTTTTATATTGGAGTTATCTCCCTTTTTTATATTGGAGTTAACTCCCTTTTTATATATTGGAGTTATCCCCCTTTTTATATATTGGAGTTATCTCCCTTTTTTTATATTGGAGTTATCTCCCTTTTTTAATATCGGAGTAATCTCCCTTTTTATATATTGGAGTTATCTCCCTTTTTTATATTGGAGTTATCTCCCTTTTTTATATTGGAGTTATCTCCCTTTTTTATATTGGAGTTACCTCCCTTTTTTATATTGGAGTTATCTCCCTTTTTTATATTGGAGTTACCTCCCTTTTTTATATTGGAGTTACCTCCGTTTTTTATATTGCAGTTATCTCCCTTTTTTATATTGGAGTTACCTCCCTTTTTTATATTGGAGTTATCTCCCTTTTTTATATTGCAGTTATCTCCCTTTTTTATATTGGAGTTACCTCCCTTTTTTATATTGGAGTTATCTCCCTTTTTATATTGGAGTTATCTCCCTTTTTTATATTGGAGTTACCTCCCTTTTTTATATTGGAGTTATCTCCCTTTTTTATATTGGAGTTATCTCCCTTTTTATATTGGAGTTATCTCCCTTTTTTATATTGGAGTTACCTCCCTTTTTTATATTGGAGTTACCTCCCTTTTTTATATTGGAGTTATCTCCCTTTTTATATATTGGAGTTATCTCCCTTTTTTATATTGGAGTTATCTCCCTTTTTTATATTCCTTTTTTAATATTGGAGTTATCTCCCTTTTTATATATTGGAGTTACCTCCCTTTTTTATAGTGGAGTTATCTCCCTTTTTATATATTGGAGTGATCTCCCTTTTTTATATTGCAGTTATCTCCCTTTTTTATATTGGAGTTACCTCCCTTTTTATATATTGGAGTTATCTCCCTTTTTTATATTGGAGTTATCTCCCCTTTTTATATTGGAGTTATCTCCCTTTTTTATATTCCTTTTTTAATATTGGAGTAATCTCCCTTTTTATATATTGGAGTTATCTCCCTTTTTTATATTGGAGTTATCTCCCTTTTTTATATTGGAGTTACCTCCCTTTTTAAATATTGGAGTTATCTCCCTTTTTATATATTGGAGTTATCTCCCTTTTTTATATTGAAATTATCTCCCTTTTTTATATTCCTTTTTTAATATTGGAGTAATCTCCCTTTTTATATATTGGAGTTATCTCCCTTTTCTATATTGGAGTTATCTCCCTTTTTTATATTGGAGTTAACTCCCTTTTTATATATTGGAGTTATCTCCCTTTTTATATATTGGAGTTATCTCCCTTTTTTATATTGCAGTTATCTCCCTTTTTTATATTGGAGTTACCTCCCTTTTTTATATTGGAGCTATCTCCCTTTTTTATATTGGAGTTATCTCCCTTTTTTTTATATTGGAGTTACCTCCCTTTTTTATATTGGACTTATCTCCCTTTTTTATATTGGAGTTATCTCCCTTTTTTATATTGGAGTTACCTCCCTTTTTTATATTGGAGTTATCTCCCTTTTTTATATTGGAGTTATCTCCCTTTTTATATTGGAGTTATCTCCCTTTTTTATATTGGAGTTACCTCCCTTTTTTATATTGGAGTTACCTCCCTTTTTTTATATTGGAGTTATCTCCCTTTTTATATATTGGAATTATCTCCCTTTTTTATATTGGAGTTATCTCCCTTTTTTATATTCCTTTTTTAATATTGGAGTTATCTCCCTTTTTATATATTGGAGTTATCTCCCTTTTTTATAGTGGAGTTATCTCCTTTTTATATATTGGAGTGATCTCCCTTTGTTATATTGCAGCTATCTCCCTTTTTTATATTGGAGTTACCTCCCTTTTTATATATTGGAGTTATCTCCCTTTTTTATATTGGAGTTATCTCCCTTTTTTATATTGGAGTTATCTCCCTTTTTTATATTCCTTTTTTAATATTGGAGTAATCTCCCTTTTTATATATTGGAGTTATCTCCCTTTTTTATATTGGAGATACCTCCCTTTTTATATATTGGAGTTATCTCCCCTTTTATATATTGGAGTTATCTCCCTTTTTTATATTGGAGTTATCTCCCTTTTTTATATTCCTTTTTTAATATTGGAGTAATCTCCCTTTTTATATATTGGAGTTATCTCCCTTTTTTATATTGGAGTTATCTCCCTTTTTTATATTGGAGTTAACTCCCTTTTTATATATTGGAGTTATCCCCCTTTTTATATATTGGAGTTATCTCCCTTTTTTATATTGGAGTTATCTCCCTTTTTTAATATCGGAGTAATCTCCCTTTTTATATATTGGAGTTATCTCCCTTTTTTATATTGGAGTTATCTCCCTTTTTTATATTGGAGTTATCTCCCTTTTTTATATTGGAGTTACCTCCCTTTTTTATATTGGAGTTATCTCCCTTTTTTATATTGGAGTTACCTCCCTTTTTTATATTGGAGTTACCTCCGTTTTTTATATTGGAGTTATCTCCCTTTTTATATATTGGAGTTATCTCCCTTTTTTATATTCTTTTTTTTAATATTGGAGTTATCTCCCTTTTTTATATTGGAGTTATCTCCCTTTTTTATATTGGAGTTATCTCCCTTTTTTATATTGGAGTTACCTCCCTTTTTTATATTGGAGTTACCTCCCTTTTTTATATTGGAGTTTTCTCCCTTTTTATATATTGGAGTTATCTCCCTTTTTTATATTGGAGTTATCTCCCTTTTTTATATTCCTTTTTTAATATTGGAGTTATCTCCCTTTTTATATATTGGAGTGATCTCCTTTTTTATATTGCAGTTATCTCCCTTTTTTATATTGGAGTTACCTCCCTTTTTTATTGGAGTTATCTCCCTTTTTTATATTGAAGTTATCTCCCTTTTTTATATTGGAGTTACCTCCCTTTTTATATATCGGAGTTATCTCTCTTTTTTTTATATTGGAGTTACCTCCCTTTTTTATATTGGAGTTATCTCCCTTTTTTATATTGGAGTTATGTCCCTTTTTTATATTGGAGTTATCTCTCTTTTTTATATTGGAGTTATCTCCCTTTTTTATATTGGAGTTACCTCCCTTTTTATATATTGGAGTTATCTCCCTTTTTTATATTGGAGTTACCTCCCTTTTTTATATTCCTTTTTTAATATTGGAGTTATCTCCCTTTTTATATATTGGAGTTATCTCCCTTTTTTATATTGGAGTTATCTCCCTTTTTTATATTGGAGTTATCTCCCTTTTTATATATTGGAGTTATCTCCCTTTTTGTTATATTGGAGTTACCTCCCTTTTTTATATTGGAGTTACCTCCCTTTATTATATTGAAGTTATCTCCCTTTTTTTATATTGGAGTTATCTCCCTTTTTTAGATTGGAGTTATCTCCCTTTTTATATATTGGAGTTATCTCCCTTTTTTATATTGGAGTTACCTCCCTTTTTTATATTGGAGTTATCTCCCTTTTTTATATTGGAGTTATCTCCCTTTTTTTATATTGGAGTTATCTCCCTTTTTATATTGGAGTTACCTCTCTTTTTTATATTGGAGATATCTCCCTTTTTTATTTTGGAGTTATCTCTCTTTTTTATATTGGAGTTATCTCCCTTTTTATATTGGAGTTATATCTCTTTTTTATATTGGAGTTATCTCCCTTTTTTTATATTGGAGTTATCTCCCTTTTTATATATTGGAGTTATCTCCCTTTTTTTATATTGGAGTTACCTCCCTTTATTATATTAAAGTTATCTCCCTTTTTTATATTGGAGTTATCTCCCTATTTTAGATTGGAGTTATCTCCCTTTTTTATATTGGAGTTATCTCCCTTTTTTATATTGGAGTTATCTCCCTTTTTTATATTGAAGTTACCTCCCTTTCTTATATTGGAGTTATCTCCCTTTTTTATATTGGAGTTACCTCCCTTTTTTATATTGGAGTTACCTCCCTTTATTATATTGAAGTTATCTCCCTTTTTTTATATTGGAGTTATCTCCCTTTTTTAGATTGGAGTTATCTCCCTTTTTATATATTGGAGTTATCTCCCTTTTTTATATTGGAGTTATCTCCCTTTTTTATATTGGAGTTATCTCCGTTTTTCATATTGGGGTTATCTCCCTTTTTTATATTGGAGTTATCTCCCTTTTTTATATTGGAGTTATCTCCCTTTTTTATATTGGAGTTATCTGCCTTTTTTATATTGCAGTTACCTCCCTTTTTTATATTGGAGATATCTCCATTTTTTTATATTGGAGTTATCTCCCTTTTTTATATTGGAGTTACCTCCCTTTTTTATATTGGAGTTATCTCCCTTTTTTATATTGGAGTTATCTCCCTTTTTTATATTGGAGTTACCTCCCTTTTTTACATTGGAGTCATCTCCCTTTTTTATATTGGAGTTCCCTCCCTTTTTTATATTGGAGTTACCTCCCTTTTTTTACATTTTTGGAAGAGCACCATCCATTGACTATTTCATCAAAACATTTTTTTTATTGAGCAAATGGTTTCAGACAAGAAGATTTTTATGGGAATTTCTCAAAGGGTCCTATGTTAAATTAAGTTCGGCTGTGGTCGCCATCTTGGTCGGTGTTCTGAAATGCCGGACACAATTTTGGAAGAGGAACACCCAAGAATCATTTCAGTAAAGTTTGGTTGAGATTGGCTCTGTAGTTTCAGAGGAGAAGATTTTTTTTAATTCCATCCCCCCTTTTTTCTAATTTGCACAATCGGTAAAAATATGCAAAAGTTCAAAGTTCATAAAAAATCCCGTAATATATGTTAAAAAGCTCATCATTATGCGTATACAATTCAAATTTAGGCACTTTCTTGCTTAAAATAGAGCAGTTTTGGCCATTTGAAGAAATTTCTATTTTTAGTAATGGCGGCCATCTTGGATACAAGACGGCACTGACGGACACAATTTTGAAAGGGGGCCACCCAAGGATCATTTCAGCAGAGTTTGGTTGAGATTGGCACAGTAGTTTCAGAGGAGAGGATTTTTTTTAAATTTCATCCCCCCTTTTTTCTAATTTGCATAATCGGTCAAAATAGGCAAAAGTTCAAAGTTCATAAAAAATCCCGTAATATATGTTAAAAAGCTCATCATTATGCTTATACAGTTCAAATTTGGGCACTTTTTGGCTTAAAATAGAGCAGTTTTGGCCATTTAAAGAAATTTCTATTTTTAGTCATGGCGGCCATCTTGGATACAGGACGGCGCTGACGGACATAAATTTGAAAGGGGACCACCCAAGGATCATTTCAGCAAAGTTTGGTTGAGATTGGCTCTGTAGTTTCAGAGCAGAACAATTTTTTTAAATTTCATCCCCCATTTTTTCTAATTCGCATAATCGGTCAAAATAGGCAAAAGTTCAAAGTTCATAAAAAATCCCGTAATACATGTATATGTTAAAAGGCTCATCATTATGCTTATACAGTTCAAATTTGGGCACTTTCTGGCTTAAAAGAGCAGTTTTGGCCATTTGAAGAAATTTCTATTTTTAGTAATGGCGGCCATCTTGGATACAGGACGGCGCTGACGGACATAAATTTGAAAGGGGACCACCCAAGGATCATTTCAGCAAAGTCTGCTTGAGATTGGCTCAGTAGTTTCAGAGGAGAAGATTTTTTTTAAATTTCATCCCCCCTTTTTTCTAATTTGCATAATCGGTCAAAATAGGCAAAAGTTCAAACTTCATAAAAAATCCCGTAATATATGTTAAAAAGCTCATCATTATGCGTATACAATTCAAATTTAGGCACTTTCTTGCTTAAAATAGAGCAGTTTTGGCCATTTGAAGAAATTTCTATTTTAAGTAATGGCGGCCATCTTGGATACAGGACGGTGCTGACGGACTCAATTTTGAAAGGGGACCACCCAAGGATTATTTCAACAAAGTTTGGTTGAGATTGGCTCAGTAGTTTCAGAGGAGAAGATTTTTTTTAAATTTCATCCCCCCTTTTTTCTAATTTGCATAATCGGTCAAAATAGGCAAAAGTTCAAAGTTCATAAAAAATCCCGTAATATATGTTAAAAAGTTCATCATTATGCTTATACAGTTCAAATTTGGGCACTTTCTGGCTTAAAATAGAGCAGTTTTGGCCATTTGAAGAAATTTCTATTTTTAGTCATGGCAGCCATCTTGGATACAGGACGGCGCTGACGGACACAATTTTGAAATGGGACCACCCAAGGATCATTTCAGCAAAGTTTGGTTGAGATTGGCTCAGTAGTTTCAGAGAAGAAATTTTTTTAATTTCATCCCCCCTTTTATCTAATTTGCATAATCGGTCAAAATAGGCAAAAGTTCAAAGTTCATAAAAAATCCCGTAATATATGTTAAAAAGCTCATCATTATGCTTATACAGTTCAAATTTGGGCACTTTCTGGCTTAAAATAGAGCAGTTTTGGCCATTTGAAGAAATTTATATTTTTAGTAATGTCGGCCATCTTGGATACAAGACGGTGCTGACGAACACAATTTTAAAAGGGGACCACCCAAGGATCATTTCAGCAAAGTTTGGTTGAGATTGGCTCAGTAGTTTCAGAGGAGAAGAATTTTTTTTAATTTCATCCCCCCTTTTTTCTAATTTGCATAATCGGTCAAAATATGAAAAAGTTCAAAGTTCATAAAAAATCCCGTAATATATGTTAAAAACCTCATCATTATGCTTATACAGTTCAAATTTGGGCACTTTCTGGCTTAAAATAGAGCAGTTTTGGCCATTTGAAGAAATTTCTATTTTTAGTAATGGCGGCCATCTTGGATACAGGACGGCGCTGACGGACACAATTTTGAAAGGGGACCACCCAAGGATCATTTCAGCAGAGTTTGGTTGAGATTGGCACAGTAGTTTCAGAGGAGGATTTTTTTTAAATTTCATCCCCCCTTTTTTCTAATTTGCATAATCGGTCAAAATAGGCAAAAGTTCAAAGTTCATACAAAATCCCGTAATATATGTTAAAAAGCTCATCATTATGCTTATACAGTTCAAATTTGGGCACTTTCTGGCTTAAAAGAGTGCAGTTTTGGCCATTTGAAGAAATTTCTATTTTTAGTCATGGCGGCCATCTTGGATACAGGACGGCGCTGACGGACACAATATTGAAAGGGGACCACCCAAGGATCATTTCAGCAAAGTTTGGTTGAGATTGGCTCAGTAGTTTCAGAGAAGAAATTTTTTTAATTTCATCCCCCCTTTTTTCTAATTTGCATAATCGGTCAAAATAGGCAAAAGTTCAAAGTTCATAAAAAATCCCGTAATATATGTTAAAAAGCTCATCATTATGCTTATACAGTTCAAATTTGGGCACTTTCTGGCTTAAAATAGAGCAGTTTTTGGCCATTTGAAGAAATTTCTATTTTTAGTAATGACGGCCATCTTGGATACAAGACGGTGCTGACGAACACAATTTTGAAAGGGGACCACCCAAGGATCATTTCAGCAAAGTTTGGTTGAGATTGGCTCAGTAGTTTCAGAGGAGAAGAAATTTTTTAAATTTCATCCCCCCTTTTTTCTAATTTGCATAATCGGTCAAAATATGAAAAAGTTCAAAGTTCATAAAAAATCCCGTAATATATGTTAAAAACCTCATCATTATGCTTATACAGTTCAAATTTGGGCACTTTCTGGCTTAAAATAGAGCAGTTTTGGCCATTTGAAGAAATTTCTATTTTTAGTAATGGCGGCCATCTTGGATACAGGACGGCGCTGACGGACACAATTTTGAAAGGGGACCACCCAAGGATCATTTCAGCAGAGTTTGGTTGAGATTGGCACAGTAGTTTCAGAGGAGAGGATTTTTTTTAAATTTCATCCCCCCCTTTTTTCTAATTTGCATAATCGGTCAAAATAGGCAAAAGTTCAAAGTTCATAAAAAATCCCGTAATATATGTTAAAAAGCTCATCATTATGCTTATACAGTTCAAATTTGGGCAATTTCTGGCTTAAAATAGAGCAGTTTTGGCCATTTGAAGAAATTTCTATTTTTAGTAATGGCGGCCATCTTGGATACAAGACGGCACTGACGGACACAATTTTGAAAGGGGACCACCCAAGGATCATTTCAGCAGAGTTTGGTTGAGATTGGCACAGTAGTTTCAGAGGAGAGGATTTTTTTTAAATTTCATCCCCCCTTTTTTTCTAATTTGCATAATCGGTCAAAATAGGCAAAAGTTCAAAGTTCATAAAAAATCCCGTAATATATGTTAAAAAGCTCATCATTATGCTTATACAGTTCAAATTTGGGCACTTTCTGGCTTAAAATAGAGCAGTTTTTGGCCATTTGAAGAAATTTCTATTTTTAGTAATGGCGGCCATCTTGGATACAAGACGGTGCTGACGGACACAATTTTGAAAAGGGACCACCCAAGGATCATTTCAGCAAAGTTTGGTTGAGATTGGCACAGTAGTTTCAGAGGAGAGGATTTTTTTTTAATTTCATCCCCCCTTTTTTCTAATTTGCATAATCGGTCAAAATAGGCAAAAGTTCAAAGTTCATAAAAAATCCCGTAATATATTTCAAAAAGCTCATCATTATGCTTATACAGTTCAAATTTGGGCACTTTCTGGCTTAAAATAGAGCAGTTTTGGCCATTTGAAGAATTTCTATTTTTAGTAATGGCGGCCATCTTGGATACAGGACGGCGCTGACGGACACAATTTTGAAAGGGGACCACCCAAGGATCATTTCAGCAAAGTTTGGTTGAGATTGGCTCAGTAGTTTCAGAGCAGAAGAATTTTTTTAAATTTCATCCCCCATTTTTTCTAATTTGCATAATCGGTCAAAATAGGCAAAAGTTCAAAGTTCATAAAAAATTCGTAATACATGTATATGTTAAAAGGCTCATCATTATGCTTATACAGTTCAAATTTGGGCACTTTCTGGCTTAAAAGAGCAGTTTTGGCCATTTGAAGAAATTTCTATTTTTAGTAATGGCGGCCATCTTGGATACAGGACGGCGCTGACGGACATAAATTTGAAAGGGGACCACCCAAGGATCATTTCAGCAAAGTCTGCTTGAGATTGGCTCAGTAGTTTCAGAGGAGAAGAATTTTTTTAAATTTCATCCCCCCTTTTTTCTAATTTGCATAATCGGTCAAAATAGGCAAAAGTTCAAAGTTCATAAAAAATCCCGTAATATATGTTAAAAAGCTCATCATTATGCTTATACAGTTCAAATTTGGGCACTTTCTGGCTTAAAATAGAGCAGTTTTTGGCCATTTGAAGAAATTTCTATTTTTAGTAATGGCGGCCATCTTGGATACAGGACGGCGCTGATGGACACAATTTTGAAAGAGGACCACCCAAGGATCATTTCAGCAAAGTCTGCTTGAGATTGGCTCAGTAGTTTCAGAGGAGAAGATTTTTTTTTAATTTCATCCCCCCTTTTTTCTAATTTGCATAATCGGTCAAAATAGGCAAAAGTTCAAAGTTCATAAAAAATCCCGTAATATATGTTAAAAAGCTCATCATTATGCTTATACAGTTCAAATTTGGGCACTTTCTGGCTTAAAATAGAGCAGTTTTTGGCCATTTGAAGAAATTTCTATTTTTAGTAATGGCGGCCATCTTGGATACAAGACGGTGCTGACGGACACAATTTTGAAAGGGGACCACCCAAGGATCATTTCAGCAAAGTTTGGTTGAGATTGGCACAGGAGTTTCAGAGGAGAGGATTTTTTTTTAATTTCATCCCCCCTTTTTTCTAATTTGCATAATCGGTCAAAATAGGCAAAAGTTCAAAGTTCATAAAAAATTCGTAATATATGTTAAAAAGCTCATCATTATGCTTATACAGTTCAAATTTGGGAACTTTGTGGCTTAAAATAGAGCAGTTTTGGCCATTTGAAGAAATTTCTATTTTTAGTCATGGCGGCCATCTTGGATACAGGACGGCGCTGACGGACATAAATTTGAAAGGGGACCACCCAAGGATCATTTCAGCAAAGTTTGGTTGAGATTGGCTCAGTAGTTTCAGAGGAGAAGAATTTTTTAATTTTCATCCCCCCTTTTTTCTAATTTGCATAATCGGTCAAAATAGGCAAAAGTTCAAAGTTCATAAAAAATTCCGTAATATATGTTAAAAGGCTCATCATTATGCTTATACAGTTCAAATTTGGGCACTTTCTGGCTTAAAATAGAGCAGTTTTTGGCCATTTGAAGAAATTTCTATTTTTAGTCATGGCGGCCATCTTGGATACAAGACGGTGCTGACGGACACAAATTTGAAAGGGGACCACCCAAGGATCATCTCAGCAAAGTTTGGTTGAGATTGGCTCGGTAGTTTCAGAGAAGAATTTTTTTTAATTTCATCCCCCCTTTTTTCTAATTTGCATAATCTGTCAAAATAGGCAAAAGTTCAAAGTTCATAAAAAATCCCGTAATATATGTTAAAAAGCTCATCATTTTGCTAATACAGTTCAAATTTGGGCACTTTCTGGCTTAAAATAGAGCAGTTTTTGGCCATTTGAAGAAATTTCTATTTTTAGTAATGGCGGCCATCTTGGATACAAGACGGTGCTGACGGACACAATTTTGAAAGGGGACCACCCAATGATCATTTCAGCAAAGTTTGGTTGAGATTGGCACAGTAGTTTCAGAGGAGAGGATTTTTTTTTAATTTCATCCCCCCTTATTTCTAATTTGCATAATCGGTCAAAATAGACAAAAGTTCAAAGTTCATAAAAAATCCAGTAATATATGTTAAAAAGCTCATCATTATGCTTATACAGTTCAAATTTGGGAACTTTCTGGCTTAAAATAGAGCAGTTTTGGCCATTTGAAGAAATTTATATTTTTAGTAATGGCGGCCATCTTGGATACAGGACGGCGCTGACGGACATAATTTTGAAAGAGGACCACCCAAGGATCATTTCAGCAAAGTCTGCTTGAGATTGGCACAGTAGTTTCAGAGGAGAAGATTTTTTTAAAATTTCATCCCCCCTTTTTTCTAATTTGCATAATCGGTCAAAATAGGCAAAAGTTCAAAGTTCATAAAAAATCCCGTAATATATGTTAAAAAGCTCATCATTATGCTTATACAGTTCAAATTTGGGCACTTTCTGGCTTAAAATAGAGCAGTTTTGGCCATTTGAAGAAATTTATATTTTTAGTAATGGCGGCCATCTTGGATACAGGACGGCGCTGAAGGACACAATTTTGAAAGGGGACCACCCAAGGATCATTTCAGCAAAGTTTGGTTGAGATTGGCTCAGTAGTTTCAGAGGAGAAGAATTTTTTTAATTTTCATCCCCCCTTTTTTCTAATTTGCATAATCGGTCAAAATAGGCAAAAGTTCAAAGTTCATAAAAAATCCCTTAATATATGTTAAAAAGCTCATCATTATGCTTATACAGTTCAAATTTGGGCACTTTCTGGCTTAAAATAGAGCAGTTTTTGGCCATTTGAAGAAAATTCTATTTTTAGTAATGGCGGCCATCTTCGATACAAGACGGTGCTGACGGACACAAATTTGAAAGGGGACCACCCAAGGATCATTTCAGCAAAGTTTGGTTAAGATTGGCTTGGTAGTTTCAGAGGAGAAGAATTTTTTTTAATTTCATCCCCCCTTTTTTCTAATTTGCATAATCGGTCAAAATAGGCAAAAGTTCAAAGTTCATAAAAAATCCCGTAATATATGTTAAAAAGCTCATCATTATGCTTATACAGTTCAAATTTGGGCACTTTCTGGCTTAAAATAGAGCAGTTTTTGGCCATTTGAAGAAATTTCTATTTTTAGTAATGGCGGCCATCTTGGATACAGGACGGCGCTGATGGACACAATTTTGAAAGAGGACCACCCAAGGATCATTTCAGCAAAGTCTGCTTGAGATTGGCTCAGTAGTTTCAGAGGAGAAGATTTTTTTTTAATTTCATCCCCCCTTTTTTCTAATTTGCATAATCGGTCAAAATAGGCAAAAGTTCAAAGTTCATAAAAAATCCCGTAATATATGTTAAAAAGCTCATCATTATGCTTATACAGTTCAAATTTGGGCACTTTCTGGCTTAAAATAGAGCAGTTTTTGGCCATTTGAAGAAATTTCTATTTTTAGTAATGGCGGCCATCTTGGATACAAGACGGTGCTGACGGACACAATTTTGAAAGGGGACCACCCAAGGATCATTTCAGCAAAGTTTGGTTGAGATTGGCACAGGTGTTTCAGAGGAGAGGATTTTTTTTTAATTTCATCCCCCCTTTTTTCTAATTTGCATAATCGGTCAAAATAGGCAAAAGTTCAAAGTTCATAAAAAATTCGTAATATATGTTAAAAAGCTCATCATTATGCTTATACAGTTCAAATTTGGGAACTTTGTGGCTTAAAATAGAGCAGTTTTGGCCATTTGAAGAAATTTCTATTTTTAGTCATGGCGGCCATCTTGGATACAGGACGGCGCTGACGGACATAAATTTGAAAGGGGACCACCCAAGGATCATTTCAGCAAAGTTTGGTTGAGATTGGCTCAGTAGTTTCAGAGGAGAAGAATTTTTTTAATTTTCATCCCCCCTTTTTTCTAATTTGCATAATCGGTCAAAATAGGCAAAAGTTCAAAGTTCATAAAAAATTCCGTAATATATGTTAAAAGGCTCATCATTATGCTTATACAGTTCAAATTTGGGCACTTTCTGGCTTAAAATAGAGCAGTTTTTGGCCATTTGAAGAAATTTCTATTTTTAGTCATGGCGGCCATCTTGGATACAAGACGGTGCTGACGGACACAAATTTGAAAGGGGACCACCCAAGGATCATCTCAGCAAAGTTTGGTTGAGATTGGGTCGGTAGTTTCAGAGAAGAAATTTTTTTAATTTCATCCCCCCTTTTTTCTAATTTGCATAATCTGTCAAAATAGGCAAAAGTTCAAAGTTCATAAAAAATCCCGTAATATATGTTAAAAAGCTCATCATTTTGCTAATACAGTTCAAATTTGGGCACTTTCTGGCTTAAAATAGAGCAGTTTTTGGCCATTTGAAGAAATTTCTATTTTTAGTAATGGCGGCCATCTTGGATACAAGACGGTGCTGACGGACACAATTTTGAAAGGGGACCACCCAATGATCATTTCAGCAAAGTTTGGTTGAGATTGGCACAGTAGTTTCAGAGGAGAGGATTTTTTTTTAATTTCATCCCCCCTTATTTCTAATTTGCATAATCGGTCAAAATAGGCAAAAGTTCAAAGTTCATAAAAAATCCAGTAATATATGTTAAAAAGCTCATCATTATGCTTATACAGTTCAAATTTGGGAACTTTGTGGCTTAAAATAGAGCAGTTTTGGCCATTTGAAGAAATTTCTATTTTTAGTCATGGCGGCCATCTTGGATACAGGACGGCGCTGACGGACATAAATTTGAAAGGGGACCACCCAAGGATCATTTCAGCAAAGTTTGGTTGAGATTGGCTCAGTAGTTTCAGAGGAGAAGAATTTTTTTAATTTTCATCCCCCCTTTTTTCTAATTTGCATAATCGGTCAAAATAGGCAAAAGTTCAAAGTTCATAAAAAATTCCGTAATATATGTTAAAAGGCTCATCATTATGCTTATACAGTTCAAATTTGGGCACTTTCTGGCTTAAAATAGAGCAGTTTTTGGCCATTTGAAGAAATTTCTATTTTTAGTCATGGCGGCCATCTTGGATACAAGACGGTGCTGACGGACACAAATTTGAAAGGGGACCACCCAAGGATCATCTCAGCAAAGTTTGGTTGAGATTGGGTCGGTAGTTTCAGAGAAGAAATTTTTTTAATTTCATCCCCCCTTTTTTCTAATTTGCATAATCTGTCAAAATAGGCAAAAGTTCAAAGTTCATAAAAAATCCCGTAATATATGTTAAAAAGCTCATCATTTTGCTAATACAGTTCAAATTTGGGCACTTTCTGGCTTAAAATAGAGCAGTTTTTGGCCATTTGAAGAAATTTCTATTTTTAGTAATGGCGGCCATCTTGGATACAAGACGGTGCTGACGGACACAATTTTGAAAGGGGACCACCCAATGATCATTTCAGCAAAGTTTGGTTGAGATTGGCACAGTAGTTTCAGAGGAGAGGATTTTTTTTTAATTTCATCCCCCCTTATTTCTAATTTGCATAATCGGTCAAAATAGACAAAAGTTCAAAGTTCATAAAAAATCCAGTAATATATGTTAAAAAGCTCATCATTATGCTTATACAGTTCAAATTTGGGAACTTTCTGGCTTAAAATAGAGCAGTTTTGGCCATTTGAAGAAATTTATATTTTTAGTAATGGCGGCCATCTTGGATACAGGACGGCGCTGACGGACATAATTTTGAAAGAGGACCACCCAAGGATCATTTCAGCAAAGTCTGCTTGAGATTGGCTCAGTAGTTTCAGAGGAGAAGATTTTTTTAAAATTTCATCCCCCCTTTTTTCTAATTTGCATAATCGGTCAAAATAGGCAAAAGTTCAAAGTTCATAAAAAATCCCGTAATATATGTTAAAAAGCTCATCATTATGCTTATACAGTTCAAATTTGGGCACTTTCTGGCTTAAAATAGAGCAGTTTTGGCCATTTGAAGAAATTTATATTTTTAGTAATGGCGGCCATCTTGGATACAGGACGGCGCTGAAGGACACAATTTTGAAAGGGGACCACCCAAGGATCATTTCAGCAAAGTTTGGTTGAGATTGGCTCAGTAGTTTCAGAGGAGAAGAATTTTTTTAATTTTCATCCCCCCTTTTTTCTAATTTGCATAATCGGTCAAAATAGGCAAAAGTTCAAAGTTCATAAAAAATCCCTTAATATATGTTAAAAAGCTCATCATTATGCTTATACAGTTCAAATTTGGGCACTTTCTGGCTTAAAATAGAGCAGTTTTTGGCCATTTGAAGAAAATTCTATTTTTAGTAATGGCGGCCATCTTGGATACAAGACGGTGCTGACGGACACAAATTTGAAAGGGGACCACCCAAGGATCATTTCAGCAAAGTTTGGTTGAGATTGGCTTGGTAGTTTCAGAGGAGAAGAATTTTTTTTAATTTCATCACCCCTTTTTTCTAATTTGCATAATCGGTCAAAATAGGCAAAAGTTCAAAGTTCATAAAAAATCCCGTAATATATGTTAAAAAGCTCATCATTTTGCTTATATAGTTCAAAGTTGGGCACTTTCTGGCTTAAAATAGAGCAGTTTTTGGCCATTTGAAGAAATTTCTATTTTTAGTAATGGCGGCCATCTTGGATACAAGACGGTGCTGACGGACACAATTTTGAAAGGGGACCACCCAAGGATCATTTCAGCAAAGTTTGGTTGAGATTGACACAGTAGTTTCAGAGGAGAGGATTTTTTTTTAATTTCATCCCCCCTTTTTTCTAATTTGCATAATCGGTCAAAATAGGCAAAAGTTCAAAGTTCATAAAAAATCCCGTAATATATGTTAAAAAGCTCATCATTATGCTTATACAGTTCAAATTTGGGCACTTTCTGGCTTAAAAGAGAGCAGTTTTGGCCATTTGAAGAAATTTCTATTTTTAGTAATGGCGGCCATCTTGGATACAGGACGGCGCTGACGGACACAATTTTGAAAGGGGACCACCAAAGGATCATTTCAGCAAAGTTTGGTTGAGATTGGCTCAGTAGTTTCAGAGGAGAAGAATTTTTTTAAATTTCATCCCCCCTTTTTTCTAATTTGCATAATCGGTCAAAATAGGCAAAAGTTCAAAGTTCATAAAAAATCCCGTAATATATGTTAAAAAGCTCATCATTATGCTTATACAGTTCAAATTTGGGCACTTTCTGGCTTAAAATAGAGCAGTTTTTGGCCATTTGAAGAAATTTCTATTTTTAGTAATGGCGGCCATCTTGGATACAAGACGGTGCTGACGGACACAATTTTGAAAGGGGGCCACCCAAGGATCATTTCAGCAAAGTTTGGTTGAGATTGGCTCAGTAGTTTCAGAGGAGAAGAATTTTTTTTAATTTCATCCCCCCTTTTTTCTAATTTGCATAATCTGTCAAAATAGGCAAAAGTTCAAAGTTCATAAAAAATCCCGTAATATATGTTAAAAAGCTCATCATTATGCTTATACAGTTCAAATTTGGGCACTTTCTGGCTTAAAATAGAGCAGTTTTTGGCCATTTGAAGAAATTTCTATTTTTAGTAATGGTGGCCATCTTGGATACAAGACGGTGCTGACGGACACAATTTTGAAAGGGGACCACCCAAGGATCATTTCAGCAAAGTTTGGTTGAGATTGGCACAGTAGTTTCAGAGGAGAGGATTTTTTTTTAATTTCATCCCCCCTTTTTTCTAATTTGCATAATCGGTCAAAATAGGCAAAAGTTCAAAGTTCATAAAAAATTCGTAATATATGTTAAAAAGCTCATCATTATGCTTATACAGTTCAAATTTGGGCACTTTCTGGCTTAAAATAGAGCAGTTTTGGCCATTTGAAGAAATTTATATTTTTAGTAATGGCGGCCATCTTGGATACAGGACGGCGCAGAAGGACACAATTTTGAAAGGGGACCACCCAAGGATCATTTCAGCAAAGTTTGGTTGAGATTGGCTCAGTAGTTTCAGAGGAGAAGAATTTTTTTAAATTTCATCCCCCCTTTTTTCTAATTTGCATAATCGGTCAAAATAGGCAAAAGTTCAAAGTTCATAAAAAATCCCTTAATATATGTTAAAAAGCTCATCATTATGCTTATACAGTTCAAATTTGGGCACTTTCTGGCTTAAAAGAGAGCAGTTTTGGCCATTTGAAGAAATTTCTATTTTTAGTAATGGCGGCCATCTTGGATACAGGACGGCGCTGACGGACACAATTTTGAAAGGGGACCACCCAAGGATCATTTCAGCAAAGTTTGGTTGAGATTGGCTCAGTAGTTTCAGAGGAGAAGAATTTTTTTAAATTTCATCCCCCCTTTTTTCTAATTTGCATAATCGGTCAAAATAGGCAAAAGTTCAAAGTTCATAAAAAATCCCGTAATATATGTTAAAAAGCTCATCATTATGCTTATACAGTTCAAATTTGGGCACTTTCTGGCTTAAAATAGAGCAGTTTTTGGCCATTTGAAGAAATTTCTATTTTTAGTAATGGTGGCCATCTTGGATACAAGACGGTGCTGACGGACACAATTTTGAAAGGGGGCCACCCAAGGATCATTTCAGCAAAGTTTGGTTGAGATTGGCTCAGTAGTTTCAGAGGAGAAGAATTTTTTTTAATTTCATCCCCCCTTTTTTCTAATTTGCATAATCTGTCAAAATAGGCAAAAGTTCAAAGTTCATAAAAAATCCCGTAATATATGTTAAAAAGCTCATCATTATGCTTATACAGTTCAAATTTGGGCACTTTCTGGCTTAAAATAGAGCAGTTTTTGGCCATTTGAAGAAATTTCTATTTTTAGTAATGGTGGCCATCTTGGATATAAGACGGTGCTGACGGACACAATTTTGAAAGGGGACCACCCAAGGATCATTTCAGCAAAGTTTGGTTGAGATTGGCACAGTAGTTTCAGAGGAGAGGATTTTTTTTTAATTTCATCCCCCCTTTTTTCTAATTTGCATAATCGGTCAAAATAGGCAAAAGTTCAAAGTTCATAAAAAATTCGTAATATATGTTAAAAAGCTCATCATTATGCTTATACAGTTCAAATTTGGGCACTTTCTGGCTTAAAATAGAGCAGTTTTGGCCATTTGAAGAAATTTATATTTTTAGTAATGGCGGCCATCTTGGATACAGGACGGCGCAGAAGGACACAATTTTGAAAGGGGACCACCCAAGGATCATTTCAGCAAAGTTTGGTTGAGATTGGCTCAGTAGTTTCAGAGGAGAAGAATTTTTTTAAATTTCATCCCCCCTTTTTTCTAATTTGCATAATCGGTCAAAATAGGCAAAAGTTCAAAGTTCATAAAAAATCCCTTAATATATGTTAAAAAGCTCATCATTATGCTTATACAGTTCAAATTTGGGCACTTTCTGGCTTAAAATAGAGCAGTTTTTGGCCATTTGAAGAAATTTCTATTTTTAGTAATGGCGGCCATCTTGGATACAAGACGGTGCTGACGGACACAATTTTGAAAAGGGACCACCCAAGGATCATTTCAGCAAAGTTTGGTTGAGATTGGCACAGTAGTTTCAGAGGAGAGGATTTTTTTTTAATTTCATCCCTCCTTTTTTCTAATTTGCATAATCGGTCAAAATAGGCAAAAGTTCAAAGTTCATAAAAAATCCCGTAATATATGTTAAAAAGCTCATCATTATGCTTATACAGTTCAAATTTGGGCACTTTCTGGCTTAAAATAGAGCAGTTTTTGGCCATTTGAAGAAATTTCTATTTTTAGTAATGGTGGCCATCTTGGATACAAGACGGTGCTGACGGACACAATTTTGAAAGGGGACCACCCAAGGATCATTTCAGCAAAGTTTGGTTGAGATTGGCACAGTAGTTTCAGAGGAGAGGATTTTTTTTTAATTTCATCCCCCCTTTTTTCTAATTTGCATAATCGGTCAAAATAGGCAAAAGTTCAAAGTTCATAAAAAATTCGTAATATATGTTAAAAAGCTCATCATTATGCTTATACAGTTCAAATTTGGGCACTTTCTGGCTTAAAATAGAGCAGTTTTGGCCATTTGAAGAAATTTATATTTTTAGTAATGGCGGCCATCTTGGATACAGGACGGCGCAGAAGGACACAATTTTGAAAGGGGACCACCCAAGGATCATTTCAGCAAAGTTTGGTTGAGATTGGCTCAGTAGTTTCAGAGGAGAAGAATTTTTTAAAATTTCATCCCCCCTTTTTTCTAATTTGCATAATCGGTCAAAATAGGCAAAAGTTCAAAGTTCATAAAAAATCCCTTAATATATGTTAAAAAGCTCATCATTATGCTTATACAGTTCAAATTTGGGCACTTTCTGGCTTAAAATAGAGCAGTTTTTGGCCATTTGAAGAAATTTCTATTTTTAGTAATGGCGGCCATCTTGGATACAAGACGGTGCTGACGGACACAATTTTGAAAGGGGACCACTCAAGGATCATTTCAGCAAAATTTGGTTGAGATTGGCACAGTAGTTTCAGAGGAGAGGATTTTTTTTTAATTTCACCCCCCCTTTTTCTAATTTGCATAATCGGTCAAAATAGGCAAAAGTTCAAAGTTCATAAAAAATCCCGTAATATATGTTAAAAAGCTCATCATTATGCTTATACAGTTCAAATTTGGGCACTTTCTGGCTTAAAATAGAGCAGTTTTGGCCATTTGAAGAAATTTATATTTTTAGTAATGGCGGCCATCTTGGATACAGGACGGCGCTGAAGGACACAATTTTGAAAGGGGACCACCCAAGGATCATTTCAGCAGAGTTTGGTTGAGATTGGCTCAGTAGTTTCAGAGGAGAAGAATTTTTTTAATTTTCATCCCCCCTTTTTTCTAATTTGCATAATCGGTCAAAATAGGCAAAAGTTCAAAGTTCATAAAAAATCCCGTAATATATGTTAAAAAGCTCATCATTATGCTTATACAGTTCAAATTTGGGCACTTTCTGGCTTAAAATAGAGCAGTTTTGGCCATTTAAAGAAATTTCTATTTTTAGTCATGGCGGCCATCTTGGATACAGGACGGCGCTGACGGACATAAATTTGAAAGGGGACCACCCAAGGATCATTTCAGCAAAGTTTGGTTGAGATTGGCTCTGTAGTTTCAGAGCAGAACAATTTTTTTAAATTTCATCCCCCATTTTTTCTAATTCGCATAATCGGTCAAAATAGGCAAAAGTTCAAAGTTCATAAAAAATCCCGTAATACATGTATATGTTAAAAGGCTCATCATTATGCTTATACAGTTCAAATTTGGGCACTTTCTGGCTTAAAAGAGCAGTTTTGGCCATTTGAAGAAATTTCTATTTTTAGTAATGGCGGCCATCTTGGATACAGGACGGCGCTGACGGACATAAATTTGAAAGGGGACCACCCAAGGATCATTTCAGCAAAGTCTGCTTGAGATTGGCTCAGTAGTTTCAGAGGAGAAGATTTTTTTTAAATTTCATCCCCCCTTTTTTCTAATTTGCATAATCGGTCAAAATAGGCAAAAGTTCAAACTTCATAAAAAATCCCGTAATATATGTTAAAAAGCTCATCATTATGCGTATACAATTCAAATTTAGGCACTTTCTTGCTTAAAATAGAGCAGTTTTGGCCATTTGAAGAAATTTCTATTTTAAGTAATGGCGGCCATCTTGGATACAGGACGGTGCTGACGGACTCAATTTTGAAAGGGGACCACCCAAGGATTATTTCAACAAAGTTTGGTTGAGATTGGCTCAGTAGTTTCAGAGGAGAAGATTTTTTTTAAATTTCATCCCCCCTTTTTTCTAATTTGCATAATCGGTCAAAATAGGCAAAAGTTCAAAGTTCATAAAAAATCCCGTAATATATGTTAAAAAGTTCATCATTATGCTTATACAGTTCAAATTTGGGCACTTTCTGGCTTAAAATAGAGCAGTTTTGGCCATTTGAAGAAATTTCTATTTTTAGTCATGGCAGCCATCTTGGATACAGGACGGCGCTGACGGACACAATTTTGAAATGGGACCACCCAAGGATCATTTCAGCAAAGTTTGGTTGAGATTGGCTCAGTAGTTTCAGAGAAGAAATTTTTTTAATTTCATCCCCCCTTTTATCTAATTTGCATAATCGGTCAAAATAGGCAAAAGTTCAAAGTTCATAAAAAATCCCGTAATATATGTTAAAAAGCTCATCATTATGCTTATACAGTTCAAATTTGGGCACTTTCTGGCTTAAAATAGAGCAGTTTTGGCCATTTGAAGAAATTTATATTTTTAGTAATGTCGGCCATCTTGGATACAAGACGGTGCTGACGAACACAATTTTAAAAGGGGACCACCCAAGGATCATTTCAGCAAAGTTTGGTTGAGATTGGCTCAGTAGTTTCAGAGGAGAAGAATTTTTTTTAATTTCATCCCCCCTTTTTTCTAATTTGCATAATCGGTCAAAATATGAAAAAGTTCAAAGTTCATAAAAAATCCCGTAATATATGTTAAAAACCTCATCATTATGCTTATACAGTTCAAATTTGGGCACTTTCTGGCTTAAAATAGAGCAGTTTTGGCCATTTGAAGAAATTTCTATTTTTAGTAATGGCGGCCATCTTGGATACAGGACGGCGCTGACGGACACAATTTTGAAAGGGGACCACCCAAGGATCATTTCAGCAGAGTTTGGTTGAGATTGGCACAGTAGTTTCAGAGGAGGATTTTTTTTAAATTTCATCCCCCCTTTTTTCTAATTTGCATAATCGGTCAAAATAGGCAAAAGTTCAAAGTTCATACAAAATCCCGTAATATATGTTAAAAAGCTCATCATTATGCTTATACAGTTCAAATTTGGGCACTTTCTGGCTTAAAAGAGTGCAGTTTTGGCCATTTGAAGAAATTTCTATTTTTAGTCATGGCGGCCATCTTGGATACAGGACGGCGCTGACGGACACAATATTGAAAGGGGACCACCCAAGGATCATTTCAGCAAAGTTTGGTTGAGATTGGCTCAGTAGTTTCAGAGAAGAAATTTTTTTAATTTCATCCCCCCTTTTTTCTAATTTGCATAATCGGTCAAAATAGGCAAAAGTTCAAAGTTCATAAAAAATCCCGTAATATATGTTAAAAAGCTCATCATTATGCTTATACAGTTCAAATTTGGGCACTTTCTGGCTTAAAATAGAGCAGTTTTTGGCCATTTGAAGAAATTTCTATTTTTAGTAATGACGGCCATCTTGGATACAAGACGGTGCTGACGAACACAATTTTGAAAGGGGACCACCCAAGGATCATTTCAGCAAAGTTTGGTTGAGATTGGCTCAGTAGTTTCAGAGGAGAAGAAATTTTTTAAATTTCATCCCCCCTTTTTTCTAATTTGCATAATCGGTCAAAATATGAAAAAGTTCAAAGTTCATAAAAAATCCCGTAATATATGTTAAAAACCTCATCATTATGCTTATACAGTTCAAATTTGGGCACTTTCTGGCTTAAAATAGAGCAGTTTTGGCCATTTGAAGAAATTTCTATTTTTAGTAATGGCGGCCATCTTGGATACAGGACGGCGCTGACGGACACAATTTTGAAAGGGGACCACCCAAGGATCATTTCAGCAGAGTTTGGTTGAGATTGGCACAGTAGTTTCAGAGGAGAGGATTTTTTTTAAATTTCATCCCCCCCTTTTTTCTAATTTGCATAATCGGTCAAAATAGGCAAAAGTTCAAAGTTCATAAAAAATCCCGTAATATATGTTAAAAAGCTCATCATTATGCTTATACAGTTCAAATTTGGGCAATTTCTGGCTTAAAATAGAGCAGTTTTGGCCATTTGAAGAAATTTCTATTTTTAGTAATGGCGGCCATCTTGGATACAAGACGGCACTGACGGACACAATTTTGAAAGGGGACCACCCAAGGATCATTTCAGCAGAGTTTGGTTGAGATTGGCACAGTAGTTTCAGAGGAGAGGATTTTTTTTAAATTTCATCCCCCCTTTTTTTCTAATTTGCATAATCGGTCAAAATAGGCAAAAGTTCAAAGTTCATAAAAAATCCCGTAATATATGTTAAAAAGCTCATCATTATGCTTATACAGTTCAAATTTGGGCACTTTCTGGCTTAAAATAGAGCAGTTTTTGGCCATTTGAAGAAATTTCTATTTTTAGTAATGGCGGCCATCTTGGATACAAGACGGTGCTGACGGACACAATTTTGAAAAGGGACCACCCAAGGATCATTTCAGCAAAGTTTGGTTGAGATTGGCACAGTAGTTTCAGAGGAGAGGATTTTTTTTTAATTTCATCCCCCCTTTTTTCTAATTTGCATAATCGGTCAAAATAGGCAAAAGTTCAAAGTTCATAAAAAATCCCGTAATATATTTCAAAAAGCTCATCATTATGCTTATACAGTTCAAATTTGGGCACTTTCTGGCTTAAAATAGAGCAGTTTTGGCCATTTGAAGAATTTCTATTTTTAGTAATGGCGGCCATCTTGGATACAGGACGGCGCTGACGGACACAATTTTGAAAGGGGACCACCCAAGGATCATTTCAGCAAAGTTTGGTTGAGATTGGCTCAGTAGTTTCAGAGCAGAAGAATTTTTTTAAATTTCATCCCCCATTTTTTCTAATTTGCATAATCGGTCAAAATAGGCAAAAGTTCAAAGTTCATAAAAAATTCGTAATACATGTATATGTTAAAAGGCTCATCATTATGCTTATACAGTTCAAATTTGGGCACTTTCTGGCTTAAAAGAGCAGTTTTGGCCATTTGAAGAAATTTCTATTTTTAGTAATGGCGGCCATCTTGGATACAGGACGGCGCTGACGGACATAAATTTGAAAGGGGACCACCCAAGGATCATTTCAGCAAAGTCTGCTTGAGATTGGCTCAGTAGTTTCAGAGGAGAAGAATTTTTTTAAATTTCATCCCCCCTTTTTTCTAATTTGCATAATCGGTCAAAATAGGCAAAAGTTCAAAGTTCATAAAAAATCCCGTAATATATGTTAAAAAGCTCATCATTATGCTTATACAGTTCAAATTTGGGCACTTTCTGGCTTAAAATAGAGCAGTTTTTGGCCATTTGAAGAAATTTCTATTTTTAGTAATGGCGGCCATCTTGGATACAGGACGGCGCTGATGGACACAATTTTGAAAGAGGACCACCCAAGGATCATTTCAGCAAAGTCTGCTTGAGATTGGCTCAGTAGTTTCAGAGGAGAAGATTTTTTTTTAATTTCATCCCCCCTTTTTTCTAATTTGCATAATCGGTCAAAATAGGCAAAAGTTCAAAGTTCATAAAAAATCCCGTAATATATGTTAAAAAGCTCATCATTATGCTTATACAGTTCAAATTTGGGCACTTTCTGGCTTAAAATAGAGCAGTTTTTGGCCATTTGAAGAAATTTCTATTTTTAGTAATGGCGGCCATCTTGGATACAAGACGGTGCTGACGGACACAATTTTGAAAGGGGACCACCCAAGGATCATTTCAGCAAAGTTTGGTTGAGATTGGCACAGGAGTTTCAGAGGAGAGGATTTTTTTTTAATTTCATCCCCCCTTTTTTCTAATTTGCATAATCGGTCAAAATAGGCAAAAGTTCAAAGTTCATAAAAAATTCGTAATATATGTTAAAAAGCTCATCATTATGCTTATACAGTTCAAATTTGGGAACTTTGTGGCTTAAAATAGAGCAGTTTTGGCCATTTGAAGAAATTTCTATTTTTAGTCATGGCGGCCATCTTGGATACAGGACGGCGCTGACGGACATAAATTTGAAAGGGGACCACCCAAGGATCATTTCAGCAAAGTTTGGTTGAGATTGGCTCAGTAGTTTCAGAGGAGAAGAATTTTTTAATTTTCATCCCCCCTTTTTTCTAATTTGCATAATCGGTCAAAATAGGCAAAAGTTCAAAGTTCATAAAAAATTCCGTAATATATGTTAAAAGGCTCATCATTATGCTTATACAGTTCAAATTTGGGCACTTTCTGGCTTAAAATAGAGCAGTTTTTGGCCATTTGAAGAAATTTCTATTTTTAGTCATGGCGGCCATCTTGGATACAAGACGGTGCTGACGGACACAAATTTGAAAGGGGACCACCCAAGGATCATCTCAGCAAAGTTTGGTTGAGATTGGCTCGGTAGTTTCAGAGAAGAATTTTTTTTAATTTCATCCCCCCTTTTTTCTAATTTGCATAATCTGTCAAAATAGGCAAAAGTTCAAAGTTCATAAAAAATCCCGTAATATATGTTAAAAAGCTCATCATTTTGCTAATACAGTTCAAATTTGGGCACTTTCTGGCTTAAAATAGAGCAGTTTTTGGCCATTTGAAGAAATTTCTATTTTTAGTAATGGCGGCCATCTTGGATACAAGACGGTGCTGACGGACACAATTTTGAAAGGGGACCACCCAATGATCATTTCAGCAAAGTTTGGTTGAGATTGGCACAGTAGTTTCAGAGGAGAGGATTTTTTTTTAATTTCATCCCCCCTTATTTCTAATTTGCATAATCGGTCAAAATAGACAAAAGTTCAAAGTTCATAAAAAATCCAGTAATATATGTTAAAAAGCTCATCATTATGCTTATACAGTTCAAATTTGGGAACTTTCTGGCTTAAAATAGAGCAGTTTTGGCCATTTGAAGAAATTTATATTTTTAGTAATGGCGGCCATCTTGGATACAGGACGGCGCTGACGGACATAATTTTGAAAGAGGACCACCCAAGGATCATTTCAGCAAAGTCTGCTTGAGATTGGCACAGTAGTTTCAGAGGAGAAGATTTTTTTAAAATTTCATCCCCCCTTTTTTCTAATTTGCATAATCGGTCAAAATAGGCAAAAGTTCAAAGTTCATAAAAAATCCCGTAATATATGTTAAAAAGCTCATCATTATGCTTATACAGTTCAAATTTGGGCACTTTCTGGCTTAAAATAGAGCAGTTTTGGCCATTTGAAGAAATTTATATTTTTAGTAATGGCGGCCATCTTGGATACAGGACGGCGCTGAAGGACACAATTTTGAAAGGGGACCACCCAAGGATCATTTCAGCAAAGTTTGGTTGAGATTGGCTCAGTAGTTTCAGAGGAGAAGAATTTTTTTAATTTTCATCCCCCCTTTTTTCTAATTTGCATAATCGGTCAAAATAGGCAAAAGTTCAAAGTTCATAAAAAATCCCTTAATATATGTTAAAAAGCTCATCATTATGCTTATACAGTTCAAATTTGGGCACTTTCTGGCTTAAAATAGAGCAGTTTTTGGCCATTTGAAGAAAATTCTATTTTTAGTAATGGCGGCCATCTTCGATACAAGACGGTGCTGACGGACACAAATTTGAAAGGGGACCACCCAAGGATCATTTCAGCAAAGTTTGGTTAAGATTGGCTTGGTAGTTTCAGAGGAGAAGAATTTTTTTTAATTTCATCCCCCCTTTTTTCTAATTTGCATAATCGGTCAAAATAGGCAAAAGTTCAAAGTTCATAAAAAATCCCGTAATATATGTTAAAAAGCTCATCATTATGCTTATACAGTTCAAATTTGGGCACTTTCTGGCTTAAAATAGAGCAGTTTTTGGCCATTTGAAGAAATTTCTATTTTTAGTAATGGCGGCCATCTTGGATACAGGACGGCGCTGATGGACACAATTTTGAAAGAGGACCACCCAAGGATCATTTCAGCAAAGTCTGCTTGAGATTGGCTCAGTAGTTTCAGAGGAGAAGATTTTTTTTTAATTTCATCCCCCCTTTTTTCTAATTTGCATAATCGGTCAAAATAGGCAAAAGTTCAAAGTTCATAAAAAATCCCGTAATATATGTTAAAAAGCTCATCATTATGCTTATACAGTTCAAATTTGGGCACTTTCTGGCTTAAAATAGAGCAGTTTTTGGCCATTTGAAGAAATTTCTATTTTTAGTAATGGCGGCCATCTTGGATACAAGACGGTGCTGACGGACACAATTTTGAAAGGGGACCACCCAAGGATCATTTCAGCAAAGTTTGGTTGAGATTGGCACAGGTGTTTCAGAGGAGAGGATTTTTTTTTAATTTCATCCCCCCTTTTTTCTAATTTGCATAATCGGTCAAAATAGGCAAAAGTTCAAAGTTCATAAAAAATTCGTAATATATGTTAAAAAGCTCATCATTATGCTTATACAGTTCAAATTTGGGAACTTTGTGGCTTAAAATAGAGCAGTTTTGGCCATTTGAAGAAATTTCTATTTTTAGTCATGGCGGCCATCTTGGATACAGGACGGCGCTGACGGACATAAATTTGAAAGGGGACCACCCAAGGATCATTTCAGCAAAGTTTGGTTGAGATTGGCTCAGTAGTTTCAGAGGAGAAGAATTTTTTTAATTTTCATCCCCCCTTTTTTCTAATTTGCATAATCGGTCAAAATAGGCAAAAGTTCAAAGTTCATAAAAAATTCCGTAATATATGTTAAAAGGCTCATCATTATGCTTATACAGTTCAAATTTGGGCACTTTCTGGCTTAAAATAGAGCAGTTTTTGGCCATTTGAAGAAATTTCTATTTTTAGTCATGGCGGCCATCTTGGATACAAGACGGTGCTGACGGACACAAATTTGAAAGGGGACCACCCAAGGATCATCTCAGCAAAGTTTGGTTGAGATTGGGTCGGTAGTTTCAGAGAAGAAATTTTTTTAATTTCATCCCCCCTTTTTTCTAATTTGCATAATCTGTCAAAATAGGCAAAAGTTCAAAGTTCATAAAAAATCCCGTAATATATGTTAAAAAGCTCATCATTTTGCTAATACAGTTCAAATTTGGGCACTTTCTGGCTTAAAATAGAGCAGTTTTTGGCCATTTGAAGAAATTTCTATTTTTAGTAATGGCGGCCATCTTGGATACAAGACGGTGCTGACGGACACAATTTTGAAAGGGGACCACCCAATGATCATTTCAGCAAAGTTTGGTTGAGATTGGCACAGTAGTTTCAGAGGAGAGGATTTTTTTTTAATTTCATCCCCCCTTATTTCTAATTTGCATAATCGGTCAAAATAGGCAAAAGTTCAAAGTTCATAAAAAATCCAGTAATATATGTTAAAAAGCTCATCATTATGCTTATACAGTTCAAATTTGGGAACTTTGTGGCTTAAAATAGAGCAGTTTTGGCCATTTGAAGAAATTTCTATTTTTAGTCATGGCGGCCATCTTGGATACAGGACGGCGCTGACGGACATAAATTTGAAAGGGGACCACCCAAGGATCATTTCAGCAAAGTTTGGTTGAGATTGGCTCAGTAGTTTCAGAGGAGAAGAATTTTTTTAATTTTCATCCCCCCTTTTTTCTAATTTGCATAATCGGTCAAAATAGGCAAAAGTTCAAAGTTCATAAAAAATTCCGTAATATATGTTAAAAGGCTCATCATTATGCTTATACAGTTCAAATTTGGGCACTTTCTGGCTTAAAATAGAGCAGTTTTTGGCCATTTGAAGAAATTTCTATTTTTAGTCATGGCGGCCATCTTGGATACAAGACGGTGCTGACGGACACAAATTTGAAAGGGGACCACCCAAGGATCATCTCAGCAAAGTTTGGTTGAGATTGGGTCGGTAGTTTCAGAGAAGAAATTTTTTTAATTTCATCCCCCCTTTTTTCTAATTTGCATAATCTGTCAAAATAGGCAAAAGTTCAAAGTTCATAAAAAATCCCGTAATATATGTTAAAAAGCTCATCATTTTGCTAATACAGTTCAAATTTGGGCACTTTCTGGCTTAAAATAGAGCAGTTTTTGGCCATTTGAAGAAATTTCTATTTTTAGTAATGGCGGCCATCTTGGATACAAGACGGTGCTGACGGACACAATTTTGAAAGGGGACCACCCAATGATCATTTCAGCAAAGTTTGGTTGAGATTGGCACAGTAGTTTCAGAGGAGAGGATTTTTTTTTAATTTCATCCCCCCTTATTTCTAATTTGCATAATCGGTCAAAATAGACAAAAGTTCAAAGTTCATAAAAAATCCAGTAATATATGTTAAAAAGCTCATCATTATGCTTATACAGTTCAAATTTGGGAACTTTCTGGCTTAAAATAGAGCAGTTTTGGCCATTTGAAGAAATTTATATTTTTAGTAATGGCGGCCATCTTGGATACAGGACGGCGCTGACGGACATAATTTTGAAAGAGGACCACCCAAGGATCATTTCAGCAAAGTCTGCTTGAGATTGGCTCAGTAGTTTCAGAGGAGAAGATTTTTTTAAAATTTCATCCCCCCTTTTTTCTAATTTGCATAATCGGTCAAAATAGGCAAAAGTTCAAAGTTCATAAAAAATCCCGTAATATATGTTAAAAAGCTCATCATTATGCTTATACAGTTCAAATTTGGGCACTTTCTGGCTTAAAATAGAGCAGTTTTGGCCATTTGAAGAAATTTATATTTTTAGTAATGGCGGCCATCTTGGATACAGGACGGCGCTGAAGGACACAATTTTGAAAGGGGACCACCCAAGGATCATTTCAGCAAAGTTTGGTTGAGATTGGCTCAGTAGTTTCAGAGGAGAAGAATTTTTTTAATTTTCATCCCCCCTTTTTTCTAATTTGCATAATCGGTCAAAATAGGCAAAAGTTCAAAGTTCATAAAAAATCCCTTAATATATGTTAAAAAGCTCATCATTATGCTTATACAGTTCAAATTTGGGCACTTTCTGGCTTAAAATAGAGCAGTTTTTGGCCATTTGAAGAAAATTCTATTTTTAGTAATGGCGGCCATCTTGGATACAAGACGGTGCTGACGGACACAAATTTGAAAGGGGACCACCCAAGGATCATTTCAGCAAAGTTTGGTTGAGATTGGCTTGGTAGTTTCAGAGGAGAAGAATTTTTTTTAATTTCATCACCCCTTTTTTCTAATTTGCATAATCGGTCAAAATAGGCAAAAGTTCAAAGTTCATAAAAAATCCCGTAATATATGTTAAAAAGCTCATCATTTTGCTTATATAGTTCAAAGTTGGGCACTTTCTGGCTTAAAATAGAGCAGTTTTTGGCCATTTGAAGAAATTTCTATTTTTAGTAATGGCGGCCATCTTGGATACAAGACGGTGCTGACGGACACAATTTTGAAAGGGGACCACCCAAGGATCATTTCAGCAAAGTTTGGTTGAGATTGACACAGTAGTTTCAGAGGAGAGGATTTTTTTTTAATTTCATCCCCCCTTTTTTCTAATTTGCATAATCGGTCAAAATAGGCAAAAGTTCAAAGTTCATAAAAAATCCCGTAATATATGTTAAAAAGCTCATCATTATGCTTATACAGTTCAAATTTGGGCACTTTCTGGCTTAAAAGAGAGCAGTTTTGGCCATTTGAAGAAATTTCTATTTTTAGTAATGGCGGCCATCTTGGATACAGGACGGCGCTGACGGACACAATTTTGAAAGGGGACCACCAAAGGATCATTTCAGCAAAGTTTGGTTGAGATTGGCTCAGTAGTTTCAGAGGAGAAGAATTTTTTTAAATTTCATCCCCCCTTTTTTCTAATTTGCATAATCGGTCAAAATAGGCAAAAGTTCAAAGTTCATAAAAAATCCCGTAATATATGTTAAAAAGCTCATCATTATGCTTATACAGTTCAAATTTGGGCACTTTCTGGCTTAAAATAGAGCAGTTTTTGGCCATTTGAAGAAATTTCTATTTTTAGTAATGGCGGCCATCTTGGATACAAGACGGTGCTGACGGACACAATTTTGAAAGGGGGCCACCCAAGGATCATTTCAGCAAAGTTTGGTTGAGATTGGCTCAGTAGTTTCAGAGGAGAAGAATTTTTTTTAATTTCATCCCCCCTTTTTTCTAATTTGCATAATCTGTCAAAATAGGCAAAAGTTCAAAGTTCATAAAAAATCCCGTAATATATGTTAAAAAGCTCATCATTATGCTTATACAGTTCAAATTTGGGCACTTTCTGGCTTAAAATAGAGCAGTTTTTGGCCATTTGAAGAAATTTCTATTTTTAGTAATGGTGGCCATCTTGGATACAAGACGGTGCTGACGGACACAATTTTGAAAGGGGACCACCCAAGGATCATTTCAGCAAAGTTTGGTTGAGATTGGCACAGTAGTTTCAGAGGAGAGGATTTTTTTTTAATTTCATCCCCCCTTTTTTCTAATTTG
Organism: Bathymodiolus brooksi; assembly: GCA_963680875.1. NCBI lineage: Eukaryota > Metazoa > Mollusca > Bivalvia > Mytilida > Modiolidae > Bathymodiolus > Bathymodiolus brooksi. The sequence continues at coordinate 94,784,372 of OY804583.1, read as the reverse complement.
CATAATCGGTCAAAATAGGCAAAAGTTCAAAGTTCATAAAAAATTCGTAATATATGTTAAAAAGCTCATCATTATGCTTATACAGTTCAAATTTGGGCACTTTCTGGCTTAAAATAGAGCAGTTTTGGCCATTTGAAGAAATTTATATTTTTAGTAATGGCGGCCATCTTGGATACAGGACGGCGCAGAAGGACACAATTTTGAAAGGGGACCACCCAAGGATCATTTCAGCAAAGTTTGGTTGAGATTGGCTCAGTAGTTTCAGAGGAGAAGAATTTTTTTAAATTTCATCCCCCCTTTTTTCTAATTTGCATAATCGGTCAAAATAGGCAAAAGTTCAAAGTTCATAAAAAATCCCTTAATATATGTTAAAAAGCTCATCATTATGCTTATACAGTTCAAATTTGGGCACTTTCTGGCTTAAAAGAGAGCAGTTTTGGCCATTTGAAGAAATTTCTATTTTTAGTAATGGCGGCCATCTTGGATACAGGACGGCGCTGACGGACACAATTTTGAAAGGGGACCACCCAAGGATCATTTCAGCAAAGTTTGGTTGAGATTGGCTCAGTAGTTTCAGAGGAGAAGAATTTTTTTAAATTTCATCCCCCCTTTTTTCTAATTTGCATAATCGGTCAAAATAGGCAAAAGTTCAAAGTTCATAAAAAATCCCGTAATATATGTTAAAAAGCTCATCATTATGCTTATACAGTTCAAATTTGGGCACTTTCTGGCTTAAAATAGAGCAGTTTTTGGCCATTTGAAGAAATTTCTATTTTTAGTAATGGTGGCCATCTTGGATACAAGACGGTGCTGACGGACACAATTTTGAAAGGGGGCCACCCAAGGATCATTTCAGCAAAGTTTGGTTGAGATTGGCTCAGTAGTTTCAGAGGAGAAGAATTTTTTTTAATTTCATCCCCCCTTTTTTCTAATTTGCATAATCTGTCAAAATAGGCAAAAGTTCAAAGTTCATAAAAAATCCCGTAATATATGTTAAAAAGCTCATCATTATGCTTATACAGTTCAAATTTGGGCACTTTCTGGCTTAAAATAGAGCAGTTTTTGGCCATTTGAAGAAATTTCTATTTTTAGTAATGGTGGCCATCTTGGATATAAGACGGTGCTGACGGACACAATTTTGAAAGGGGACCACCCAAGGATCATTTCAGCAAAGTTTGGTTGAGATTGGCACAGTAGTTTCAGAGGAGAGGATTTTTTTTTAATTTCATCCCCCCTTTTTTCTAATTTGCATAATCGGTCAAAATAGGCAAAAGTTCAAAGTTCATAAAAAATTCGTAATATATGTTAAAAAGCTCATCATTATGCTTATACAGTTCAAATTTGGGCACTTTCTGGCTTAAAATAGAGCAGTTTTGGCCATTTGAAGAAATTTATATTTTTAGTAATGGCGGCCATCTTGGATACAGGACGGCGCAGAAGGACACAATTTTGAAAGGGGACCACCCAAGGATCATTTCAGCAAAGTTTGGTTGAGATTGGCTCAGTAGTTTCAGAGGAGAAGAATTTTTTTAAATTTCATCCCCCCTTTTTTCTAATTTGCATAATCGGTCAAAATAGGCAAAAGTTCAAAGTTCATAAAAAATCCCTTAATATATGTTAAAAAGCTCATCATTATGCTTATACAGTTCAAATTTGGGCACTTTCTGGCTTAAAATAGAGCAGTTTTTGGCCATTTGAAGAAATTTCTATTTTTAGTAATGGCGGCCATCTTGGATACAAGACGGTGCTGACGGACACAATTTTGAAAAGGGACCACCCAAGGATCATTTCAGCAAAGTTTGGTTGAGATTGGCACAGTAGTTTCAGAGGAGAGGATTTTTTTTTAATTTCATCCCTCCTTTTTTCTAATTTGCATAATCGGTCAAAATAGGCAAAAGTTCAAAGTTCATAAAAAATCCCGTAATATATGTTAAAAAGCTCATCATTATGCTTATACAGTTCAAATTTGGGCACTTTCTGGCTTAAAATAGAGCAGTTTTTGGCCATTTGAAGAAATTTCTATTTTTAGTAATGGTGGCCATCTTGGATACAAGACGGTGCTGACGGACACAATTTTGAAAGGGGACCACCCAAGGATCATTTCAGCAAAGTTTGGTTGAGATTGGCACAGTAGTTTCAGAGGAGAGGATTTTTTTTTAATTTCATCCCCCCTTTTTTCTAATTTGCATAATCGGTCAAAATAGGCAAAAGTTCAAAGTTCATAAAAAATTCGTAATATATGTTAAAAAGCTCATCATTATGCTTATACAGTTCAAATTTGGGCACTTTCTGGCTTAAAATAGAGCAGTTTTGGCCATTTGAAGAAATTTATATTTTTAGTAATGGCGGCCATCTTGGATACAGGACGGCGCAGAAGGACACAATTTTGAAAGGGGACCACCCAAGGATCATTTCAGCAAAGTTTGGTTGAGATTGGCTCAGTAGTTTCAGAGGAGAAGAATTTTTTAAAATTTCATCCCCCCTTTTTTCTAATTTGCATAATCGGTCAAAATAGGCAAAAGTTCAAAGTTCATAAAAAATCCCTTAATATATGTTAAAAAGCTCATCATTATGCTTATACAGTTCAAATTTGGGCACTTTCTGGCTTAAAATAGAGCAGTTTTTGGCCATTTGAAGAAATTTCTATTTTTAGTAATGGCGGCCATCTTGGATACAAGACGGTGCTGACGGACACAATTTTGAAAGGGGACCACTCAAGGATCATTTCAGCAAAATTTGGTTGAGATTGGCACAGTAGTTTCAGAGGAGAGGATTTTTTTTTAATTTCACCCCCCCTTTTTCTAATTTGCATAATCGGTCAAAATAGGCAAAAGTTCAAAGTTCATAAAAAATCCCGTAATATATGTTAAAAAGCTCATCATTATGCTTATACAGTTCAAATTTGGGCACTTTCTGGCTTAAAATAGAGCAGTTTTGGCCATTTGAAGAAATTTATATTTTTAGTAATGGCGGCCATCTTGGATACAGGACGGCGCTGAAGGACACAATTTTGAAAGGGGACCACCCAAGGATCATTTCAGCAGAGTTTGGTTGAGATTGGCTCAGTAGTTTCAGAGGAGAAGAATTTTTTTAATTTTCATCCCCCCTTTTTTCTAATTTGCATAATCGGTCAAAATAGGCAAAAGTTCAAAGTTCATAAAAAATCCCGTAATATATGTTAAAAAGCTCATCATTATGCTTATACAGTTCAAATTTGGGCACTTTCTGGCTTAAAATAGAGCAGTTTTTGGCCATTTGAAGAAAATTCTATTTTTAGTAATGGCGGCCATCTTGGATACAAGACGGTGCTGACGGACACAAATTTGAAAGGGGACCACCCAAGGATCATTTCAGCAAAGTTTGGTTGAGATTGGCTTGGTAGTTTCAGAGGAGAAGAAATTTTTTTAATTTCATCACCCCTTTTTTCTAATTTGCATAATCGGTCAAAATAGGCAAAAGTTCAAAGTTCATAAAAAATCCCATAATATATGTTAAAAAGCTCATCATTTTGCTTATATAGTTCAAAGTTGGGCACTTTCTGGCTTAAAATAGAGCAGTTTTGGCCATTTGAAGAATTTCTATTTTTAGTAATGGCGGCCATCTTGGATACAGGACGGCGCTGACGGACACAATTTTGAAAGAGGACCACCCAAGTTTCATTTCAGCAAAGTCTGCTTGAGATTGGCTCAGTAGTTTCAGAGGAGAAGAATTTTTTTTAAATTTCATCCCCCCTTTTTTCTAATTTGCAAAATCGGTCAAAATAGGCAAAAGTTCAAAGTTCATAAAAAATCCCGTAATATATGTTAAAAAGCTCATCATTATGCTTATACAGTTCAAATTTGGGCACTTTCTGGCTTAAAATAGAGCAGTTTTTGGCCATTTGAAGAAATTTCTATTTTTAGTAATGGCGGCCATCTTGGATACAAGACGGTGCTGACGGACACAAATTTGAAAGGGGACCACCCAAGGATCATTTCAGCAAAGTTTGGTTGAGATTGGCTCGGTAGTTTCAGAGGAGAAGAATTTTTTTTAATTTCATCCCCCCTTTTTTCTAATTTGCATAATCGTTCAAAATAGGCAAAAGTTCAAAGTTCATAAAAAATCCCGTAATATATGTTAAAAAGCTCATCATTATGCTTATACAGTTCAAATTTGGGCACTTTCTGGCTTAAAATAGAGCAGTTTTTGGCCATTTGAAGAAATTTCTATTTTTAGTAATGGCGGCCATCTTGGATACAAGACGGTGCTGACGGACACAATTTTGAAAGGGGACCACCCAAGGATCATTTCAGCAAAGTTTGGTTGAGATTGGCTCAGTAGTTTCAGAGGAGAAGAAAAATTTTTAATTTCATCCCCCCTTTTTTCTAATTTGCATAATCGGTCAAAATAGGCAAAAGTTCAAAGTTCATAAAAAATCCCATAATATATGTTAAAAAGCTCATCATTATGCTTATACAGTTCAATTTTGGACACTTTCTGGCTTAAAATAGAGCAGTTTTTGGCCATTTGAAGAAATTTCTATTTTTAGTAATGGCGGCCATCTTGGATACAAGACGGTGCTGACGGACACAATTTTGAAAGGGGACCACCCAAGGATCATTTCAGCAAAGTTTGGTTGAGATTGGCTCAGTAGTTTCAGAGGAGAAGAGGTTTTTTTAATTTCATCCCCCCTTTTTCTAATTTGCATAATCGGTCAAAATGGGCAAAAGTTCAAAGTTCATAAAAAATCCCGTAATATATGTTAAAAAGCTCATCATTATGCTTATACAGTTCAAATTTGGGCACTTTCTGGCTTAAAATAGAGCAGTTTTGGCCATTTGAAGAAATTTCTATTTTTAGTAATGGTGGCCATCTTGGATACAGGACGGCGCTGACGGACACAATTTTGAAAGGGGACCACCCAAGGATCATTTCAGCAAAGTTTGGTTGAGATTGGCTCAGTAGTTTCAGAGGAGAAGAAAATTTTTTAATTTCATCCCCCCTTTTTTCTAATTTGCATAATCGTTCAAAATAGGCAAAAGTTCAAAGTTCATAAAAAATCCCGTAATATATGTTAAAAAGCTCATCATTATGCTTATACAGTTCAAATTTGGGCACTTTCTGGCTTAAAATAGAGCAGTTTTTGGCCATTTGAAGAAATTTCTATTTTTAGTAATGGCGGCCATCTTGGATACAAGACGGTGCTGACGGACACAATTTTGAAAGGGGACCACCCAAGGATCATTTCAGCAAAGTTTGGTTGAGATTGGCTCAGTAGTTTCAGAGGAGAAGAGTTTTTTTTAATTTCATCCCCCCTTTTTCTAATTTGCATAATCGGTCAAAATGGGCAAAAGTTCAAAGTTCATAAAAAATCCCGTAATATATGTTAAAAAGCTCATCATTATGCTTATACAGTTCAAATTTGGGCACTTTCTGGCTTAAAATAGAGCAGTTTTGGCCATTTGAAGAAATTTCTATTTTTAGTAATGGTGGCCATCTTGGATACAGGACGGCGCTGACGGACACAATTTTGAAAGGGGACCACCCAAGGATCATTTCAGCAAAGTTTGGTTGAGATTGGCTCAGCTTGACATGCTGCATATTTTTGCAATTTAAACTTAACATCTATTTCTAAAAAGTTTTTGAAATATAAGACGAAAAGTATTAAAATTAAAAAATTTTTTTATGAAAAAAGGGCAATAACTCCAAGATGGGAAATCAAATTTACTTCAAAATTGCAGGGTATGTAGATCTTGTCATGCTGAACATGTTTGCAGTTTCAACTTGCCATCTGTCTCTTATAGTTTTTGAAATAAAGGACGAAAAGTATTAAAATTTTGAAAATTTGATGAAAAAAGGGAAATAACTCCAAAATGGGTAATGGGATTTACTTCAAAATTGCAGGGTGGGTAGATCATGATATGCCGCACATTTTTGCAATTTAAAGTTAACCTTTATCTCTTATAGTTTTTGAAATATAAGACGAAAAGTATTAAAATTTTACAAATTTGATGAAAAAAGGGCAATAACTCCAAGATGGGCAATCAGATTTACTTCAAAATTGCAGGGTAGGTAGATCTTGATGTGCTGATCATTTTTACCCCATGTCAGATTTTTGATATTATTAACAGTTTTTGAGTTATTATCCAAAACCTGCAATTTTACCATATGTTCTATTTTTAGTAACAGTGGCCATGTTGGTTGGTGCACGGCATCACCAGACACAATTTTGAAACTAGACATCCTAGTGATGATTCAGACCAAGTTTGGTTTCCATTGGTCTTGTACTTTCAGAGGAGAAGATTTTTGAAAAAGTTTACGACGTACGACGGACGACGACAACGACGGACGCCAAGTGATGGCAATAGCTCACCTGACCCTTTGGGTCAGGTGAGCTAAAAAACTGGTGACAACACCAAAATTGTGAGCAAATTATGGATAAAATAAATATTAATTCATTTTATCCTCCAAAGAATTCTACAGCACATTTGAAACAAACATATTTTTTCCTGTTTAATTGCACAAGATCTGCCTTCAAAGTTTTCTAAATTAAACAATGAAGACAAACGTAAAATACATGAATATAAAATCAGGTACCATTTCCTGAATAAATCCTTGATATAATTGTAGCCTTTATATATGGAACAGTTTCTCCTAAACATTGTTCATAAAAAATGAAAAAACCGATTCCTTCAAAGTTATCTAAATAAAACAATGAATTTCCTCATCCTGACAAAAAAATTTAAATACATGAACTTTAGTTTGGAATAGGTTTAAACAATAGAGGAGATTTTGATTAAATGATTAAGCAGATAACAGTACAGCAGCTACAAGGCTAATATACTGTACAAGATATCAAGTTATTAACACTTATTTTCATAAAAAGAACCCATTACAGCTGTAATGGGTTTAACCCAGTCACCATTTTGTGCCTGTACATGTCCTAAACCACCATCTAGATTCACTTCAACTTCTGTAATTGTCAAATCTGTAGGGGCTGTCGAGGCTGTGATCGTATGGTAGTTGGATTTACAACTACCTATGCAATCAGTGCCTATCACAACTGATGTTGTGAGTTTGAAAATCAATCAGGGCGAGGTGGACAACATTATGTGATAAAGTTTGTCAGTGACTTACAACAGGTCAGTGGTTTTCATTTCAATTTTTTTTTCTTCAGATTGATTGATTGATTTATTGTTGTTTAAAGTGAGTAATGTCAGCAATGTTCCTGACGTGAACAAGTTTACAAACAATGAAATGGTTCAATTGAAAGATTAGAATGCCACAACAACAAATGGTTCTATTGGAAGATTAGAATGTCACAACAATGAAATGGTTCTATTGGAAGATTAGAACACCACAACAACAAATGGTTCTATTGGAAGATTAGAACACCACAACAACAAATGGTTCTATTGGAAGATTAGAACACCACAACAACAAATGGTTCTATTGGAAGATTAGAATGTCACAACAATGAAATGGTTCTATTGGAAGATTAGAATGTCACAACAACAAATGGTTCTATTGGAAGATTAGAATGTCACAACAACAAATGGTTCTATTGGAAGATTAGAATGTCACAACAATGATATGGTTCTATTGGAAGATTAGAATGTCACAACAATGAAATGGTTCTATTGGAAGATTAGAATGTCACAACAACAAATGGTTCTATTGGAAGATTAGAATGCCACAACAACAAATGGTTCTATTGGAAGATTAGAACACCACAACAACAAATGGTTCTATTGGAAGATTAGAATGTCACAACAACAAATGGTTCTATTGGAAGATTAGAATGTCACAACAATGATATGGTTCTATTGGAAGATTAGAATGTCACAACAATGAAATGGTTCTATTGGAATATTAGAATGTCACAACAACAAATGGTTCTATTGGAAGATTAGAATGCCACAACAACAAATGGTTCTATTGGAAGATTAGAATGTCACAACAACAAATGGTTCTATTGGAAGATTAGAATGCCACAACAATGAAATGGTTCTATTGGAAGATTAGAATGTCACAACAACAAATGGTTCTATTGGAAGATTAGAATGTCACAACAACAAATGGTTCTATTGGAAGATTAGAATGCCACAACAACAAATGGTTCTATTGGAAGATTAGAATGCCACAACAATGAAATGGTTCTATTGGAAGATTAGAGTGTCACAACAACAAATGGTTCTATTGGAAGATTAGAATGTCACAACAATGATATGGTTCTATTGGAAGATTAGAATGTCACAACAATGAAATGGTTCTATTGGAAGATTAGAATGTCACAACAACAAATGGTTCTATTGGAAGATTAGAATGTCACAACAATGATATGGTTCTATTGGAAGATTAGAATGTCACAACAATGAAATGGTTCTATTGGAAGATTAGAATGCCACAACAACAAATGGTTCTATTCGAAGATTAGAATGCCAAAACAATGAAATGGTTCTATTGGAAGATTAGAATACCACAACAATAAAATGGTTCTATTGGAAGATTAGAATGCCACAACAACAAATGGTTCTATTGGAAGATTAGAATGCCACAACAATGAAATGGTTCTATTGGAAGATTAGAATGCCACAACAATGAAATGGTTCTATTGGAAGATTAGAATGCCACAACAATAAAATGGTTCTATTGGAAGATTAGAATGCCACAACAACAAATGGTTCTATTGGAAGATTAGAATGCCACAACAATGAAATGGTTCTATTGGAAGATTAGAATGCCACACCAATGAAATGGTTCTATTGGAAGATTAGAATGTCACAACAACAAATGGTTCTATTGGAAGATTAGAATGCCACAACAACAAATGGTTCTATTGGAAGATTAGAATGTCACAACAACAAATGGTTCTATTGGAAGATTAGAATGTCACAACAACAAATGGTTCTATTGGAAGATTAGAATGTCACAACAATGAAATGGTTCTATTGGAAGATTAGAATGTCACAACAACAAATGGTTCTATTGGAAGATTAGAATGTCACAACAACAAATGGTTCTATTGGAAGATTAGAATGTCACAACAATGAAATGGTTCTATTGGAAGATTAGAATGCCACAACAAATGGTTCTATTGGAAGATTAGAATGTCACAACAACAAATGGTTCTATTGGAAGATTAGAATGTCACAACAACAAATGGTTCTATTGGAAGATTAGAATGTCACAACAACAAATGGTTCTATTGGAAGATTAGAATGTCACAACAACAAATGGTTCTATTGGAAGATTAGAATGCCACAACAACAAATGGTTCTATTGGAAGATTAGAATGCCACAACAACAAATGGTTCTATTGGAAGATTAGAATGCCACAACAAATGGTTCTATTGGAAGATTAGAATGCCACAACAATGAAATGGTTCTATTGGAAGATTAGAATGTCACAACAATGAAATGGTTCTATTGGAAGATTAAAATGCCACAACAACAAATGATTCTATTGGAAGATTAGAATGCTACAACAATGAAATGGTTCTATTGGAAGATTAGAATGCCACAACAATAAAATGGTTATATTGGAAGATTAGAATGTCACAACAACAAATGGTTCTATTGGAAGATTAGAATGTCACAACAACAAATGGTTCTATTGGAAGATTAGAATGTCACAACAACAAATGGTTCTATTGGAAGATTAGAACGCCACAACAACAAATGGTTCTATTGGAAGATTAGAATGTCACAACAACAAATGGTTCTATTGGAAGATTAGAACGCCACAACAACAAATGGTTCTATTGGAAGATTAGAACGCCACAACAACAAATGGTTCTATTGGAAGATTAGAAGGTCACAACAACAAATGGTTCTATTGGAAGATTAGAATGTCACAACAACAAATGGTTCTATTGGAAGATTAGAATGTCGCAACAACAAATGGTTCTATTGGAAGATTAGAATGCCACAACAACAAATGGTTCTATTGGAAGATTAGAATGCCACAACAATGAAATGGTTCTATTGGAAGATTAGAATGCCACAACAACAAATGGTTCTATTGGAAGATTAGAATGCCACAACAACAAATGGTTCTATTGGAAGATTAGAATGCCACAACAATGAAATGGTTCTATTGGAAGATTAGAATGCCACAACAATGAAATGGTTCTATTGGAAGATTAGAATGTCACAACAACAAATGGTTCTATTGGAAGATTAGAATGTCGCAACAACAAATGGTTCTATTGGAAGATTAGAATGTCGCAACAACAAATGGTTCTATTGGAAGATTAGAATGCCACAACAACAAATGGTTCTATTGGAAGATTAGAATGCCACAACAACAATTGGTTCTATTGGAAGATTAGAATGTCACAACAATGAAATGGATATATTGGAAGATTAGAATGCCACAACAACAAATGGTTCTATTGGAAGATTAGAATGCCACAACAATGAAATGGTTCTATTGGAAGATTAGAATGCCACAACAACAAATGGTTCTATTGGAAGATTAGAATACCACAACAACAAATGGTTCTATTGGAAGATTAGAATGCCACAACAATGAAATGGTTCTATTGGAAGATTAGAATGCCACAACAATGAAATGGTTCTATTGGAAGATTAGAATGTCACAACAATGAAATGGTTCTATTGGAAGATTAGAATGTCACAACAATGAAATGGTTCTATTGGAAGATTAGAATGTCACAACAACAAATGGTTCTATTGGAAGATTAGAATGCCACAACAATGAAATGGTTCTATTGGAAGATTAGAATGCCACAACAACAAATGGTTCTATTGGAAGATTAGAATGTCACAACAATGAAATGGTTCTATTGGAAGATTAGAATGCCACAACAATGAAATGGTTCTATTGGAAGATTAGAATGTCACAACAACAAATGGTTCTATTGGAAGATTAGAATGCCACAACAATGAAATGGTTCTATTGGAAGATTAGAATGTCACAACAACAAATGGTTCTATTGGAAGATTAGAATGTCACAACAATGAAATGGTTCTATTGGAAGATTAGAATGTCACAACAATAAAATGGTTCTATTGGAAGATTAGAATGTCACAACAACAAATGGTTCTATTGGAAGATTAGAATGCCACAACAACAAATGGTTCTATTGGAAGATTAGAATGCCACAACAACAAATGGTTCTATTGGAAGATTAGAATGCCACAACAATGAAATGGTTCTATTGGAAGATTAGAATGTCACAACAACAAATGGTTCTATTGGAAGATTAGAAAGTCACAACAACAAATGGTTCTATTGGAAGATTAGAATGCCACAACAACAAATGGGTCTATTGGAAGATTAGAATGTCACAACAACAAATGGTTCTATTGGAAGATTAGAACGCCACAACAACAAATGGTTCTATTCGAAGATTAGAATGTCACAACAACAAATGGTTCTATTGGAAGATTAGAATGCCACAACAGCAAAACAGGATATAATAATATACTGGTATGAATGTGTAGGGTTGTATAAGGCACTCATATTATATTGGCCATATTGGAAATCTGATTGGTGGGAGCCATATTTGATTTTTGATTAGTGCAAAATACCTACACTTTACAGAGGACTATACAAGGAACATTCCAGTCAAGGTTCAACTTCCTAGTAAATGATTCAGTGGTTTTGAGCATTAGAAAAAAAAGCACAAGGCTATGTTTGAAAATATAGGGTACAGTAGCAGCCATCTTTCACACTATTCCTACCTGGAATGAATGAACGGTTGTTTAATGCCAAATAAGAAATTTTTCAGCTATACCATGGCAAGTACAAGCTACATTTTGATGAGATAACAATGATGTTTTCTTTGTACTAGACCAATACGCTGAGTTGGATTTTATCCACAGATAGATATGTTGCCCCACTTGGACATGCTAGTCTCATTCTGAGCCAACCAGTCTTGGGTTTTACTGCTGAGTGCTGCATGCTTAGCAGAGAAGTAACAAATACCAATTTTATAGTCTTTGGTCTGACCCGATCATGGCTCGAACACCCGATCTACCAAACTTGAGGTGAGTACGAGAACAAATACATCACCGATGCAGTTCTATGCCTAGCTGGAACACTGTTATCCATGTAGCATATTTATGACATACAAATTCATTCATCAAAAGAAAAAATAATAGAGCATGCTGTAAAATACCTTGACGACTGACAAATATAACAATAAAGTTGTAAACTTTAAACTACAATTATATATCAACACTTTACTGTGGGTCGGCAATAAATTGTTCAAAACATATGATAAGTGATCAAATGCTTAGCACTATACCATAATATACTGGTAGAGTTTAACCTGCTTTAGCGACCACCTCTATTAATAAGCAACAGCTTGTAATATGTCACAGCACATTAAACCTGTATTTAGCGACCACCTGTCTAATGTGACCATATGTCAATAATCCCTTGAATGGTCACGTAAGACAGATTTGACTGTATAAGTGTCACATTTAGTGAAAACGACTGCAAATATATTTCATAAAAGACTCAAATTAATTTCTTAAGACTGAATATATGTTCAAAAATGCAACTTGATAGAGGTACCACTGCTGCCATTTTCTTTCAAGGGAGGGTCTGGCCACAATCGTATGGTAGTCAGATTTACATTTATCTATCCAAACTGAGCCTATCACCACTACAGTTGTGAGCCTGATTTCTTTTGTACTTGATACAACCTATATGTGATAAAATTTGTCAGCAACTGGCAGCAGGTCGGTAGTTTTCTCTAGGTAATTAAGTTTCCTCCACCAATAAAAGCAATATAAAACTGAAAAATTGCTGAAAGTGGCGTTAGACACACATAACACAAATTAACCAATCATTATCCCTGAAAAAAAAAAGACTTTTGTGATAAATTCCTTGATAATCTAACAAACTAACTGTTACCGTGGTTTAACAAATAACATTCCCCGTGTTTTTCTATTACACATTTTCAGTCATCTTGTAATATAGCGTTTGTTTATATTAAACTAACTGTACTACTTACTAGCCATATACTGTACAGGAAATACCATAGGTGTCAGCACCATAAATATACCACAAAACAACGCTACTAAACATTTCTCTTTAACAACTCTCTAAAAATAACACAGTATTTGTCATTAGAATCATCTGTTATAATCCACTACACTCCTCCCCCTCATCACCACCCCCTTAACATCTGATAAAACCTGTTAGAGGTTATATCTAGATCAACTTTCTAATTTTTTGAATAATTATTTAAAAGATCAACCAATCAGAGGGCTATATGTTTGTAAAAAAAAGTGTGAAAGACGGTCTTAAGATTTTGACATCAGTGATTTCTTTGGCTGATGAGTTCATCATTGGCATGTTTGACTCTATGTACAATAACAATACATTTTTGCATTGTTGAACATTGTGTTAGATAGCTAATCCAAAGTGGGGGTGTGGTCGCGCGTTGGAAAAAAATAGATTTTGTGGCATAAAATCGTGATTTTTCGCGCCTCCCTCCGCTCGGTGCAATTTTTTTAAGTGCGCCCTCCCTAACTTGAAATCCTGGATCTGCTGCAGCATAGAACAACAGATCGTAGTGCAATGTGATGTAATATAACCTCGTTACAATCAGACATCTCACTTACTCTCCTTTACTGATATGAGATCTAAGGATACCACAATATTACAGGTCACATGCGAGTGACCTTACGTCATGAATATATAATCATATGATATCTACTGCTATGACCTTTTTCCACCAATCGGTTTTGGTCATTTAATATACCTCAGTATATCTGACATCGGGGGCTCTCTTGAGGGGGACAATGAAGTAGTATTTTACTACCTCAGTATATCTGATATCGGGGGCTCTCTTGAGGGGGCAATCTAATAGTATTTTACTACCTCAGTATATCTGAAATCTGGCCTGACATGAGGGTGGCATCTCTTGAGGGGGACAATGAAGTAGTATTTTACTACTCAGTATATCTGACATCGGGGGCTCTCTTAAAGGGGACAATGAAGTAGTATTTTACTACTCAGTATATCTGACATCGGGGGCTCTCTTAAGGGGGACAATGAAGTAGTATTTTACTACTCAGTATATCTGACATCGGGGGCTCTCTTAAGGGGGACAATTAAGTAGTATTTGACTACCTCAGTATATCTGACATCGGGGGCTCTCTTGAGGGGGACAATTAAGTAGTATTTTACTACCTCAGTATATCTGACTTCAAGGGCTCTCTTGAGGGGGACAATGAAGTAGTATTTTACTACTCAGTATATCTGACATCGGGGGCTCTCTTCAGGGGGACAATGAAGTAGTATTTTACTACCTCAGTATATCTGACATCGGGGGCTCTCTTAAGGGGGACAATGAAGTAGTATTTTACTACTCAGTATATCTGACATCGGGGGCTCCCTAAGGGGGACAATGAAGTAGTATTTTACTACCTCAGTATATCTGACATCGGGGGCTTTCTTGAGGGGGGCAAATTAAGTAGTATTTGACTACCTCAGTCTATCTGACATCGGGGGCTCTCTTGAGGGGGACAATGAAGTAGTATTTTACTACCTCAGTATATCTGACATCAGGGGCTTTCTTGAGGGGGGCAATTAAGTAGTATTTGACTACCTCAGTATATCTGACATCGGGGGCTCTCTTGAGGGGGACAATGAAGTAGTATTTTACTACCTCAGTATATCTGACATCGGGGGCTTTCTTGAGGGGGACAATGAAGTAGTATTTTACTACTCAGTATATCTGACATCAGGGGGCTCTCTTGAGGGGGACAATGAAGTAGTATTTTACTACCTCAGTATATCTGACATCGGGGGGGGCTCTCTTAAGGGGGACAATGAAGTAGTATTTTACTACTCAGTATATCTGACATCGGGGGCTCCCTAAGGGGGACAATGAAGTAGTATTTTACTACCTCAGTATATCTGACATCGGGGGCTTTCTTGAGGGGGGCCAATTAAGTAGTATTTGACTACCTCAGTCTATCTGACATCAGGGGCTCTCTTGAGGGGGACAATGAAGTAGTATTTTACTACCTCAGTATATCTGACATCAGGGGCTTTCTTGAGGGGGGCAATTAAGTAGTATTTGACTACCTCAGTATATCTGACATCGGGGGCTCTCTTGAGGGGGACAATGAAGTAGTATTTTACTACCTCAGTATATCTGACATCGGGGGCTTTCTTGAGGGGGGCAATTAAGTAGTATTTTACTACCTCAGTATATCTGACATCTGGCCTGACATGAGGGTGGCATCTCTTGAGGGGGACAATGAAGTAGTATTTTACTACCTCAGTGTATCCGACATCAGGGGCTCTCTTGAGGGGGGCAATGAAGTAGTATTTTACTATCTCAGTGCATCTGAAATCTTTCCTGATAAGAGGGCTTGCCTTTGGTAGAAGGGGGTCTTGTAAGAGGGGGGCAATTGTATTTTAATATTTGATGACGTCAATATAAGATTTTACGTACCATAGGTGACGGTGGCTGTATATCATCTGTCGCTCCCTGAAAATAAAATATATGCTAAAATATAAGTCAAGCTACATTAAATTATATTTCTTTGGAAGTTAGCATACCCTTCCGGAGCACTGGAGTTCACCCCTGGTTTTTTGTGGGGTTCGTTTTTCTCAATCTTTAGTTTTCTGTGTAATGTTTTGTAGATCATTGTTTGTCCTTTTTTATTTGGGTCTGTAGTGGTTGCGATCTTATGGCCCATCACCACTGATGTTGTAAGTTTGAATCTCGATTAGGGCGAGGTGTACAACATTATGTGATAAAGTTTGTCAGTAACTTGCTACAGGTGGGTGGTTTACTCTGGGTCCTCCGGTTTCCTCCACCAATAAAACTGACCGCCACGATATAACGGAAATATTGTTGAAAGTGGCATTAAACACCATATTAACCCTTCTTAATTTGGCCATTGTATTTTCTGTCCTTCTTCGATTTACAGCTACTTTATAACCCCTTTGTTATCTTCAAAATTTTCTTATCACGATAAAAAAAAATAAAATTGAAAAATAACAGGAAAAATAGAAAACACAGATTATTTACTGTGTTTTTTTTTCTTGTTAAATCACGCAATATTACACCCAGTATAGCAGCCTGCTATATGGCAGTATTTATTTATACTGCTAAAAAAGGCCTGCTAAATCTTTAAAATATTGCGACAGTCCTCACGAAGAGTACAGGCCCAAGAGCAGTAAAACTTTGTTCAGACCAGTAAATGTTTCAGTTTTTATTTAGATACATATAAAATAAATTCAAAAATTTGATTCGAACCAGTAAATTCAAATTTTCATTTTGAGGACTGTTGTGAATTTTACAACCTTATAATATGAATGTCTATATTTAGAATTAACATCGTCAAGATTTCAGACTTACATTTGAGACATTGGATGGATTCGGTTTGTCGTAATTTGTGCCGTCTATAAACTCTTGATATTCTGAGTAAAATGCTAAAGGTCCAGCCATAATACCATGGAAACAAAATATATAACTGTAAAATGTCACTGGATGTGGTACCTCCCTGAAAAAATAGAATGTTCACACAGTTATGACAAGACAAAACACTGTTTCACAAACACAGTATATAATTGTAAAACATAACTCAGTCATCAAGGTGAGCACCGGTCCTCCGACCCAAGACCAGCAAAACTTTGTTCGAACCAGTAAATTTTTTTTTCAGTTTTTTTTAAGAACTACAGTGCTCCCTTGGTCTGTCGCCCCCCGTTTTATCGTCAATCTCGTCTATCGCCAAAATTCTCATCTGTCCCGATTTCCCCCCATTAAAAATACACTGTTATACTGCCAAACTCAGCTACTGTCATCTGCCACAGGTTTTCAGACACAAAAGTCGTAAAACCAATTTAAATTCCCCCGTTAGTACCGCCCACAACAACCCTTTGACAGCTGTGTATTGATCGGTAATTATGGAATGTCAAAACTGGTCATCGGACACTGTCATTGATCTCATAGTTGAGGGTCGGAACAGGTGATCAGTTGTTTTGATTAGAATAACTACCTGCATTTACTTTTCTAGTGATTACATTTGTACTTTTAATCCTGAGTAAAATTTGTAATTTAATTAGTTGTCATAAAAATGTTGTGTTTGAAGAGAAAGCGTAATTAATTAGACGACAAACAAAAACGTGCAATTATAAGGTATGCAAAGGAAAATCCAAAATTAACATAATTTGACAATTAAATGGGATCTTCCAATAACCCCGCAAATGAAGATGAACTGTTGCTGTCACGTGTTTATAATAACCTTGATGTCCCGAGCTACAAATGACGGTTCAAGAATTTGTCAACATTGACAAAGATCTGCAAACTGTACAGGACATTTCCGATGTGAATATAATTATTCTAATTTATTTATTTATTAAACATGTATTATTTATACTTATGTATTTGTACAAGTGCAAAATGCATGTCAGTCGAGTTGAAAGTTTATCTTTTCATATGATCACATAACTTCCGGTTTTCAATGTCCCTCAGTTTACTGCCAAACTACCGACTGCACAGAAGGTGGCGGTTTAACGAGGGAGCACTGTATATAAAAATTAATTCAAGGATTTGATTTGGACCAGTAAATTCAAATTTCATTTTGAGGACTGAGTAACTGGATGTGGTATTTCTCTGTAAAAAATAATGTTGACGTGTAATAACAAAACAAAATGCTTAAATGAGTGTTGCTTCATTACAAAAATTTAGTGATACCACTGAAACTGTCTGTTTTTGTAATTCTTGCTACATCAAACACTGAAACCGTCTGTTTTTGGAACTCTTGCTACATCAAACACTGAAACCGTCTGTTTTTGGAATTCTTGCTACTCTGAAGGTGTCGCTACATCAAACACTGAAACCGTCTGTTTTTGGAATTCTTGCTACTCTGAAGGTGTCGCTACATCAAACACTGAAACTGTCTGTTTTTGGAATTCTTGCTACTCTGAAGGTGTCGCTACATCAAACACTGAAACCGTCTGTTTTTGGAATTCTTGCTACTCTGAAGGTGTCGCCACATCAAACACTGAAACCGTCTGTTTTTGGAATTCTTGCTACTCTGAAGGTGTCGCTACATCAAACACTGAAACTGTCTGTTATTGGAATTCTTGCTACTCTGAAGATGTCGCCACATCAAACACTGAAACCGTCTGTTTTTGGAATTCTTGCTACTCTGAAGATGTCACTACATCAAACACTGAAACCATCTGTTTTTGGAATTCTTGCTACTCTGAAGGTGTTGCTACATCAAACACTGAAACCGTCTGTTTTTGGAATTCTTGCTACTCTGAAGGTGTCGCTACATCAAACACTGAAACCGTCTGTTTTTGGAGTTCTTGCTACTCTGAAGGTGTCGCTACATCAAACACTGAAACCGTCTGTTTTTGGAATTCTTGCTACTCTGAAGGTGTCGCTACATCAAACACTAAAACCGTCTGTTTTTGGAATTCTTGCTACTCTGAAGGTGTCGCTACATCAAACACTGAAACCGTCTGTTTTTGGAATTCTTGCTACTCTGAAGGTGTCGCCACATCAAACACTGAAACCGTCTGTTTTTGGAATTCTTGCTACTCTGAAGGTGTCGCCACATCAACACTGAAACCGTCTGTTTTTGGAATTCTTGCTACTCTGAAGGTGTCGCTACATCAAACACTGAAACTGTCTGTTATTGGAATTCTTGCTACTCTGAAGGTGTCGCCACATCAAACACTGAAACCGTCTGTTTTTGGAATTCTTGCTACTCTGAAGGTGTAGCTACATCAAACACTGAAACTGTCTGTTTTTGGAATTCTTGCTACTCTGAAGGTGTCGCTACATCAAACACTGAAACTGTCTGTTTTTGGAATTCTTGCTACTCTGAAGGTGTCGCCACATCAAACACTGAAACCGTCTGTTTTTGGAATTCTTGCTACTCTGAAGGTGTCGCTACATCAAACACTGAAACTGTCTGTTATTGGAATTCTTGCTACTCTGAAGGTGTCGCCACATCAAACACTGAAACCGTCTGTTTTTGGAATTCTTGCTACTCTGAAGGTGTCGCTACATCAAACACTGAAACTGTCTGTTATTGGAATTCTTGCTACTCTGAAGGTGTCACTCTGAAGGTGTCGCCACATCAAACACTGAAACCGTCTGTTTTTGGAATTCTTGCTACTCTGAAGATGTCACTACATCAAACACTGAAACCGTCTGTTTTTGGAATTCTTGCTACTCTGAAGGTGTCGCCACATCAAACACTGAAACCGTCTGTTTTTGGAATTCTTGCTACTCTGAAGGTGTCGCTACATCAAACACTGAAACCGTCTGTTTTTGGAGTTCTTGCTACTCTGAAGGTGTCGCTACATTAAACACTGAAACCGTCTGTTTTTGGAATTCTTGCTACTCTGAAGGTGTCGCTACATCAAACACTAAAACCGTCTGTTTTTGGAATTCTTGCTACTCTGAAGGTGTCGCCACATCAAACACTGAAACCGTCTGTTTTTGGAATTCTTGCTACTCTGAAGGTGTCGCTACATCAAACACTGAAACCGTCTGTTTTTGGAATTCTTGCTACTCTGAAGGTGTCGCTACATCAAACACTGAAACTGTCTGTTATTGAAATTCTTGCTACTCTGAAGGTGTCGCCACATCAAACACTGAAACCGTCTGTTTTTGGAATTCTTGCTACTCTGAAGGTGTCGCTACATCAAACACTGAAACCGTCTGTTTTTGGAATTCTTGCTACTCTGAAGGTGTCGCTACATCAAACACTGAAACCGTCTGTTTTTGGAATTCTTGCTACACTGAAACCGTCTGTTTTTGGAATTCTTGCTACTCTGAAGATGTCGCTACATCAAACACTGAAACCGTCTGTTTTTGGAATTCTTGCTACTCTGAAGGTGTTGCCACATCAAACACTAAAACCGTCTGTTTTTGGAATTCTTGCTACTCTGAAGGTGTCGCTACATCAAACACTGAAACTGTCTGTTATTGGAATTCTTGTTACTCTGAAGGTGTCACTCTGAAGGTGTCGCCACATCAAACACTGAAACCGTCTGTTTTTGGAATTCTTGCTACTCTGAAGATGTCACTACATCAAACACTGAAACCGTCTGTTTTTGGAATTCTTGCTACTCTGAAGGTGTCGCCACATCAAACACTGAAACCGTCTGTTTTTGGAATTCTTGCTACTCTGAAGGTGTCGCTACATCAAACACTGAAACCGTCTGTTTTTGGAGTTCTTGCTACTCTGAAGGTGTCGCTACATCAAACACTGAAACCGTCTGTTTTTGGAATTCTTGCTACTCTGAAGGTGTCGCTACATCAAACACTAAAACCGTCTGTTTTTTGAATTCTTGCTACTCTGAAGGTGTCGCTACATCTAACACTGAAACCGTCTGTTTTTGGAATTCTTGCTACTCTGAAGGTGTCGCCACATCAAACACTGAAACCGTCTGTTTTTGGAATTCTTGCTACTCTGAAGGTGTCGCTACATCAAACACTGAAACTGTCTGTTATTGGAATTCTTGCTACTCTGAAGGTGTCACTCTGAAGGTGTCGCCACATCAAACACTGAAACCGTCTGTTTTTGGAATTCTTGCTACTCTGAAGATGTCACTACATCAAACACTGAAACCGTCTGTTTTTGGAATTCTTGCTACTCTGAAGGTGTCGCCACATCAAACACTGAAACCGTCTGTTTTTGGAATTCTTGCTACTCTGAAGGTGTCGCTACATCAAACACTGAAACCGTCTGTTTTTGGAGTTCTTGCTACTCTGAAGGTGTCGCTACATTAAACACTGAAACCGTCTGTTTTTGGAATTCTTGCTACTCTGAAGGTGTCGCTACATCAAACACTAAAACCGTCTGTTTTTGGAATTCTTGCTACTCTGAAGGTGTCGCCACATCAAACACTGAAACCGTCTGTTTTTGGAATTCTTGCTACTCTGAAGGTGTCGCTACATCAAACACTGAAACCGTCTGTTTTTGGAATTCTTGCTACTCTGAAGGTGTCGCTACATCAAACACTGAAACTGTCTGTTATTGAAATTCTTGCTACTCTGAAGGTGTCGCCACATCAAACACTGAAACCGTCTGTTTTTGGAATTCTTGCTACTCTGAAGGTGTCGCTACATCAAACACTGAAACCGTCTGTTTTTGGAATTCTTGCTACTCTGAAGGTGTCGCTACATCAAACACTGAAACCGTCTGTTTTTGGAATTCTTGCTACACTGAAACCGTCTGTTTTTGGAATTCTTGCTACTCTGAAGATGTCGCTACATCAAACACTGAAACCGTCTGTTTTTGGAATTCTTGCTACTCTGAAGGTGTTGCCACATCAAACACTGAAACCGTCTGTTTTTGGAATTCTTGCTACTCTGAAGGTGTCGCTACATCAAACACTGAAACTGTCTGTTATTGGAATTCTTGTTACTCTGAAGGTGTCACTCTGAAGGTGTCGCCACATCAAACACTGAAACCGTCTGTTTTTGGAATTCTTGCTACTCTGAAGATGTCACTACATCAAACACTGAAACCGTCTGTTTTTGGAATTCTTGCTACTCTGAAGGTGTCGCCACATCAAACACTGAAACCGTCTGTTTTTGGAATTCTTGCTACTCTGAAGGTGTCGCTACATCAAACACTGAAACCGTCTGTTTTTGGAGTTCTTGCTACTCTGAAGGTGTCGCTACATCAAACACTGAAACCGTCTGTTTTTGGAATTCTTGCTACTCTGAAGGTGTCGCTACATCAAACACTAAAACCGTCTGTTTTTTGAATTCTTGCTACTCTGAAGGTGTCGCTACATCTAACACTGAAACCGTCTGTTTTTGGAATTCTTGCTACTCTGAAGGTGTCGCCACATCAAACACTGAAACCGTCTGTTTTTGGAATTCTTGCTACTCTGAAGGTGTCGCTACATCAAACACTGAAACTGTCTGTTATTGGAATTCTTGCTACTCTGACAGGGGTTTCAAAGTTTTTTATAATAGGAGGTACTTCTTAAATTTTAGGAGGTACCTAAAAAATTAGGTTGAGGGCCGTAAGGGGTCCAGGGGGCGGAAGCTCCTGAAATCTAGTATTTTGTGGACCAAAAAATGTACTTCAGAGATTGCAAAACATTAAGTGTTTTTGAAAGAAAAATCCCATTAATTTTAGACTTCAGATTTCACCAAGAGTGAAGACCATGCATAATGCCTGGATTTTCCCCCCCAATTTCTTTATTGAATATTTCAGTTTACAGACTTCAGCCAAGATTATTCATAGATAGTCTGCCATATTTTAAAAAAAACCAAAAGGACCATAAAGAGCTACGGTTCCGCAGCTAGGCTTGACCAAGCCATTGTTATCAAAGCTTAAACTTCTCAAAATTCTTTTGTTGGCTTTGTCCTTTTCTTTTTCACAATACCTTGGCTTGTGTGGTTTTTTTTTTACTTTATTACCAGTAATTAAACTCATCAAAGGTCATTGGCAGGATCAAGACATATAAGTGTCATAATTAAGGAACCCACGGACGTATATAGAATACGTCCTTGATGAAACATATAAATTTAATTTGCAATCATCAATCTTTAATAAAATTTTTATTTTTTTAATATATCAATACAAATATAATTAAACAAAAACAATATATATTGTTACTTTCACGACTTATGTGCAAAAAAAATGTTCAAACAAAAACGATTCGCGGGAAGACATTTATTAACATTTAAATCACAAAAGTTAAATTATTTTGGAAAAAAAAGGGGGGCCGGCGTTTTGACATTACAATGTAATTCGTATTTGAGCCATGTCCGGTCCTTTTTCAAGATTTCTAGTAATTTTCTATCCCTTATCTCCTCGTACCCCCTTTTAAAAATGTTTTTCAGCATACTTTCATTTCTGTGAACAACCGCGGTAGGGCCCCGTCAAAATATGTAAATAAGTTAGCCATAGGTTTTTATTTTTTTATACCGGAAGTTAAACAATATGGACGGAGTTAAGCAACAAGACAGTACGCCCCAGAATGATTCGACCCTGGGTTTTAAATGGATAAAAAATATCGCACAAAATATTGTGTAGTCATATATTCATAATACATAATGATCATGCTTATATTACTGGAGATTACACTAAATTGTGTTTGAACATAATTTGTAATCGGTCATTTTTTTATTTTGAAATGATGTCAGCTTTGTTCCGGTCCGAGTTTTACACAAGGATGAAAAGATATTGGGGCGAAAACATATCTATTTACCGCATGCGCAAACTGCTATTTACGATTCTAAGGTAAAGTTATTTTTAAAACAGGGAATAATATCCCATCAACTTGGTCGTGACGCAGTTGTTCGATTTGAATGCGAGAATTCAGCAATTGACGTGATCATTAATTTTTTAATGAAAAATATTCCACAAGCCTATCGACCATCGTACTTGTGGTTTTGACCACCGCTAATTTTGGGGGATTCAGTAATTTCTGCCGGTACTATACACGATCTCAGGCGGGTAAAAGTACCGGGTACCGGCCCACTTTGAAACCTCTGCTCTGAAGGTGTCGCCACATCAAACACTGAAACCGTCTGTTTTTGGAATTCTTGCTACTCTGAAGGTGTCGCTACATCAAACACTGAAACCGTCTGTTTTTGGAATTCTTGCTACTCTGAAGGTGTCGCTACATCAAACACTGAAACCGTCTGTTTTTGGAATTCTTGCTACACTGAAGGTGTCGCTACATCAAACACTGAAACCGTCTGTTTTTGGAATTCTTGCTACTCTGAAGATGTCACTACATCAAACACTGAAACCGTCTGTTTTTGGAATTCTTGCTACACTGAAGGTGTCGCTACATCAAACACTGAAACCGTCTGTTTTTGGAATTCTTGCTACTCTGAAGGTGTCGCTACATCAAACACTGAAACCATCTGTTTTTGGAATTCTTGCTACTCTGAAGGTGCCGCTACATCAAACACTGAAACCGTCTGTTTTTGGAATTCTTGCTACTCTGAAGGTGTCGCTACATCAAACACTGAAACCGTCTGTTTATGGAATTCTTGCTACTCTGAAGGTGTCGCTACATCAAACACTGAAACCGTCTGTTTTTGGAATTCTTGCTACTCTGAAGCTGTCACTACATCAAACACTGAAACCGTCTGTTTTTGGAATTCTTGCTACTCTGAAGGTGTCGCTACATCAAACACTGAAACCGTCTGTTTTTGGAATTCTTGCTACTCTGAAGATGTCACTACATCAAACACTGAAACCGTCTGTTTTTGGAATTCTTGCTACTCTGAAGGTGTCGCTACATCAAACACTGAAACCGTCTGTTTTTGGAATTCTTGCTACTCTGAAGGTGTCGCTACATCAAACACTGAAACCATCTGTTTTTGGAATTCTTGCTACTCTGAAGGTGCCGCTACATCAAACACTGAAACCGTCTGTTTTTGGAATTCTTGCTACTCTGAAGGTGTCGCTACATCAAACACTGAAACCGTCTGTTTATGGAATTCTTGCTACTCTGAAGGTGTCGCTACATCAAACACTGAAACCGTCTGTTTTTGGAATTCTTGCTACTCTGAAGCTGTCACTACATCAAACACTGAAACCGTCTTTTTTTGGAATTCTTGCTACTCTGAAGGTGTCGCTACATCAAACACTTTAATATTTAAATATTTAATTAATAAGATCATTATATCAATGCTTCAATTAAGAAATCCAATAAAGTTTTCTTGATGATAACTTACAGCTATCAAAATCCTGACATGGTAAACACCGAAGGCCATGCTGTTGATGCTATGGCAGCTTTTATAATTGATTTTTTACTTATAACTTCAAAATATTAACATAATTTGAATGGATTTGTATATTAGGGACTGCAAAGTTACTTCAAGTACACCCAATTAAGTTGAAAAGCACATGTAGAGAGATTATAACAGGACTGCAGAAAAAATTCGACTTAACCGAAATTGTGTTAAAACTGATTTTGTCATAACAAGATTGAACGGTACATTATAAATGTGTTGTATCTGTCTACAGGGGTTAGGATTAGGGTTATGGTGTTTAATGTCACATTCAACAATATTTTGTTATATTACACTTTACGTTTTTATTTTCCCTATTTGTCTTTGTTAGCGCAGCCGGTCACTATTTTCGTATACGGACCGGTAGTATATGGACCGTCCAGGTACCTTCATTATTTTAGATAAAAAGTATAATATAGCAAGTAGTTCATGTCACTTCGGGTCATTTATAATGGCAGTATATGAACCGGTCCGTCACCAAAAAAATATTATATGGACCTGAGAAGCTTCGGTCCATATAATATTTTTTTGGTGGTGGATCGGTCCATATACTGCCATATGACCCTCAGTGCCATGAACTATTTGCTATATATCGCGGCGGCCAGTTTTATTGGTGGACAAAACCGGAGTACCCAGAGAAAACCACTGACCTGCTGCAAGTCACTGACAAACTTTATCACATAATGTTGTATCGATTACACCTCCCCATGAGTTGGATTCGAACTCACAACTTTAGTGGTGAAGGGCACTGATTGTATAGGTAGTTGTAAATCCAGCTACCATACGATCACGACAACGATAGTCCCTTCTGTCTACAGTAATAAGTCATACCAGTCAATACAACTTCAGCACATAATATAAATAACTTCAAATTATTTCCGTCATTAAATTAATGTTGAACTAAACTATATCTTTGATGTAACAATCTTACTTGACCCTTTGTGTTTTTTGGTCGTCATTTAATTTCTCTTCAGGAACACATCTGCCGTCGTATAAAGCCATGGCTAAACTTGTAACCTTCTGTGTCGTAATCATTAATGGACTGAAAAATATTACATAACAAACACTCAGTGGTCTTAAATGTAGTGACCCACAAGTGGCAAAGTATCCTTTTTAATAAGAGATTTTGATAATTTTACATAGATATCTACACAACACGGCAAAAAATAGCCTGAAATAGTGCTAAAGTTGGCATTAAACACCAATCAATCAATCTACACATAGGATCAGTTTTGTTACTGAAGAAAAATAAATACATGACACATTTATAATTAATTACAGCAAAACCTGTATTAAGAGGTCACCTTTGGAGAAAACAAAGAAAAAGTGGTATTTTAAGACAGGTGACCTCTTAAAAGAGGTTCAATTCACTAAACTTTCAAATAGAGAGAGCTTGATCTGGCTACAAATCATCTGCTTAAAAAGATTTTATTCGGTTTTTTTTTGGGCTTTGGGTCCTATATCCAAATTATGTCACTGACCTAATTAACCTAATTCTACATAAAAATAATGTATGAAACATATTTTTTTACTCTGTAAACAATTTCAATATATACCTTGTAACATCCAATGTGTAGCCTCCATAATCATAATACTGTCTATACATGTGTGCTATACAGGCATACCCCATACCCGCTATAAAAACCAGGATGTGACTTTTGTGCTTTGGTGTGTACATCAGTAAAGCGTAGCACAGTGTACTCTGTGCTATAATATGCATAACTTGGCTGTAAATAGAAAATTAAAATGATTTAATACACAGGATAGCCATAATAAGCTACGATCATCTATACATGAGAGATGTAAATGATTTAATACACAGGATAGCCACAATCAGCTACGATCATCTATACATGAGAGATGTAAATAATTTAATACACAGGATAGCCACAATAAGCTACGATCATCTATACATGAGAGATGTAAATGATTTAATACACAGGATAGTTTATACATGAGAGATGTAAATGATTTAATACACAGGATAACCAAAATCAGCTACGATCGTCTATACATGAGAGATGTAAATGATTTAATACACAGGATAGCCACAATCAGCTACGATCATCTATACATGAGAGATGTAAATGATTTAATACACAGGATAGTTTATACATGAGAGATGTAAATGATTTAATACACAGGATAACCAAAATCAGCTACGATCGTCTATACATGAGAGATGTAAATGATTTAATACACAGGATAGCCAAAATCAGCTACGATCATCTATACATGAGAGATGTAAATGATTTAATACACAGGATAGCCAAAATCAGCTACGATCATCAATACATGAGAGATGTAAATGATTTAATACACAGGATAGCCACAATCAGCTACAATCATCTATACATGAGAGATGTAAATGATTTAATACACAGGATAGCCACAATCAGCTACGATCATCTATACATGAGAGATGTAAATGATTTAATACACAGGATAGCCACAATCAGCTACGATCATCTATACATGAGAGATGTAAATGATTTAATACACAGGATAGCCATAATAAGCTACGATCATCTATACATGAGAGATGTAAATGATTTAATACACAGGATAGCCACAATCAGCTACGATCATCTATACATGAGAGATGTAAATAATTTAATACACAGGATAGCCACAATAAGCTACGATCATCTATACATGAGAGATGTAAATGATTTAATACACAGGATAACCAAAATCAGCTACGATCGTCTATACATGAGAGATGTAAATGATTTAATACACAGGATAGCCACAATCAGCTACGATCATCTATACATGAGAGATGTAAATGATTTAATACACAGGATAGTTTATACATGAGAGATGTAAATGATTTAATACACAGGATAACCAAAATCAGCTACGATCGTCTATACATGAGAGATGTAAATGATTTAATACACAGGATAGCCAAAATCAGCTACGATCATCTATACATGAGAGATGTAAATGATTTAATACACAGGATAGCCAAAATCAGCTACGATCATCAATACATGAGAGATGTAAATGATTTAATACACAGGATAGCCACAATCAGCTACAATCATCTATACATGAGAGATGTAAATGATTTAATACACAGGATAGCCACAATCAGCTACGATCATCTATACATGAGAGATGTAAATGATTTAATACACAGGATAGCCAAAATCAGCTACGATCATCTATACATGAGAGATGTAAATGATTTAATACACAGGATAGCCATAATAAGCTACGATCATCTATACATGAGAGATGTAAATGATTTAATACACAGGATAGCCACAATCAGCTACGATCATCTATACATGAGAGATGTAAATAATTTAATACACAGGATAGCCACAATAAGCTACGATCATCTATACATGAGAGATGTAAATGATTTAATACACAGGATAGTTTATACATGAGAGATGTAAATGATTTAATACACAGGATAACCAAAATCAGCTACGATCGTCTATACATGAGAGATGTAAATGATTTAATACACAGGATAGCCACAATCAGCTACGATCATCTATACATGAGAGATGTAAATAATTTAATACACAGGATAGCCAAAATCAGCTACGATCATCAATACATGAGAGATGTAAATGATTTAATACACAGGATAGCCACAATCAGCTACAATCATCTATACATGAGAGATGTAAATGATTTAATACACAGGATAGCCACAATCAGCTACGATCATCTATACATGAGAGATGTAAATGATTTAATACACAGGATAGCCAAAATCAGCTACGATCATCTATACATGAGAGATGTAAATGATTTAATAAACAGGATAGCCACAATCAGCTACGATCATCTATACATGAGAGATGTAAATAATTTAATACACAGGATAGCCACAATAAGCTACGATCATCTATACATGAGAGATGTAAATGATTTAATACACAGGATAGTTTATACATGAGAGATGTAAATGATTTAATACACAGGATAACCAAAATCAGCTACGATCGTCTATACATGAGAGATGTAAATGATTTAATACACAGGATAGCCACAATCAGCTACGATCATCTATACATGAGAGATGTAAATGATTTAATACACAGGATAGCCAAAATCAGCTACGATCATCAATACATGAGAGATGTAAATGATTTAATACACAGGATAGCCACAATCAGATACAATCATCTATACATGAGAGATGTAAATGATTTAATACACAGGATAGCCACAATCAGCTACGATCATCTATACATGAGAGATGTAAATGATTTAATACACAGGATAGCCAAAATCAGCTACGATCATCTATACATGAGAGATGTAAATGATTTAATAAACAGGATAGCCACAATCAGCTACGATCATCTATACATGAGAGATGTAAATAATTTAATACACAGGATAGCCACAATAAGCTACGATCATCTATACATGAGAGATGTAAATGATTTAATACACAGGATAGTTTATACATGAGAGATGTAAATGATTTAATACACAGGATAGCCAAAATCAGCTACGATCATCTATACATGAGAAATGTAAATGATTTAATACACAGGATAGCCATAATAAGCTACGATCATCTATACATGAGAGATGTAAATGATTTAATACACAGGATAGCCACAATCAGCTACGATCATCTATACATGAGAGATGTAAATAATTTAATACACAGGATAGCCACAATAAGCTACGATCATCTATACATGAGAGATGTAAATGATTTAATACACAGGATAGTTTATACATGAGAGATGTAAATGATTTAATACACAGGATAACCAAAATCAGCTACGATCGTCTATACATGAGAGATGTAAATGATTTAATACACAGGATAGCCACAATCAGCTACGATCATCTATACATGAGAGATGTAAATAATTTAATACACAGGATAGCCAAAATCAGCTACGATCATCAATACATGA
Organism: Bathymodiolus brooksi; assembly: GCA_963680875.1. NCBI lineage: Eukaryota > Metazoa > Mollusca > Bivalvia > Mytilida > Modiolidae > Bathymodiolus > Bathymodiolus brooksi. Next base: position 94,754,749 of record OY804583.1, on the reverse strand, counting down.
GAGATGTAAATGATTTAATACACAGGATAGCCACAATCAGCTACAATCATCTATACATGAGAGATGTAAATGATTTAATACACAGGATAGCCACAATCAGCTACGATCATCTATACATGAGAGATGTAAATGATTTAATACACAGGATAGCCAAAATCAGCTACGATCATCTATACATGAGAGATGTAAATGATTTAATAAACAGGATAGCCACAATCAGCTACGATCATCTATACATGAGAGATGTAAATAATTTAATACACAGGATAGCCACAATAAGCTACGATCATCTATACATGAGAGATGTAAATGATTTAATACACAGGATAGTTTATACATGAGAGATGTAAATGATTTAATACACAGGATAACCAAAATCAGCTACGATCGTCTATACATGAGAGATGTAAATGATTTAATACACAGGATAGCCACAATCAGCTACGATCATCTATACATGAGAGATGTAAATGATTTAATACACAGGATAGCCAAAATCAGCTACGATCATCAATACATGAGAGATGTAAATGATTTAATACACAGGATAGCCACAATCAGATACAATCATCTATACATGAGAGATGTAAATGATTTAATACACAGGATAGCCACAATCAGCTACGATCATCTATACATGAGAGATGTAAATGATTTAATACACAGGATAGCCAAAATCAGCTACGATCATCTATACATGAGAGATGTAAATGATTTAATAAACAGGATAGCCACAATCAGCTACGATCATCTATACATGAGAGATGTAAATAATTTAATACACAGGATAGCCACAATAAGCTACGATCATCTATACATGAGAGATGTAAATGATTTAATACACAGGATAGTTTATATATGAGAGATGTAAATGATTTAATACACAGGATAGCCAAAATCAGCTACGATCATCTATACATGAGAGATGTATATGATTTAATACACAGGATAGCCACAATCAGCTACGATCATCTATACATGAGAGATGTAAATGATTTAATACACAGGATAGCCACAATCAGCTACGATCATCTATACATGAGAGATGTAAATGATTTAATACACGGGATAGCCACAATCAGCTACGATCATCTATACATGAGAGATGTAAATGATTTAATACACAGGATAGCCAAAATCAGCTACGATCATCTATACATGAGAGATGTAAATGATTTAATACACAGGATAGCCACAATCAGCTACGATCATCTATACATGAGAGATGTAAATGATTTAATACACAGGATAGCCACAATCAGCTACATCATCTATACATGAGAGATGTAAATAATGCAATACACAGGATAGCAACAATCAGCTACGATCATCTATACATGAGAGATGTAAATGATTTAATACACAGGATAGCCACAATCAGCTACGATGATCTATACATCTATACATGAGAGATGTAAATGATTTAATACACAGGATAGCCATAATCAGCTACGATGATCTATACATCTATACATGAGAGATGTAAATGATTTAATACACAGGATAGCCACAATCAGCTACGATCATCTATACATCTATACATGAGAGATGTAAATGATTTAATACACAGGATAGCCACAATCAGCTATGGTCATCTATACATGAGAGATGTAAATGATTCAATACACAGGATAGCCACAATCAGCTACGATCATCTATACATGAGAGATGTAAATGATTTAATACACAGGATAGCCACAATCAGCTACGATCATCTATACATGAGAGATGTAAATGATTTACTACACTGGATAGCCACAATCAGCTATGATCATCTATACATGAGAGATGTAAATGATTTAATACACAGGATAGCCACAATTAGCTACAATCATCTATACATGAGAGATGTAAAAGATTTAATACACAGGATAGCCACAATCAGCTACAGTCATCTATACATGAGAGATGTAAATGATTTAATATACAGGATAGCCACAATCAGTTACGATCATCTATACATGAGAGATGTAAATGATTTAATACACAGGATAGCCACAATCAGTTACGATCATCTATACATGAGAGATGTAAATGATTTAATACACAGGATAGCCACAATCAGCTACGGTCATCTATACATGAGAGATGTAAATGATTTAATACACAGGATAGCCACAATCAGCTACGATCATCTATACATGAGAGATGTAAATGATTTAATATACAGGATAGCCAAAATCAGCTACGATCATCTATACATGAGAGATGTAAATGATTTAATACACAGGATAGCCAAAATCAGCTACGATCATCTATACATGAGAGATGTAAATGATTTAATACACAGGATAGCCACAATCAGTTACGATCATCTATACATGAGAGATGTAAATGATTTAATACACAGGATAGCCACAATCAGCTACGGTCATCTATACGTGAGAGATGTAAATGATTTAATACACAGGATAGCCACAATCAGCTACGATCATCTATACATGAGAGATGTAAATGATTTAATATACAGGATAGCCAAAATCAGCTACGATCATCTATACATGAGAGATGTAAATGATTTAATACACAGGATAGCCAAAATCAGCTATGATCATCTATACATGAGAGATGTAAATGATTTAATACACAGGATAGCCACAATCAGCTACGATCATCTATACATGAAAGATGTAAATGATTTAATACACAGGATAGCCACAATCAGCTACGATCATCTATACATGAGAGATGTAAATGATTTAATACACAGGATAGCCATAATCAGCTACGGTCATCTATACATGAGAGATGTAAATGATTTAATACATAGGATAGCCACAATCAGCTACGATCATCTATACATGAGAGATGTAAATGATTTAATACACAGGATAGCCAAAATCAGCTACGATCATCTATACATGAGAGATGTAAATGATTTAATACACAGGATAGCCACAATCAGCTACGGTCATCTATACATGAGAGATGTAAATGATTTAATATACAGGATAGCCACAATCAGCTACGATCATCTATACATGAGAGATGTAAATGATTTAATACACAGGATAGCCACAATCAGCTACGATCATCTATACATGAGAGATGTAAATGATTTAATACACAGGATAGCCACAATCAGCTACGATCATCTATACATGAGAGATGTAAATGATTTAATACACAGGATTGTCACAATCAGCTACGATCATCTATACATGAGAGATGTAAATGATTTAATAGTTCCTGTTTTAATGCAACAATTAATAAGGAAATATACTGACTACCAAAAACTTTCAACTTTAAACCATTCTTATAATATAAATGGGTAATTTTCAAAAAAATGAAAATTTTGTGTGACATAGAGGGTGAAATTTCAAATTGGACAAATTGATATAATTTTGGTCGTAAAATAATGTCAATATGATATATTTTTCAGATTCAGTTGCTCAGTGCAATATATGAAGACAAAAAAAATCAACTTTTATTAGCAACAAAGTGTTAAAATGATAACAAATACAGACTTACTTCCTCAGAGGTATCATTTTCTTTTGGGTATGGTAAAAGACCTAAATGTATTTCCATTTGATAATGATATGAAATAGGCACATTTTGGTACCAAACTTTGTATATATCATGAGAAAACAGTTTCAGTATATCAAAGAAACACTATTTTTACTGTATATTTAAAAAAATCTGGTAATTAAAGTTTTCATACAAGCATAACAAATATGATCTAATGAGTCTTAATAGTTGTAAATCAATTATTTATATATGCCTAATAAATATAACAAAAGTTAAGTTAAGTTGATCATTGGTGGTATACACTAGAGGTAACCAAATGAAAATACTATCTATTTTTGTATGTTTTGTCACACTCCTGACACATTTTTCTAAAAGATAAATACACCAAATATCAAGCTAAATGCAATCATTGTTGGTCACAATAACTTTTTTAAGTAGTAGTACATAATCTATTTTGATTGAAAAAAGGTTTCCCTTGAATATATTTCATTTTTGCATTGTTATGATGTTATTTCAATCATATTTGATCATATTCTATGTAATACTATCATAATTATAAAAAATGACAACTCAATTTTCAATCATTTATACATCTTTTCAAGAGTATAGTGCTTATTGAGAATTAAATAATTCCCAGAGACAATTACAAGCAGTTTTATGGAGGCTATATGCTTACAAAATAATCTATTTCTTAAATAAAATTGTCACACTCCTGACTCCCTCTCGAAAATAAACCTGTCGAGCTGAAAATAATATAACCAACTTATTCTTTCCAAACTAAAATTCTATTTCTTCAATAGCTTATATTTCTTACAGTTAACAGTAAATATTAAAAGAAGATTCAAAATTATGTTTTTGCTTTTTCTAATGATTAGTGTGCAAAAATGGTTAAAATGGATTTGAAATTTATTAAAACTAGAAATAGATCATCTTTTCTTAGTATAAAATTACTTTTTAGTGGTTTTCAAATTAGTTTCCCCATGTTTCTCAATAACTTACTCTGCAAAAAAACTTTCCTACTGCAATTGCAATCGACATTTAATGTTTTTATTATGTCAGGAGTGTGACATATTACTGTTGAATGAAAAATTATTGATAAATTTTCAAAAATGCTATATCATAAGAATGAAAATGTTTTATGAAAGGCAAGATATATTAAAGTAAGTATTCTGTTTATCTAAAGCAACATACATCAATTTTTAATTTAGAAAAAATCCATATTTTGACATGTTTTAAGAAAATATAACCCTTTATCATCACTTATTATGAGAAAGGTGTCATGCAATATACAAAAATACTATAATTATTACTTATTGTTTATATGTAATTAAATTGAAAACATTGTGGAAATTTGTAGAAGCATGGTTTATTTTGTTTTTATTTAAAAGATATGCCTATTAAAAGTGTCACACTCCTGACATTAGTTATTTTGATTTCCTAGCTATGATATGTCATATATCAGAGCTATTCCCAACTTTTTTCTTTGATTGGGTCTGGAGCTCTTGGAAAATAAAGAAAATTGTGAACTATTAAAGCATACAACATAGTATTATATAACTAAGATAAAATGTCACACTCCTGACATTTTTTGTGTCTCTCCTTATGCAAGCCCAATTTTACAACTATCATATTCATCCAGTCTAATACTACTAAATTATTATAACTAATGTTTTTTTTACAACATATTTTGACTTTTCTGAACTAATTAGTCTCAACAATGAAAAAGTATTAAAGTTTAATTTGACATTTGTACAATTTTCCAAGTTAAATTTATTCACGTACACTATAAATTTAAAAAATAGAATAATTTTTTATTGCAAAATCATAGGGTCACAAAACATCTAGATATTTGAAGTAAAATGGTACGGAATTATAGAATACCATCTTTCTTTAATAGATTTTTTTTATCATCAAGGTAAGTTAAAGGCAATTTAAAGTTTGTCACGCTAAAACGTCACACTCCTGACAAATTTCACCAGTTTTTAGAGGATAACTTTTTAACCGGAAAAGCAATCTCCATGACACTTTACATGAAGATAACTGTTACCATTGTGCTTGTTTCAAGATATTTACCTTTCTTTCATATTATTTAATATTCAAATTATTCTCTGAAAATGAAAAGTCTTCATTTTTTTGAAAATCACCCAAATACTAGTTTTTAATGTTATGATACCATAGGGACGGTCATGGTCATGATAGCATGGTAGTTAGATTTACAACTACCTATGCAATCAGTGCCTATAACTACTAACGTTGTAAGATCGAATCCAGCTCATGGGGAAGTGTACTCTATAAAACATTATGTGGTAAAGTTTTTCAGTGACTTACGACAGTTCTGTGGTTTTCTCCAGTTTCCTCCACCAATAAAACTGACCACCATATGATATAACTGAAATATTGTTGAATGTGGCATTAAAAATAGTAAACCCCTTATTTACAATTTAGAATTTGATGGATGAGAAATATTGTATTACATAGATTAAAATATGACTTACAATTAAATGATGGCAGAAGAAGTTATTTAGATGTGTAGGTTAGGGTTGTGGTGTTTAACGCCACTTTCAACAATATTTCAGTCATATCATGACAGTCAGTTTAATTGGTGGAGGAATCCGGAGAAAACCATGCCACAAGTCAGTGACAAATTTTATCAGCTGAAATTGTATCAAGTATACCTCGCCATGAGCAGGATTCTATCTCTGATTGAATAGATGATTGTAAATCCAGCTACCACACGATCACGACGACCCATCGAAGATATATTGTAAAATAAGTTATTATAGACTTACTATCCAAAACAAAAATAAGAAAGAGTGAGTCCTGTTACTATCTGTACAACATGGCGTATATATGGTGACGTCGTCTTTGGTGATAGCTTAGTTCTATATATAACTCCAAACCATAATGAAAATAACTCACACACCAAGAAATTCAACTGAAAATTAAAATGAGATTCTTATTTACACAATAAAATGCTAGCAAAATATATAAAGTAAATAATCTAAAGAATTTTAGTACCACAGTCTGCTCCAAAAATCAGTCTAGTAAATATTGGTTCAGATTAGTAAATATTGGTTCAGGCTAGTAAAAATTGGTTCAGGCTAGTAAAAATTGGTTCAGGTTAGTAAATATTGGTTCAGGTTAGTAAATATTGGTTCAGGTTAGTAAATATTGGTTCAGGTTAGTAAATATTGGTTCAGGCTAGTAAAAATTGGTTCGGGTTAGTAAAAATTGGTTCAGGTTAGTAAATATTGGTTCAGGCTAGTAAAAATTGGTTCAGGTTAGTAAATATTGGTTCAGGCTAGTAAAAATTGGTTCAGGCTAGTGAAAATTGCATAAAATTTGCTTAATCAAATAGAACAATTCTTCTAAAATGCTGTTCAAGCTAGTTTGTCAAAATGTTTTTGGCACAGACTGAATGTCATGTGTTACAAGTTGTCAAAGTACTCATACATGTACATTCATCAGAATAAATAATATCTACATTTAACCATCAGATTCTACCTTCTTAACAAGTAGTCAGTTAACTAGGATCAATTGCATTGTACTGTCCATGTTCGTGATGCTGTCTTTCATTTTTATGACAGTGTGTTCTCATGGTTTTCTATGGGTACTCCGGTTTCCTCCACCAATAAAACTTACCGCCACTATATAACTGAAATATTGTTGAAAGTGACATTAAACACCATAACCCTAACGCTGTTATTGAGTGGAAGCGAATCTGTGTCAGTTTTTATTGCTTGTTCATATCTGTACTGCTGTCAACGTTGTAGATCCAATTATTAAGAAGGGAGGGTTGAAATCCCATTAAATGGTTTAACCCTGTCACATTTTTTGTGCCTGTCCAAAGTAAGGATTTAGATTTCTATTGTCAAATTTGTTTTTCTTGTCAAAGACTGATCTTTTTGGAATTATTCAAATTAAGAATGGATAATTAATAATTTAAAATAATTTCTATTGCATTGTAATCAGGGTTCACAAAATTGCATATGGGTTTGATGGTCCTAGTGAAAAAAATGTCAGCCCTCATTAATTTTCTATTGCAAAATACCAATCTTGTGTCAGTCCTTAGCAAAATCTGCCCAAATTTAGCTGGCATTTCGTGAACTCTGATTGTAATAAAATGTTGTCGATTTGATTTAATTTTAGGTGTTACAGTTAAAACGACTGGATCTTGTATTGTTTCTGTGATGTTCATTAATTTTTATAAAATTATTTGTCAAATAAGAGGGACATACATTACTAAAGATCTTGTGAGCATGATTAAGAATAAGCTGTAATTCTCATGAGCATGTAATTGTTTTTATTGACAGCATTTCGAATGTGTATAATATACAAAAACAATATATATACAGTCGTCCCCCTCTTATAAGGCCACACCTCTTAAAAGGCCATTCCTCTTATAAGGCCACACCTCTTATCAGGCAACACCTCTTACAAGGCCACACCTCTTATAAGGCCACTCCTCTTATAAGGCAACACCTCTTACAAGGCCACATCTCTTATAAGGCCACTCCTATTATTAGGCCACACCTCTTATAAGGCCACACCTTGTATAAGGCCACTCCTCTTACAAGGCCACACCTCTTATAAGGCCACACCTCTTACAAGGCCACACCTCTTATAAGGCCACTCCTCTTATAAGGTCACTCCTCTTATCAGGCCACACTTCTTACAAGGCCACACCTCTTATAAGGCCACTCCTCTTAAAAGGCCACTCCTCTTATAAGACCACTCCTCTTATAAGGCCACACCTCTTATCAGGCCACACCTCTTACAAGGCCACACCTCTTATAAGGCAACACCTCTTACAAGGCCACACCTCTTATAAGGCCACTCCTATTATTAGGCCACTCCTCTTATAAGGCAACACCTCGTATAAGGCCACTCCTCTTATAAGGCAACACCTCTTACAAGGCCACACCTCTTATAAGGCCACTCCTCTTATAAGGTCACTCCTCTTATCAGGCAACACCTCTTACAAGGCCACACCTCTTATAAGGCCACTCCTATTATTAGGCCACTCCTCTTATAAGGCCACACCTCATATAAGGCCACTCCTCTTACAAGGCCATACCTCTTATAATGCCACTCCTCTTATAAGGCAACACCTCTTACAAGGCCACACCTCTTATAAGGCCACTCCTCTTATAAGGTCACTCTTCTTATCAGGCAACACTTCTTACAAGGCCACACCTCTTATAAGGCCACTCCTCTTATTAGGCCACTCCTCTTATAAGGCCACTCCTCTTATGGGTGATTTTCAAAAAAATGAAGACTTTTCATTTTCAGACAATAATTTGAATATTAAATGATATGAAAGAAAGGTAAATATCTTAAAACAAGCACAATGGTAACAGTTATCGTCATGTAAAGTGTCATGGAGATTGCTCTTCCGCTTAAAAAGTTATCCTAAAAAAACTGGTCAAATTTGTCAGGAGTGTGACGTTTTAGCGTGACAAACTTTAAATTGCCTCAACTTACCTTGATGATAAAAAAAATATAGTAAAAAATATATTAAAGAAAGATGGTATTCTATAATTTCGTACCATTTTACCTCAAATATCTAGATGTTTTGTGACCCTATGATTATGGGACAAAAAATTATTCTATTTCTTAAATTGGTGTACGTGAATAAATTTAACTTGGAAAATTGTACAAATGTCAAATCAAACCTCAATAGTTTTTCATTGTTGAGACTAATTAGTTCAGAAAAGTCAAAATATGTTGTAAAAAAACATTAGTTATAATAATTTAGTAGTATTAGACTGGATGAATATGATAGTTGTAAAATTGGGCTTGCATAAGGAGAGACACAAAAAATGTCAGGAGTGTGACATTTTATCTTAGTTGTATAGTACTATGTTGAATGCTTTAATAGTTTACAATTTTCTTTATTTTCTAAAAGCTCCAGACCCAAGCAAAGAAAAAAGTTGGAAATAGCTCTGATATATGACATATCATAGCTAGGAAATCAAAATAACTAATGTCAGGAGTGTGACACTTTTAATAGGAATATCTTTTAAATAAAAATAAAATAAAAACATGCTTCTACAAACTTCCACAATGTTTTTAATTTAATCACATATAAACAATAATTAATAATTATAGTATTTTTGTATATTGTATGACACCTTTCTCATAATAAGTGATGATAAAGGGTTATATTTTCTTAAAACATGTCAAGATATGGATTTTTTCTAAATGAAAAATTGATGTATGTTGCTTTAGATAAACAGAATACTTACTTTAATATATCTTGCCTTTCATAAAACATTTTCATTCTTTTGATATAACATTTTTGAAAATTTATCGATAATTTTTCATTCAACAGTAATATGTCACACTCCTGACATAAAAACATTAAATGTCGATTGCAATTGCAGTAGGAAGTTTTTTTGCAGAGTAAATTATTGAGAAACATGGGGAAACTAATTTGAAAACCACTAAAAAGTAATTTTATACCAAGAAAAGATGATCTATTGCTAGTTTTAATAAATTTCAAATCCATTTTAGCCATTTTTGATGAGATAAATTCCTAAAGGGCAAATAATTTTGAATCTTCTTTTAATATTTACTGAACATAAACTGTAAGAAATATAAGCTTTTGAAGAAATATAACTTTTAGTTTGGCAAGAATAAGTTGGTTATATTATTTTCAGCTCGACAGGTTTATTTTCGAGAGGCAGTCAGGAGTATGACAATTTTATTTAAGAAATAGATTATTTTGTAAGCATATAGCCTCCATAAAACTGCTTGTAATTGCCTTGGGGAATTATTTAATTCTCAATAAGCACTTTACTCTTGAAAAGATGTATAAATGGTTGAAAATTGAGTTGTCATTTTTTATAATTATGATAGTATAACTTAGAATATGATAAAATATGATTGAAATAACATCATAACAATGCAAAAATGAAATCTATTCAAGGGAAACCTTTTTTCAGTCAAAATAGATTATGTACTACTACTTACAAAAGTTATTGTGACCAACAATGATTGCATTTAGCTTGATATTTGGTGTATTTATCTTTTAGAAAAATGTGTCAGGAGTGTGACAAAACATCAAAAAATGGACAGTATTTTCATTTGGTTACCTCTAGTTTATACCACCAATGATCAACTTAACTTAACTTTTGTTATATTTATTAGGCATATATAAATAATTGATTTACAACTATTAAGCCTCATTAGATCATATTTGTTATGCTTGTATGAAAACTTTAATTACCAGATTTCTTAAAATATACAGTAAAAAAGGTGTTTCTTTGATATACTGAAACTGTTTTCTCATGATATATACAAAGTTTGGTACCAAAATGTGCCTTTTTCATATCATTATCAAATGGAAATACATTTAGGTCTTTTACCATACCCAAAAGAAAATGATACCTCTGAGGAAGTAAGTCTGTATTAGTTATCATTTTAACACTTTGCTGCCAATAAAAGTTGAAAAAAATTTTTGTCTTCATATATTGCACTGAGCAACTGAATCTGAAAAATATACCAGCTTCTCCTGCATATGGTGTTTACATCTCGCAATTGATTCGCTATGCAAGGGCCAGTAGCAATTATTCTGATTTCCTGAAACGTCATCTTCATCTGAGAAACAGGCTACTGGACCAGGGCTATAAAAAGATTCGCCTTATTCGATCTCTTAAAAAGTTTATATTCCGATACCAATATCTTGTCGAAATATATTCCGTCTCTGCAGAAATAATTATAAGCGATGCATTTTCATATAGTGAAAATGTATAAAGATAAAGAAGTCCAAAATGTCAAGAATTTTTTTGTCAATGTGTGACGTAAAAGTATTTTTGACATTTACGTCACCGAATATGGTACTGCTTTGACAACTATTTTACCTATTTTGTTCCTGTATTTAAATACTGTTACAGTGACAGCCGGAACCTTTGAACCGTAATGAGAGCGGGAGGTTTGGCGCCTTAAAATCTGATTCAACCCACCATTTCTTTAGAAATGCCTGTACCAAGTCAGGGTCATTACGGTTTTCACAGTTTTCCGGTTGTTGACTGATTTTGTCTGTTTATATAATTATGAGTTTTGACTTTCCCTTTATAAGATTGTTCGGAGTTCGGTAATTTTGTTATTACCTTTATTGACATTATTTTACGACCAAAATTAGGTCAATTTGTCCAATTTGAAATTTCACCCTCTATGTCACACAAAGTCTTCATTTTTTTGAAAATCACCCTTATAAGGCCACTCCTCTTATAAGGCCACACCTCTTATAATGCCACTCCTCTTATAAGGCCACTCCTCTTAAAAGGCCACACCTCTTATAAGGCCACACCTCTTATAAGGCCACACCTCTTACAGGGCCACTCCTCTTATAAGGCCACACCTCTTATAAGGCCACTTCTCTTATAAGACCACTCCTTTTATAAGGCCACTTCTCTTACAAGGCCACACCTCTTGCCAAGACAGATTTCAGATGCACTTCGGTAGTAAAATATTACCAAGTTGTCCTACTAATGAGAGGCCACTCCTCTTATATATAAGGCCACTTTTTAACTGCAGAATGGGCGGTCTTATAAGAGAGGGGCTAAAATCACTATAGACATATAGACTATAAAATATGTATGTGTCATAATTACAATACTGTATATGATCTTAGGGGGAAAAACATCTTAATTTTCTGATTTGGTGTTTAACGCCACTTTCAGCAATATTTCAGCTATATCATGGCAACCAGTTTTAGTGGTGGAAGAAGCTGGAGTTTCCGGAGAGAACCACCGACCATGGGCAAGCAACTGGTAAACTTTATCACTTGCGGGTGCACCCTTTTTTGTAATTTACAAAGCAGGGCACGAACCCACGCCGAACTGGTGATTGGCTTGTATGAGTTGTTAGGTAATCCAACTACCTATCTCACTGAGCCACCCGGGCCCTTCTTAATTTTCTGAATACAATAGCCATGATAATAATCCCATGCTATTTAGTAAGTAACAACAATGTATTCTGGGTGAAAGCTGAATATCTAGTAAACTGTTTACAGCAAAATTTAGTACAATAAAATCGTTATTTGCAATAAGAAAAGAACTAATTTTCTTTAGAAATCTTGAATCTAGACCAATATACATGTATATGTAACTGGATGAAAACTATTGATTGCACTGAGACTTTTAAAACTCATTTGTAATTTGCCATCAAATTCTTATACAATTGTTGTATTAATTATTTCGCAGTAGAATAAAATAAATTACATTTGTATAGGTGTGATAAAGGTAGCAGTATTAAAAATTATATTTTGAAGTTACCTGTATTATGTAACATCTGCAATTTTAATTAATTAATTGACATTTTTTTCCATAAAATATGGTAAATATTATATATAAAAAAAGTATATTGATATTCAATATTACCAGAGGCTCTCAAGAGCCTGTATCGTTCACCTGGTTATAAAAAAAAACCAATTGGTCCTATGTAAAAACTATGTCCTGCAGTGGTAGTCATCTTGGAATTACGATCAACATAAAAAACACAAAGTTTGTAAAGGACCTTCCAAAGATTGATGCACAGTTTAGGTTCAATCAGTGCAATAGCTTCAGAGAAGAAGATATTTCTGTATTTTCCCGATATGGTCCTGTGTTAATACTATGACCTGTGGTGGCAGCCATCTTGGATTTCCGATCGGCATAAAAAACATAAAATTTGTAGAGGACCTTCCAATGATCATTCCTGGGCAGTTTGGTTTCAACTGTCCTAGTGGTTTCAGAGAAGAAGCGTTTTGAAACATTTTTCCCATAGGGTCCAATGTTAAACTAAGTCCTGCCGTAGCCGCCATTTTGAATTTCATATCGGAACAACAAAAAAAACAGTTTGTAGAGGACCATCCAATGAACATTCATGTACAGTTTGGCTTTAATAATATTTGTAGTTTCTGAGAAGAAGGCATTTGAACATTTTCCCATAGGGTCCAATGTTAATCTATGTCCTGCGGTGGCGGCCATCTTGGATTTCCGATCGACATAAAAAACATAAAATTTGTAGAGAACCTTCCAATGATCATTCCTGGGCAGTTTGGTTTCAACTGTCCTAGTGGTTTCAGAGAAGAAGCGTTTTGAAACATTTTCCCCATAGGGTCCAATGTTAAACTAAGTCCTGCCGTATCCGCCATTTTGAATTTCATATCGGAACAAAAAACCTAAAGTTTGTAGAGAACCATCCAATGAACATTCATGTACAGTTTGGCTTTAATAATATTTGTAGTTTCTGAGAAGAAGGCATTTGAACATTTTCCCATAGGGTCCAATGTTAATCTATGTATTGCGGTGGCGGCCATCTTGGATTTCCGATCGGCATAAAAAAAACATAAACTTTGTAGAGGACCTTCCAATGACTATTCCTGGGCAGTTTGGTTTCAATTGTCCTAGTGGTTTCAGAGAAGAAGCGTTTTGAAACATTTTTCCCATAGGGTCCAATGTTAAACTAAGTCCTGCAGTAGCCGCCATTTTGAATTTCATATCGGAACAATAAATGTATAGTTTGTAGAGGGCCATCCAATGAACATTCATGTACAGTTTGGCTTTAATAATATTTGTAGTTTCTGAGAAGAAGGCATTTGAACATTTTCCCATAGGGTCCAATGTTAATCTATGTATTGCAGTGGCGGCCATCTTGGATTTCCGATCGGCATAAAAAACATAAAATTTGTAGAGAACCTTCCAATGATCATTCCTGGGCAGTTTGGTTTCAACTGTCCTAGTGGTTTCAGAGAAGAAGCGTTTTGAAACATTTTTCCCATAGGGTCCAATGTTAAACTAAGTCCTGCGTAGCCGCCATTTTGAATTTCATATCGGAACAACAAAAAAAACAGTTTGTAGAGGACCATCCAATGAACATTCATGTACAGTTTGGCTTTAATAATATTTGTAGTTTCTGAGAAGAAGGCATTTGAACATTTTCCCATAGGGTCCAATGTTAATCTATGTCCTGCGGTGGCGGCCATCTTGGATTTCCGATCGGCATAAAAAACATAAAATTTGTAGAGAACCTTCCAATGATCATTCCTGGGCAGTTTGGTTTCAACTGTCCTAGTGGTTTCAGAGAAGAAGCGTTTTGAAACATTTTCCCCATAGGGTCCAATGTTAAACTAAGTCCTGCCGTAGCCGCCATTTTGAATTTCTTATCGGAACAAAAAACGTACAGTTTGTAGAGGACCATCCAATGAACATTCATGTACAGTTTGGCTTTAATAATATTTGTAGTTTCTGAGAAGAAGGCATTTGAACATTTTCCTATAGGGTCCAATGTTAATCTATGTATTGCGGTGGCGGCCATCTTGGATTTCCGATCGACATAAAAAACATAAAATTTGTAGAGGACCTTCCAATGATCATTCCTGGGCAGTTTGGTTTCAACTGTCCTAGTGGTTTCAGAGAAGAAGCATTTTGAAACATTTTTCCCATAGGGTCCAATGTTAAACTAAGTCCTGCAGTAGCCGCCATTTTGAATTTCATATCGGAACAAAAAACCTTGAGATTGTAGAGGATCGTCCAATGAACATTCATGTACAGTTTGGCTTTAATCATATTTGTAGTTTCTGAGAAGAAGGCATTTGAACATTTTCCCATAGGGTCCAATGTTAATCTATGTCCTGCGATGGTGGCCATCTTGGATTTCCGATCGGCATAAAAAACAGAAACTTGGTAATGGACATTCCAATGATCATTCATTTACAGTTTGGGTTCAGTCAGTTCATTAGTTTCAGAGAAGAAGATCTTTGATTTTCAGCCAATCAGAGCATATTATTGGCCCTGGCAGCCATATTGAATATCCGACTGGAACGAAAAACAGTAACTTTGTAGAGGACCATCCGAGGAACATTCCTGCTAAGTTTGGTTCCAATCGGCCCAGTGGTTTCGGAGAAGAAGCTTGAAATGTGAAAAGTTTACAGACGACAGACGACAGACAACAGACGACGGACGCCAAGTGATGGCAATAGTTCACATGGACCTTTGGTCCAGCTGAACTAATAATTATATGTAATGTTTCTTATATTTTCTTATTATAGGTGGTTATGGTGTTTAATGCCACTTTCAACAATATTTCTGTTATATCGTGGTGGTCAGCTTTGTTGGTTGGAGAAAACCGGAATACTCGTAGAAAACCATCAACCTGCCGCAAGTCACTTACAAACTTTATCACATAATGTTGTATCGAGTACACCTCACCATGACTGCCATGAGCAGGATTCGAACTCATAACTTTAGCAGTCCTCGAAATGAAAATTTGAATTTACTGGTCCGAATCAAATTCTTGTATTTATTATATATATATATCTAAATAAAAACTAAAAAAATTACTGGTCAGAACAAAGTTTTACTTCTCTTGGGCCGGACGACCAGTGTTCATCATGACTGCTTTAGTGGCGATAGGCACTGATTGTATAGGTTGTTGTAAATCCAATTACCATATGATCAACACGTACCACGACGGCACCCGTAATATAGGTAATTGAGAAAAAAAACCTATTTGTTTATACTAAAAGTTGCAAATATTCGATGTTTTATACTAATTGCAGTTGAAATTTTTCATAATATCATATGTAAATAGCCTAGAACGAAGGAAAATACGTTGCTGTTTGATTTTCTTACATCCCGTAAAGAATTCAATGTTGACCCCCGCAATATTCATACGACCTGACAGTGAATTCATTCGGGAAAGAGCTTGCGCATGTGTGAAATTGTTTGTTGATGAAGAAAATGTGCACAAATAAAATCGTGAAAGAACGAAAACATTGACGGATTCTACACGAAAACGACACAAAAAGGAGGATTCAGCAAGCTTTGTGTAAAAATTAAGAAAAGATGCTATACCAACCTACTCCATTTTTCAACACGTAAGCATAATTTAGTATCTTTTTTCGGCCGAATCGTATTTCGACAGTAGAATTGCATCGTAATTTTTTATATATTCTTTTTTTCGGGAGAAAACGCTAGGTGATATATCTCTTTTAAATTAGAGACTAAAATAATGAACTTCATGTCTGTTTTTTCTAAAAAAAATATAATCAAGAAACTCAAGTGTTGTCAATAATATGCAATACAATTTGTTTACAATTTTCCCTTTATCGGGCCCCTTTGGAGAGTTTGTTTTTGTTTTTATTGATTTCATCACGTAGTTCCGATTTTAAGTGTCATTCTTAGTTTTTCTTACTAAATATCATAATAAAAATATTAACTTATTACCCTGGGATCCAATTTCATAGATATATTTCTTAAATTATATTAATTATAACGAATTTACATGTAACATGCTTTCTCGGTATTTATAGCAGTTATCAGTGTTCGCCAAACTTCGGAACTGTAGCCGACTTATAATTAGGTCGTGTTAATGGCGATTCCACCAACAGACATTCAAATTCTTTTCACCAATTATGACATTATAACAGATTTCTTAAACCTGTCTTTTTGTTCAGAACATTTTATTAGTATAAAACATCAAATATTGGCAACTTTTAATATAAACAAATAAATTCAATTCTGACAGCCTGTAAGCAATGCCCCTGACTGTTCATGTTTCAGCATTTTATTTTACTGTCACAAAAATGTGACATAGAAGTTAAAGCTAATATTGCATTTATGATAACATGACTTCTCTAACAATTCATTAGGTTCAGAGGAGAATTTTTTTTTAATTTCAGCCAATCAGAAAAATGAATTGCCCATGGCGATCATGTTTTTTGTCCAATCGTATTGAAAAGAGGAAATCTTATAGAGGACCTTCCATAGATGCTTCCTATAAAATTTTGACTTATTTGGCCAAGTGGTTAGAGTAGAAAATATTTAGAAATTGACCAACCAGAAACAAGAATTGCCTGTGGTGGCCATGTTTGCTAACGGATCAAGACACAATGAGCAATATTTATAGAGGACCTTCCATTGATGCTTTCTATCAAGTTTTGGTTCATTTGGTCAAGTGGTTTCAGAGGGTAAGATTTTTAGAAATTGACCAACCAGAAACAAGAATTGTCTATGGCTTGTTATCAAATAGGAACAGAATGAGAAATCTTTATAGAGAACTTTCCATAGATGCTTCTTACATGTACCAAGTTTCTGTTCATTTGTCCAAGTGGTTTCAGAGGAGAAGATTCAAATGTGAAAAGTTAACTGATGACAAGTGATGTCAAAAACTGAAAAAGCAGCTCCAAGAGCCAAATATTTACAATGGGAGTTAAAAAAAACCACCAAAAAGTAGCCTCTACAGACACATTTCAGCGACAATGTCAATGGAGGTAAAATAAAAAAAAAGTAAATCTAAGAGTCAGAGCTACAAAATGTAAATCTCAATTACGAAAGTAGTAATTGTAGCATTTAATTGTGTCCTCTAGTTCATAGTGTACAGCAGACACTATTTCATATAGCACTCTCTATAAAATATTGTTCGAGGGGACACTTTAACATAGGGCACTATTATGTCTTACCCTAACCCTAACCCTATACTAGGACACAATTTCATAGCACCGGAAACTATTTCATATCGCAATATCTATAAAATATTGTCCGGAGGGACACTTTAACATAGGACACTATTAAATGTATGTCTTACACCATCTCGTTGAGATTAGGATTCCAAAGAAATTTTCTGTCTGTATCTTCATTCTAGGATGAAGATACAGACAGAAAATGTGTTCGGAATCCTAATCTCAACGAGATTACGAAAGTAGGAGAGCCAACTCTCAACTAATCTAAAAATAAGAAATCTCCCCCCCCCCCTTTTTTTTCAATAGACGATATTATTATTAAGCAGGCCAGACGTGTGCAAGAAGATTTTTGAACGTTATTCTTTATGATTTCTTCTTCTTCCCGGATACGAGTCGGACTCTGTAGTTACTGAGTGTGTGTGACTCGGTAACTTTTACTTTTAATTTCATCACACCTGATCAACGGGCAGCGGAATTATTGATGTCAACGGTTCTAAAAGCCGAGAGCCCATGTAGAAAGTCCCTGTTACTGTCATGACGTCAATCTTCTCTGTGTTACTTCTTTGTGATTCTGTTTGTAAATAAATCTCAAAATACTTATTCGCACATGATGTTGAATAAATATGGCGATGTAAACAGTCACTTAGATAGTAAATCAATTGATTATTTATATATTGTACATTGCACCCTGTGCTCTCTGTGCATGAATAGGTGACCAGTTAATTCTCGAAATAATGGGCTTGTTCGGATATCAACCATAGTCACCATCATACATGCGAGCACAAATACAGGCGAATCGTATGCAATGTACGGGAAGAAGTTTCGTTTTCTTACCAAATTTGTTATAAATTATAGCATCATGGTAAAACTTGACAAAAATTGAAGAAAGTATGATTGTAAAGGTGCGATTTTTGTTATCCATTATTCAACCTATTGTCTAATACCCGAACATAATCCATTAGAAAGTATAACTAAGAACATAATTTTCTTTATGAATGACAATGGCATACAATTTCCCCAAAATTTTGTATATATATATATATATTTAAGAATTGAATGCATTCTTTTGAAGTTTCATTGGGGTATGAAAGCGTTGACCGAAGTACATTTTCATGTTGAAAATGTAGTTCGATCAACGCGTTCATACCCCACTGAAACTTCAAAAGAATGCATTCAATTCTTATAATTATATTTAAATCACACCAAAATGTAATATGGTTGAATTTTTCGTTGTGAAATTTATTTGTGTTAGATTATTTGCTGTTGGAAATTACTACGCCATTGATTGTTTACATCTGACGTCGTCATGGAGGCACGTTCAAGTTCGGATTTGAGTTTCATTTGGATATGAAACATCACTTTTATAATCATGTGACCACTTCATAACCAATAATATTGTAACATTTCAATGAAAAACTGAAGTAATGTAATTATATATATATATATACGTTTTCAGAAATCGGTGATTACCTAGTTATCGTTCGTGGACGCTAGGTGGTGTTACTATCGTCCGCCATTACGAAAGTGTAACAATCGGTTGTTTACACTAGTTACGATTAATCAGTATTCATAATTGGATTGGATAAACACGCTTCCGTTAATATTTTATGGCTTATTCCCGTGATTTTGGCCGAATATTTCGAAATATGGATTATTGAATTGAACTTAAACGGTTATTATTTAAATTGTTCAGAATCACAAAGTTCAGGACCAGGTCGGACAAATCTACACGGTCATCAATATTATCAAAATTAAAGAATTAGCTAGTCATTTTGCCAGATGTGGGCTAACAGATCGGTCTGTAGCTATTCAGATTTTAACCTTGCTTATGTGGCAGAATTTCAATACAAAACGGGGTACGCAACAAAAAAAAAGGTCGGTATGGAAACCCTCAACACACATTTTTTTACTAACGGTATATATTTTGTACAAAAGAACTAAGTTCCCTTCGAATATTGTCTTCACTTCACAAAGTCGCATATTTTTATGATGTAGGGAGCACTTGTGCAATTGACCAAAAAATCAATCATTTGCACAATGATAGAGTAGCAAATATGTGGAGGAATAATGTTCCTTCCGTATGCGGTAGAGGATAACATAGAAAGGAAAAAAACTGAATTAAATGTTGTCTTAAATGAAAGTTTAAATAATATAAACAAAGGAAACAGGGACAAAGTGAGCAGTGTAGGAATTATTGTTTTTCATGTAGAAGCCGCATAAAATAATTAATAATTTACAAAGAGGCATCACCTTTCTGTAGATAAATCTTGAAATAAATCTTGATTCTGTAAGAAGTAAAAATGAACGACATGATGTCCTGCAACAAAATTCGGCGATTTTTTTTTCTTTTAGTTTTTTTGTCATTATAATTCAGTTATATATATTTTTATCATTTTTAACCCTTTGTGGGAAGGGGGTAGAGTTTAACTGTCATATTGCAAATCAAATACATTTAAGAATCAACCCAATACATAATTTTTTTTTTGTGTTTTAGTGATGTCTTTGCTATAACTTGTTATGCAATACACAGTTAACTATCAGTTATAATGATAGTTATCTTTCTACAATATGAATTTAACACCTTTGTTAGGGTGTCTCGAAAGTGAGTCCACAACAAAGAACAAGAGTCCAGATGAGTCCAGAAGCACAAAATGATATTTAAATGCATGGTTATGATTTCTATCAAATAAATTTCATATATATTTTATATATTACAGTGGCTTTTAAGGTCCTTACAGTGGAAATTGGGGAGAGACCAGAAATATTCGTTATCGGATGATTGTAAAAGGAATGTCAATTACGGGACCTGCATAAAATATCCGGATTTAGAGCAATGCCAATCACGTTTTAGTTTATTTAAATTTTTAATCAATGTTTCAACATTTTTAATTTCATAGATAACATCTTTATTTTTTTCAAAGCAAAGACATACTAGTGTATCTGTTCAAACTGACTTTGATGTTATTGTCTTTACTGTGATTGCTTATAAGAATATTTTTATCTCTAGCATGGATTGATTATATTATCAGCTGTCAAAATCTTGAACTTTTTCATCAAAGTTAATTTTGAAAAATATATATTCTAAGATTATATGTATAAAAAATTAACAAGAAAGAAAGAAAAAATGTGTATATTTTTATAAAACAAATGTCTTTTGTTAATAAAAATAACATAAAGTTTACCATTGCCCGATAACGAATATTTCTGGTCTCACCCCAATTTCCACTGTAAGGATCTTAAAAGCCACTGTAATTTATGAAATATATTTGAAATTTATTAAAAACGTATAAATTTATTTGATAGAAATCATAAAAATGCATTTTAATATCATTTTGTGCTTCTGGACTCTTGTTCTTTGTTGTGGACTCACTTTCGAGGTGCCGCCTTTGCTACAAAATGACACGACTGTCTATTCCCCTAAGTGCCAAAACCGGGAAGCATCGCATCGCTGTTGACACGGTCGACCTTCAGCAGACTACAAGTCTAGAAAGCGCTACCACTTCCTTAACACGTCAATATTAAATTTTAATTAATCTTCAAAAACATATAAAATTAAAGAATAAATCAATATAAAACTATGAAATCCTAGCAAAGAAATTTAAAAAAGAAGACAAATGGGGTGAAAAATGCCAGTCCGGTTCACGTATCTGAAACCTGGGAGCAAATAGTTATATTAGGTTCCTCGTGAAACTTTTTTTCAGATAAAGAAATTCAGATATTCAGATGTTTTAATTTGATAAAACTTAAATTCCTTTTCATCTTCACTACAGAAATTGACCGACAAAAAGTTTTAATTTGTTTTACAATTTAACAAACAAAAAATAAATAAAAATAAAACAGAATTGAAAAATGCACCTTAAGATGTCACATTCAAAGTTAAGTTATTTCTTATAAGTTAGGCACACTTTTTATCATTATTATTACTTCACTTTAAATCGTATAGTAATAATTTCAAAAAGCGTATATTATAATTTATATATTTACTTTTTAATTTCATACAAAATATTAATTTGATTACCCCTTTTTTCTTATGCTTGAAAAGCAACAAAAAAACAAAAAAGGAAAAAAAGTGCATGCAGTTTTTATCAAGTAGGATTTATACTGATTTTGTATGGGGAATATAACGGTAATTAAAAAAAAAATACATACCAGGTAATTTATTTGTTGTCATTATATCATTGTCATTATATCTCCGTTTACAAATCACTTAACAGCAGGTGTTATCATTGAATTTCAAGCCGAAATAACAGTATATTGTGACACCTGTACTAGAGAAACCATACATTTGCGTATCGATAAACCCCGAGAACATAATATTTTGACACTTTACTAATGGCGGACACACTCGGAAGTCGATAATGGCCGCGCCCATGTTTTTAAGAATAAAAAGGACTATAAATATGTCTGTGACAGACTGTGAGCCATGACTAATGGATGGGGTCATTGGTGAGGTCAATTACTTGTAGTATGACCACCTAGCAATTAAATCAATATATTTATATTTCATTCTATATTATAATACTATTATATGTTCAATATTTGATTGCAATATTTGAACTCTCACGAAGACCATTTATTTCTTAAGATGCGAACGATTAATTGATATTTAATCTGTTAGAAATAATCAGTTTTTTTTTTTTTTGTCTTATGAAGTATGGTCTCTTATCAATAGATTTTACCATTCATAGTTAGTAGTCAGTTCATGTCATGAAATATCAAGCCGTGTTGTCTCGTGCCTGAATAGTCTCCTGATTTATCACATAATTATTTGCATAATTTGTTCTTATGTTTGCTTTTTTATGTGATCTTATTTGCTTTTTTAGATGCTCTTATTTGCTTTTTATGTGCTCATATTTGATTTATCTGTGCTTGCCTATTTTAACAAATTGTATGTATGCTTGTATATATGTTATTAATCGGTTTGAAGAGTTTTATGTAGCTCATGTTATTTGTTAAATGTATATATGTGTCGACTTTAAATAAAATTTACTTTACTTTACTTTAACTATTTTACCTGGTTTACCTGGTTCCGAGGTCTGTTATATGGGCTAATTAGCCCCTTGGACCCTTCTTGATAGGTTGGTTTCTTCCTCCGGTCGGTAGACATCTGGTGAGAATTTTATCTCCAGATTTGTCCAGTGGTTGTTTAATTGCCTTTTGAAAGTGTTGACTGTTTTTGTTTCTATTACTTGTTTCGGTAAGCTATTCCACATATCCACTATTCTTTGTGAGAAACTGTATTTTCTGATATTTGTTCTGCTGTTCTTTTTATATATCTTCTGGTTGTGACCCGTAGTTGCAGTTCGCCTTATAGGAAAAATGTGCTCATGTTGTACTTTATCGATGTTATTAAGGATTTTGAAAGTTTCAACCATGTTGGCTCTCAGCTTTCTGTATTGAAGTGATGGCAATCCAAGATATTTCAGGCGTTCTGTGTAGCTCAGATGTTGTATATTTTTTACTAATTTGGTCGCTCTTCTATGTACATTTTCTATTGTATAGCTTCTTTTTTATATATCACAGACCATACATTGCTGCCATATTCTAGATATGGCCTTACTATGCTTTTGAATAATGTTAAAAACATTTCTGTATCCATGTAACTGAAACTTCTTTTAATCATTCAAAGTCTTTGGTTTGCTTTTTTTGTCTGTTGGTTGATATGTTGTTGAAATTTCAGCTTATCGTCAATTCATATTCCTAGATCTTTTTCTTCCGTTACTTGATTAATTTCATTTTCTCCCATTTTATACTTCGTGTTGGTGCATGCTTACATTTTGACTTAATGAATTTTAGGAGCCACTTATCTGACCAATGCACTAGGTTGTTTATATCATTCTGTAAACTATGCTGTTCTTCTTCCTTGTTTACTACTGCATACACTTTAGTGTCATCCGCGAATAATGTTGCTACATTCTGAACTACATCAGGTAAATCATTGATGTAAATTGTAAAAAGAATGGTTCTAGAACGCTTCCTTGAGGAATCCCACTTGTCACTGTTGTCCAGTCCGAGCCTGTACAATTTATAACAACTTTTTGTTTTCTGTTTGCCAGAAAGTCTCTGATCCACCCTAAAATATTTCCACATATGTCATAACTTTGTAGTTTATTGATGAGATGTTGGTGAGGTACCGTGTCGAAATCTTTTTGGAAGTCTAAATATATAGTATCTATTGCATTTCGATTGTCTAGTTGCTTTGTCCAATCATCTAGTACTTCTATTAATTGCGTTACACAAGATCTACCTTTTCTAAAACCATGTTGATGAGTAGTAAATAGATTATGTCTCTCCATGTGCATGGTCCAATATGCAATCTCTAATAATTTTTTCCATTGTCTTGCATACAATTGATGTTAAACTAATTGGTCGATAATTTTCCACTAAGTTTGTTGATCCTTTTTTATGAAGAGGTGTTACATTTGCTTCCTTTCAACTTTCTGACAATTTCATCGTTTCCATGGATATATAAAAAATGTTGCCAGTGGTATGGATATATTTTAGCAGTCTCATGTAAAAATAGTGGGTGCATTTGGTCTGGCCCTGACGATTTAGTGACTTTTAGCTTCTCCAGATGTTTTTTTACAGTTTCTGGGCTGAATTTGATCGTTGATAGTTTTTCGTCGGTTCTTTGATCGAGTGTTGGAGCGTTTTGACTATCTACTTCGACAGTGAAGACACTTTGAACAAAAATGTTCATTAATTATCGTTTGTGTTTCTTTCTCCTTTTTCATCTATTATACATGGAATATTCTCTTTTGTTTTAGTCTTTGATTGTATGAATTTCCAGACAATTTTACTATCTTCTTTCATATTGATGGCAATTGAGCGTTCATATTCATAAGTTATTGATAATTCATCTGCAAATCTCTTCCACAGAACATCGATATCTCCTTGAGCCAATTTTGATTCCTAATCTATATTACTGAGTTGTGTGTTGATTTCAGTATAATTTTCTTTAAGCATTATAAGCATTCATTTTCATAATATAATGTGGTTATTTTTGCGCATCCTTTTTTTATTATTTTATTATATCTGTATTATTGTTGGAGATCCAATGTTCAAGACGGTGTGATTTTTTTTACAAGACCTTTTAACGATAAGGGACGTTATAGTATTACATTCATATTTAGAACGTTTGGGTAGTTGACAAAAACTCCATATTTTTCGGAACTCCTCGAGACCAATCGAGAAAAGACAACAAGCTTTAATTTTTCAGTAAGCATAGAAAAGTTGATTCAGATAGAATTATAGATATTCAAATACACCCATTAACCCAATATAGATTTAACAAATACAGGTACAATTAAATGAAAACCACATTAGACTGTAAATAAAGTGTAGTCGACTCGAGATCAAAAACGTATATTATCCAGTCTACGAGTATCGTCACGGTATGTGTTTTCGTGCGTCATCTGTTTTCGTGGTATCCATTTTATTTTGATTTCCACAGCGCACGCATTATTTTTGACGTGTCTTCTGGTTTCTATTTATGGAACATAATCAATACGAAAGCTGACATCTGTAGCAAATGATCAAGTTTACTTTTAAAGACGTAAGTACCAAAAACTGAACCTACTTACTGAACCATACTTTTTGTAATGCCAAAAATGTACTTCATTTATAAAGTAGCTGGAAAAAAATCCAGAAGGGCTATATAAAATATAACTATGTCGTCTGCCTCTTAGACACCTGCTCTTCCTGTCATGTAACTCATGGGGTCACTGATCGTATTTGTAAACAAAAGAGCTGACTGAAATGTGCCTGTTTCTTATATAAAATACATGTACATGTCACTTTGCAGTGCATTGTGGTTTCAGCACTAAAAAAATGTCAAAAGTAAACACAATTTTGAAAGTGGTGATTTTCAAACATTCTGTTATTTTATTTAGATGTAGTATGATTTGGTAGATGGCCAGAACCATGAAATTTTAAAACCAGCCATTTCGGGATTTTATATTCGTTTCCATCCCGTATATCGGCCTTGTTTTTATTTGCCACGGAAACAGATACCGCCATTTTACTGACAACAAAAGTTGCCAGGTAATCGAGAGTATATTAAAATACAAGAATGGCTTTAAAAACAATCTTATGCACAAAGAAATATTTAACTAGCCATTCTTTGAAAATTCCAAACGTTATATGAATGGAGGGTTAACACTGTTAATTGCTATATCTGAAAATCGATAATAGCACGAAAACCGATAACACGATTGTAAGTGATTATTGTTTAATGCCAAAATGAACAATTTTCAAGCTACAGTCCATAGACATAATATAAGTATTCGTCACCCTCGATTTTATACTATATATTTCATATAAAACCACAAATTATTGTGAAGTCATTTCTATACGGATTTTGATAATTTTTGCACCAGAAGAAGCAGAAATATTTAAAGATTATTTCAAATATTTGTTTATTTTAGCATGATTTTCGGGTGCGTCTTTTTACCACAGAATACCACAGAACTCCACCGAACACCACAGAGCACTTAAAATTCTATTAAATTTGATTAAATATTTAAAAAAAAGCTATTTGATTAAATAGTTTAAATATATTATACTTTCACGAAAAGGGGGGGGGGGGGGCATGTACCTTGTAAGCGCAACTCCTCCTAAATGGCTTATTGGAATTTTGTGAAACTTTACACAGTTGTAGTACACTACCTGCAGATGTGCATGAAGGAATATGATTGCTGTCCAAAATTTAAAAGGGGAGATAATTCAACTTATACTTTTACGAAAAGGGGTGGCATATACCTTGTAAGTGCAACTCCTACTAAACTGCTTATTGAATTTTTATGAAACTTTACACAGTTGTAGTACACAACCTGCAGATGTGCATGAAGGAATACCGTTGCTGTCTAAAATTTAGAAGGGGAGATAATTCAACTTATACTTTCACGAAAAGGGAAGTCGTGTACCTTTTAAGCGCAACTCCTCCTAAACGGCTTATTTGAGTTTTGTGAAACTTTACACAGTTGTAGTACACTACCTGCAGATGTGCATGAAGGAATATGGTTGCTGTCCAAATTTGGAAGGGGAGATAATTCAACTTAAACTTTCACGAAAAGCGGGGGGGGGGGGGGGTGGGCATGTACCTTGTAAGCGCAACTCCTACTAAACTGCTTATTGAATTTTTATGAAACTTTACACAGTTGTAGTACACAAGCTGCAGATGTGCATGAAGGAATACCGTTGCTGTCTAAAATTTAGAAGGGGAGATAATTCAACTTATACTTTCACGAAAAGGAGGGTCGTGTACCTTGTAAGTGCAACTCCTCCTAAACGGCTTATTGGATTTTTGTGAAACTTTACACAGTTGTAGTACACTACCTGCAGATGTGCATGAAGGAATATGGTTGCTGTCCAAATTTGGAAGGGGAGATAATTCAACTTGTACTTTCACGAAAAGAAGGAGGGCATGTAACTTGTAAGCGCAACTCCTCCTAAACAGAGTATTGGATTTTTATGAAACTTTACACACTTGTAATACACTACCTGCAGATGTGCATGAAGGAATACCATTGCTGTCCAAAATTTGGAAGGGGAGATAATTTAACTTATACTCTGAAATATGTTCTGTATGGAGAGGTGGGCTTGTAAGTGCAACTCCTCCTAAACGGCTCATTGGATTTAAATGAAGCTTTACACAGTTGTAATACACTGCCTGCAGATGTGCATGAAGGAATATGGTTTGAACATCATAGTATTGCAAGCGGGGGGTATCACTCAGTGAGGTCACTCACAGTTCTAGTTTTCTTATGATTTAAAGACAATTTTTGTTTTCTGACGTCAAATTTGCTATATATTTAACCAAAATAAAATTGGAAAAATCAACATTTGTGTTTAAATAAACAGAAAACAAAAACCATGCAGACAAAAATTACTATCAGATAAGCAAATAAAATTCAAAGAATTCTGCATGTCATGAAATAAATTTCATAAACATCTGCCCAGAGATAGCTTTAAAATATTTTTTTGAAAAAAATGTGGTTTTATATGAAATGTATAGTAAAAATTCGAAGGTGACAAATACGTATGTCCATGGACTGTATGTCATGTCGAGAACAAGTTATATTTTAATGAGATGATGTCCGCTTGGTACTACATGTAGATTAACACGTCAAGATGGATTTGTACAGTGATGAGCTAGATTTTAAACGACAATGTGTTCTAAGTTTAAATGCTACCGTTCATTTCACCTTTCGGTCCAAGGCTACATTTTGTATTTCCACCTGTAACCTTAGTAGCCTATTCCAACATGTAGATTAATATAATAAATTTAACTTCTTATTATTACTGATGAAAAGTTTTCACTTGTCCAGGTTGTTTTTACAGTAGAACTTCTTTGTAATTGACTAATGATTAACGACAGTATACCAGTATTTGGAACAAGTTGGACCTTTTGCACGTTCGAATTCCAGATTTGATTCTAAAATTATACATTTTTGGATCTTATTATACAAATTATTTTCCTTGCGAATGGGGCCTGTTTTAGATCTAGCAAGAGCAATGTAAATGACAAAGAATTTGAGTATAATTTTCTCATAGTTTGTAGATATATGAACCTTGTAAAAAAATTGGAAGATAGTTTTATAACAAATACAAAATTCACAAGTTGTTACATTTTAAAATTTTGATCAGATTATGTACATTGTATATGTTATTTTCATTGAACTTTCCATGAAAGTGGACCACTTTGCACTCCTTTTTGTAAAGGGAAATAACTTCTGTAAATTTTAGAATGGAAGGTGGAAATGAGCAAATGGTCTATTTCAGGTTAACTTAGTACTATACCCTTTTTTGTACAATTGAATTTGATTAATTTTTGAGGGACCATCATGTTTGTGATCATATGGTAGTTGCATTTACATGTACAGTGACTTGTGACACATCAGTGGTTTTCTCTGGGTACTCCGGTTTCCTCCACCAATAAAACTGACCGCAACGATATAACTGAAATATTGTTGAAAGTGGAGTTAAGCACCATAAACCAAACGAAACCAAACCATTAATGTTTTATTACCATGGCGATGTGATCATTATTAATGGTATACAGAAAACTTACGGAAAATTTTTCATGACTACGATTGTTGTACCATATTTTCATTTTTCAGGATAAAGAGCTAGACAATAGAATGTTGAGAAGAAATCCAACAAGGATAGAAGTTAAACTTGATGATCTTGAGGAATTTAATCAAATGAAAAAGGATAAAGAACTTGAACAAGCCAAACAAAAACTTGGATCTAATGATTGTCACACGCCTACGCAGGACTCGTTAATGGACACGAGAACAAGAACTGAATTTATCCACGAACGTATAGGATACGATCCAAAACCACACCCACAACCATCACTCCAGGGAACTGTTAGATAGCAGATATCTTTTTTGTATGTTTATTGACAGATGAAAACAGTATTCAATATGACAGGTTCAGTTCCCATGACAATGGTATTTGAATATATTTGAAGAAAAGACCATCAATCAATGACAATTAAATATTGAAACATTATTATATTGTATTCATGATCATGAACCAAAAAAGTGTGTTAAAATTTGTGGTGAATGTGAATGTGACAAATATAACTTTCAATATTTGAATGCAATACAAGTTTAAAGCTTAAAAATATATGATATATAGTAAAAATAATACCTTTTAGATTTGAAAAGGGTAATGATGTGCATATAATTGAGTGAGTGCATTCGACTCCAGTTCAGAAACCTATATCGAGTGAGCGAGTTAATATTGTATTACTCCAAATGAGCAATTTTTCAGCAATATCATGCAGGGCCGTCTTTACAGCATCATAGGCCCACGGGCAAAGCAGTGCACTGAGGCTCATACCTGCACAACCACTCACAGGAAAACAAACTGTAAATGTCGATAAAATTAAACATATATTTTTTTCTGTTGGTACATCCAACAAAATCAGTGTTTAAATATTAAAAAAAACATACTGTATACAACATACATAGATTAGCATGGGGCCCTATGCTAATGGGGTCTCGGGCAATTGCCCAGCGTGCCCATGTGTTAATATGGCACTGATATCATGGAGAGAACAAGTTACATTTTAATGAGATTATGTTCACTTTGTACAAGACTCTTTTCTGGATTTGTATGGTGCCTGCACACTGAAACAACAGTCCGTGGAAAAACATGTTGCTCCACTCTGATACGTTATCCTGATTTCGAGCCAACTTATTTTTTTTTGGTTTTTTTTTTTGCTCTTGTTCCTTAGTGCTGCATGCCGGGAAGCAACCACATCCAGTTTTATTGTATTTGGTTTGACCCGACCGAGACTCGATCCCGTGATCCAAAGCACTTGACGCGAGCACTCCAAACATTACACCACCGATGAGGTTTATACTAGATTGAAAATAAGAGCATACATGTATATTTAGCAATTTAACCAACACCACAATCAACACAAACCATTTCTGGTGGCAAATCTCAAACTGCAGAAGACAGAACTAAAGTTGTGAGTTTTATCAACGACTATGGCAAAGTGAATGCAATACAAAGTTGATTCATGGTAAAATAATTTTCTGCATGTACAGGTACTTCTGTTTCCCCCGTCAATATTGAATAAAACTGACCGTCACGATATAACTGAAATATTGTTGAAAGTGGTATTAAACACCATGACCATAAACCCGGACCATCCATCAATTAAACTGATCTCCACAATACTAATATAGCTGAAAGTGATGTTAAATACCAATGAAGTTGACCCTCATATGAAACAGAATGTCAACATATTTCATTTGATCCTTTAAGGTTTTGTGTTGATAGCATATCGGATACTATCTTTGCTGTAAGTATAATCACCTGGAGGAGTAACAGAGGTGTGACTCTTTTGTAGCAGGAACTTATAGCTCCTGAGTTCATCCCCGATTTTTAATGAGGTTCGTGTTGCTCAATCTTTAGGTTTCTTTGTAGTAATTTGTTGACAATTGTTTGTGTCTTCTTCCCGTTTTATTTTGGTCATTATAGTGTCTGACCTTCTCTGAATTACGGCTTCCGATTACTTCTTTGACATCTTCAACGTTTCTTTGTATACCTTACGATAACAGGAACTCCAAGTCTGCATTGATGTAATTATGCAAACCGTACAGTTTTGGGATAAATTGATAAGATTGATTTTTAGCTCACCTAACCCAAAGGATCATATGAGGTATTGTCATCACTTGCCGTCCGTCATCGTCTGTGGTCGTTCGTCCGAGTCGTCGTCATCTGTAAACTTTTATATTTTAATCTTCTCTTAAATTACTGGGCCAATTGGAACCAAACTGGGTAGAATGTTCATTGGATGGTCCTCTAAAAAGTGCATGTTTTTTTTATGTTGATCGGAATTACACAAAAGGAACAGCATGCCCACAGGTCTCAAAAAGATATAACTGAAATATTGTTGAAAGTGGTGTTAAACACGATAAACCCCACCACCCTTATCTAAAGTCAGAATGTGATCAAATGTTAATGTTGCCTGTGTTGTAGAGTATCACAACGTTTGTGGTGATGGGTACTAATTTCACAGGTAGTGATATAGGGATCATAAAGTACTTTCTTCAATCCGAAAATTCCTCCTAAGCAGCTTGATAGAAAACAAGCAAACTCACCAATTCTAGTACAGTAAGGTTATACTGGGCATGAACACCATGGAGTTATTGACCTGTTATTTTATTATTTTTTTAAATAAATCTTATCTGTATTAGGTTTATGGTGGTTAACGCCACTTTCAACAATATTTCAGTTATATCGTGGTGGTCAGTTTTATTGGTGGAGGAAACCGGAGTACCTGGAGAAAACTTCCAACCTGTCACAAGTCACTGACAAACTTTAACACATAATGTTGTATTGAGTAAACCTCGCCATAAATGGGAATCGAACTCACAACTGTATTGGGTGATAGGAACTGATTGCACAGGTAGCTATAAATCC
Source organism: Bathymodiolus brooksi (assembly GCA_963680875.1). Taxonomy (NCBI): domain Eukaryota; kingdom Metazoa; phylum Mollusca; class Bivalvia; order Mytilida; family Modiolidae; genus Bathymodiolus; species Bathymodiolus brooksi. Next base: position 94,722,885 of record OY804583.1, on the reverse strand, counting down.
AACTACCACATTGCCACAAAGAACCCGATTCTCTCTTGATAACTGGAGCTGAATACATATATAAACAAGATTCTACTCAAAATGGACTACATACTATCACAATAAATGAAAGACAACATATAAACATAAGGAGTACAATATTAGGCCAACCATTGCTCATAGTTCACTGACTACTAGCTTGAAGACATCTTTAAAAACTTTAATTACAATTATCTTCATTTTAAATATAGAAATCTCTATCTATCTTATTTACTTAAGATATACAATATAGATACAGTATCTGTATTACATCAGAAACATATTTGTTCTGTGTGTCCGATTACTTATGTATTATGAAAAAGATACTTGTATTAAGATTGCAGAATTTGATATATATTTTTAGATATTGATGTCTATATATATCTACACATATGTCACTGTTATCTCACGTTATCTGTGTCACAAAAGACCACAGATATATTCACTTGTCGTAAACACTGCCCAGTTCTTTCCTCATTCATGACTTATCGCCGGGTTTGTAACTAGATTAACACGACGGGTGCCACTAGTGGAGCAAGAATTCTTCACCTTCCAGAGCACCTGAGATCGTGTCAGGTTTCAAGTGGTGTTCGTGTTACTCGATCTTTAGTATTACATGTATGTTTTGTAGATCGTTGTTTGTACTTTTTTCTTTTGGCCATATTGTGTTGTCTGTCCTTTGATTTACAGATTCTGATTACCCCTTGGTATCGTCAAACTCTTCTTAGGTGTATTATTGTGGTTGTGTCGAGACATATACAATATTTGTACACCGAGAGATGTCGCCTCTCCAATTTAACATGCGGGTAGCACTGATGAGATCTAGAGTTGTCACGAGGTTAAGCATATCAAATGATCAAGAAGATAATGTAGAATATGTATATTTTAGTTAGATATAACAAATTCATTCAAAATATACGTAAAGCAACCCAAAAAGTATTCATTCTAATTCATGTAAGGTGCTTAGCAACGGCTGGTCAACATGGACGAAGGAAATTAATTTATGATGTGTTCATACCACGATATAGCTGAAATACTGTTAAAGTTGGCATTAAGCACTAATTAATTTGTCTATCTAATATGTTTGATGCCCCGATATAGCTGAAATAGGGGTAAAGTTGGCGTAAAACACTATTCTATCAATCGACCAATAAACCTGGACGATGATCTCATCCTCTATATATATGGGGCCTCTGGTTTAGGTGTACTCCTGGGAGTAAGTTTAAAGACCAACATCTTGCAATCTTATAATCCACTGAAAATCAATGAGCTTTTTCTTAATTTAAATTGATAACAAATACAAATACATGTACATGTATAATAGTATTCAAAATGACAGAACGACAAACAACGATCTACAAAAAATTACGCAGAAAACTAAAGATCAAGCAAAACGAATCCCACTAAAAACCAGGGTTTAACCCAAGTGCTCCGGAAGGATAAACAGTTCCTGAACCACTAGTGACACCTGTCGTGTTACTCCAGTTACAAACACGGTGATGAGACATGAACGAGGAAAGGACTGGGAAGTGCTTACGACAAGTGAAACATATCCGTGGTCATTTGTGATACAGATATTTCGTAACGGTTAACCAAGTCATGGTGGCGACCGTACAACTTTCGAAGCAATGACTTCAACTTAGCAAAATAGGAACCCTTGGTTCAGTAACTTCCTTGTTAGCAGCAACCCTCTATCAAGGAAATCCTGATAGGAACGACATGCTCTGGAATATAGGATCAAATGAGAGATATATACTTCATATGCAGGTGCTGCTGAAATATTGCTACACATAAATGGAAAGTTCACAATGGGAAAATTGAAATCATCTCTTTTGTCGTAAAGTTTCGCTCTTAACCTACCCTCACTGTCAATTTTGAGTTGTAGGCCAAGGTATGAAGCAGACTTATCTGTATCTGTGGTATCCATTATTTCAAGCTCAATGGAATAGAAGTGATCAACAAAATCACCAAACTTACAAACTTACAAATACTTAGTGAAAGGACATCATCTATATAGTGGAACGTGAAATTAACGGACCGGGCTAGCTTCTTTTCGTTTTTCTTGAGAAGCACCTGTCTAATGTCTGATTTTTACGAAAAAGGAACAAGTCGGCGAGAAGAGTAGCACAATTTGTATCCATAGGTATGCCGACTGTCTGTTGAAAAACACGTCCACCAAATATAGCAAATATGTTGTCAATCAAAAACTCTCATTCTATCTCTGTTAGAGTTTTGTTGTAAATATCAACTGTTTTGAACAAACTTCAAAAGCCCTCCCCCATGAAAAATAATATATAAACAGCCAACGGATATACATTGTATTTTTAGAATGGTTTCAAGAACGAGTTGACTACTACCGTTATTTCACGAGAGAACGTTTAAACAGTGATGGTTAACAATTCCACCAATATCAACTAAAACGAACAAACACATTTCATCTAAAATCATTGAACACAAAAAGACCACGACATATGACGTTAGAAATCCAGGTCATAGTCTGGCACAGGCACAACAATGTGGCGGTGCTTAACCGGGTAATATGATCCCAACCCTTTATTCAACTTTGGTTTACTTTCATTAATGTCACTTCACTAAATGTACTTAAGTTGTGTACATCATTCAGTACTGCTCAAATATTAATTCAATCTCAACTGCCAGACTGTCGTGGGTTTTAAGAGCTTAATTGTAGCTCATGCTATTTGCTAAATATATATACAGTCAACCCTGCCCTTACAGTCACCTCTATTAAGCAGTATTAAAAGGTCACCTTTTTCTCCTCCTGTCATAGAGAACTTCATATAAATTGAACCTCTTTTAAGAGGTCACCTGTATTATATGACCACTTTTTCTTTTTCCCAAAGGTGACCTCTTATACAGGTTAGACTGTATGTGCCGACTTTAAATACAATTTACTTTACTTTACTGTAATGGAAGTTCGCACAGAAATCTTTTTTCGTGAGCGCATACCGATTGTTTTATTATTGAAAATCCTAATGAAAACTTTACACGTCCGCATATTTTGTCAGGGTTATCTGGGAAAAGTACTGTTGATGAAGGAAGACTGTATACATTTTCAAATGTTTCTCCTGTTAACCAAACTTGCTTCTTCAATCCTATCCAATATGGAACTGTTGTACCTGTTGAAATATATTTATATTAAATAGGTTAGGGTAATGGTGTTTAATGCCACTTTCACCAATATTTCAGTTATATCATGGTGGTCAGTTTTATTGGTGGATGAAACTGAAGTACCCGGAGAAAAGTATCGACCTGCCGCAAGTCACCGACAAACTTTATAACATAATGGTGTATCGAGTACACCTCGCCTGAGTGGGATTCGAACTCACAACGTTAATGGTGATAGACACTGATTGCATAGGTAGTTATAAATCCAACTACCATACGATCACGACCATCTATATTGGATATATCAACACCTTCAACAAAATAGCATAATCCTAATGTCATCGGTGTGAAAAAAATCTACGATCGTTATCACGAACTGGTTGACTGTTTTTCAGATGGCGACGCATCTTCTCCCTATTACCTCTGTCTCCCACAATAATTTTAACTGGTTTGACTATGATTAACACGGCGGGTGTCTGATATGAAACAGGACCTGTCTACCATTCGCGAGCACCAGAGTTCAACCCGTTTTTTTCTTGGTGGGATCCGTGTTTCTCACCTTTTTAGTTTTTTGGTTTGTCTTCGACATGTGTCTTGTGCGCATGGTGCTTGTGTCTGTGGATTGTTCATTCGGTTTTCTCTAACGTTTATTTCTTAAGAAGAATTGATGATTAAGATAAACAATGTACAGTTACAGAACCTGCCTATTATACTTACAATTGATATACTTCGAGACAAACTCCCACCTCTTGAGTGTTGTTATGGTAACTAAATCGCCATTATCAACAAGACAACGTGCTCGGGCATCATCCCAAGAGAGAATTACATCATACACTTTGATACAGGTATTTGTGGCGGCGTCAAAATCATATCCTAGGACGCATCCTAAATATTAGATTACTATCATTAAAGCAGGAAGTTGTCGTGGGGACTATTACGTCAACACCTTACCAATCTGGGTCACAAATGACCACGGGTATGTTCCGTTTGACACAATCATAATCCGGTCATTTCCTCATTGATGAATTATCACCGGGTTTGCAACAAAGTAAAACGACAGTTTCAGTAGTGGAGCTGGAATTGCATATCCTTCCGGAGCACATGATTTTACTCACGGTCTTAGGTGGAGTTCGTGTTGGTCGATCTTTAGTTTTCTTGCAACAAACGGAACACATCCGTAGTCATTTGTGACACATATACCCCTTAATGGTTAACCAAGTCACGATGGCGACCATAACACTTTCGAAGTGCATGATTACTTCATTTTAACCACTAGGAACCCTTGGTTCAGTAGCTTCCTTGTTAGCATCAACCCTCTATCATGGAAATCCTGATACGAACCACAAGCTCTGGAATATCGGACAAACTGAGAGATATAAATGTTGGCAATATCATCCAATGAAATGCAAGTAAACCGTATTATGCAAATCAAATGGAATTATAAATAATATAATTCAAAGTAATCATTAACACCCAACAACATTAACTCATGCAAGAAAGCCGTGAACAACATTAACTCATGCAAGAAAGTCGTAAACAACATTAACTCATGCATGAAAGTCGTGAATAACATTAACTCGTGCAAGAAAGTCGTGAGCAACATTAACTCATGCAAGAAAGCCGTGAACAACATTAACTCATGCAAGAAAGTCGTGAACAACATTAACTCATACAAGAAAGCCGTGAACAACATTAACTCATGCATGAAAGCCGTGAACAACATTAACTCATGCAAGAAAGTCGTGAACAACATTGACTCATTCAAGAAAGTCGTGAACAACATTAACTCATACAAGAAAGTCGTGAACAACATTAACTCATGCAAGAAAGTCGTGAACAACATTAACTTATACAAGAAAGTCGTGAACAACATTAACTCATACAAGAAAGCCGTGAACAACATTAACTCATGCAAGAAAGTCGTGAACAACATTGACTCATTCAAGAAAGTCGTGAATAACATTAACTCATACAAGAAAGTCGTGAACAACATTAACTCATGCAAGAAAGTCGTGAACAACATTAACTCATGCAAGAAAGTCGTGAACAACATTAACTCATACAAGAAAGTCGTGAACAACATTAACTCATAGAAGAAAGCCGTGAACAACATTAACTCATGCAAGAAAGTCGTGAACAACATTGACTCATTCAAGAAAGTCGTGAATAACATTAACTCATACAAGAAAGCCATGAACAACATTAACTCATGCAATGATGCCATGGGCAACATTAGCTCATGAACGAAAGTCGTGAATTAGGAAAACAAAAGGAAGACAATTTTCTTGTCTAACACGCATTAGTTGGCAAAAACATTTGCACATCTTCGACTTGATTCTAAAATTATTGAAGTTATTTCCCTTTAAGGATGGTTAACGCTGCCATGCACAGTTCAATGGAAATAACATTTATTTCCCCTTTAATCAGTACAAAATGTTAATGCTGTAGCAACTTGTGAACTTTCTAGTTGCAATGACAAATTTTCCCATGATTGTTGACAAGGTACAAATATCTACAAATTATAAGGAAAGCATATTCAAATTCTCTGTTCGTTTCATTGCTCTTGACAGAACGGGTACCATTTTGCCCGTCGAAAGGGAAACAAATCCTATTAAGAACTTACTAAAATGTATAACATGAAAATGAAATCGGGAAAGCACAAATATCTATTGTTAACAGAAGGTTAGTGTTATGGTGTTTAACGCCACTTTCAACAATATTTCAGTTATATCGTGGTGGTCAGTATTATTGGTGGAGGAAACCTGAGAACACGGAGAAAACCACCGACCTGTCGTAAGTCACTGACAAACTTTATCATCATATTGTTATATCGAGTACATCTCGCCGTGAACGGGGTTCGAACGCACACCTTTGGTGGTAATAGGCACTGATTACACAGGTAGTTGTAAAGCCAACTACAATACGATCACGACCACGACACCCCTTCTATTGTTAACAAAAGCTACATACATGTATATGGTTAATGTATATTATTAATATATACCTTCATTTGAGCTTAAAAATAAACGTTGTCCAGTAGATATATAAACAGATCCATTGTTCTGTATGCCTTGTAACATGTTCTGTATGTCATGCAACATAATACATTCTTCTTGTACTGCATCATATACAAATCTTGCACATCCGGTTTTGTCTACGTCACAGTATGTCGCACACGATATTAAAGATGGCGCCGATACATTGACGTACATTCTCTGTTCATACGGACAATATTCTTCTGATTTCCTAAAAACTTGAAAACCTAAAGCAATGGCGACAAATCCGACGAATAGTATATGCATATCTGTTGTTATATGCACATTGTATACTGTATAGGCGCTTTGTATCCTGTATAGGCTCTTTGTATCCTGTGGCTCTTTGTTTCCTGTGGCGCTTTGTTACTCACAAAGACTTTTTAAAATAGTTGGCTTTGTGCCTAATTGATGAAAGTAATTCCAGACACGCTTCGTGAGCACCAAATTAGATATATACGCGTGTATTCACTGGACTAATTTGACAAATAAAGTCAACCTTTCGACTTTGAGCGTACCTGCTGAAGATTATTCCAGAAACGCGTCGTGCGCACTATACTTGATTTCTACGTTTTTATTATATACGTGTTTTTTTCGGCACTAAATAGTTGATTGGTCCAATATGATAATAAACTAATGTGCACTGTTAATATACATTGTATTAGAAGCACCATGACATGATTCCATTATGCATGTATTACCGGTACAAACACAAAAGCAAACGTATAGCTTCAACCCTAAATACAACCTGATCATCATTGAATTTGAATAGTTCATTGTACAGTGAATAATGTCAGGTCTTGTGGAATGTCTTAGATACTACCACAAAGAACACTACATGAAATTTTATAATTTATTTGCATAGCGTAATATCGAAATTAAGACCATTGTAAAAAAATTAATCCGTTGAGGTTTCTAAGTACGTAGTCTTTTGCAAGCGACATGTGGGATTATAAAGGGAAAAAGTTAAAAACCATAATTTTCTACAGTTGTCATCTTGAATACGTAAGTTCAATAGATTTTTGATATGTTGCTCTTAGATTTACATATAATGCTAGCGCGTATCATGTATTATTTATTTGTTTATGCTCATCATTAAGCTATATTAAATGTTAAATGAATAATTAATGTAACCCACAGTTTGCACCAAGCGAGGTGAACTCGATACAACATTATGTGATCCAGTTTGTCAGTGACTTGCGACAGGTCGGTAGTTTTCTCGGGTTTCCTCCACCAATAAAACTGACCGTCACGATATAGCTGAAATATTGTTGAAAGAGGCGATAAACACCATAACCCTCAACCTAATCCCATAGTTTGTATGAGATTTTAACATGGGAACATTGTTTTCGTAAAAAACAAACTCATCCCGAGCGATAGCGAATGATAAAAGGCAACGAAAATAATGTTACCCATATTAAAATGTCATACAAATTATTGTTTTCATGAATTTTGTCGGTTATAGTATAAAACATCTAGCATAATTGTTTTAAAAGAAAAAGAAGTATGGCAAATGCATCTCATAGTAAAATCAACGAAACCTTCTTGTTAATCTGCAGTTGTTTTTTTCTTCCTAATACCCCAAGCTGAAAATAAGCCACTGTTATTTTTCAATTTGTTGACACTTATATTTTAAGGGCTAAACCAAAGGAAATTACTAACAAAAATCGTAAAATAGTTCTGTAATGTTACACGCGTTCTTTTGAATCAACGTCAGTGGAAGACGGCAATTAAAAAAGTCGATGGATGGTTATCTTTAGATTGTTAGGTTTGGGGTTATGGTGTTTAAGGTCACTTTCAACAATATTTCAATTATATCGCTGCGGTCAGTTTTATTGGTGGAAGGAACCGGAGTACATGGAGAAAACCACCAACCTGTCGCCTGTTATATATTCCGGAATTAATGAATGTATAAAACGAATATGTCAAGGAGCAAAATTATCTCTTTAATCTTTGTATGCACTGACCTGTTCATAATTTTTCAGGAAACAAGCATGTGCGAAATAAAATATATCATAAATTTTATATTAATATTGATTTAAATATTCAGCAAAAAGAAGTTTAATTCCTACAATTGTTTCAATGTGACGAATTATATATGTAACAAATGTTTGAAGATGCCAACAAGGTAATTGAAAGTCGTCGTAAAGGACACACAATACAATTGTCAAAAGAGGGACAAGAGGGGAAACAATAATCTACAGAACACTACATAGAAGTCTAAAGATCGAGCAACACGAACCCGCTAAAAACTGGGGGTGAACTCATGTGTTCCGGAAGGGTAGACAGTTCCTGCTCCTCTAGTGACACCCGTGATGTTACTGTTAAATGACACGAACATCATCTATCATTCTAGAATATCATGTAAAAACATGAAAATTATAAATGAAAGTTGACTCTGAAACTTATATATCTTGGGTTGTGGAACTGAATACAAATGTTCACAATCGAGTCTGCTTTCTTACTTTTGATTTTTTTGTATTGTGTTGATAATACGATTTTCATGTCGAATAAAAAAAAAATGCAAAGTAAATAAAAAAACATGTCAATGTACTTAAATGAAAAACCAAAAAATATTACAAAACTCTAAATATGTTCAGGTTTTCGTTTATCAGTAAACACTAGAGCGACGAATCGAGGAAGACGTTTTACTGCATGTACACTTTACTATGAGTAACATATGGGAAACAGGTATTACTTACGCTTCGGGACCATCTGGGATCATCCATGGTTTTTTGGCGAACTTCGTGAGACTCATCATTTTGTTTTGTGTGTTATGTGTTTTTATTATCTATTTGCGTGTCCTGGAGAAGGATATGGAAGAAAATGAATGACAACGGACCAAATTCGATCAAACATATTTGTTTCGCTACTCAGTTCATTTTCGGTTTGTTTTTGTGGCTTTCCAAACGTAGGTTAACTATTCTAAATATTCAGAATTGTACACAATTGGTCTTTTATAAAGGAAACAATACACTAGAAAGTAAAATATCATTTCAGATAAATAACCTTTAGGGAAAAACCAAGGGACAATCAAAAATGGACAACCCAGAGACACTGTACATATACGTTAGGTCAAACCGAAGGGGAAATCAAGAATGGACAATCCAGAGATAAACCAAGGAAACTTCTGATTACTCCTTTTGGTAAAGATAATCAAATCAGGACCAGATACTTTTGTAGGATTTATCACTTTTAGAACATCTTCGACTTCATTTTCACATAATTTGATTTCACTTATTTGGTTTGTAGCATGTGCTAAATTAGGGATATTGCTGGATTGCTTTGAAAAATATATATTAAATAAGCTTGCTCTTTCGATATCATCAAATATTAAGTTATCATTATGGAGAATTGGGGGGATACTTATATCAGATCCTTTCATACCAGAAATATGTTTAACTATGTTCCACCAGATTTTGCAATTATTATATTTATCTTTGGCTTTCCTTACTAGGCTTGTAATGCATTGGGTTATTAAAATGTTTTGCCGTTCTGTGAATTCTATTTTTCTGCCTTATCATTTTACGCATATTACAAGATAACCACTTCGGACCCCCTTTTCGGATAGTAGCAATTTTACTCGGGATAGAAGATTCAGCGGCACTTAAAATAGCATTAGTAATATCGTTTGTTATCAATTATATATCATCAGTAAGAAAAAGAGAGTCTCAGTTTACGTTGAACGAATTACGTCTTAGCTTTTCATAATCTGCATGTTCATACAACCATATTTTACGTTTAAACGGTTTCGTCGGGGTCTTAGGATAATATTTATATGAAACCTATTACAGAACAATGATATCGTATTTGGTCGGTGAATGCAAGTCCTACTCCAGTGTATATCAACCTATTAACATTATTTGTCAATATAAGATCAATTAATGATGATGACTGCTCAGTGAAATGTGTTGACTGATTTTGTCTGTTTATATAATTATGAGTTTTGACTTTCCTTTTGTAAGATTGTTCGGAGTTCGGTAGTTTTGTTATTACCTTCATTCGTCAATCATTTGTAAAAGACTAAATTTAGTTAAAAGGAAGCTAATTTTATTGCGTGAGTAGTCCAGTTGATTGTGATTAAAATCACCCGTTATAATGACATCATCAATAGCAGTATCATTTATGGCCATTTCTATTGAGGATTCCAATTTCCCTCTTATATCTTGGGTACATTTAGGGTGGATATAAAAAATTCCAAATAAGATCTGCTTGCCATTTATTTTTATTTGAACCCAAATGCCTTCAAGATCATCGAAATGAAGATCGTAACGTCTGCTTACATTTATATTATCCTTTGCATACAAAATACCCCCCCCCCCCCCCCCCCAGATTTGTTAGGACCCCTATCTTTTCGAAATGGAGTTTGATCATTCGATAGTTTGATCAATTTGTAAGACAGAGATTCAATCTGATATGACCAAATCTCAACCAGAAACTTTCCAAACTACCACTTACACAATTTGTGCTATTTCATTGTAAGACGCCATTTGTATCTTCAAGCATACTTAGTGTCATAAAACAACATAAAAAAAAAACAAAAAAGAAAAGCAATCACTACCACACTGCCTAAACGGAACCAAAACCAAAGACCACAATCGTAGAAAGATGTAAAATATTTAACCCTAACACACAAATACATGACCACTCACTTGCATGGCTTACACGTTTTCTGTATTGCCATTGTATTGTGTGTCCTTCTTACATTTACCCCTTGGCTATCTTCACACTTTTCTTAGACCTTCAGATAAGCAGTATCGGTAATTTTGGGAATAATACTTAGCACCTGTGTATACATCCTGATTTATATTGTGTTCGTGTTGCTCAATCTTTGGCTTTCTGTGTCGTGTTTTGTAGATCTTTGTTTCTATTGTTGTCCTTTCTTTCTGGTTATTGTATAGAATGTTCTACTTAGACTTATGGCTTCTGAATACCTCTTTCGTATCTTCAAACTTTGTTTTACAGTCAATTAGAAAATGATTGTCCTTCCAGAGCAACTTAGTTTGTCCCCTCTTTTTGTAGAGTTCGTGTTATTCAAGGTTGTGTGTGCAGTGTTTGACCGACCATTGTTTGCCTTGTTGTTCTATTTCTTCTGCTCATTACATTGATTGTTCTTGTAAGACTTACATATCTTGATTACCTCTTTGGGATCTTCAAACTTTGTTTTACAATGTAAAGTAATAGTAAGCAATTGTTGCGGTTCATCTTGGGAAATCTTGAGGTTTTTACATAAAATTTTGTTGTCCAGTGCTTGTTTTTTCTTATCAATTTCCTTGTAGCCATTGTCTTGGCTACGTTTATTAAATGATATACAACTTCTGATCATTCATTTGGTATGTTCAGACCTTTTGTAAAGTAACCATGGTTTTATTGTTATTCTTCATCATTTTGTCTGTTTTATATTAAATTCACTAAATCTATCATAAAGCTTAATAATTATTTATATATTTCATCAAATTATATCTATTTACAATTTAATTATCGATCCATTGGACTGAATTAGCAAGTAATTACAAATCAATTAGACGTAAATAATGTTATCCTTTGGCATTTCCTGTATTAATATTTGCTGACCAACGCAGTGTTAAATTTCCATAATCCTACTGAAAAGATGTAAAGTCCCGAAATGTAGTACAACTTTAAATATATACAAGTTCTTGTTTATTCAAGTGTTCCCCATCGTCGATGTTATTCACGCTTCCGGGACGTCGAACCGAAATGTCTACAATTTCCATGACATTCACTAATTCTGTTAGAATCAACAGAGTGGGATTGTATACATTAAATGCCTATTTCTTGACATTGTCGTTTTGTGTGAAATAAAATAAAATAAATAACGTTAAAATAATATAATAAATAAAGCACATATGTAACTGCGCATGACACCTGTCTTACGCAATAGTGTCATGTCGATGTAGTTGAGATGTCATACAACAAACCAGCATTATCTCTTCCGTCTATTAACAACAGTTGATTACTTGCTCTGTCACAACAGCGGAGACAAAGACCGTCACAGTGTGATAACAATACTTTGTGGCTTTGGCCATCAGGAGATGTCACTACTACATTATGAGACTCCAGACCGACCACGTATATATTGTTGTTATTGTCATTTGTTATACCTGATGGTTGTACCTGAACATTTGTATCACCGAATTCCCATTGTACTTTACCATTCATGTTACAGCATGTCACCTTGTGTATCGCGTTGTTGGTGTAATAAATGTTGTTACCGTTTGTTGTGAAATATGAGCAGGGCGGTAGAGAACATCTTACTACTGGTGTGATGTAGTTGTCTTTCAAATGTATACGTATTAGTCCTTTATCATCGGAACAACAAATCAGGGATCCATCATTGTATGTTATACTCCACACTGATGATTTGGTGTTGATTTACTTTGTTATTGACCTCTTATTAAGATCAATTATACGGATTTGATTATCTCTGTCTTCTACAGATACGACTATGGTATTACTGTCAATACATGACACGTCAAATGGATGTCCTGATCTAATGTTAATTGTATAATCCCTAGATCCATCTTTGTGTACTACAATGACCTCTCCTATACAATGACTCACAAACACCATCTTATCATTGGACAGAATACAACATCCCCTTACATCACTATGACCTATTTTAATTATCTGTTTTAAATTAAGAATCACATCATTGACAGATCTCATTGGAATGCTGACTACCCTCTGTTGAGCTTGGTTTTATTTATATGCCTCAATATCTACATCACTTGACTTCCTCTGCTTCTGACTACTCCTGTGGTGTAGCTCTTCGTGAATAGACTCACAGCTTCTGATTACTCATGTGGTGTCCCCCTTCGTCAATACACTCACTGCTTCTGATTACTCATGTAATGTCCCCCTTCGTCAATAGACTCACAGCTTACGATTACTCCTGTGGTATCCCCCTTCGTCAATAGACTCACTGCTTCTGATTACTCATGTAATGTCCCCCTTCGTCAATAGACTCACAGCTTCTGATTACTCCTCTGGTGTCTCTCTTCGTCAATAGACTCACAGCTTCTGATTACTCCTGTGGTGTCCCCTTCGTCAATAAATTAACTGCTTCTGATTACTTCTGTGGTGTCCGCTTTCCTCAGTAGAATCACAGCTTCTAATTACTTCTGTGGTGTCCCCCTTCGTCAATAGACTCACTGCCCCGAATACTCCTGTGGTGTCCCCCTTCGTCAATAGACTCACTGCTTCTGATTACTGCTGTGGTCTCCACCTTCGTCAATAGACTCACAGCTTCTGATTATTCCTGTGATGTCCCCCTTCCTCAATAGACTTACATCTTCTGATTACTCCTGTGGTGTCCCTCTTCGTCAATAGATTCACAGCTTCTGATTACTCCTGTGGTGTCCCCCTTCGTCAATAGACTCACAGCTTCTGATTACTCCTGTGGTGTCCCTCTTCGTCAATAGACTCACAACTTCTGATTACCTCTGTAGTGTCCCCCTTCGTCAATAGATTAACTGCTTCTGATTACTCCTGTGGTGTCCCCCTTCCTGAGTAGAATTACAGCTTTTGATTACTTCTGTGGTGTCCCCCTTCATCAATAGACTCACTGCTTCTGATTACTGCTGTGGTGTCCACCTTCGTCAATAGACTCACTGCTTCTGATTACTCCTGAGGTGTCCCCCTTCGTCAATAGACTCACTGCTTCTGATTACTCCTGTGGTTTGCCCCTTCGTCAATTGATTCACAGCTTCTGATTACTCCTCTGGTGTCCTCCTTCGTCAATAGACTGACTGCTTCTGAATACTCCTGTGGTTTCTCCTTCGTCAATAGACTCACAGCTTCTGATTACTCCTGTGGTGTCCCCCTTCATCAATAGATTCACTGCTTCTGATTACTCATGTGGTGTCTCCTTTCGTCAATAGACTCACTGCTTCTGATTACTCCTGTAGTGTCCCCCTTCGTCAATAGATTCACTGCTTCTGATTACTCCTTTGGTGTACCCCTTCGTCAATAGACTCACTGCTTCTGATTACTGATGTGGTGTCCTCCTTCGTCAATATACTCACAACTCCTGATTACTCTTGTGGTGTCCCCCTTCGTGAATAGACTCACTGCTTCTGATTACTCCTGTGGTGTCCCCTTCGTCAATTGACTCTCAACTTCTGATTAGTCCTGTAGTGTCCTCCTTCGTCAATAGACTCACAGCTTCTGATTACTCCTGTGGTGTCCCCCTTCGTCAATAGATTAACTGCTTCTGATTACTCCTGTGGTGTCCCCCTTCATCAATAGACTCACTGCTTCTGATTACTGCTGTGGTGTCCACCTTCGTCAATAGACTCACAGCTTCTGATTACTCCTGTGGTGCCCCCCTTCCTCAATAGACTCACGCTTCTGATTACTCCTGAGGTGTCCCCCTTCGTCAATAGACTCACTGCTTCTGATTACTCCCGTGGTTTGCCCCTTCGTCAATTGATTCACAGCTTCTGATTACCCCTTTGGTGTCCCTCTTCGTCAATAGACTCACTGCTTCTGATTACTCCTCTGGTGTCCTCCTTCGTCAATAGACTGACTGCTTCTGACTACTCCTGTGGATTCCCCTTCGTCAATAGACTCACAGCTTCTGATTACTCCTGTGGTGATCCCCTTCGTCAATAGATTCACTGCTTCTGATTACTCATGTGGTGTCTCCTTTCCTAAATAGACTCACAGCTTCTGAATACTCCTGTGGTGTCCCCCTTCGTGAATAGATTCACAACTTCTGATTACTCCTGTGGTGTCCCCCTTCGTCAATAGACTCACTGCTTCTGATTACTCCTGTGGTGTCCCCTTCGTCAATAGACTCACTGCTTCTGATTACTCCTTTGGTGTCTCCTTTCCTCAATAGACTCACAGCTTCTGATTACTCCTGTGGTGTCCCCCTTCGTGAATAGATTCACAACTTCTGATTACTCCTGTGGTGTCCCCCTTCGTCAATAGACTCACTGCTTCTGATTACTCCTGTAGTGTCCCCCTTCGTCAATAGATTCACTGCTTCTGATTACTCCTTTGGTGTACCCCTTCGTCAATAGACTCACTGCTTCTGACTACTGATGTGGTGTCCTCCTTCGTCAATATACTCACAACTCCTGATTACTCCTGTGGTGTCCCCCTTCCTCAATAGATTAACTGTTTCTGATTACTCCTGTGGTGTCCCCCTTCGTCAATTGACTCTCAACTTCTGATTAGTCCTGTAGTGTCCTCCTTCCTCAATAGATTAACTGCTTCTGATTACTCCTGTGGTGTCCCCCTTCATCAATAGACTCACTGCTTCTGATTACTGCTGTGGTGTCCACCTTCGTCAATAGACTCACAGCTTCTGATTACTCCTGTGGTGCCCCCCTTCCTCAATAGACTCACGCTTCTGATTACTCCTGAGGTGTCCCCCTTCGTAAATAGACTCACTGCTTCTGATTACTCCCGTGGTTTGCCCCTTCGTCAATTGATTCACAGCTTCTGATTACCCCTTTGGTGTCCCCCTTCGTCAATAGACTCACTGCTTCTGATTACTCCTCTGGTGTCCTCCTTCGTCAATAGACTGACTGCTTCTGACTACTCCTGTGGATTCCCCTTCGTCAATAGACTCACAGCTTCTGATTACTCCTGTGGTGATCCCCTTCGTCAATGGATTCACTGCTTCTGATTACTCATGTGGTGTCTCCTTTCCTCAATAGACTCACAGCTTCTGATTACTCCTGTGGTGTCCCCCTTCGTGAATAGATTCACAACTTCTGATTACTCCTGTGGTGTCCCCCTTCGTCAATAGACTCACAGCTTCTGATTACTCCTGTGGTGTCCCCTTCGTCAATAGATTCACTGCTTCTGATTACTCATGTGGTGTCTCCTTTCCTCAATAGACTCACAGCTTCTGATTACTCCTGTGGTGTCCCCCTTCGTGAATAGATTCACAACTTCTGATTACTCCTGTGGTGTCCCCCTTCGTCAATAGACTCACTGCTTCTGATTACTCCTGTAGTGTCCCCCTTCGTCAATAGATTCACTGCTTCTGATTACTCCTTTGGTGTACCCCTTCGTCAATAGACTCACTGCTTCTGACTACTGATGTGGTGTCCTCCTTCGTCAATATACTCACAACTCCTGATTACTCCTGTGGTGTCCCCCTTCGTGAATAGACTCACTACTTCTGATTACTCCTGTGGTGTCCCCTTCGTCAATTGACTCTCAACTTCTGATTAGTCCTGTAGTGTCCTCCTTCGTCAATAGACTCACAGCTTCTGATTACTCCTGTGGTGTCCCCCTTCCTCAATAGATTAACTGATTCTGATTACTCCTGTGGTGTCCCCCTTCGTCAATAGACTCACAGCTTCTGATTACTCCTGTGGTGTCCCTCTTCGTCAATAGACCCACAACTTCTGATTACTCCTGTAGTGTCCCCCTTCGTCAATAGATTAACTGCTTCTGATTACTCCTGTGGTGTCCCCCTTCATCAATAGACTCACTGCTTCTGATTACTGCTGTGGTGTCCACCTTCGTCAATAGACTCACAGCTTCTGATTACTCCTGTGGTGCCCCCTTCCTCAATAGACTCACGCTTCTGATTACTCCTGAGGTGTCCCCCTTCGTCAATAGACTCACTGCTTCTGATTACTCCCGTGGTTTGCCCCTTCGTCAATTGATTCACAGCTTCTGATTACCCCTTTGGTGTCCCCCTTCGTCAATAGACTCACTGCTTCTGATTACTCCTCTGGTGTCCTCCTTCGTCAATAGACTGACTGCTTCTGACTACTCCTGTGGATTCCCCTTCGTCAATAGACTCACAGCTTCTGATTACTCCTGTGGTGATCCCCTTCGTCAATAGATTCACTGCTTCTGATTACTCATGTGGTGTCTCCTTTCCTCAATAGACTCACAGCTTCTGATTACTCCTGTGGTGTCCCCTTCGTCAATAGACTCACTGCTCCTGATTACGCCTGTGGTGTCCCCCTTCGTCAATAGATTCACTCCTTCTAACTACTTCTGTGGTGTCCCCAATCATTTCTTACAATGTAAAGTACAAGTAACCATGACTGTATTGCTATTCATGAATTACTCGGTCGTAGCACTTGGGATAATCATCTGGTTGTAGTGAATTTCTTGCTGTAGTTTTGGTGACCATTATTTGTCTAGGTGTCCCTTTTTTGACCACTGTTTGTTCTGTCCTTGTAAGAATTAAAGATTATACTGTGGTATCTTCAAGCTTTGTTTTATAATGAAAAGCAAATGTAAAAAAAAGGTTCCATTGTCAGTTATAAGCACATGAGTTTATTCCCTGATTTTAGTGGAGTTTGTGTTGTTCAAAGTTTTCAGTAAAGTGTGTGATTGATCATTATTTGTTTTATTGTACTTGTTCTTCTGTTCATTGCATTGCATGTTCTTCTAATTACACCTTTGATATCTTAAAACTTTGCTTTACAATGAAAAGTAAATGCAACTCATGGTTCTATTGCCATGTTCTAACAAATTGTCCTTCCAGACCACCCGAGTAAACCACTGCTATTGATGTCGTCCATGTTGCTCAATCTTGTGCTTTTTATGTTGTCATTAGTTAACGATAGTTTGTTTGTTTGGTGTTTTTGATCATTTTTCTACTGGCTACTTATGAACTTCTGGAGCATATGAGCTTATGATTATTTACCGAGCATAAGAGTTCATCCCCTGATTTTTAGTAGGTTCGTATGATTAAATCTTTAGTATCCTATGCAGTACTTGACCGATCATCGTTTATGTTGTCCTTTTTCTTTCTTATGAACATTGTATTGTAAGACGTATGGCTTCTGATTACCTCTTCGGTATCCTCAAATTTGTTTTACAATGTAAGGTAAGCATAACCAATTGCTTAATTGCCTTGTATGCCATTTAAGAACTGATCGTCCTTCCGGAGCACTTGAATTCACCTAAGCTATTGTTGCGGTTCGTCTTACTTAATCTTGAGATGTAATCATAGTGCTTTGTCGACCATTGTTTGTCTGTGTGTCATATTTTCTGATGGCGATTTAGGAACTGATTGTCCTTCCAGAGAACATGAGTTCACCCCTCTATTGTTGTGGTTTGTCTGGCTTAACCTTGAGTGAGTGAGTGAGTGAGTGATTGTTGCTTAGCGGCAATTCAGCAATTTTTCAGCTACATCATGGCGAGAACAAGTTAATTTTCAATGAGATGATGATGAATTCCGCTTTGTTCTAGACCAACACGCTGAGTTGGATTGTGTGAGGGGAAATTGATCATCAAGATATTAAAATGCATGTTTTTAAACATCATTTCAAGCATTAAAAAAATAAATCAGGAATTAGTATAATTTGTGATCTAAGATTGAAAAAAAATCAAGATTAAAAAGCAAATATTAACTTAAACGTGTTTAATTACTATATGATTAAAATATTTTTTAGCTTCAATAATTTAAAATCCTGTTTAAAGCGATATCCCAAAAATTATGAATTTGATGACGAAATTTGTGTGCAGGTGTGAGCGAACAACATTGGTCAAGAAATAACCTCAAATATTTCATTGATAAAACATGGTTTTACATGAAATGAGTAGACAAAAATCAGAGGTGACGAACAATTATATCTACTTACTGTTTATCAATGTACATTTATAATTTGAAAAAACTACAGAAAACTGTGAAATATGGCAAACTATAAAATAATTATATACAAATGTCCGATATCAGCCATTTTCCTCTCACATACTAATCACACTAGTATGTTGATTTATTTGGTTTGTTTCTAAATTACCTTGATAATGTCCCTTTGTAACGAAAGCAGAACTTCATCAAATTGACTGATTCGTCATTTACATGCACAATTAAGAGACGTAAACAGTATCACCTGGTGGTATTTTCGGTGTGCATATTGGTTAGCTGAAGCAATGGAATATCATCATGTTAAAATGATGTGAAAGGCCAATTTGGAGAGGAACATCACCAGATTAACGTTGTGGAACATTGTGATAGGTTTTCACGATTGAAGTAAATAAAGATAAATAATTACTCAGAAATCACGAATTAGAACATGTACAATGTGATGTTGATTTAATTGCTACCAATCGTCATTGTTAATCACTCTTGTAGTCGGCACACTAAGCATCACACCATAAAATCGCCAATTGCCATGGCACTCACTAAATCGGTAAGCGTCAAAACAAAGGGTTTGTGTACATTAAACTCCTATTTCTTGACATTATTGTTCTTGAAAGAAAAGAAAATATATAGCAAGGTATTATGATAAATAAAACACATGTGTTATTCAACTGACACCTGTCTTACACACCAGTGGCATATCGGAGTAGTTGAGATGTCATACAATAAACCAGTATTATCGCTTACGTTTATTAGCAGTTGTTTACTTGCTCTGTCACAATGGGTCCCCAAGGGAGAGCGAACACCGTCACGGCGTGATAATAATACTGTGTACGCTTGTCCATCAGAAGATATCGCTGCTACATTATGAGACAGCTGACCGACCACGTAGATATTGTTGCTATCATCAGTTGTTATGAACTTTGGTGATACCAGTACGTTTGCATCATATAATTTAACATTCATGTCAGAGCATGTTACCTTGTGAGTTCTGTCGTTGGTGTAATACATGTTGTTACCGTTTGTTGTAACACATGAATAGGGCGGTAGAGAACATCCTACTAATGGTGTGATGAAGTTGTCTTTCAAATCTATACGTATTAGTCTGTTATTCTTGGCAAAACAAAAAAGGGATCAATCATTGTATGTTGTACCATACACAATTGGATAGGCGTTGATTTGCTGTGCTATTGACCTTGTCTTAAGATCAAATATAAGGATTTGATTATCTTCCTCTACTACAGATACGGCTATGGTATTACTG
The DNA here is from genome assembly GCA_963680875.1 of Bathymodiolus brooksi. Classification (NCBI taxonomy): domain Eukaryota; kingdom Metazoa; phylum Mollusca; class Bivalvia; order Mytilida; family Modiolidae; genus Bathymodiolus; species Bathymodiolus brooksi. The sequence continues at coordinate 94,702,853 of OY804583.1, read as the reverse complement.
TCAATACATGTGAAGTCACATGGATATCCTGATCTAATCTCAATTGTGAAATCCTTGGATCCATCTTTGTGTAATATAATGACCTCTCCTGGAGAACAGCTAGTAAACACCATCGTACCATTAGACAGAATACAACATCCTTCTACATTACCACGACCTCTCCTGGAGAACAGCTAGTAAACACCATCGTACCATTGGACAGAATACAACATACTTCTACATTACTACGACCTGTTTTAATTCTCTTTTTTAACTTAAGCATCAAACCATTGACAAACACTGGAATGTTGAATACCCTCTGTTGAGCTTGGTTTTGTTTATATGTCTCAATATCTACATCACTTGACTGCATCTTAATAATGATTTCCCCAAAACTATTTATGTTGTTGAGTAAATTGAGTATTTGATCATCGGCCTTAAAAGATAATCTTGTTTCTTTGAAATTACCATCCTTCAATAAAGACTCTATGCAATTTTCATTTTTCATCGATATATCTTGGATTTGCTTCAGGCCTAAGAATGTTTGTAGTTCTGACGCATACTTCTTAATATTTTCTATGTTGACTTGGGATTGATATATTTCTTCTTCCTTTCTTTGTAGTGTAGTTAATAATTCTTGTATCCCGTTATTTGTCTTGAGTTCGACCTGTGTCAATTCCGTCAATAGTTTTTCCTGTAATTTATCAAGGTGGTTATTCATGGTTTCTCGTAAATCTCTGATATCTTTCTCAATCCTTTCTTTCTGCTTCCTAATCAAAACTGCGTTGGCTTGTCTATTTTCCTGGATACGTTGGATATTTTTGGAGATCACTGATAGTTGTTGCTGTAGGTCATCAAAAGAAACTGACGTCTTAACATCTTGTATTATGTCTTCAATGATAACAACATCTTTACAATCTTGGTGGTTCTCAATGGTGCATTTCCTACAGCAAGGACATTCGTGTGACCTACAAAACATTTGATATTTCTCATTGTGCTTCTCACAAATCTCCTTTATTTCTCTAATCAATACTGGTAGCTTTCTGTATTCTTCTATTGGTACTGTCACGTGGTGTCTGGTTGACTTGGAAGCTCTGTGGTGTTGCCCACAACTTAAACACAGACCTTTACCACATTCTGAGCACCAGATGTTGGACACTTTTGAGATGTGGCGGGTTAAACACACACCACAATCAGGAATTGGTGTCGACATTGTCTGGAAATAAAACATTAACTATATAACATAAACAAATTATCTAAAGTATTAATTGAGTCAAAGTTGCATATGCAAATGTATTTTGAGATAGTAGTTTGAATTTCAAAGACTTATTTAAATGTACTGTGCAAAACTTTCATCAGGCTATGCGTTTATCTGCTGGTTAAGGAAAATATAAAGGAAAACATTATACAAAAATGCATCCCAGGAGCACCTAAATTTGCATCCTGTTGTAAGTTGGTTTCGAGTTGTTCAATTGTTTGTTATATGTGTATTGGTTTTAAGGCCGTTTTCACTTTCTTTGACCATTATCTGTCTTTTTATTTAGAAATTCTGATTATTCCTTGGTATCTTCATACATTTCTATAACAACATACATACTCAGGATTAGCTAAGAAACCAGGTAAAGATATCAAACATGATTACAAAAGAAAAGCCAAAACAGATGTTTATATATTTTCCAATTATCTAACCCCCTCCCTTTTTTTTACTAATACAAGCACTGTGTTTATTGATATGAATATTTTGTGCGTATACTACGCTGTCCTAGGTTTATAACTTTAATAGCTGTTTAAACCACTTAGTGTAACACAACACAACTATTAATATTAAATGATAAATGTTTATACTACGTGGTACCTCTAATAGACATGACAAAGATATGGCCTGTTTTATCAAATTTCGTCATGTTTCTGGGAATTAGAATCCGTGTTGTGTTGACCAGATACGACATTTTGTAATGGAATGAGGGAATTCCCGGATAAGAATACTAACGTTTGTCGCTTTGTCAAAATTATTATTGTTAGATAGTTAGTTATTGTGTGAGGTGAAAACACAAAAGATGTAAATTTAAATACCACCCTTCAATAAATGTACATACAAGATGGAACGTTGTCATAATCAATATTAGCTATAAATTATGAAACTGTATAGCCTTAATGTACGGTCAGATTTGTATTTGTTCTTTGCATTGGAAGAAGTGAGAAAAAAACAGGGGGGGTTCTAGTTAGGATGAAGTTAATTTGATAAAAAGACGAGACAACAAGAGAATATCGAAAGTAATCATTATATTGTAGAGAAAAAAATTTCTCTCTATTTATTGGATAATAAATGTATATGTATTTACTATAATTGAATTTCAAAAGATCAAAATAAATTCCTAAAATTCAGACGGGGTCTCCAAGGTATAAAACAAAAGATACTTTAAGTTATTTTGGGTATGAAAACTGCAACGATTAAATACTGTGATAAAACCAACAACCAATGAAACGGTAACCAACATGATTAAATATTGCGATAAAAGCAGCAACCAATATGATTAAATATTGTTATAAAACCAGCAACCAACATGATTAAATATTGCGATAAAACCAGAAATGTGAACATGCATACCGGAAGCTATTCAATATGTTGTGTAAAACGACCCAGAGAAATACTACTAGATATTTCACACAAAGTTTGTTGTCAACCAAATAACACCATGATAATTATTGTCACTTTGTCTCCCTCCCTTAGATTCAATGGATGAACCCATCAATATGAAAGTCTTATGAAGCAATAACCACAGAAACTGATTGGTATAATTAATATTAAGAGTTTCACGTGTCGGATTATGTTTTTCATATCTATTTGGAAAATTACCCTTTAAATCAGGAACGGCAACTATCGACACTCTAGTGGTTGAGGCCAGACTTTTCAGCATATACAACACATTTGTATATACAATACACACAGATTAATACATGCGCATTTCCATATTGGCCTGGTTATCATCCGGAGACCCCCATATTGGCTCGAGACGGAGTCGAAGGCCAATATGGGTCGAGGGTTGATAACCAGGCCATTATGGAAATGTCCATGTATTAAACTATTTATTACATACTTCCAACATCTAGAAAAGAGACACCCATATTGGCCTGAGAAGAAGTCGAGGCCCATATTGACCCGGGCCAATATGGGCCTCGATATGGAAATGATCTTGTAGTAATCCAATAAACAGTTATTTTCTCGGGGTGTGAAAATATGGACAGATTACTTCCGGTCATATTGGTCATACAAAAATGCCTTTATTTGGACTAAGTATGTAATAAAGCACAATATATTAATCTTAAAAGACATTTATTGCAGCTATATATAGAAAACAAAACTGTCTATTAACTGGAAATGAGTTTTATAAACATTTGAAAATTTAACATAGCAAATATAACTTTACATTCGTACACAATTTAAAGTAAAAACATTTAATAACTGTGCATTGAAATTATTTAAATATATGCATAAAATTTATCACATAGAATTAAACAACAGAAGGGCTATATAACATTATATGGCATGGGTATACATTACCTTATCGTACAACACACTTTGTCATATATATTTAAATGTCCTCTAGTAAAACAAACGGTTATAAACGAAATAATGACGAAATTTAACAGCAAACAAATGAATAAAAGAGACAACTGGGTGGAGGTGGTGGTGATTCTTTAGACATAATTTGTAATATAATAATAATCTACTGGAAGTGGATAATATGGTTGACACATTATAAGACGTCTTTGGTGATGTATAACTCATTTGTAATAGGGATTCGTGTTAGGGTTATGTGGTGTTTGATGCCACTTTCAACAATATTTCTGTTATATTGCGGCGATCAGTTTGATTAGTGGTAGAAATCGGAGTACCCGGAGAAAACCACCGATCTGCTGCTTGTCACTGACAAACTTTTTCACACAATGTTGTATCGAGTGCACTTCGTCATGAGAGGGAATCGAATTTACAACTTTAGTGGTGATCGCCACTGATTGCATAGATAATTGTTAATCCAACTACCATACGAATTTCAAAAGTTCTTAGAACCACATAGAGTAACACAACGCAGCAATTTCTAAAATGTATATAAAGCAATATATACTTACCCTTTAAATCATTCTCACTATAAAATATCGTTCTATCTTTCTACAACAGTTCAGTGTCTACTCTCGTGACAATAAGATAAAATGGTTATACGACAAAAATATTCAGTACATATTATATCTATTGTTTCTACTGTCAAGAAACAATAAACAAGGTAGATTTTGCATTATCAATGCATCTTTACCATCACATGCACAGCCCCGTTATATTTTGTCTGTTATGTCCTTTACAATAAAAGGGTGGGAGTGTAGTGTTGCCTTACTAAATATTAAAAGTACAACCCAAACCATACTAAAATTATTAAAACTTAGAGTAGTACAAAACTACTATGACATCAGATTTTTCACCATCTATAAATCTTTACCATCAAAGTTAATAGACCCAGTAAATCATGTCGGGTTTGTCCTTTGTATTCGAAGGGGTTCGATTCCCTGACAAAATTTGGGATAGTGACTCCAAGGCATAAACAAACTAACTGTAGTACAATCAGCTATTAAATATGCGACATGATTATCTGTTCCGGAAGCTATTAAAATCTGACGAGCGAAACGATTCAGACAAACATTGATGCTTTAAACTTAAAATAATTACACACAAATAAACAAAGCTTGTTTTCTCGTTCTAAAGGAAAACATATTTATTTTCCTTATAGTTTAGGTGAGGGCAGAGAGCAGTGAAAAATGAAAAAAAAAGCTCAATGATGGACAGTCCCATTATATTTTATCCGTTTTGTCCTTTACAATAAAAATGGGAGTTTAGTAATATCTTACTAAATATTAAAAGTTAACTCCAAGCCATACAAAATTATTAAATTTTAGAACATTGCAAAACTAGTATTAAATCAGATTGTACACTATCAATAATCGCTTAGAATAATAATTCTCTACGGTAAATGGAGGAGGGGGGTATTGTTTTATTACAAAATTTCACAAACCACTCCAAAGAATAAAGGAACTTAGTTAGACGCACGGTTGTACAAACCACTAATAAACTAAGGACTTGAATATCTGTACCAGAGGTTAATGAATTCTGAAGAGCAAAATGTTGGATTTGTACTTTGCATTTGAGGAGGTATTAATTCCCTACTAAATTTCTAAAATAAAACAAAATAAAAATAAAATTATTAAAACGTAGAGTAACACTGACTTCTAGTAAACCAGGAGTTGAATATCTGTACCGGAAGTTATTGGAATCTAATGAGCGAAACGAATCAGACAAACATTGATGTATCAAAAGTACAAAAAATGCACACACATAAAAAATAGCTTGTTTTCACGTTAAAAACGAAAGATTATTTATTTCAAATTTAGTTGGGACGAGGATAGTAAAATATGAAAATAAAAAAAAGCCACTGCTATGTTGAGCAGTTCTAGAAAATACAATAAAAAGTTGTAGGAAAAAACTAAGCGATACCCCTAACACACATACAAAAGAACGCGCAATTACCTATCTTGGGACATACAGGGTTAAGCTAGCTTTATAGGCCTGAACATGCCCATATCTTAAACTCTACTTAATCCATATCACAACTAGTGTTCTTCTGGTATCATTAATGGACAGTTGTAAGGTGGTTTTGTTAAATGAGAGTCTTCCATTAAATGTACTAACACTGAAATTTCCATCTTTCACATACCAAACTCACTTAAGATATTCATATTGATAGCAATCACATACATTGTATTTTGAACAATAATTTAAAGATCTAATATTTACTAACGTTATCGCGTTAGTCCTGGAGCTTTATTTTAGAAATAACGAATGTACAGCCGTCTATAGTTATTTCTCCCAAATATTTATCGCTTTCATTGTTACTTACTTTAATCTGATTTTTATTTTATTTTCAATATACTTTTTCTTTTTTTCATTATCTAGAAGAAGAGTTTGAAGATACGAAAGGGGCAATCAGAATCCGTATATCGACGAAGAACTGAAAATACAATGGTCAACAGAAAAAGTACAATGGACAAACAATGACCTACAAAGCACATACATAAAACTAAAGACCGAGTAACACGAACCCACAACAATAACCTGGGGTGAGCTCAGGTGCTCCAGAAGGGTAAGCAGTTCTTGCTCCATTCTTGACACCCGAGGTGTTAATGTAGTTACAAACCTGGTGATAAGTCATGCATGAGGAAAGGATCGCGAAATGTTTACAAGTGGAAGATATCCGTGGTCATTTGTGACATATATATTCCATAGCGGTCAACCAAGTCATGGTGGCGACCGTAACACTTTTTTTTTAGGTGATGACTTCAACTTAACCAAGAGGAACCATTGGTTCAGTAGCTTCCTTGTTAGCAGCAACCCTCTATCAAGGAAATCCTGATAGGAACCACACGCTCTGGTGTATCGTATCAACTGTGAGATATATACTCCATATGCCGTTATTGCTGGAATGTTTTAGAGCATATTTAAAGGGACAAACTTAAGACCATCACAGGAAATTAACATTGAAACACCGACGGACGACGGACACCATTTTTGTTAATTGGGAGTCTTCCATGCAATATACTACAACTGAAATTTCCATTTTCGAATACCAAACTCACTTAAGATATTCATATTCATAGCATTCATATATTTTGAAAAATAATTTAAAGCAATAATATTTACTAATGTTATTGCGTTAGTACTAAAGCATTATTTAATTTCATTTTAAAAATAGCGTTTGTACAATCTTTTATAGTTATTTCTCCCTCATATTTTTCGCTCTCATTGTTTCTTGGTTTCTTCTGATTTTTTGTATTTTCAATAGACTTTTTCTGTTTTTCATTATCTTGAATTGTGGATATATATATATATATTTTAAAATAGTCAACTTCTATTTCCATTATCTCATTTTGATCAGTGGTAGATCTACCAGTTTTGTCATATAATTCATTTGTAGCCTTATTTGTTTGTCTTGTTTTATCGAGCTCTAACGAACTTCAGTCTATTTTTGCATGTTTATTTTTTCCTAATCACCGGTGATGTTTTCAAGTCAAACAGACCCAACAGGTAAATGTAATAATCACGTGATCGTAAACTGTGTAATTGCCCAGGTGAAATATATGGCCAGTCGGCACATGGTATTTGAGGTGTTAACAGATTTCTTGTGTCATTGGTGTTGTTTGGAAGCAGTTTGGCATACTATTATTGTCAGTTCAGGACATGTATATTCCTATGCTTTATTAACAACACTCAGGGGTTTGGTGATACCGTTCATGAGGATAAAAGCTATGTACCGTTGACGTGGTGGTGATGCCTGTATATTCGTCGGTGCAACTTGGATTACTAAATACTTGGTTGGATGAAGTATTTATAGCTATTGATATTATGTATATCTGCCAACGTGTATGGTGAACAATGCTTAGGATGAAGTTTGCGTTATTAGTTGGTGATTCGGAGTTAAATGAAAAGTCGAGTAGACCGAAATATTAATAGTGTAGAGAAATCAGCTTAGTCAATCTCGGTAAATTTATATTTCCGAAGTAGAATAAAGTGATGGAAGTGATTTCTCTCAGTCGTTGAAGTAAATATTTATAGCATAGTGATTAATTCATAAATAGCAAACGATATCGATGTTTATATACAGTACGCACATCGTACGACGTGTACCTCTGTGATACAGTTCTGGAGAAGCATGTGATATAATGATGAGACACTGTGAATATATTTATTTAGTTTTTAGTTATTTATTTTATATTTAGTTTGTCTTGTCTATGCGTTAGTTTGAGTTACATTGTTTATGTTCATTTTGAGTTTCATTTCCATTTTATTTTTTATTTTGCTTAGATTAGTTTTGTTTAGTTTATTAAATTAGATTTTTTAATCAATTTGTTTGACTATTGGCTATATTGATAATCGAAACAATTAAAATTCACGACTTTACACAAGCCCCACGGAAAATCCTGTATTCTTTTGTCACCTTGTTTGATCCAGTTTACCCTAAATCTGATTTGCTTCCCTTTCGTATTTTCTATTGTTCACTTTATTCAGTCTTTTAATTATTATTCCTAGTGTTTTGCTTGAATGATGTATCTTCCTTATATGTATTTGTACTACTTAATTCTACAAAATATTTTCGTTCCTTTTCCATTTTTTTAAAATTTCATTTGTTTTACGTTTTGCCACGTTTTTGCAATAATCAATTGTTTTATCCCTCGCTTCTAGTTTGAAGCTATCCCACATAATCTCTAAGTTGTTTTATTCTTTAAATGTATTTTGATATTTAGTGATTAATTTTTCAATGCATTTACAATTTTCTTGTTTCTCTATAATACTTGTGTTTAATTGTCAATATCCATTTCCCTTATTACCTTTGACAAGCTTCAGTTTTAAAAATATCATGTTATGGTGTGTAAAGTTCAATACAATAGGTATTATGCAACATGAAGAAGAATTCATTAAGATTACCCTTGAGACAAGGATTATTGTTGCCTCACACTTATCGTTTATGTTTCATTAAACTGTGCTGTAGTTTTTTTGTCTCCATATATCAATTAGTTTCTTTGTTTTTTATTAATGATTTCATGTTATGCACTGGTTTGTCAGATTTCTTTGATTGCTATAATTTGTTTGTATCTATTTTTGATAAAATATCAGTATAGTCTCCCATTGTTGCTTTTATTGTATCATATCAGAGAATTCGGCACTGCAATGCCTTACGGTTGCAATGATAACATCAAAGGAGTGGGATATTTGTCAAGTCCTGGATGCAACGAAATCAACGTGATGAGCCTTTTTAATACTATTCCAAGAACTAAACGTAGTCATGGTCATAAAAGAATTCAACATCCTAATGTTAAAAAGTCCTCTAAACCAAGAACGTTACAAGATACTTTTAATGATTTACTTTCTAATATACAGAAACCTCTTGGAATTCATCATATTCGTACAATCTTATTTTCACTACCTGTAAACTACCTCAAAGATCTTAGGAATTTTGGACTTGACAAAGGAGGCGTAGATCCTTTTTCTCCTACGTACAGAATGTCTAGTATTATATGTGACGTGGCGTCCTTTCGTCTTTTTAAACCAGTTCGATCTGAACCTCTTCATGATAACAACAGAAAATTCCTCCATATTCCGTTTGCTAACAAAGGAATCGATGCTATTAACATCAGCAACATTCTTAATAGAAAAGAGGTCGTAAAAGAAATTTCACCATATTTCAAAAATCAATCTGTTCCCATTGTCTCCTATAGCTACACTAACAGCATTGGCCGTAAAATTTTCAACTACAAAGAAGCATTGCAAGATATTAACATAGAAGAGTACCTTAAGAACCCTCTGACTTGTGACTGCTCCCACTCTCCTTTTCAATACAACCCATCTGGACATGTAATCACTGGTGATCTGAATATCATTCAACATGAGAGTCTCCGAAAGGTGATTTCTCATGGTCCTAAATTCAGAGAACCTCAACACATCAATTGGAAACATAATTTCAAGATAATTATGGATGCTGTTGAAGATTATGCCAGAAGGTGGATAAAGAAAGAAGTAGACCAAGATCCTGAGTTAGAGTCCTTGTCAGACTGGGTTAGAACAATTAGGTCTCTAGTACAAAGTCGGATTCACAAACTCAAAAATTGTGTTAATAGTCGACCTAAGTCTGTATTTAAAGACCAAGAAGTTGTTAAGTGTCTTTCCTCTCTTCATGACAAATATGTTATCGTTCCTGCTGACAAGGCTTCCAACAATATCGTGTTTGTATGTAAATCATATTACTTCGAATGCCTAATCAAGGAATTAGGCATAAATAGCAACACCTCTAGTAATACCACATACAAACCAACTTCGTTCGACAAAGATGAAATCCTAGCTAACCACAGATCATTCATGACCTCTTTAAACATTCCCTCTGGTAAAGAGTCTGAGAATTTACCCTATTTATATTGGATACCTAAACTCCATAAGACACCATACAAAGAAAGGTACATAGCGGGATCATCAACTTGTTCGACGAAAGAATTGTCTATTCACCTGACAAAGATTCTGTCTGCAGTAAAAGAGGGACAACAGAAATATTGTGAAACTGTTTACTCGCGTAGTGGCATAAATCACATGTGGATTTTGAAAAACTCTAAAGATCTTTTGGATAACCTGAAATTAAGATCTTTCTCTCAGGTATCCTCCATCACAACTTTTGATTTTTCAACTCTATATACCACCCTACCGCATGACAAATTAAAAACCCGCTTAAAAGAAACAATTCATAAAGCTTTTAGTCATAGAAACTATGGCTCTAGATTTGTTGTATTAGGCTACAATTCCACATATTTTTCAAACAAAATTCATAAATGTAAAACATGCTACTCCGAGGAACAAGTGATCAGTATGCTTGAGTTCCTCATCGATAACATATTTGTATCCTTTGGAGGGACACTGTTTCAGCAGGTCGTCGGCATACCAATGGGTACGAATTGTGCCCCTCTTCTAGCCGATTTATTTTTATGCTCATATGAGTCGGAGTTTCTTCAAAAGCTTGTAAAAGATAAGAAGATTCATGAGGCTAGAGCCTTTAATTTCACATACAGGTATATTGATGACGTTTTATCTATCAATAATTCTAGATTTGCAGAATTTCTTCCATTGATATATCCTCCAGAGCTGGAAGTTAAAGAGACCACCGATACAGCTTCGTCCGCATCATTTTTGGACATATACCTCGAATTTGACGACAGTGGTCAACTCAGTACTAAAATTTATGATAAGCGGGACGATTTCAATTTTAAAATCATAAATTTTCCAAACATGTGCAGCAATATACCAGCTTTTGCTGCATATGGTGTTTACATCTCGCAATTGATTCGCTATGCAAGGGCCAGTAGCAATTATTCTGATTTCCTGAAACGTCATCCTCATCTGAGAAACAGGCTACTGGACCAGGGCTATAAAAAGATTCGCCTTATTCGATCTCTTAAAAAGTTTATATTCCGATACCAATATCTTGTCGAAATATATTCCGTCTCTGCAGAAAAAATTATTAGCGATGCATTTTCATATAGGGAAAATGTATAAAGATAAAGAAGTCAAAAATGTCAATAATTTTTTTGTCAATGTGTGACGTAAAAATATTTTTGACATTTACGTCACCGAATATGGTACTGCTTTGACAACTATTTTACCTATTTTGTTCCTGTATTTAAATACTGTTACAGTGACAGCCGGAACCTTTGAACCGTAATGAGAGCGGGAGGTTTGGCGCCTCAAAATCTGATTCAACCCACCATTTCTTTAGAAATGCCTGTACCAAGTCAGGGTCATTACGGTTTTCACAGTTTTCCGGTGGTTGACTGATTTTGTCTGTTTATATAATTATGAGTTTTGACTTTCCCTTTGTAAGATTGTTCGGAGTTCGGTAATTTTGTTATTACCCTTATCAGCTGACATAATGGACGTCTTGACCGTGTAGATAAATTTCTACTTTAGTAATAAAACAGTAGATATCTAATTTAGTGCGTGTTTCTGTTTTAACCTTCATCAGGTACACTCAAAGTCAATAGACTGGAAACCCAAACAATCAATTAATATTAGGAGCAATAAAACACCAACAGAAATTATACGAGAGCCAAAATTGTATGAGGTCACCTATGATCGAGGGGCGACAATCTATGATATCAATTACAGTATTTAGAAACTGTCAATTTCAATAATCAAAATATCTATTAAATCAGCAATAGTGCGTGGATGATAGAAATGTCGGATATAATTTAGAACATATTGAAAGGGGCAAAAACTATCATATGATATTAATATATAGACAGCGACAAACGACATACACCATCTGATGGCAACAAGTAGTATGACCACTTATAAGGCGACAAACTAAATCACACACATGCTAGCTTTAATTGAGGTAGGTTATGTCAAAGGAGATTAAAGTGTCAAATGCGATGGACATCATATGATTGCCAAAAAGCAATATGGCTATTGACAAGTTAAGCTGGTATAGGAGTGATAGGGTGGTTAGCTAATTCATTATATACTCAAACCTGGCAATTTAAGATTTTTTTTTAATTACGTGATATTACAGATATATTTGTCCCTCACATATGTAGAACAATAAATGTATTAACTAAGAGTGAGGTTTGAAAGATTACAGCCAAGTCCTAGATATCAGACATTTACAATTATTTATGCTTGACAAAATATAAATGGACATAGATAAAAAATTATTTTACTAGTATCACAGTTTGTCATATCGGACTCGCTGCTATTCTTGAGATAATGTATGTCTCGAACTTTACAGCTGTCGTTATTCTATATGTATTGCCAGTTGCCTCCGCATATGAATCATATACAGTGCTATATATAGTCATTGGATTCTGATCTTAAAGATAAATACCACCAGCTTCTCTGATTGCACCTGATCTTAATTAGAGAGTGATAGCTTACTCTTATACACAAGCGATAACTCACTGTTAACTGTACAAATGTAATTAAAAGTAAGATAAATAACGAAGAGTTAAATACTACGATATAAAGTATTCGTCGTAGCGAGAAACCGGAAATGTATCTGCCAGTTAGATCATGGTAAAAAACAAGCCAATATTGCTTCCGCTTCTTAAGCAATCAATAACACTAGAAAAGTTGGTGCTTAGTAAAAGGAAAGTGATAATAAAACACATGAGTAGCTCCAGCATGACAATGAGATTATCCTATCAAATGTGTTCTCTACTTGGTAAAGGAACGAAAGTAAAGTCATAAGAGTAGACACAAACCCTCCACATGTTGGTTTAAGTCCATTAAGTCCACATTTTTATGAAGCATTACTTGTCTTCATTATCTTATCCTCTGTGTTGTATACAACAAGTCGGTAATATTGTCATTTCTACACGTGACATCAGTTGTCTATGTATTTAACAGGTGACCATATTGACGGACAGAGAATCAATCTGACATGGCCTAACCTCAATAAAAATAACTCTCTAAGCTACCACTGACACGCTTTATATTAAATCAGTGTACGGCGCTGCTGATATCTTCAGATATTTTTAGTATCACAAAACAAATTTAAACAAAAAAACAAAAAAATACCACACTGTCGGAACGGATCCAAAACCGAATACCAAAATCGTAGAAAGAGGCAAAATCACCCAACTACATGACTTTCATGACTCACAAGATATTATAATTCATTCTCTTATTTTAAAGATATTTGTGTTGTTTGTTTAGTGTTTCGTAGAAAATTGTTTGTCTCGTTGTCCCTTTTCATTTAGGCATTGCGTGGTCTGTTCTTCTAAGAGTTACGGCTTCTGAGTACACCTCTGATATCTCCAAACTTTTCTGCAATGTAAGGTCAAATTGACCAATGATTGTATTGGTACTTGCAAACTGATTGTCCTCCCGGAGCACCTGACTTCATCTAGATATTTACCAGGGCTCGTAATGCTCGATCTTAGTCTCTGTGTTGTGTTTTGCAGATCACTGTTTGTCATTTTGTCCGTTTTCTTTAAGGCCCTTCCATTCCCTGTCCTTCTTGAAATATTTGAACTTTTCTTAGACCTTCAGATAAACGCTATCGATTAATGTCGGTAATAATATTTAGCACCCGTTTGTTCAATCATGTAGAAAACACTACATTCCGGATTCCCATAGATTTCCTAACTGACCGCGTGTATAGCCAAGTGAATGAAGTTTTCTCTGAATGGTACCCCGAGAGACTTTTACAGGTGTTCTTTTATTAAATTCACTGGTAATATCCTTCAATGTAGCCCTCGTGAAGCTTTAACGATACGATTTAGTACCCTCTCCCCTCTTTTGGAAACACATTTTGAAAGTCCCTTTCGCGTCTTGTTTTCTGTGTCACCACGTTCCCACCAGCGCTTTAGAAGTTGAGAAATTGTGGACTTGCTTATATTCAATATATTTGCAACTTCCGATGATCGGTAACCACCTTCAATAAGTTGTACGATGGTATAGTTTGTGTCGTCTGGTAATTGTTTTCCGTGTTTTGCCATTTTGTAAACAGGGAAATTGCATAAAATCCGGAATGAATATCAGGTTAAAATTCCGGATTTTAAAAATATGTAAGAGTTACCTCCCGTTGACTACAAATTTTAAATACCGCAATACGCTAACGCGATCTAAAACACGCTTGAAAGTGTCCAGGCGTCAATAGATGCAGGCCGCCATTAGAAAAGTTGACTCATTTATGGCACTATGCTGTAGTCCTTTTTCTTTTGGCCATTGCATTTTCTGTTCTTCAAAGAGTTACGATTTTTGATTACCTCTTTGGTATCTTCAACCTTTTCTTAGATATACGGCCTCTGATTACCTCTTTGGTATCTTCAACCTTTTCTTAGACATACGACCTCTTATTATCTCTTTGGTATCTTCAAACTTTTCTAAGACATACAGCCTCTTATTACCTCTTTGGTATATTCAACCTTTTCTTAGACATACGGCCTCTTGTTATCTCTTTCCTCTCTTCAACCATTTCTTGGACATACGCCTCTGATTACCTCTTTGGTATCTTCAAACTTTTCTTAGACATACAGCCTCTTACTATCTCTTTTGGAGGGACACTGTTTCAGCAGGTCGTCGGCATACCAATGGGTACGAATTGTGCCCCTCTTCTAGCCGATTTATTTTTATACTCATATGAGTCGGAGTTTCTTCAAAAGCTTGTAAAAGATAAGAAGATTCATGAGGCTAGAGCCTTTAATTTCACATACAGGTATATTGATGACGTTTTATCTATCAATAATTCTAGATTTGCAGAATTTCTTCCATTGATATATCCTCCAGAGCTGGAAGTTAAAGAGACCACCGATACAGCTTCGTCCGCATCATTTTTGGACTTATACCTCGAATTTGACGACAGTGGTCAACTCAGTACTAAAATTTATGATAAGCGGGACGATTTCAATTTTAAAATCATAAATTTTCCAAATATGTGCAGCAATATACCAGCTTCTCCTGCATATGGTGTTTACATCTCGCAATTGATTCGCTATGCAAGGGGCAGTAGCAATTATTCTGATTTCCTGAAACGTCATCTTCATCTGAGAAACAGGCTACTGGACCAGGGCTATAAAAAGATTCGCCTTATTCGATCTCTTAAAAAGTTTATATTCCGATACCAATATCTTGTCGAAATATATTCCGTCTCTGCAGAAAAAATTATAAGCGATGCATTTTCATATAGTGAAAATGTATAAAGATAAAGAGTCAAATATGTCAAGAATTTTTTTTGTCAATGTGTGACGTAAAAATATTTTTGACATTTACGTCACCGAATATGGTACTGCTTTGACAACTATTTTACCTATTTTGTTCCTGTATTTAAATACTGTTACAGTGACAGCCGGAACCTTTGAACCGTAATGAGAGCGGGAGGTTTGGCGCCTTAAAATCTGATTCAACCCACCATTTCTTTAGAAATGCCTGTACCAAGTCAGGGTCATTACGGTTTTCACAGTTTTCCGGTTGTTGACTGATTTTGTCTGTTTATATAATTATGAGTTTTGACTTTCCCTTTGTAAGATTGTTTGGAGTTCGGTAATTTTGTTATTACCTTTATTTGGTATATTCAATCTTTTCTTAGACATTCGGCCTCTGATTACCTCTTTGGTATCTTCAACCTTTTCTTAGATATACGGCCTCTGATTACCTCTTTGGTATCTTCAACCTTTTCTTGGACATACGGCCTCTTATTATCTCTTTGGTATCTTCAAACTGTTCTTAGACATACGCCTCTTATTACCTCTTTGGTATCTTCAAATTTTTCTTAGACACATGGCCTCTGATTACCTCTTTGTTCTTCAAACTGTTCTTAGATATACGGCTTCTGATTACATCTTTGGTCTTCAAACTGTTCTTAGACATACGGCCTCTGGTTACCTCTTTGGTATCTTCAAAGCTTTCTTGGACATACGGCCTCTTATTATCTCTTTGGTATCTTCAACATTTTCTTAGAAATAAGGCCTCTGATTACCTCTGTGGTATCTTCAACCTTTTCTTAGACATATGGCCTCTGATTACCTCCTTGGTATCCTCAAGCTTTTCTAAGACATGCGGCCTCTTATTACCTATTTGGTCTTCAAAGTGTTCTTAGACATATGGCCTCTGATTACCTCTTTGATCTTCAAACTGTTCTTAGACACATGGCCTCTGATTACCTCTTTGTTCTTCAAACTGTTCTTAGATATACGGCCTCTGATTACATCTTTGGTCTTCAAACTGTTCTTAGACATATAGCTTCTGATTACCTCTGTGATCTTCAAACTGTACTTAGACATACGGCCTCTGATTACCTCTGTGGTCTTCAAACTGTTCTTAGACATTCGGCCTCTGATTACCTCTTTGGTCTTCAAACTGTTCTTAGATATACGGCCTCTGATTACCTCTTTGATCTTCAAACTGTTCTTAGACACACGGCCTCTGATTACCTCTTTGGTACCTTCAAACTTGTCTTGGACATACGGCCTCTTATTACCTCTTTGTTCTTCAAAGTGTTCTTAGACATACGGCCTCTGATTACCTCTTTGATCTTCAAACTTTTCTTAGACATACTGCCTCTGATTACATCGTTGGTCTTCAAACTGTTCTTAGACATACGGCCTCTGATTACCTCGTTGGTCTTCAAACGTTTCTTAGACATACGGCCTCTTATTACCTCTTTGGTCTTCAAGCTGTTCTTAGACATGCAGCCTCTGATTACCTCTTTGGTCTTCACACTGTTCTTAGACATATGGCCTCTGATTATCTCTTTGGTATTTTCAAACTTTGTTTTCCAATGCATAGTCAAAGCAACCAATGGTTTTATTGCCACAGTAAGAACTGATTATTTTTCCGGACCACATAAGTACACCACTGCTATTGTTGTGGTTTATTTTGCTTAATCTTGAGATTTATGCTTAGTGTTTTGTCGCCCATTGTATTGTCTGCCTTTATTTAAAGACATACAGCTTCTGATCATTCTTTTGGTATTTTCAAGCAATTTGGAAAGTAGCCATGATTCTATTGTTAATATTCATCACTTTGTGTCTTTTTATATTAAATTAACTAAATTTATCATAAAATTTAATAACTAGTTTCATTTTTGTTCAAATTTTATTTATTTACAATTTAATTATCGATCCATTAGCCTTAATTGGCAAATAATTACACATTAATTTCATATTTATATTGAATGTGAAAATTTTGAAATAATAATTGATTACACACTTTATTATACATTGTTTTTATTATTAATTTTCATTAAAACAGGATTAAATAGCATTTACAATAACTTTATCGATAAGTGAACTCGGCCTAGGTACTCACAAACTGAATAAAGTCCAAAGAATTTTACATATAATCTGTGAATGAAAGGCTGAGTATCTACATCGATAAACTCATGAAAAATCATATTTAATTCTGATATTTAAGAGTACCAACAACACAGTTAGTAAAAACTTCACACACTCACAGTATGACGATGTTCAAGAGTCAGCCATTTTGATTCCATCACTATATTTGACAATCACAGTATGACGATGTCCAAGAGTCAGCCATTTTGATTCCATCACTATATTTGACGAGTAGGTAAATTGATAGTCTATCTATCTTTCTGGTCGATGGTGTGGGTTGTGTTGTTGAGTAACAATGTAACTTTTCTATGACGTAAATAGTCCGTAGCATATCCCTTACCATCCACTACCATCCAGTCTAGTTATAAAATAATCACCACACCATATCCTCTACTATCAATTCTAATAACAATGTTTAACAATATCCTATCCTATCCTCCACTTGCCAGTCAAATTATCAAATGATTACTATACCGTATTTTCTACAGAATGAAAATTACATGATTACCATACCGTATTCTCTATATAATAGTAATTACATGATTACCATACCATATTCTCTACAGAATAATAATTACATGATTACCATACCGTATTCTCTACAGAATAGTAATTACATGATTACCATACCGTATTCTCTACAGAATAGTAATTACATGATTACCATACCGTATTCTCCACAGAATAACAATTAAATGATTACCATACCGTATTCTCTATATAATAGTAATTACATGATTACTATACCATATTCTCTACAGAATAGTAATTACATGATTACCATACCGTATTCTCTACAGAATAGTAATTACATGATTACCATACCGTATTCTCTACAGAATAGTAATTACATGATTACCATACCGTATTCTCTACAGAATAGTAATTACATGATTACCATACCGTATTCTCTACATAATAGTAATTACATGATTATCATACCCTACTCTCCACAGAATAACAATTAAATGATTACCATACCATATCCTCTACTTGCCAGTCTGTATTAATCTGTAAAGAATATGGTATCGAAACTATTGTATAATTATCAAATGATTAGCATACATTAGTCTCTACAGAATAATAATTAAATGATTAAAGTCATACATCCTCTACTATCACCTCTGATTTCAAAATGATTACCATATCATGACCTCTCATTTCAGCTCTGATTGTTCAATGCTTACTATACCATTTCCTCTCACATCAACTAAACTATTTAGCAGATCATATCCTCTACTATACAGAATTATAATACAATGATTAACATAGCATATCCTCTACCCTACAGCATAATAATAAAATTATTAACATAGCATATCCGCTACACTACAGAATGAAACTAAAATGATTAACATGCCATATCATTTACTATACAGAATAATAAGAAAACGATTACCATACTGTATATATACTCTACAGAATAAAAATAAAATGATTACCATACCATATCCTCTAATCTACAGAATAATGATCAAATGATTATCATACCATATCCTCTACTCTACAGAAAAATAATAAAATGAGTGCCATACCATATGTTCTAATCTACAGAATAATAATAAAATGATTACCATATCATATCCTCTACTCTGCATAATAATAATAGAATGATTACCATACCATATCCTCTAATCTACAGAATAATAATAAAATGATTACCATACCATATCCTCTACTCTGCATAATAATAATAGAATGATTACCATACCATATCCTCTAATCTACAGAATAATGATCAAATTATTACCATGCCATATCCTCTATTCTACATAATAATAATAAAATGATTACCATACCATATCCTGTAATCTACAGAATAATAATAAAATGATTACCACACCATATCCTGTAATCTACAGAATAATAATAAAATGATTACCATACCATATCCTCTAATCTACAGAATAATAATAAAATGATTGCCATACCATATCCTCTAATCTACAGAATAATAATAAAATGATTGCCATACCATATCCTCTACTCTACAGAATAATAATAAAATGATTGCCATACCATATCCTCTAATATACATAATAATAATAAAATGATTACCATGCCATATCCTCTACTCTACATAATGATAATAAAATGATTACCATACCATATCCTCTACTCTACAGAATAATAATAAAATGATTACCATGCCATATCCTCTACACTACAGAATAATAATTAAATGAGTACCACACCATATCCTCTAATCTACTTAAGGAATATTTTAAATTGTTGAACAGGTTATACGATATAACCTGGTTTGGGTCAGTTTACGCTTCATAAACCGCAGATTAACCATTCAGATTGAAATATTCAAATAAATTAAATTAGATAATAATAATAAAATTATTACCATGCCATATTCTCTACTCTACAGAGTAGTAATCAAATAATTACCATACCATATCCTCTATTCTACAGAATAATAATAAAATGATTACCATGCCATATCCTCTAATCTACAGAATAATAATAAAATGATTACCATGCCATATCCTCTAATCTACAGAATAATGATAAAATGATTACCACACCATTTCCTCTACTCTACAGAATATTATCCAGTTAGATGATTAAACGATTACCAAACGCTATCCTCTATCAAATCAGATAACAACTCGAGCACCTTACCCTATCATCTACTATCCAGATTGGCATACCATATCATGTACTATCCAGGTTAATTGTAAGTGATTGCCATACGATATCCTCTTCTATCCTAACTTATTCTTAATTGATTACCATGCCAACTAATAGAATTATAGAAAATTTTAAAATTATAAAATATTTACACTTACAAATGTCCGATGTCAATTTTTTTTCACAAATGGAAAAAATAATCGCACTAGTTTATTGATTGACTCGTCAGTAACACGCACGTTTAATAGATGTAATTGATGTAACAATTTAGCATTTCTTGTGTGAATATATGCTTGCCAACGCAATGTTAAATTTCCATAGTCCGGTATAAATGACGAGCAGTTCCGAAATGTTAGAAAACAAATTACCAGACTGACGTTGTGGAGTAGAATTGTAGACATTCACGCTTGCAGACGTCACATCAAGCATCATGTGAATGTACATGAAATTCACTAAATATGTAAGGGTCAACAGGATTGGCTTTTATACATTAAATGTCTATTTCTTCATATTATCGAAAGAAAATAAAATAAATAACGTTAACGTAAAATGATAAATATAGCACATGTGTTATTACACATGAGACCTGTCTTACACATTAGTGTCATGTAGGTGTAGTTGAGATGTCATACAATACACCAGTGTTTTCTCCGTCGTTTGTTAACAACAGTTGATTACTTGCTCTGTCGCAATGCATTTCCCGGGGTAGCTTAACACCGTCACGATGTGATATCAATACTTTGTGGCTTTGTCCATCAGAAGATATAACTACCACATTATTAGACCCTGCACCGACCACGAAGATATTGTTGTTATTGTCTGTTGTTATGCCTCTCGGTACATTCAGTACGTTTTCATCATAGAATTCCCATTGCACTTTACCACTCATGTCACAGCATGTTACCTTGTGTGTTGTGCCGTTGGTGTAATAAATGTTGTTACCGTTTGTTGTAACACATGACCAGGCCGGTAGAGAACATCTTACTGCTGGTGTGATGGAGTTGTCTTTTAAATCTATACGTATTAGTCCTCTATCCTGGGCACAGCAAATCAGGGATCCATCATTGTATGTTATCCCATGCACGTTTGATTTTGTGTTGATTTGCTTTGTTATTGACCTTTTATCAAGATCAATTATACGTATTTGATTATCTCCTCCTACTACAGATACGGCCATGCTATTACTGTCAATACATGTCACGTAATATGGATTTCCTGATCTAATGTTAATTATATAATCCCTGGATCCATCTTTGTGTAATATAATGACCTCTCGTGGAAAGTAGTTAATAAACACCTTCTTACCATTGAACAGAATACAACATCCTACTATAAAACTACAACTTGATTTAATTCTCTGTTTTAGCTTAAGCATCACATCATTGACAGACCTCACTGGAATGCTGACTACCCTCTGTTGAGCTTGGTTTTGTTTATATGCCTCACTTGACTTCCTCTCAATAATGATCTTCCCAAACCTGTTAACGTTGTTGAGTAAATTAAGTTTTTGATCATCGGCTTGAAACGATAATTTTGTTTGCCGTACGTCATCAAAGGAAACCGACTTCTTAGCATCTTGTATTATGTCTTCAATAATGATGACATCTTTACATTCTTTGTGGTTCTCGATCGTGCAATTCCGACAACAAGGACAGCCATGTGACTTACAAAACATTTGGTATTTCTCATTGTGTTTCTCACAAATCTCCTTAATTTTCAAAATGAAAACGGGTAACTTTCTGTATTCTTTAATTGGTACAGTCACGTGGTGTCTGGTTGATTTGGATGCACCGTGGTGCTCTCTACAATCTAAGCACAGTCCTTCGCCACATTCTGAGCACCAGATACTGGACACTTTTGAGATGTGGCGGGTTAAGCACACACCACAATCAGGAATTGGTGTCGACATTGTCTGGAAATAAAAGATTAACTATATGACATAAACAAATTATCTTAAACAATAATTGATCCAAATTGGCATGTGTTAATGTATTTTGAAATAGTATTTAAATTTCAAAGACTTATTTAAATGTACTGTATATCATACTTTATAGGCACTGATTGCACAGGTAGTTTTAAATCCAACTACTATGCGATCACAACCACAACGGTCCCTATGTCCTTGTCATAAACGTAAGGCGATTTTTTTTGTATTTAATAAATCAACACATTTAATATATCAACAACTATTTGTAAACAGACAACGACGACGGATATCACCAACAAATCACGTGTTTTACAGTTAGCAGGATAATATTTAGATTGATTGATTGTGTATTATTCTGAAGACAGACGACAGACACCAATTTATGTCATATGTCTATTTGACATTTGAAGAGATTGCTAGTTTTCAATTGGATTTTATTAATATGATTTTAATTTTAACTGTATGTTATAAGGCATACATTTACAGAGCTGGAATAGTATACCCTTCTGGAGCGTGCAACTTCATCGCCGGTTATTGGTGAGGATCGCGTTGCTCGATCTTTGACTTTATGTGCAATGTTTTGTAGAAGGTTGTTTGTCCTGTTGTCCTTTTCTTGGGTCATTATGTTGTCTGTCCTTCTTCGATCTACGGATTCTCATTCCCCCTTTGGTATTTTCAAGCATTTCTTAAAGTAACATAATCAGTCATGGTTATCATACGTTTGCATTGTTTACATAAATGTTAGAGAAGACCGAAAGCGGAGATCACAAAAGTGCAATCTAGATAAACTGACAACATAGGGTACACAGGACGTTAGAGAAGACCGAAAGCGGAGATCACAAAAGTACAATCTAGATAAACTGGCAACACAAGATACACAGGACAATGAAAATAAAACAAAGACAAAACACAATATGTGTTGAACACCACTATGCGTAAACAAGCATAAATCACGTGAATAAGACATGGACCATCCTACAAACAACTGGAGGTAAAGACGAACCGAACATCGTTGGTATGCGGAAATCGTAACGGACAGCACAACACGGAACTCAGAACGTAAAGATACACATCATAGTTTTCACAAAGAAAACATAAGTGAAATATTTGATAAAGATCCATCTGCAGTGAACCTAAATTTAACTCCGATATTTAGTAGGTTTCGAGTAGCTCAATATTTTGTTATCTGTGAATTGCTTTGAAGGTATTTTTCCACTTCTTTGCTGACTTTAAGCTTTTCTGATCTTTTGATATCTCTGGGTATCTTCATACATTTCTATGTTGATGTTTCATAGCATAAGCCACTTTAATATATAAGACATGATTACAAAAGAAAATGAACATACACTCTCGCAAAAAAATCATTTATGTATTTCCCATGCCAGTTTTTACCCCCCCCCCCCCCCCCCCCCCTATTTTGTACGTCTACCAGACTTTCCTAGGTTTATAAGAGTAATATTTGTTTAAGCAACTTAATGTATCACAACACAACTAATAATATTAAATGATAAATGTTTGTATTACAAGATACCTCTATTAGACATGACAACAATATTGCAATCAAAACCAGTAACCAACAGGATCAAATATTGCGATAAAAACCGTAAGCAATATGTTTAAATATTGCGATAAAACCAGTAACGAACATGATTAAATAATGCGATATAAACAGAAACCAACATGATTAAATATTGCGATAACACTAACAACCAACATGATTAAATATTGCGATAAAACCAACAACCAGATATGTGAACATGTATGCTGGAAGTTATTCAATATGTTGTGTAAAGCGAACCAGAGAAATAAAACTTGAGTTTTGCACTCAACGTTTGCTATCATATAAATAACACAATGATAATGATTGCCTATTGGCCTCCCGTCCTTAGATTCATTGGATTAAACCTAGTATAAGCAGAAAATGTGTGAAAAAAATGTGTTTGATAAAGTTAACATTAAGATTGTCGCGTGTTGGATTAGGTATAATATATTTATTTTGAAAGTTACTCCTTTACATCAAGAACCGCCAATATCGGCACTTTAGTGGTCGAGTCCAGAATTTTCAGTATATATAGAATATGCGTAGGTACAATACAACACAATACTCTATTCCAGCTATACATATAAAATGTCTACTAACAAAATGAATTCTCAAGATATGAGTTTTATTAACAGTTGATAATGTTTTAAAGGTTTAGAAGCAAATATTTCTTAACATTCGTACACAGCTTAAAATAAAACTATTTAATAATTGTGCATTGATTTTTTTAGATACATGTATGAAATTAATTTATATTAAATCACAGAAGGGTTGTATTACATTATATGACGTGGGTATACATTATCTTATCGTACAACACCCTTTGTCATATATAGTTAGAATGCCCTCTAGTAAAGAAAACGGTTAGTTAACAGTTACCACAGGAATAACAGATACAAATATGTTGTTAGGACAATGTTTGAGTGTGTGTGGGGGTGGGGGAGAGTGATGATTTAGACTTCATTTGTAATATAATAATAGTCTACTGCAAGTAGATAATAAGACGTTTTTAATGATGTATAACTCGTTTGTAATAGGGGTTAGGGTCATGGTGTTTAATGCCACTTTCAACAATATTTCTGGTATATTGCGGCGATCACCTTTATTGGTTGTATAAATCGGAATACCCGGAGAAAACCACCGACCTGCTGCTTGTCACTGACAAACTTTTTCACATAATGTTGTTATAAAATCAAGTGCATTTAAGCATGAGCTGGAATCGATTTCACAACTTAAGTGGTGATACCCACTGATTGCATAGATAATTGTTAATCCAGCTACTATACGAATTTCAATAGTTTTGAGAACCACTTAGAGTAACACAACACAGCTATTTCTAAAATATATATAAAGCGATATATACTCACCTTTTAAATCATTCTCAATATACAATATTGTTCTACCTTTCTACAACAGTTCAATGTCTACTCTCGTTACGATAAGATAAAATGGTTATACGACAAAATAATCAGTACATATTATATCTATAAATGCTACCTGTGAAAGAAAATACACAGGGTAGATTTTACATTATCAGTAAATCTTTATAATCACGTTCACAGACAGAATATATTTTGTCTGTTTTGTCATTGACAATAATAAAATGGGGTTAGAATTATCTTGCAAAAGATTAAAAGTTCACTCCAAACCATACCAACATTATTTAAGTGTAGATCAGTACAACACTACTATTATATCAGATTTATCAGTATCAATAATCGTTTAAAATAATAAAACTTTACCATCACAGTTAATAGACCCAGCAAATAATGTCAGAGTTGTTCCTTGTATTTGTAGGGATGGCTATGATTTCCTGACATAATTTGAGAAAGTCACTCAAAGGAATAAAAAAAAAAAAAACTGTAATACAATCAGCTATTAAATATGTGACATGATTATCTGTTCCGGAAGTTTTTAAAATCTAACGAACGACACGAGTCAGACAAACATTGATGCTTTGAAATTAAAATAATTAACAAAGCTTGTTGTCTCGTTCTCAAGGAACAATTATTTATTTTCCTATTAGCTTAGATGAGGGAAGGGAGCAATGAAAAATGAAAAAAAAATACTTCATTGTTGGACAATCCCATTATATTTTATCCGTTTTGTCCTTTACAATAAAAATGGGGGTTTAGTATTACCTAACTAAATATTAAAAGTTCACTCCAACACGCCTGGTAAACCAGATGATCTCAACATAATGTTGAGCAAACAAAAAGGTATCTGCAACTTCCGGTTGAGACCATCTGTCGAGGAAACTTTACAAACGTGTGCACGGCAAGATGCTTGATCTCATATTTCTAGATATTTCGAGACAAGTTTTAAAAATCAGAGAGTGCTATTCCCTTCCGATATGAAAATATCAACTTTTCCTGCTTTCCGTTGTGAAAAACAGTTAAAATTGAAGGACAAATCACTTTTCTGCTGTGCTGCAGCGAGTTCATTTTGTGTATTTCGTCGTGCAAATTCAGCTATTTCCTTGCATAACAAAAAGGTTCCATTTTTGTTCTTTTGTTTAGTTTAGTTTTGCTTAGTTTATTAAATTCGATTTTTTATTCAGTTTGTATGACTATTGCCATATTGACAATCAAAACAATCAAAACTCACGACTTTACACCAGCCCCAAGAAAAAATGTTGTCTTTCCATTTATCCAACTTTTGAAAATCAGGTATTCCTATTTATCCAACTTTTCATTTCTTACCTGTATGCTTATTTATTTAACATTAATTAGGTGTTGATTTGACCAAAATACCTGATAATCTGTTCCAGTATATGTATATGTATAAGGTTTGAATAAATGAAAAGGGGAAAAAAGTTATAATTTTTATCCTGCAATGACAGCATTTACCGCCCAATATAGCCTGCCCAATATTGTTTTGATATTGGTCAGTTTTAAATAGAACAAACAAATGTAAGCTCTGCCCACATCGGGGAACATCGGGTGATATTGTTTTCAAAATACATACACAACATTATTTCAAATAATGTTATCATCGTTCAGTAAACGTTTATTTACGATTTAAAATTGCAGGATAAATACAATACATGTGCACTAACGAAGCATATAGGTAAGTATGTGTATTTGGCGCGAAATGCGGGAATAGGCTCGGCCTAGCTCGCCTTTTCCCCAGTTTCTAAGCCTCATACACATCTTACCTATATGCTTCGACAGTGCACAAGTATTGTATATGTATGGAAATAAATATGAAGTCTTAAAAACTTTCTATTTATGCAAAATGAGTTTTAGGATAAATTTAAAGTGCAATATACATAATATTTTACATGCACATTGCAATAATTAGCTTATAATATAATACTAAACCTTATTTACTGATGAAAAGATTGCAAAACATGTAACAAACACACTTTATGTATTCACAATCAGAGATTAAGGTCACTAAAGGAAATGTTGTACACTTTACAAGATCAAGAGAAAACAATTCAATTGAGGAACTTTACATACTTG
Source organism: Bathymodiolus brooksi (assembly GCA_963680875.1). Classification (NCBI taxonomy): domain Eukaryota; kingdom Metazoa; phylum Mollusca; class Bivalvia; order Mytilida; family Modiolidae; genus Bathymodiolus; species Bathymodiolus brooksi. Next base: position 94,675,885 of record OY804583.1, on the reverse strand, counting down.
TCTTGTTAAACAACCTTATTAAGAAAAAACTGCTGGGATGTGCTAATCTGGGTAACGGGTCACTGTAATCGGGCGGCTGTATCGAGAAACAGATACGATGTTGAAAAAACTGTTGATACTCATAAAATATTGATAAATGCAATAAAATTTTATGTTTGTCTTCAAGAAATATAATAGACAAAACCATGTGTGAAGTATTATGACGAAATATCTCCGATTTCTATGTAAATTTACGAATTGAAGTGGGGAAACACCCACAGGTAATTTTAGCGATGTATTTTTATCTTGGACAATAATAATGAGCGTCCTGATTGGATGACCAATCTAAAACACACTGACTTTTCTTTTTTTAACTTAATAATATGAAATATTGACATCCACACTTGCCTTTAGGACAGCACATTGCTGTGTCCATACTTGTTTCCCATTATAAAAGGATTATCCTTTTTTTTATTGTCATGGTCACAAGAGAAAAAAATATTCATGTAATTAATTCCTCTTCCAAGTTGCACACTTCACATACAGAGAAAACAATTAAAGAGAATGCTATTAATTGTAAAAAGCAGGAGGTAAATGAAAACATCCTGTCAATAAATGTACACATGTACACCAAGACGCGATCGATTCTTAAAGAAAATAAAGAAATATCATATCCAATTAAATATTGAATTCAGTCAATAATAGTAATAATAATGGTTATATGTTTTCTTTTTCAAATGAAATATATGGAAATAAATATTCACTGTTGCACATAGACATGCATACCTTTTCCTGGTCCAAATTTACGTCCACTTCTTCACCTGTCATACAACCCACGCTTTAATTAAGTGTCCTTTGTTCTTGATCACCTTTGATCTCATTTATTCCACTTTTATTATTTACCTGTACTATTTGTTTTTCTTAAAAAATTGGAATGAATCGAAAAATGCAGTATTTTTTTGTCTCCTTCTTCGATCCTTTTTACACTAGATCTGATTTGACTCCCGTTCGTGTTTTTCATTGATTAGTTTATTCAGTCTTTTAATTGTTATTTCTAGTTTTTGTTTGAATGGTGTATCTTCCTTATATTTATTAGTACTACTTAGTTCTACAAAGTATCTTAGTTCATTTTCCAGTTTTTTAAATTTCATTTGCTTTACTTTTTTTGTCATTTATTGCAATAATCAATTGTCTAGCGTAAAGTTATCACACATTATTCTTTATATTTAATTGGAGATGAAGTGATTCATTTTTCTATGGATTTACAATTTTCGTGCTTCTCTATAATACTTGTGTTTTGTTTCTCATATCCATTTCCCTTATTACCTTTCAAAAGCCTACTTTTTAAAGGTAAACTATTATGGTGGGTTAACTTCAATACCATACGTATTATGTCACATGGATAAGAATTCACTAAGATGACCTTTGAGACAACAAAGTAATCAATTATTATCGCCTAACATTTATCCTTCCTGTTCCATTAAACTGTGTTTTACTTTTTCTGTCTCCATCAGATAGATTGTTTGCTTTTATTAATGATTTCAAGTTATGCACTGATTTGTCAAATTTCTTTGATTGCTATATTTTGTTTGTATCTATTTTTGATAGCACATCTTTATAGTCTCCTGTTGTTGCTTACATTGCAATTCATGTCAGATGAAAACATAGAAGTCTTGACCATGTAGATGCATTCATACCTTAGTACCACAAACGTAGATATCTAATTTGGAAGTGTTTCTATGGTAACCTTCATTTGACACACTCAAAGACAATAAATTGGAAATCAAATTATTAATTTATTTTGGAAGCACAAAAATCCAAAATGCATTAAAGGTGAGTCACAATGGGATGAAGTCACCAATGCTGGAGGGAGGTTAACCTTAGGTATAATATTAATTACGTTATTTACCAACTGTATATTTCAATGATTAATATATCTAATAAAGCAGCAATAGTGTGTGGATGACACAATTGTTGGATATGAATTAGAATATGCTTAAAGGGGCAAGCCTATGTTGATCACAGGAGATTAATATACATGTATAAACAGAGACGAACGACGGGCATCATCTGATCGCAAAAAATAGTATGACGACTGGCAAGGCGACAAACCAAACACCATCACAAGCATACTCACTTTAACTAAGGTATGTTATGTCAGAGGAGATTAATGTGTCAACAGCGACGGACATCATCTGATGGCAAATAGTAGTATGACCATTGGCAAGGCGACAAGCCAAACACCATCACAAGCATACTCACTTTAACTAACGTAGGCTATGTCAGAGGAGATTAATGTGTCAACAGCGACGGACATCATATGATGGCAAAGCGCAGTATGACAATTGGCAATTGGCAATTTAAGCTGAAATAGGAGTGAGCTTCAATAATATTGTGAACTACGCAGAATAGCACAACACAGTAATTTCTAAATATATACATTAAACGGTATATACTTACCTTTTAAATCATTCTCACCATAAAAGATCGTTCAACCTTTCTACGACAGTTCAATCTCTACTCTCGTTACGAAAAGATAAAATGGTCATACGACAAAAATAACCAGTACATATTATACATAGAAGCACTACATGTTAAAGGAAATAAACAGGGTAGATTTTACACAATCAATAGATCTTTATCATCACGTTCACAGACCTAATATATTTTGTCCGTTGTGTCATTTACAATAAAAAGGAGGGTTAGTATTACCTTACTAAATATTAAAGGTTCACTTCAAACCATAAAATGATTAAAACTTAGATACAGTCTTCTCCCTCATATTTCTCGCTTTCATTGTTATATAGTTTTATCTGATTTTTTGGTATTTTCAATATACTTTTTCTGTTTTTCATTATCTTGAATTGTGGATGTGTATATTATATGTTATTCAGCTATCAGACAGGGTATATAATGTCACATTATATACCCTGTCTGATAGCTGAATAACAAATATATTACGGATTTAACCATTTTTTTGTTAAATACAGAACCAAATTGTCGTATAATATTTTTTTTTATTTTTTTTTTTTTATTTTTTTGTTTGTTTCCTTTTTGTTTGTTTATTTTTATTTTCCTTTTGCTTTTTTTACCACGTACATAGTCCCAATTCATATTTAAAACCTTATTAAATATTTTGCCTCTTTTATTTTCATTTTCCGTATTTCTAGATGTCCCTTTTCGTACCTCTGACATTCTTTGTTCAAATATTTGTCATGTGATATTTTATGTACTGAGGTGTCTCATAAAGGAAAATCCTGTTCAATATTTCTAAATCAACACAATTTCATATGCAGTAAATTTTATAAACTTTATAATTATAACATTAATATATTACATAACAAAACAACGAGTTTGTGAAACAATTTCAATAATTAAAATGTTAACAATAAGCAAAAACTTGGTGTGGCCCCGTGACCTCGAAAGTTTTAAAGGCGGAAAGTTTAACACACTTTCGATTGTTGATTGTTATGTTCAAATTTGTAATGGTACAGCCGTGGAACATGGGAGTTTGCTGAATTGTTCTGGTGTTTGTGACGGAATTAACTGTTGTAAGAGTGTTATAATCACAAAATAAATCATCATAATTTACATCCAAAATGTCAACGACGTCCGTAACCGACGATGAAACATGTGTATTGGCTCTCATTTGAACAAGTGATGTTGAACTTGAACTGTTTTGTTTCGGCGGCATGAGTTGCAACCGGGAAGTACTGTGCGGTGGCATTATTGAGGATAGTTGTGATGGTTGCTCTCCACGAACAGAACTTGTGATAATGTCTCCCATAACTTGTTTTTTCTTTGATGAAACACGTTTATATACTACAACTGACGAGGCAGATTTGTGTCCGGTAACTGCCATAATGTGTGCCATTGAACAGTTTCTTCCGAGGATAGTTGCACCCGTTGCACGAATGGAGTGGTTGGTGTAGATTTGTGAAAGGCCTGTTTTTTTACTTAATGTGGACATAAATGATGCCAATGACAATGTGTCTTTTCCTATCGGTCTTTTTTGGAACCAACATTCATCGGAAATATTAAAACTGTCTTTAGGAAATTGTAAAAGCCTGTTGCACTGAGGGTGAAGTTTTTGAAGGTAGGTCTCAAAATTTCTAACTGGACAATATTCAGGCATTTCACGATCCTCCGGCATATGCCCAGAAATATTTTCTCTGTCCATTTCCCTACGAATTTTAGTTAATTCGTCCACCTTTTTCATTACATATCTCCTGCCAGTGACTGAATACATTCTAATGACAAAACAGCATTTAATTTGGTAAAAATACATTTATTATTCCGTATTATGATATTGATTCAGTGAAGCGTAAATATTTCTGTTTTTGTCAACCATGTTGTTATTGTTTTTTGGGTCCCAAATGAGGGAGACCGAAAACGTACTTATATACCCCGTCTGTTTTCCGAATATATGCTGACATTCAGGGTTGAAGAACCAATGAAAATGTGTGTAACAAACTAAATTCGTAATATATATTTATATATATATATATTTGCAATAGTTAACTTCTATTTCCATGATCTCATTTTGATCAGTAGTAGATCTACCAGTTGTGTTATATAGTTGATAATGTAGCATTTGTACTTTTGGGAAGGAGGGTAATCTCTAAAACATAAAACAATCCAGTACACAATGTCCCATTTGTACTTTCCATTTTTAAAGGGGGTAATCTCTTAAGCATAGGTTATCTAAGACTTAGAATAATGGCAGTAAATAATGTTGTATTTGCACTTTGCATTTGGAAAAAATAATCAATAAATATTATATCTATAAATACTTCCTTTAAAAGACAATATACAGGGTAGATTTTACACTATGTATATCGGTTTTGCCTCTTACATTAAGGGGGTGGGGGTACTTCTATTATTTCCTTTCCAGTGAGGTCTTCAATTAATTCCTTCCGAAACTTTAAAGAAGCCATCCCAAAGCATACAAACATTATAAAAACGTAGAGCAGTACACAAGTACTATCAAATCAGACTGATCACTATCAATGATTGATTAAAATAATATAGATTTTCCATCAGAGTTAATAACACCAGTAAATAATGTCAGGTTTGACCTTTGTATTTGGAAAGAAGGGGATATTTTCTAAAGAATAAAATAAAATCAGTAAATAATGTCGCATTTGTACTTTGTATTTGGAAAAGGGGAGGTGGGTGTTATGTAAAGCATAAAATAATTCCAGTTCATAATGTCGCATTTGTACTTTGCATGTGGAAAGGGGGTATTATCTAAAACATAAAACAACCCCAGTACATAATGTCGCATTTGTACTCTGCATTTTGAAAGGGGGTATTCTCTTCAGCATAAATTGACCCCAGTAAATAATGTCGCTTTTGTACTTTTCATTTGGAAAGAGGAAGGGGTATTATCTAAAGCAAAAAATAATCCCAGTAAAAATATCCCATTTGTACTTTGCATTTGGAAGGTGGAGGAGGATATTCTCAAAAGCATTAAATAACCCCAGTACATAATGTCGCATATATCTTTTGTCTGTGTGATGTCTATCTAAAGCAGACAATCTCCCCAGTAAATAATGTTGCATTTATACTTTGCATTTAGTAAGGTGTGTGTGTGCAGGGGTGTATTCTCTTAAGCATAAAATAACCCCAGTACATCAAGTCGCATTTGTACCTTGCATTTGGAAAAAAAGGGGAGTATTCCCTAAAAAATAAACAACACATATCATATATATAAATGCTTCTTTTAAAGGAAAATAAACGGTAGATTTTACAATCAATACGTCTTTATCATCACGTTGACAGTCCCTGTCCGTGTTGTCTCCTACCTTAACGGGTAGTGGGGTCTTCAATTAATTCCTTCGGAACCTTAAAAGAAGCCATCCCAAAGCATACACAAACATAAAAACGTAGAGCAGTACACAAGCACTATTAAATCAGATTTATCACAATCAATAATCACTTAGAATAATACAGATTTACCATCACAGTTAATAGACCCACTGAATAATGTGAGATTTGCCTTTTGTATATGGAAAGAAGTGGGTATTTTCTAAAGCATATAATAACTCCAGTAAACAATGTAGCAATTGCATTTAAACCTTAGTACATAATGTCGCAATTGTACTATGCATTTTGAAAGGGGGTATTATTGTAATCATAAATTTACCCCAGTAAATAATCTCGCATTTGTACATTGCATTTTGAAAGGAGTGTATTATCTAAAGCATTAGATAACCCAAGTAAATAATGTCGCATTTGCACTTTGCAATTGGAAAGAGGAAGGGGAAGATATTCTTAAAAAAAAAATCCCAGTACATAAAGTCGCATTTGAACTTTGGATTTGGAAGGAGAGGAGAACATTCTCAAAGGCATACATTAACCACAGTACTTTGCAGGTGTAAAGAGGGGATTATGTAAAGCAGACGATAGACCCCAGTACATAATGTCGCATTTGTACTTTGCATTGTGAAATGGGGATATTCTCTTAATCGTAGATTTACCCCTGTAAATAATGATTTGCATTTGGAAAGGGGAGGTATTCTCTGAAAAATAATCAGTAACTATTATTTCTATGAATACTTACTTTAAAGGAAAATAAACAGGGTATATTATACACTATCAATATATCTTTATCATCACGTTAACAGTCCCTGTCGGCTTTGTCTATTATATTAAGAGGGGTGGGTCTTCTATAATTTCCTTACGAAACTTCAAAAAGCCCCCCCCCCCCCGATCATTCATCAATATTATTAAAACGTAGAGCAGTACAAAAGTACTATCAAATAAAATGTACAATGTATCACTATCCATGATCGTTTACCATATAGAACTTTACCATCCCCGTTATTAATCCCAGTAAATAATGTCAGATTTGCCCTTTGTATTTGGAAAGAAGGGGGTATTTTCTAAAGCATAAAATAACCCCAGTAAATAATGTCGCATTTGTACTTTGCATTTCGAAAAGGCGAAAGGTGGGTATTCCCTAAAACAAAGAATAATTCCAGCAAATAATGTGGCATTTGTACTTTGCATTTGGAAAGGGGGGTATTCTCTAAAACATGAAACCACCCCAGTAAATAATGTTTTATTTGCTCTTTGTACTTGGAAAAGGGGGTGGCGGGTATTCTCTAAAGCATAAAATAACCCCAGTAAATAATGCCGCATTTGTTCTTTGCATTTGGAAAGGGGAGTGGTGTTTTCCAAAACATCAAATAATCCCAATAAATAATATCTTATTTGTACTTTATATTTGGAAAGGAGAATATTCTCTAAAGCACAAAATACCCCATCAAATAATGTCGCATTTGTACTTTGCATTTTGAAAGGGAAGTATTCTCATGCGCATACATGTACCCCAGTAAATAATGTTGCATTTTATCTTGCATTTGGAAAGAGAGTATTCTCTCAAGCATAAAATAACCCCAGTAAATAATGTCGCATTTATTCTTTCATTTTGAAAGGGAGGTATTCTGTTAATCATAAATTTACCCCAGTAAATAATGTCGCATTTGTACTTTGCATTTGGAAAGGGTGGATATTCTCTAAAGGAGAAACTAATCCCAATGAACAATGCCGCATTTGTACTTTACATTTGGAAACGGGGGTGGGGTATTCCCTGAAAAATAATCAGTAACTATTATATCTATCAATAAGTCCTTTAAAGGAGCATAAACAGGGTAGATTTTACACTATCAATATATCTAAGCATAAAGTAACACCAGTAAATAATGTCGCATCTGCACTTTGCATTTGGAAAGGGGGTATCCTCTAAAGCATAAAATAACCCCAGTAAATAATGTCGCATTTATGCTTTGCATTTGGAAAGGGGGGTATTTTCTAAAACATGAAACCACCCCAGTAAATAATGTCTTATTTGCTCTTTGTATTTGGAAAAGGGGGTGGCGGGTATTATCTTAAGCAAAAAATAACCCCAGTAAATAATGTCGCATTTGTACTTTGTATTTGGAAAGGTGAGCATTCTCTAAAGCATAAAATAACCCCAGTAAATAATATTGTATTTGTACTTTACATTTGGAAAGGGGGATATTCTCTAGAGCATAGAATAATCCCAATAAAGAATATCGCATTTGTACTTTGCATTTGGAAAATTAAGAGGGGGAGGGGGCCTTGATCCAAACGCATTCATTCCACATTTTTATTAAGCTTTACGTATTCAGTATATGCGTTCATCATCTTTGTTCTCTGTGTTATATAGAGCAAATCGATTTTATTGTCATTTCTCCACGTGACGTAGATGTATATTTATTTAGCCGGTGATCTTCTTAAAAGACAGATATTCAATATGAAATCCAAATCTCAATAAGAAACTTTCCAAACACGTATTACGCTTGATCAGTGTATGATTCATTTTGATATATTCAAACATGTTAAGTACCACAAAAAAAAAAGAAATGCAAAGCAAAACATACAACACTTCCTGAACGGTTACAAAACCAAATACCAAAATAGAGGCTAATTTGATACCGCAACACACAAATAGATGAAAGCTCACTTTCATGACTAATGGTATAGCTCATCCACTGATTTCATTGAGGTTCGTGCTGTTTGTTCGACCTCTAATTGCTGCTCAGTGTTTTGTGGACCGTTATTTCCTTTGTTTTCCTTTTGTGTATTCAGTTATTCTAAGACCTACTGGTTCTGATTACAACTTGGTTTCTTCAAGCAAAGTAGAGTAAAAGTAGCTAATAGTTTTATTGTCGTTTAAGAACTGAGTTTATCTAGGTATTGAATGGGGGAACGGGATGCTGGATCATAGTTTTCTGTGTAGTGTTTTGTAGATCATTGTTTGTCATTTTGTCCGTTTCCTTTAGTCCCATTGTATTGTTTGTCCTTCTTTCATTTACACCGTTGGTATTTTAAACTTTTCCTTTACCATCAGATAAGCGTTTTCGGGAATATTGCTTAGCATCGACGTTCATTCCCTGGTATTCATTGGGTTCGTATTGTTCAATCTTTAATTTTCTGCGCAGTGTTTTGATGACTATTTTTTGTTTTCCTATCTTTATTTCTTTTCACCATTGCATTGTCTGTTCTTCTAAGACTTACATATGATGATATGATTGCATCTTTGATATCACAAAACAAGCTTTACAATGTGAAGTAAAAGTAACCAATCATATTATTGCCATGAATAAACTGCTAGCTCTTCCAGGGTCCCTGAATTCACCATCAAATTTAGTGAGGTTTTTTCTTGTTAAATCTGTAGTTTCTGTAGAGTGTATTATTGACCATTGTCGTTGTTTCATTTTTCTGCCTGCCATTTTAATGGGTGTCTTTATTAAAGAAATATAACTTCTGGTCACCCCTTTGGTATTTTCAGACTTTTTGTAAAGTAACCATGGTTTTATTGTTATTCTTCATCGTTTTTTGTTTTGTATATTAAATTCACTAACTCTATCATACAGTTTAATAACTCGTATTATATTTGTTCAAATACTATTGATGAACAATTTAATTATCGACCCTTTGGACTTAACTAACATGTAATTACCAATCAATTATCAGTTTCACATTAAATGTAAACATTTCTAACTGATTTTATTATTATATAACATACATATGTGTAGATAATGTTATAGTAATAAGTTAAGTATAACAAGGTAAATAGTACGTGTTTGTTGAAACGAAAGAGTCAGGGAAAAATGATCAGAAAGATAATGAAACTAATCTTCTTAAATACCATTTCCAACATTAACAAAATAAATCTTAAAGTATTATCATTTGTAATTTAAGATTTGAGAAAATTCACGGTTAAAAACACATCTTAATTTAGGGGTCGTCTCAACATGTGACAGTTTTTTCAAATGAAGTTAGTTTCATTTGGCTCAGACCGCCCACCAACCCTCTCCAAATGAAAGTGTGAAAACAAGAATACCGATGCATTATAAACCAAGCTCCACGTAACAAGATAGGGTTTAGAACCATGTATTCTCCATATGCATGTCATGATATAGGGTCTATCTATGAATCGTTATCCTTTCAAAATCACAGACACTTGATTTCATCTAAGTGTACATATAATTCAACAAACATACTGTACCAATAAAATTATATTTATAGATTAATATGGACATCTCTGTATAATGCATAATTATAATAAATGCAAAGATCTGGACCACTTATTTATTATTTGTGGAGCAGTCCATGTATCTTGAATATCAAGAAATCCATGAAAAGCCCTTTCTATTCATGTGAACCATAAAACGTTCCAAGAATCGAAAACATTATTTTTTTTAATTTGCAAAAGAAGACCGTTGCTTTTCGTTGCGTATGATATTTAGTTGTACCGCAAACAGGAAACCAGAGCTGTGTACATATACACTCATTACTTATTCAGTAGCCCGGGATTCTATGGTACCACGGTAGTTAATGTTTTACCAGAAATAAATAAAAACGGTTATACACCCGAGTGAAAATATTAGTTTTATTACTTCAGCAGATCCCTTCCTTCATATCCAATGCATTATTTTTAACCAAAGTATGTCTATGAATCTATAATCGGCAATCACAACAACGGCCATTTTATAGGTCAAGAAAATGAGATTCCTATGGTACCGAGGTAGTTCCGAAAATCAGTCTATGGAGTGCTGTATTATTATTAAACATTAACAACGGAAATCTGATAAAGTATTGTCCAACATGATTAAACAAGAAAACGTCCTTAAAATCATTTGTTATTGATTTGTTCCAACTGTAAACACTCTCTACTTGTCGTCTGTTTGTATATGTTCAAAACGAGGCCAAATGTAATTCCATTCCATCTATAAATAGATTCATTTCAAACCAATTCTCTCTTAAAAGTGATCCCCAACACTTCTTGGAGAACTATTTTGCGGAGGTAAAAATTAAAAACGATCACAAAAGTGTTTCTAAATTTTACAACAATCTTGTAAAATGAGCGTTGACATAGAGTGGAACGTAGCGAGAACGACAACTCTGGATAGATAATGGATCGTAAACGTGTATGGGACTCCACTATACCAAAATAGATCTGCTACCAGGTGGCTCTGTAATTGCGCAATCGTGTGAAGCGTAAATACCGTGGTATCATAGAACCGTGAGTACCATAGGAAGGAAGTATACTAAAGAAACAGTACAATATACAGACTCGAAAGAAATTAAAACGATGTTCCATTAAATTTTATGCCGTTTTTTAAGTGCATTTTTAAAGATTTATTGACAAATCTCAATGTGCAATTTTGATTTTTTTCCAAACGAGACAGCTGAAAACCACCCACCTACCAAAGGAAACTATCTTCGTTTGAAAAAAACTGTCACATTTTGCGACGATCCCTTAAGCGTCACAAATTATAGTATTTTTTAATTTTTTAATAATTTAAGCCATTGTCTTCTCACATAATAATTACACTAGTCTGTTGATTTATTTGGTCCGTATATGTTTAACGTAAATCAATAAATATTATGTTTCTGAATTGTCTTGATAATGTTCCTTTGCATTGACGGTAGAACTTCATAAAATTGATTGATTCATCATTTACATGCACAATTGAAAGTAAACAGTATCTCATGGCGGTATTTTCTGTGTATAGATGAGTTGACTGAACCAATTAAAAATACTCATATCTATGTTAAAATGACGTGAAATTTAGTATTTTAAGAAAAAAAAATCAGCAGACTGACTCTGCAGAACATTTTCGAATAGAGTTTCAGGATTTAAATATATAAAGATGAATAATTACTCAGAAATCACGAATTATAATATGTACTAGATGATGTTGATTTAAATGTTACCCATCGCCCATGTTGATCACTCCTGGAGTCGTCACATGAAGCGGCACACTAAGCATCACACCATAAAGTTTTAAATTTCCATGACATTCACTAAATCTGTAAGCATCAACACAATGAGTTTTTGTACATTAATTCTCTATTTCTTGACGTTATCGTTTTGTCTTGAAAAAAAAGAAAGAAAATAAATAACGTTAACGTAAAATGGTAAATACAACACACTGGCACCTGTCTTACACAATTGTATCATGAGGTGTAGTTGAGATGTCGTACAATAAACCAGGATTACCTCTGTCTGTTAACAACAGTTGATTACTTGCTCTGTCACAATGAATCCCCCAGGATAGCTTAACATTGCCACGACCTGATAGCAATACTTTGTAGCTTTGTTCATCAGGAGATATTACTACTACATTTTTAGACCTCTCACCGACCACGTAGATATTGTTGTTATTGTCTGTTGTTATACCATAAGGTGAAGCCAGTACGTTTGTATCATTGAATTCCCATTGTATTTCACCATTCAAATCACAGCATGTTACCCTATCTGTTGTGTGGTTTGTGTAATAAATGTCATTACCGTTTGTTGTAACAAATGACCAGGCCGGTAGAGAACATCTTACTACTGGTGTGATGGAGTTGTCTTTCAAATTTATACGTATTAGTCCTTTATCAAAGACACAACAAATCAGGGATCCATCATTGTGTGTTAAACCATACACTGTTGATTTGGTGTTGATTTGCTTTGTTGTTGACCTCTTATTAAGATCAATTATACGGATTTGATTATCTCTGTCTACTACAGATACGGCTATGGTATTACTGTCAATGCATGTCACATCACATGGATTTCCTGATCTAATGTTAATTGTAAAATCCCTGGATCCATCTCTGTGTAATATATTGACCTCTCCTGCAGAATAGTTCATAAACACCATCTTACCATTGGACAGAATACAACATCCTGTTACATTACGAAGACCGGATTTAATTCTTTGTTTTACCTTTAGGATCACATCATTGACAGACCCCAATGGAATGCTGACTACCCTCTGTTGAGCTTGGTTTTGTTTATATGCCTCAATATCTACATCACTTGTCTTCGTCTCAATAATGATTTTCCCCAAACTATTTACATTGTTGAGTAAGCTAACTATTTGATCATCGACCTTAAACGATAATTTAATTTGCTTTAAATTACTATCTTCCACTAAAGACTGTATGTAATTTTCATTCTTCATCGATACACCTTGGATTTGCTTCAGGCCTAAGAATGCTTGTAGATCAGAGGCATACTTCTTAATATTTTCTATGTTGACTTGGGTTTGATGTATTTCTTCTTCTTTTCCCTGTAAGGTAGTGATTAAGTCTTCTATCCCGTTATTTGCCTTGGTTTGGACCTGTATTAATTCCCTTGTTATGTTTTCCTGTAATTTATCAAGGAGGTTATTCATCGTTTCCCGTAAATCTCTGATATCTTTCTCAATCTTTTCTTTCTGCTTCCTAATTAAATCTGCGTTGGCTTGTCTATTTTCACGGATATGTTCGATATTTTTGGAGATGACTGCTAGTTGTTGCTGTAAGTCATCAAAGGAAATCGACGACTTAATATCTTCTATTATGTCTTCAATAATATCTATACCATTACAATCTTTGTGGCGCTCGATGATGCATTTCCTACAACAAGGACAGTCATGTAATTTACAAAACATTTGATATTTCTCATTGTGCTTCTCACAAACCTCCTTCATTTCCAAAATAAAAACGGGTAGCTTTCTGTATTCTTCGATTGGTATTGTTACATGGTGTCTGCTTGATTTGGAAGCACTGTGATGCCGCTTACAATTTAAGCAGAGCCCTTCATCACATTCTGAGCACCAGATGTCGGAAGCTTTTGAGATGTGGCTGGTGAAGCACACACCACAATCAGGAATTGGTTTCGACATTGTCTGGAAATAAAGGATTAACTATATGACATAAACAAATTATCTAAAACAGTAATTGATTCAAATTGGCATGTGCTAATGTATTTTGAAATAGTACTTTGAATTTTAAAGATTTATTTATATGGACTGTATTAGATTTATATACGTTTTTCTGCTAGTTACTGTGATGGTCCTCAATACATGTCGATATAAATGAAATTTGTGAATTTATTATTTCCCCTATTCACTTCAAGCGTACATATATCATAAATGGTTGATTATAATAACACTTCTCCTACCAGAAAAAAATGATAAACAGTGTCTTATAATTTAAATTCTGCAGTTTCAACTTTTCAAAGCAGATATATTGCTCTAAGGGAGAAAAATCAAATTAATCTGCAATTTATCCCAATTTTTAGATTGATTGGTCTGGCTTTCTTTATTTTCCTATTGCCCACTTGAAAGAATATAGACGACACATATATATATATTATATGTTATTCAGCAATCAGACAGGGTATATAATGTGACATTCCGGCTTAGGTTCTATATCCGCTGAGGCACAGCCGAAAGGAATATATATCCTAAGCCGGGAATGTCACATTATATACCCTGTCTGATAGTTGAATAACAGATATATTACGAATTTAACCATTGTTTTATTTTTAAATACAATAATCCAACAGTATTAAATATGTTTGTGTCTTTTATTCTCATTTTTCGTATTTCTAGATGTCCCTTTCCGTACCTCTGACATTCTTTCTACAATGACGTCAACATATGTGTCACGTCATATCTCATGAAGGAAAATCCTGTACTAAATTTCTAAATCAACACAATTTCATATTTATTAAATTTGATAAACTTTATAAATATAACATTAATATACCACATAACAAAACAACGGGTTTGCGAAAAAATTTCAATAATTAAAATGTTAACAACATGTAAGCAAAACCTTGGTGTGGCCCCATGACGTCGACAGTTTTCAAGGCTCAACGTTTTGTTTATTTGATATGGTACAGCCGTGGAACACGGGAGTTTGCTGAATCGATCAGGTATTTGTGACGGAATTAACTGTGTTCATACAGTCGTTTTGAGCATAAAAAACAGCATTTAATTTTGCTAAAATACATTTATTATTCCGTATGATGCCATTGATTCAGAGAAGCGTAATGTTTTGTCGTTCATGTTTGCATCATTTTTGGGGGACTGAAATGTATACCCCGTCTGTTTTCTGAATATATGCACAGGCACTCGGGTACACTCTGTGATTTTCGTTATTTCATTAAAATTAAAGATTTTCCCTTTTAGTGCCTACCTTCTCTACGCTGAATCACCTAATTTTGACGTATTTTACACATTTTGATACAACCCATTTTTTCTATAAATACTATAATATCAACAAGGCCAGCAACTCGCCGCCATTTTTTTAGGTTACTGTACATCATGAAATTTCACCTACCTCGCCTCAAAGACGCTTCGATTGATATCTGTGTCGTGTCTCGTGTTTCCGTCGATATGAATCGTCTCCAGGGACATGAATCTTAATGTTCATAACACTTAAAGTCCATATATATCCTTCGAAGGCAGTAAAATCAGTAAAATCGCTTTCATTTCGTCTGCTTTAAAAATCAAATCACGGAAGTCGTTTTACATTTTCAGGGGAGATTACTCTTCATCAATCAGAGGTCTTCCGAGTGTGAAAGAAAGTAATGAAAAGAACCGATAACTTCCGAATGGTTGTAAAAAGGCGCAAAATATGAATTTGTGGGAAAAAAGATAAAAACAAATATGGAAACTTCGAGAGAAGAAAATCAAAGCATCATATCAAAAGAATATATAATATCTTGGTAAAAAAAGTTACTTGAAGTAGAATCAAAGCATCATATCAAAAGAAAATAAAATATCTTGCGTCTTGGTAAAAAAAAGTTACTTGAAGTAGGAACAATGTGGAATGTTAGACTCTATAATAAAAAGGGATAACACA
Source organism: Bathymodiolus brooksi (assembly GCA_963680875.1). Taxonomy (NCBI): domain Eukaryota; kingdom Metazoa; phylum Mollusca; class Bivalvia; order Mytilida; family Modiolidae; genus Bathymodiolus; species Bathymodiolus brooksi. The sequence continues at coordinate 94,660,240 of OY804583.1, read as the reverse complement.
TTTACTCATTTAGAAAGCTGTCACCCCCTTTCAAAAAAAAAGAAATTACAGTAAACATATCAAGCCTTTGAGTGCAGTAAGCACTACTTTTATATGTTTCAAAGCATATACAGAATTGTTGCAGTTTGTTGTACGTGTATACAAAAAGTCGCTGTTACTGAGGAAAGTGGACTCTCCAGCTGCATAATTCATATGTTTATATTGATTTACATGTTACTGTCTGTAATATTGATTGTCTGTTCTTTTATTGTTTAATCATGCCAGTATAATTGTGGATTTCTAAATAAACAATTAATACATTTAGATTCATTGGAATTTTCAAATAAAGAGGTGATCAAACCTTTTTAGAAATAATCAAAAGGGGGGTGGGGGTGTTATATATGTTATATATTTTTTTAATTCCCTGAAAGTGTCCATCTTTAATCCAATTTACACTTCAGCAGGTACCTACCTACCTACCTTAAATATTGAGGGGGTAGATAGGGGGAGCCCGGAGTTGGGGAGTCGGGAGTGACGGGGCAGGAGTAAAACAAAGTGAGAAAAGCAAACAAAAGGGAGTAAGGGGGAAGGGAAGCAAGAGTTTGGGACCACCCCCCCCATTCATCCCCTTAATTTTGACCTTACTGTTTTTACCAAGATATTATATTTTCTTTTGATATGATGCTTTGATTCTACTTCAAGTAACTTTTTTTACCAAGATATTATATATTCTTTTGATATGATGCTTTGATTTTCTTCTCTCGAAGTTTCCATATTTGTTTTTATCTTTTTTCCCACAAATTCATATTTTGCGCCTTTTTACAACCATTCGGAAGTTATCGGTTCTTTTCATTACTTTCTTTCACACTCGGAAGACCTCTGATTGATGAAGAGTAATCTCCCCTGAAAATATCAAACGACTTCCGTGATTTGATATTTAAAACAAACGAAATGAAAGCGATTTTACTGATTTTACTGCCTTTAAAGGATATATATGGACTTTAAGTGTTATGAACATTAAGATTCATTTCCCTGGAGACGATTCATATCGGCGGAAACACGAGACACGACACAGATTTCAATCGAAGCGTCTTTGAGGCGAGGTAGGTGAAATTTCATGATGTACAGTAACCCAAATAATGGCGGCGAGTTGCTGGCCTTGTTGATATTATAGTATTTATAGAAAAAATGGGTTGTATCAAAATGTGTAAAATACGTCAAAATTAGGTGATTCTGCATAGAGAAGGTTAGAATAGAGGCACTAAAAGGGAAAATCTTTAATTTTAATGAAATAATGAAAATCACAGTGTACTCGAGTGCCTGTGAATATATGCTGATATTCAGGGTTAAAGAATCACTGAAAATTTGTGTAATAAACTAAATCCGTAATATATATATATATGGTCCGACAAAAGTTAAGCACCACCTGACTTGTTTCAATAATATATTTTCTAATAATGAACTTATTTCAAATCGGTTTGCTGTTTTCGTTACCTGTACACACATACTTATTTACCTGTGAAACAGGTTATTGATCGATTTGTATGTACATGTACATGTATGTGTATATGACAGGATATGTAAAGTGCCACGTGTACTTTTCAACATTTGTGTTTGCGAACGAAAGCTGATCTTGTTTTGTGTAGAGTTTTAAGTTTCATTTTCTATTGGTTTGGTATGATGCGGCGAACATTAACCATACCAGAAAGGCGGCAAGCTGTTGGCATGCATAACGGTTGTTTTAGCCATGGAAGGGTGGCATACCACTTCATAATTAACCATTCCATCATTGTACGACTGATGCAGCCTTTTCATCAAACGGGGATTGTTATTGACCGTCCACGTGCAGGTAGACCTCGTAAAACGACCTCGAGAGGAGGACCGGCTCATATCCAGACGGGTGCAACAACGCTGTTCAGTACATCTGATGCACTTCGTGGAAATTTAGCGTTTGGAGGCCACATTAGCACACGCACTGTAATCAGACGCCTCCACCATCAAGGAATGCGAGCGCGACGACCCATAAAACGTCCACAGTTGACATTACGTTATCGCCATGCTCGATTTGACTGGTCACATGATCATTTGGGGTGGACTATTTGCACATGGAGACGGGTCCACTGGTCTGATGAAAGTCGTTTTTGTTACGCCCTACCGACGGTCGTGCAAGGGTTTGGCGCCAACGAAACACTTTATTTCAGGACAACCACATTTTGGGAACAACTATTTTTGGGGTGGGGGTGTAACTGTCTGGGGTTGTTTTTCCTTTGAGTGTAAGTTGGACTTGTACGTTTTTGATGGTAATCTGACAGGCCAAAGATACCGTGACAATGTGATCGCTCCACGCGTAGTCCCCCATTTCGACAATCATGCGTTGGCTGGCAGGCCAATGTTCATGGACGACAACGCTAGGCCACATAGAGCCCGAATTGTACAACATTGTTTACAGCAAGAGGCTGTTCAGACAATTCCATGGCCTACGATTTCGCCAGATATGAACCCAATAGAGCATGTATGGGACTCTGTTGGCCGAAAAATTAACCAACGCAATCCAAAATGTCAATATATTGACGAATTAAGAACTGATATCTTACAGGAGTGGCAACAGTCCCCCCAAAAACGGCTTAGGCGTCTTGTGCGAAGCCTGCCGATGTGTGTTACAGAAATTCACAATAAACGCCGTGGATATACTCGTTACTGATTTTTATGCCTTACGCATACGCACAATATATGCATTTAAAAGTTCGTATTATCTGAAGACTCGGCATTTTAATGCAATGCTAACAACTTCCATCAAAGAGAAACAGGCTACTGGACCAGGGCTATAAAAAGATTTGCCTTATTCGATCTCTTAAAAAGTTTATATTCCGATACCAATATATTGTCGAAATATATTCCGTCTCTGCAGAAAACATTATAAGCGATGCATTTTCATATAGTGAAAATGTATAAAGATAAAGCAGTAACAAATGTCAAGGATATTTTTTTGTCAATGTGTGACGTAAAAATATTTTTGACATTTACGTCACCGCATATGGTACTGCTTTGACAACTATTTTACCTATTTTGTTCCTGTATTTAAATACTGTTACAGTGACAGCCGGAACCTTTGAACCGTAATGAGAGCGAGAGGTTTGGCGCCTTAAAATCTGATTCAACCCACCATTTCTTTAGAAATGCCTGTACCAAGTCAGGGTCATTACGGTTTTCACCGTTTTCCGGTTGTTGACTGATTTTGTCTGTTTATATAATTATGAGTTTTGACTTTCCCTTTGTAAGATTGTTCGGAGTTCGGTAATTTTGTTATTACCCTTATTTACGTTTTTCCAGCGCCTCTTTTGAACCCCATTTTTGCCACTTCATAGTCATGTCTTTCAGGATGATAAATACTTCGTAGATTGGTAATTGTAGAGCCCTTGGTGTAGTCTTTTAAGAAAAATGGTGATATCTATTTCATTGCTTTAACAGAATTGATGTAAAAAAATATATCGATAAAAATATAGGGTGGTGCTTAACTTTTGTCGGAGTGTATATATAAACAACAGGCATCTGTCAAAAGTATTCGGAAATGTAAAAGAAATCCCTATGTAATCAACCAAAACCATATTGTTTCAAACAATTATTGTGAAATCATTTCTGGATAGATTTTAAGAAATGTTACACCAAAACATTCGGAATTGTCAATATTTTAATTGTTTATTTACTCATTATGTTGTTATGAGTGATTTTTATTTCTACATAATTTAAACACAGCAAATAAAAATTGACTGATTTTCCTATATATTTCAACTAAAAATAAATCCTAAAAATTAAAAATCATGGAAAAATTATGTACAAATAAAAACCACTCATATAAACATAATGAGCAAATAAACAAACAAAATATAGACAATTTCGAAAATTTATCCAGAAATGACTTCACAATATTTTTTTGAATAAATATGGTTTTGGTTGATTATATAGGGATTTTTGTTTACATTTCCGAATACTTTTGACACAGAGTTGTATGATTCGGAGAACTTGGCTGTACGGAATACTATTGGTGCAATGTTTAGGATGACAACTCTGTGGGGACAGGTACTGATGTTTATCTGTCGGTTTGTTGTATATGTCAGTTGACATAATACCATTTTCACAGGTGGTGTAAGTATCTAGAAAGGAGATGTTATTTCTAGATGTTTCATGGGTGAGTTTTATAGTGGGGTGAACATTGTTGGCATGGTCAAAGAAACGATCGAGGTTTTCTTCCGACTCGGTCCACTTCATGTCAACGTCGTCTATGAAACGAAACCAGGAAAGTGGCTTGTGAGGTGCAGATTGTGTGAAACATCTAGAAATAACATATCCTTTCTGGATACTTACATAACCTGTGAAAATGGTATTATGTCAACTGACATATACAACAAACCGACAGATAGACATCAGTATCTGTGTAGCCCTGTTGTGTATGTATATTATTGTTATTGTACTTTTATTAATTAATATGTAGGATTTCTATTCTTTTATGTATGCAGTTTCATATGTGCATCTTCTGATTGTTTTGTCCCGCACATTGTAAAGTCGCTATATTGGTTCAATATTTTATTTAATTAGACATTGATCAAGTCCCTCGGTGGGACGAACATTTTGTCATTCAACGAAGTGTTTAATTCACTTTGTTTTGTGTACTTGGTGTTGTTTAACAAACTATTTTAGACGTTTATATATATATATATATAAGGGAGTGGATGTAGTCGAGTGGTCTAGGGCGCTGGACGTAAGGCTAAGCGAATGGTGCTGCAGTGTAACAATGGTGTGGGTTCAAATCCCGTCGAGGGAAGAACAAAAATTTGACAGCTCTAAAATCTAATTCTAACACTGTTTGGTTTAATTTTCAGACGTATATATATATATATATATATATATATATATATATATTATTCATCTAAAATCATCAAAATAAATTAAAATAAAGATTAAATATTGTGATCAGCTTTACGTCCTTGTCATAGGTTTGGTTTGGTTTGGTTTATGGTGTTTAACGCCACTTTCAACAATATTTCAGTTATATCGTGGCGGTCAGATATTTTGGTGGAAGAAACCGAGTACCCGGAGAAAAAAACTACTATCGCAAGTCACAAACACACGTTATCACATAATGTTTTATCAAGTACACGTCGGAATCAACGGGGTTCGAACTCAGAACTTTAGTGGGGATAGGAACAGTTAGTTGTAAACTACTATACGATCACAACCACAACGGCCCCTAATTCCTTGCCATGAACTTACGGTTGATTTTGTCTATTTAATATATCAATAACTATTTGTAAACAGACAACGACGACGGACATAGCCAACATGCTATGTTCTGTACAGTTAATCTTATGGTGATTGATTGTATAGTATACCCACTGTTAACATTTGTGAAAAATTAACGAAGACAGGCGGCGGACAGCAATGTTTGCCATAGGAACTACTATGCGATCACAACCACAACGTCCCCTAAATCCTTGTCATGAACTTAAGGTTAATTTAACATTTGTGAAAATTAGCGAAGACAGGCCACGGACAACAATGTTTGCCATATATCTATTTGACATTCATAGAGATTGCTAGCTTTCAATAGGATTTTATGCATATGATTTAATTTTTTTTATCTTATAGGGCATACATTTTAATTGACAAACTCTCCCTTTATATAACAGCAACTGCTTACCCTTCTGGAGCACCTGGGTTCGCCCCCAATTTTTGGTTGGATTTGCGTTGTTCGATCTTTGGTTTTATGTGCAATGTTTTGTATATCGTTGTTTGTCCTTTTGTTGTTTTGTCCTTTTTCTTTAGGCCATTGTGCTGTCAGTCCATCTTCAATTTACAGATTATGATCCCCCTTCTGATATCTTTAAACTCTTTCTTACAGTAACCAAAGGCGAACATGAGTTCATCCCCACTTATAAGCAGTCCAGCTTAGCAGACTTACGCTATTATGATTGTTTACAAGTTACTTGTCACAAGGAATAAAAAAAAGAAAACGTTTTGCATTTCAGGGGTACCTAAATTTACCACCTGTTATTAGTTGGTTTCGAGTTGCTAAATTTTCTGTTATCTGTGTATTGGTTATAAGGACTTTTTCCCTTTCTTTGTCTTTTGATTTACAACTTCCAATTATATCTTTGAATCTTCATACATTTCTATGACAACACACATACTCAGGCTATGTTAAATAAACCAGTTAAAAATATCAAAAATGATTACAATAAAATTGCAAAAAAAATGATTTATCTATTTACCTTGCCAATTGTCTAACATCGCTTTTTTTATTAAGATAAAGAGCGTGTTTATAGATATAACTATTGTTTACGTATACCACGCTTTCCTAGGTTTATAAGTGTAATATTGGTTTAAGCCATGTAATGTATCACAACACAACTAATAATATTAAATGATATATGTTTGTATTACGTGGTACCTCTATTGGACATGACAAAGATATGGTATGGTTTTTTTTCAAATTTTGTCATGTTTCTGGTAGCTAGAATCTGTGTAGAGTTGATCTGATACGACATTTTATAATGGAATGTCTACCATGATGGAAAAAGGGAATCCCAGAACAACCACACTAACGTTTGTCGCTTTACACAACTGTTATTGTTAGTTAGTTAATTATTGTGTGAGGTGATTTAAGGAAATATATTAATATAAATATAGCATGTGTAAAACAATCTGATTTGTATGTATTTTGTATGTGTATTTACCTGTTTATAACATTCTTTCCATATAAATATATTTCTACATAAATAAAATGTCCGCCATCGACATCAACCAGGAAGAAGGAAGTACAACTATCGCATGACAAAAATGGAAAACACAAAAGATATAAATGAAAATATCAAACTTCAATAAATGTACATAAAGATATAACGTGAACACGTACGTTGTCATTATCAATATTAGGTATAAATTATGAAACTTGATTGCCCTAACTTATTGTATTTGGTCTTTGCATTGAGAGAAATGGGAAAAGAGGGGAGGGCTAATTAGGACGAAGTTGATTTTATAATAAGACGAGCGAACAAGAGAATATAGAATGTCATCATTATAATGTAGAGAACATTTCATTCCTCTATTTAATGCATAATGAATATTATATGTATTTACTATAATTGATTTTCATAAGATCAAAATAAATTCCTAAAATTCTGATAAAAACGGCCACCAACATGAATGCGTATTGCGATAAAACCAGCAACCAACATGCATAATTATTGCAATAAAACCAGAAATGTGAATATGTATGCCTGAAGTTATTCAATATGCTATGTAAAACGAACCAGAGAAATACTACTAGATTATACACACAAAGTTAGCTGTCAATCAAATAACACAAGGATAATTATTGTCACTTTGTCTGCAGCTTAGCTTAGAATCAATGGAGTATGCCATAAGTATGAAATTCGGATTAAAAAGGTAAATGAACAAAGAAATTGATTGGTAATGTTAATTTTACTAGTTTCAGGCGTCATATTAGGCAAACTATATTTAATTTGAAAATTACCCCTTAACATCATGAACTACCAATATCGGATCTTTAATGGTTGAGTCCAGAATTGACAGTATATACAACCTATTTGTAGGTACAATACAACACAATATATCACTGTTTAAGAACATATATACAAATAAAATGTCTGTCAACATAATGAATTATCAATAGTTGATAATGATTTAAAATCTAAGAAGCAAATATTGCTTTAGGTTCATATACGATTTAAAGTTAAAATATTAAATAAATGTGCATTTAAATTATTTAAATACTTTTTTACAATTAAATCACATTAAATTAAATCACAGAAGGGTTATATTACACTATATGACATGGGCGTGAATTATATTATCGCATAACACACTTCGCTAAGTTTGTTTAACTTGTGTCTAATCCATTTAGTCTATTTAATTGGCAAATACATTATGTTTAAACTTACATACTTCGTCATATATTTTAAATGTTCTCCAGTACCACAAATGTTTATAAACGAAATAACAACGATAGTAAACAGTTAACAAAGGAATAACAGAGACACATATGTTGTTAGGACACATTAGGGATGGGGGTGATCTAGACACAAATTGTGATATAATAATGATCTACTGGCGATAAATAATACGTAGACACATAATAAGGCGTTTGTGAAGATGCAGACCTCATTTCTGATATGGATTAGGGTTATGGTGTTCAATGTCACTTTCAACAATATTTTCTTTATATCATGGAGGTGAGTTTTATTGGTGGAAGAAACCGGAGTCCCTGGAGAAAAGCACTGACCTGTCGCAAATCATTGACAAATTGTATCACATAATGCTCTTTCGAGTACACCTTGTAATGAGCGGAATTCGAAGTCCCATCCTTAGTAGTGATAGGCACTGATTGTACATGTAGTTGTACATCTAACTACCATTCGATCACGACCACAACAGACAACATAAAAAGGATAACTTCTGTAATTGTGTAAACCAGCTGAGGTAGAACAACACACTATCTAAATAATATTGCATCATTAAAAGGAGAATTTCGGTAATTGCTTAAGCCAGTTTTTGTAGCACAACACACTATCTAGATAATATTGTGCTATAAAAAGGAGAACTTCGGTAATTGTGTAAGCCAGTTATGGTAGTACAACACAGCTATCTAGATAATAATGCGCTATAGAAAGGAAAACTTCGGTAATTGTGTAAGCCAGTTGTGGTAGTACAACACAGCTATCTGGATAATATTGTGTTATAGAAAGGAGAACTTCGGTAATTGTGTAAGCCAGTTGTGGTAGCACAACACTACTATCTAGATAATATTGTGCTATAAAAAGGAGAACTTTGGTAAGTAAGGGTAATAACAAAATTATCGAACTCCGAAAAATCTTACAAAGGGAAAGTCAAAACTCATAGGTATATAAACAGACAAAATCAGTCAACAACCGGAAAACTGTGAAAACCGTAATAACCCTGACTTGGTACAGGCATTTCTAAAGAAATGGTGGGTTGAATCAGATTTTAAAGCGCCAAACCTCCCACTTTCATTACGGCTCAAAGTCTCCGGCTGTCACTATAACAGTATTTATAACAATACTTGAACAAAGGAGGTAAAACAGTTGTCAGGACAGCACAAAACTCAGTGAAGTAAATGTCAAAGACACTGTTACGTCACATATTGATAAAAACATATTTTTGACATTTTTGTTGACTTCTTTATCTTTATACATTTTCACTATATGAAAATCTATCGCTTATAATCTTTTCTGCAGAGACGGAATATATTTCGACAAGATCTTGGTATCGGAATATAAACGTTTTAAAAGATCGAATAAGGCGAATCTTTTAATAGCCCTGGTCCAGTAGCCTGTTTCTCAGATGAAGATGACGTTTCAGGAAATCAGAATACTTGCTACTGGTCCTTGCATAGCGAATCAATTGTGAGATGTAAACACCATATGCAGGAGAAGCTGGTATATTGCTGCACATTTTTGCAAAAAATTATGATTTTAAAATTGAAGTCGTCCCGTTTATCATAAAGTTTAGTACTGATTTAACCACTGTCGTCAAATTCGAGGTATAAGTCTAAAAATGATGCGGACGAAGCTGTATCTGTGGTCTCTTTAACTTCCAGCTTCGGAGGATATATCAATGGAAGAAATTTTGCAAATCTAGAATTATTGATAGATAAAACGTCATCAATATACCTGTATGTGAAATTAAAGGCTCTAGTCTCATGAATCTTCTTATCTTTTACCAGCTTTTGAAGAAACTCCGACTCATATGAGAATAAAAATAAATCGGCTAGAAAAGGGGCACAATGCGTACCCATTGGTATGCCGACGACCTGCTGAAACAGTGTCCCTCCAAAGGAGACAAATATGTTATCGATGAGGAACTCCAGCATACTGATCACTTGTTCCTCGGAGTAGCATGTTTTACCTTTTTGAATTTTGTTTGAAAAATATGTGGAATTGTAGCCCAACACAACAAATGTTGAGCCATAGGTTCTATGACTGAAAGCTTTGTGAATTGTTTCTTTTAAGCGGGTTTTTAATTTGTCATTAGTATGAAAGCCTCTTGTGGTAGAATAACACAGTTGTATAGAAAATAGTTGACTATTTCGTGCCTTTTATTACTCAGTAAATGAATAACAGAAAAAATGACGCTTTGATCGCAAACGTAGGTAGGTAGATGTAACCTAGAAACAAACGATTAATTAGATAAATGTAGTCTAGAAATAAATGATTAGCTAGATAGATGTTACCTAGAAATAAACGATTAACTAGGCAGATGTAACCTAGAAATAAACGATTAATTAGGTAGATGTACGAGTAACCTAGAGACATACAATTAGTTAGGTAGATGTAACCTAGAAACAAACGATTAGTTAGGTAGATGTAACCTAGAAACAAACAATTAGCTAGGTAGATATAACATAGAAACAAACTATAAGTTAGGCAGATGTAACATAGAAATAAACGATTAGTTAGGTAGATGTAACTTAGAAACAAACAATTAGTTAGATAGATCTAACCTAGAAATAAACCATTAGTTAGGTAGATGTAGCCTAGAAACAAACAATTAGTTAGGTAGATGTAACCTAGAAACAAACGATTAGATGCGTAGATGTAGCACATAAACTAACAATTAGCCATGTATTAACAAACGATTATTTTGGCTTGTATATATTGAACACTTGTTATGTAGAGAAAAGAAGCACAATAATATGACCATTTGCTGCAAATTCTAATGTATTTTTTTATGCATTTACTTTTCTATATCATTCTCTCTATGAAATACATGACTACAAATCCTTGGTCGATGCAAAAATGTAGCTTACATGACAATCAAGTACTATTTCACATGACAAGACAAAAACATACAATAAAGATCAAATCTAAAGGCCATCCTTTAATAATCGTAAGCAAAAAGGTAGATTTTAAACCTTTAAATTTCAATAATCAGCATGCAATCTGACACTTTACAGGTATGTTAATAGTCGTCATATTATACTTAATTAATCTTTTTAAATCGAAGATGACAATTAGAATGTTAGAGAGGGTAGGTTAATTCATTATATACTAATGTCTGCCAGGTTAAAGTTTTGTAATTTCGTGATATTACAGATATATTTATCCCTCACATTTTTCGGTACAATAAATGTAATGACTAATGTTGGATTTAAAATATTACAATATAGTCCTAAATATCAAACATTTACAAGTATTCAAGTTTGACGAAATATAAATGGATATAATTAAAAATCTAGAAGCTTAAATGAACATAGATAAAACATATATTATTTATGATTCAAATACTTTAGAGCTCCGAACGACGTACATAAGAAATTAAGTTGGTTTTTAAATTGGTTTTCTCCATGTCCTCCGGTTTCCTCAACCAGAAAAACGGACCGCCACGATAAAACTGAAAATTTGTTGAAAGTGGAGTTAAAACACCATAAAACAAACAAACCAACATAAGAAATAAAATAAATAAATACAATAAATAAATACAAAGGTAAAAATAAGGTAATAATAAAAACAACATGAATAATTCCAGCATGACAATACGACCTTCAAAATTCGTAGAAAGAGGCAAAATTGATACCCTAGCATAAATATATGACCTCTCACTGTCATGGTTTACATGATATTTTAGTTCATTCTCTTATATCATTGAGATTCGTGTTACTTGTTCAATCGTTAGTTTTCTGCTCAGTGTTTTGTGGTCCATTATTTGTTTTGTTGTCTTTTTGTGTTGTCTGTTATTCTAAGACTAACGACTTCTGATTACAACCTTGGTATCTCCAAACTGTTCTTGCAATATACAGTAAAAGTAGCCTATGGTTTTATTGTCATTTAGGAACTGATTGTCCTTTTGGGGTACCTGAGTATTCAAGGTATTCAGTGGGGAACTTGATGCTGGATCTTAGTTTTCTGTGTAGTGTTTTGTAGATCATTGTTTATCAATTTGACCTTTTTTCTCTTTTACCATTGCATTGTGTGTCTTTCTTCCTATTAACCGTTTGGTATCTTCAAGCATTCTCGTTACCTTCAAATAAACATGTTCAGTAAATTCGGGAATAACACGTAGCACCTGCGTTTATCTCCTGATCTTCATTGGGTTCGTGCTTTGTAAAACTTCACACAATCACAGTATGGAGATGTTCAAGAGTCGGCCATATTGATTCGAATACTCTATTTGACGAACAGGTAAACTTCTAACTTTCTCGTCGATGTTGTGGGTTATGCTATTGGGTAGCGCTGTAACTTATCTATGACGTAGCATATCGCCTACCATCCACTACCATACATTTCTGTTATAAAATAACCACCATATCTTATCCCCTGCTATCCATCTAATAGAAACCTTCTACCAAACCACATACTTCACTTGTCAATCTAATTATTAAATGATTACCATATCCTATTCTCAACACAAAAATAATTAAATGATTAACAATAACATGATTACTGTTGCATATTCTATGCCTGCCTGTCTGTGTTATTCTGTAGATAATGGAGGTTATGGTTTCGGATTATGGTGTTTAACGTCACCTTCAGCAATGTTTCAGTTTTATTGATTTATCTTTAATTTTCTGGTACTCAGTGTTTTTTCTTCTTTTATTTTTTTCTAGTTTTGTTGTCATTTTTTACTTTTTCTCTTGCGTGGTCTGTTCTTCTAAGACTTGCGGCTTCTGATTACACTTTTGGTATATAAAAACTTTGCTTTACAATGTAACGTAAAAGTAACGAATGGTTTCTATGCCCTCTATGTACTGAATACACTTCCGGGGCACCTCAGCTCGTCTAGGTACTCAGTGGGTTTCGTGATGCTCGATATTATTTTCTATGTAGAATTTTATAGATCGTTGTTGTCATTTTGTACTTTTTCTTTCTTCCCATTGTATTGTGTCCTTCCATTTACCCTTTTGATATCTACAAGTTTTTCCTTTACCTTCAGATAAATAATTTCGGAAATAATACTGTGCAGTGTTTTGTTGGCCATTATTTCTTTTGTTGTCTTTTTTTCTTTCTTCTTTTCTTCTTAGACGTACAGCTTCTGATTACACCTTGGTATCTTCAATCTTTGTTTTACAATGTAATACTGTCTTTTAGTTCTGTTTCTTGTATTATCTTTCTTTAAAAGACTTAGGCTTCTGATTACCCTATTGGTATCCCCAATTTGCTCGTGCAATGCTAAGTACAATTAACAAAGGTTTTATAACAATTTATAAACTAATTACTTGCTCGTACCGTTTGGGTTGTACTTTTTCTTTTGGCCATTGCGTTGTCTGTTCTTCTTCGATATACGGATTCTGATTACCTCTTTGGTATCTTCAAACTCTTCTTGTAGTCTTCTTTGGGTAACGTTATCCATAACATCATCGATGTGTTGTCCATTGAAAAGCTTGTTTGAATTCTTCATTGATAGTCTGTTGAGGTTTTTTTTCTTTAGATCTGGTCGTTTGTAGGCAATACTTTTCATTATACCAATTTACTTATTACTTACTTACTTAATGGTACTTAATGGTGGTTTCCAGAACTGGCTCCTATTGGTGCCACTTCTTCGGACTCTCCAATTATGTCAATATCTGGAAATTGTATGTGACTTCCGTTTCCTCCAGAAATTTCAGCTCTATGGTCTGAATAATATATCTCCTCACTTTTCCAGTATGTATCTAAGCGATTTTTGAATGCGTTTGTTGATGGTACATTTATGACTTGGTCTGGTAATTTGTTCCAAACTTTTTCAACACGTATAGCAAAACTGTTTTTCCTCAAACTTGTTTTAAATCAGTGTTGGACTATTTTGTTGCTGTTGTTTCTTCTGCTGAATCTGTTTCCTGAGCTTGACAGTAGTTTTAAGAAAGAACTAGCTTCTGGGTCATATTTCTCGTTTATGATTTTATATGTTGCAATCATTTCACCCCTGATTCTTCTATATACTATTGTTGGTAGTTTTAATTTCTTTAATCTCTCAGGGTAGCTTAGATTGTGAAAACATGGTATTTGTTTTGTTGCTCTTTTTGTACACTTTCGATTTTATCTATGTACTTTTTTCTTGTATGGGGCCCAGACTGAACTAGCATAATCCAAATGTGTCCTCAATAGAGTTTTGCATAGAGGGAGAAATATATCTGCATTTAGGTTTCTGAATGTTCATCTAAGTGCTGCAAAATAGAATTTGCCTTGTTTACCTTCTCACAAATTTGTTTATCAAAAGACAGCTCATCATCTATTAAGACCCCAATGTCCTTTTCGTCCTTTACTTTACTAATTTCCTGCCCCAATAAATTATATTTGACTTCCTCCTCTTTTGGTGTTCTATGTATATTCATATGTTTACATTTTTCCGGGTGGAATTTCAGAAGCCATTTGTCACTCCTATTTTCGAATTTAATCAAGTCGTTTTGCAATATTTGCTGGTCATCTATACTGTTGATTACCCTGAAAATGTTGGTGTCATCAGCAAATAAATAGGCTTCAGATTCCACAGCATCTGGCAAGTCGTTGATGTAAAGAACGAAAAGTTTAGGTCCTAAAACCGAACTTTAGGTATGCCTGAGGTAACTTCCATTCGGTTTGATATCTCTCCTTCTATTGATACTCGTTGATAGGGTCTTGATAGAAAATAACCTATCCAACTCAAAATGGGATTAGCTATGCCATAATTTTCTATCTTCTTGATTAGTCTTTTATGTGGCACCTTATCAAAGGCCTTTTGGAAGTCTGTATACATACAGTCTTTTTCCAATCCCTCGTCCAGAGCATCAGACCATTTATCTATGACCTCTAGTAATTGTAGCGCAGTTGATCTCCCTTCTATGAATCCGTATTGTTTTCTTGAAAACAATTTATTAGCCTTCATATGATTTATTAGATGCAATCTAATTAGTTTCTCCATTATTTTACAAACTACTGATGTTAGGCTAACTGGTCTGTATTTGTTTGCCTGTGATTTATTACCCTTCTTAAAAATTGAACTAATTTGTGCATTTTTCCATTCTTTAGGTACTGTTTTTAAAGCCAGTGATTGATTAGATATTATATTCAATGGTTCTGCAATAGATTCTTTAATTTCAAACAGTAATCGAGGATGTAGGCTATCCGGTCAAAACCATATTTTTGTTAATAACTAGATCCTTTAGCTCATATTGAATTTCAACTGGTATCATTTGTGATAATTCCCGAAGAAGCTCATTTGTGAAGACACTAGAAAAGTAATCAGATAAGATGTTGGCTTTCTTTTTGTTGTCTTCTGTTTTCTCTGAATGTGTATCTTCTGGGTCAATATACGAGTCTCCTATTCCCTCCCTCGTTTTGGACTTTGATTTTATATAGCTCCAGATAGCTTTTGGATTTTTCTTGGCATTCTCGGATAGGTCTTTTTTCAAATTTCTTTTTTATTTTGTTAACAGCCCCTTTCACCTTATTCCTAACTCTATTGTATTCTTGTCTAATTGCATGGTCACTACTGCTCGCTACTTTTTTGGATAGGGTGTTTTTCTTTTTAATTAAGTCTCTTGTTTTCTTGTCAATTGGGAAAGTGTTTCTTCTTCTTCCATTCATGTTGATTGTTTTTGTTGGGATGAACCTGTGTTCAAGGTCCCTTAAAAGGGTTACAAATGTTGACCAATTAGTGTCTATGTTATTAATCCCACTAAGTACTGTATATCTTGCCATTTTATTTTTTTAATCTCCTGATTAAAGTCTCTATTATTTCCGTTGTTGTACATCTTCACTGTTTTTGGCTGAATACATCGGTTAGCGTAGCAATTGAAGTCAAAATTTAGGACACAATGGTCGCTCTTCCCAAGCGGACTTACATGTTCAAGGTTTGATATCATGGTTTCCTCATTTGGTACTATAAGGTCTAATATATGAGGGATATCAGTGCCTCGCCATCTTTTTGTTTCCTCGTATGTTAATATATGAAGTTGTCCTCTATTGTTTCAGCAAATTTGTATTCATGACTATTTGTGTTATCCCCTTTGGTATTCCAGATCTCCCAGTCGATATACGGGTAATTAAAATCACCCATAATTAGTATGTGTGAATAACCTTTATTAGTTGCTTCTGAAATTAGTGAGCACAATTTGTCACTATACTCACTAGTTCTATTAAATGGTGATTTATATACTAGACCTACTAGTAGCTTATCAGTTTGGTTAAGTTTTTTTTCACAAATAGGTTCTCTTAGAAATTTGTCTCCATGTGTATCTCAGTAGCTTCCAATTTATTGTCTAAATATAAGAGGCCTCTGTCTTCTTCCCTATCAATATTTTTTTCATTCATTTTGTACCTACCTACTTCTGTTAGTGAAAATTCTGCTAGTTCAGGTTTATATCGGTTTAGTTTTGGTTTGACTTCAGGGATTCCTATGATGCTTGGTTTACTATCTTTAGTTCTAACAATGAGTTCTGCCATTTTGTTAAATAATTGGTCTGCATTTGTATAAAAACAGTTCAATTTGGATAGAACTGTAAACGTATTTACATTAACACTGTTAGAAACATTCTTCCCACTATGTACACGGTTTGTCCTTTTATTTCCCTTCACCTCTTTATCTTGGCCACTGTACTGGCCCACGGGGGGCCCCTCACCTTGTATTTGTAGTCCCCGAATCATCATTGTCATTCATTTTCTTAGCTTCTTCCCATAGTTCCTTTTCTCTGGCCCTTTCGGACTTTGTTAAATCGTTACTAACATATGTATCTGTGTATTTAGGGAGTGCTTTCAAGTAATGTACATTCTTGAATAGTGTTATATTTGCTTCAACACTTTGTAATTGTACCAAGAGAGGCCTACATGCTTCTTTCTTATCAAACTTACCAAGTCTCTGAGTTTTCTGTATGTTTACCCTTTCCAGTGTAATTTTAGCATCTTTATATAGTTGTAATATATTCTCAGTGTCATGTTCGTCTCTCTCTTGTGATATCTCTGAAACGTTTTCTTTTAGACCAAATATTAATCAATTGTTCTCCCTTGTTTTTCTCTCATTTTACTCATCAATTACTGTTGTAACAGTTTCTTTTTTGGGTTGTCTTTTCCCTGCATTTTTTTCAGTCTGTAAATTCTTGCTCTCTCCAGTTATCACTTCCTCAACAATCTTTTTTAACCATAGGTTCATTGCAGATAGTTAGCTCCAATTCTTCCTTTTACAATTTATCTCACCCTTGGTTCATCACATTTCTTATTCTTTTCTAATTCTTTGCTCATAGTTTTCCATAATCTCTTTACATCTCTTCTCAATGTTGAGGTCTATGATTATGTGTTCTTCAACTATTTTCCTATACTTAACACAGAACCACATTGTGTCTGACTTTGATAATATATCATACTCTGTATTCGATTTTTTTTGACATTTTATGCAAAAATGTTCTTTACAACGTTGGTATTCCAACAATTTGGCATCTGACTCCGCGAATATTTTATTACAAATTTTACAATCCCAAGGATCATCAACTGCGTCTGTGGATTTTGAATTGTATCTTGTGCTCCGCTACATTTTGAACCCCTTACCGCAGGGTCGGATAGGGCTTCCCTATCGGACCTTACTATGTTTACTTGTGTTTGTGCATAGGACTTCCCTATACACTACAACTTATCATTAGAGAACAAATACGGTAGTATACTTTGATTGGAAGACGGTAATTTATATTTACGCTTGTGGAAAATGTCGCACACAATTTATGTAACTCGAATAATAATGTGCCCTCTATCGGCATTATTCGGGTTAAAATTCATGCTGCCAATGGAAAAGTCAGTCACATTCACCGGCGCATGTGCTAATGAGATTATACAGAATGGATAATTCGCTCGTTTGTTAACAAAGCAAAAGAAGGAGGTTATGTTAGAATATTGTTTAATGCTAAATGAACAATTTTTCAGCTATATCATGTCGAGATCAAGTTACATTTTGATGAGATGATGTCCGCTTTGTACTACATGTAGATTAACATGCCGAGATGGATTTGTACAGTGATAGCTATTTTAAACGACAATGTGTTCTAAGTTTAAATACTACAGTTCATTTCACCTTTCGGTCAAAAGCTACATTTTGTATTTCCACCTGTAACCTTAGTAACCTATTCCAATTGTAGATTAATATAATAAACATTAACTTCTTATTATTACTGATGAAAAGTTTTCACTTGTCCAGGTTGGTTTTTTTTTTACAATAGAACTTCTTTGTAATTGACAAATGATTAATGACAGTATACCAGTACTAGTGTGGAGGTATTGGGAACAAGTTGGACCTTTTGCACGTTCGAATTCCAGATTTGATTCTAAAATTATACATTTTTGTATCTTTTTATACAAATTATTTCCCTTGCGATTGGGGCCTGGTTTAGATCGAGCAAGAGCAATGTAAATGACAAAGAATTTGAGTATAATTTTCTCATAGTTTGTAGATATATGAACCTTGTAAAAAATCAGAAGATAGTTTTATATTAAATACAAAATTCACAAGTTGTTACATTTTAAAATTTTGATCAGATTATTGGAAAAACTATATGTTATTTTCATTGAACTTTCCATGAAAGTGGACCACTTTGCATTCCTTTTTGTAAAGGGAAATAACTTCTGTAAATCTTAGAATGGAAGGTGAAAATGAGCAAATGGTCTATTTCAGGTCAACTTAGTACTATACCCTTTTTGTACAATTGAATTTGATTAATTTTTGAGGGACCGTCATGTTTGTGATCGTATGGTAGTTGCATTTACATGTACAGTGACTTGTGACACATCAGTGGTTTTCTCTGGGTACTCCGGTTTCCTCCACCAATAAAACTGACCGCAACGATATAACTGAAATATTGTTGAAAGTAGAGTTAAACACCATAAACCAAACCAAACCATTAATGTTTTATTACCATGGCGATGTGATCATTATTAATGGTACACAGAAAACTTACGGAAAATGTTTCATGACTACGAATGTTGTACCATATTTTCATTTTTCAGGAAAAAGAGCTAGACAATAGAATGTTGAGAAGAAATCCAATAAGGATGGAAGTTAAACTTAATGATCTCGAGGAGTGTAATCAAATGAAAAAGGATAAAGAACTTGAACAAGCCAAACAAAAACTTGGATCTAATGATTGTCACACGCCTACGCAGGACTCGTTAATGGACACGAGAACAAGAACTGAATTTATGCACGAACGTATAGGATACGATCCAAAACCACACCCACAACCATCACTTCAAGGAACTGTTAGATAGCAGATATCTTTTTTGTATGTTTATTGACAGATGAAAACAGTATTCAATATGACAGGTTCAGTTCCCATGACAATGGTATTTGAATATATTTGAAGAAAAGACCATCAATCAATGACAATTGAATATTGAAACATTATTATATTGTATTCATGATCATGAACCAAAAAAGTGTGTTAAAATCTGTGGTGAATGTGAACGTGACAAATATAACTTTCAATATTTGAATGTAATACAAGTTTAAAACTTAAAAATATTTGATATATAGTAAAAGTAATACCTTTTAGATTTGAAAAGAAACTCTTTTATTGCCCAAGGGTAATGATGTGCATATAATTGAGTGAGTGCATTCGACTCCAGTTCAGAAACCTATATCGAGTGAGCGAGTTAATATTGTATTGCTCCAAATGAGCAATTTTTCAGCAATATCATGCAAGGTCGTCTTTACAGCATCATAGGCCCACGGGCAAAGCAGTGCACTGGGGCTCATACCTGCACAACCACTCACGGAAAAAAAAAACTGTAAATGTCGAATAAATTAAACAACATTTTTTTTTCTATTGGTACATCCAACAAAATCAGTTTTTAAATATTAAAAAAACATACTGTGCACAACATACATAGCGTGCCCATGTGTTAATATGACACTGATATCATGGAGAGAACAAGTTACATTTTAATGAGATGATGTCCACTTTGTACTAGTCTCTTTTCTGGATTGTTATGGTGCTAGCACATTGAAACAACAGTTGGGTAGACATGTTGCTCCACTCTGATACGTTATCCTGATTTCGAGCCAACATTTTTTTCTTTTTTTTATCTTGTTCCTTAGTGCTGCATGCGGGGAAGCAACCACATCCAGTTTTATTGTATTTGGTTTGACCCGACCGAGACTCGATCCCGTGATCTAAAGCACTTGATGCGAGCACTCCAAACTAGATTGAAAATAAGAGCATACATGTATATTTAACAATTTAACCAACACCACAATCAACACAAACCATTTCTGGTGGCAAATCTCAAACTGCAGAAGAAAGAACTAAAGTTGTGAGTTTTATCAACGACTATGGCAAAATGAATGCAATACAAAGTTGATTCATGGTAAAATAATTTTCTGCACGTACAGGTACTTATGTTTCCTCCGTCAATATTGAATAAAACTGACTGTCACGATATAACTGAAATATTGTTGAAAGTGGTATTAAACACCATAACCATAAATCCGGACCATTCATCAATTAAACTGATCTCCACAATACTAATATAGCTGAAAGTGATGTTAAATACCAATGAAGTTGACCCTCATATGAAACAGAATGTCAACATATTTCATTTGATCCTTTAAGGTTTTGTGTTGATAGCATATCGGATACTATCTTTGCTGTAAGTATAATCACCTGGAGGAGTAACAGAGGTGTGACTCTTTGCTGTAAGTATAATCACCTGGAGGAGTAACAGAGGTGTGACTCTTTGCTGTAAGTATAAACACCTGGAGGAGTAACAGAGGTGTGACTCTTTACTGTAAGTATAATCACCTGGAGGAGTAACAGAGGTGTGACTCTTTACTGTAAGTATAATCACCTGGAGGAGTAACGGAGGTGTGACTCTTTGCTGTAAGTATAATCACCTGGAGGAGTAACAGAGGTGTAACTCTTTGCTGTAAGTATAATCACCTGGAGGAGTAACAGATGTGTGACTCTTTGTTGTAAGTATAATCACCTGGAGGAGTAACAGAGGTGTGACTCTTTGCTGTAAGTATAATCACCTGGAGGAGTAACAGAGGTGTGACTCTTTGCTGTAAGTATAATCACCTGGAGGAGTAACGGAGGTGTGACTCTTTTGTAGCAGGAACTTATAGCTCCTGAGTTCATCCTCGATTTTTAATGAGGTTCGTGTTGCTCAATCTTTAGGTTTCTTTGTAGTAATTTGTGGACAATTGTTGTGTCTTCTTCCCGTTTTCTTTTGGTCATTATATTGTCTGACCTTCTCTGAATTACGGCTTTCCGATTACCTCTTTGGCATCTTCAACGTTTCTTTGTATACCTAACGATAAAAGGAACTCCAAGTCTGCATTGATGTATTTATACAAACCGTACAGTTTTGGGATAAATTGATAAGATAGATTTTTAGCTCACCTAACCCAAAAAAGAACAACATGCCCACAGGTCTCAAAAGGATATAACTGAAATATTGTTGAAAGTGGTGTTAAACACGATAAACGCCACCACCCTTATCTAAAGTCAGAATGTGATCAAATGTTAATGTTGCCTGTGTTGCAGAGTATCACAACGTTTGTGGTGATGGGTACTAATTTCACAGGTAGTGACATAGGGATCATAAAGTACTTTCTTAAATCTGAAAATTCCTCCTAAACATCTTGATAGAAAAGAAGCAAGCTCACCAAATCTAGTAAAGTAAGGTTATACTGGGCATTAACACCATGGAGTTATTGACCTGCTATTTTAAAGAAATCTTATATGTATTAGGTTTATGGTGGTTAACGCCACTTGCAACAGTATTTCAGTTATATCGTGGTGGTCAGTTTTATTGGTGGTGCAAACCGGAGTACCTGGAGAAAACTTCCAACCTGTCACAAGTCACTGACAAACTTTAACACATAATGTTGTATTGAGTAAACCTCGCCATGAATGGGAGTCGAACTCACAACTGTATTGGGTGATATGAACTGATTGCACAGATAGTTATAAATCCAACTACCACATTGCCACAAAGACCCCGATTCTCTCTTGATAACTGGAGCTGAATACATATATAAACAAGATTCTACTCAAAATGGACTACATACTATCACAATAAATGAAAGACAACATATAAACATAAGGAGTACAATATTAGGCCAATCATTGCTCATAGTTCACTGACTACTAGCTTGAAGATATCTTTGAAAACTTTAATTACAATTATCTTTATTTTAAATATAGAAATCTCTATCTATCTTATTTACTTAAAATATACAATATAGATACAGTATCTGTATTACATCAGACACATATTTGTTCTGTGTGTCCGATTACTTATGTATTATGAAAAAGTTACCTGTATTAAGATTGCAGAATTTGATATATATTTTTAGATATTGATGTCTATATCTAGACATTTGTCACTTTTATCTTACGTTTTCTGTGTCACAAAATACCACGGATATATTCCACTTATCGTGAACACTTCCCAGATTTTTCCTCATTCATGACTTATCACCGGGTTTGTAACTAGATTAACACGACGGGTGCCACTAGTGGACAAGAACTGTTCACCTTCCGGAGCACCTGAGATCGCGCCCGGTTTCAAGTGGTGTTCGTGTTACTCGATCTTTAGTATTACATGTATGTTTTGTAGATCGTTGTTTGTACTTTTTTCTTTTGGCCATATTGTGTTGTCTGTCCTTTGATGTACGATTCTGATTACCCCTTGGTATCGTCAAACTCTTCTTAGGTCTATTATTGTGGTTGTGTCGAGACATATTCAATATTTGTACACCGAGAGATGTCGCCTCTCCATTTTAACATGCGGGTAGCACTGATGAGATCTAGAGTTGTCACGAGGTTAAAACATATCAAATTATCAAGAAGATAATGTAGAATATGTATATTTTAGTTAGATATAACAAATGATCAAGAAGATACTGTAGAATATGTATATTTTAGTTTGATATAACAAATGATCAAGAAGATAATGTAGAATATGTATATTTTAGTTTGATATAACAAATGATCAAGAAGATAATGTAGAATATGTATATTTTAGTTTGATATAACAAATGATCAAGAAGATACTGTAGAATATGTATATTTTAGTTTGATATAACAAATGATCAAGAAGATACTGTAGAATATGTATATTTTAGTTTGATATAACAAATGATCAAGAAGATAATGTAGAATATGTATATTTTAGTTTGATATAACAAATGATCAAGAAGATACTGTAGAATATGTATATTTTAGTTTGATATAACAAATGATCAAGAAGATAATGTAGAATATGTATATTTTAGTTTGATATAACAAATGATCAAGAAGATACTGTAGAATATGTATATTTTAGTTTGATATAACAAATGATCAAGAAGATAATGTAGAATATGTATATTTTAGTTTGATATAACAAATGATCAAGAAGATACTGTAGAATATGTATATTTTAGTTTGATATAACAAATGATCAAGAAGATAATGTAGAATATGTATATTTTAGTTTGATATAACAAATGATCAAGAAGATAATGTAGAATATGTATATTTTAGTTAGATATAACAAATTTATTCCAAATACACGTAAAACAACCCAAAAAGTATTCATTCTAATTTGTGTAAGGTGTGTAGCAGCTGCTGGTCAACGTGGACGAAGGAAATCAATTTATGATGTGTTCATACCACGATATAGCTGAAATACTGTTAAAGTTGGCATTAAGCACCAATTAATAAGTCTATCTAATATGTTGGATTCCCCGATATAGCTGAAATACTGTTAAAGTTGGCACCAATTAATTAATTTATCTAATATGTTTGATGCCCTGATATAGCTGAAATAGGGCAAAAGTTGGCGTTAAACACCATTCTATCAATCGACCAATAAACCTGGACGATGATCTCATCCTCTATATATATGGGGCCTCTGGCTTAGGTGTACTACTGTGAGTAAGTTTAAAGACCAACATCTTGCAATCTCATAAGCCACTAAAAATCAATGAGTTTTTTTTAATTTAAATTGATAACAAATACATGTACATGTATAATAGTATTCAAAATGACAAAACGACAAACAACGATCTACAAAAAATTACGCAGAAAACTAAAGATCGAGCAAAACGAACCCCACTAAAAACGAGGGTTGAACCAAAGTGCTCCGGAAGGATAAGCAGTTCCTGAACCACTAGTGGCACCTGTCGTGTTACTCCAGTTACAAACACGGTGACGAGTAACGAACGAAGAAAGGACCGGGAAGTGCTTGCGTCAAGGGGAACATATCCGTTGTCATTTGTGATACAGATATTTCGTAACGGTTAACCAAGTCATGGTGGCGACCGTACAACTTTCGAAGCAATGACTTCAACTTAGCAAAATAGGAACCCTTGGTTCAGTGACTTCCTTGTTAGCAGCAA
The DNA here is from genome assembly GCA_963680875.1 of Bathymodiolus brooksi. NCBI lineage: Eukaryota > Metazoa > Mollusca > Bivalvia > Mytilida > Modiolidae > Bathymodiolus > Bathymodiolus brooksi. The sequence continues at coordinate 94,635,907 of OY804583.1, read as the reverse complement.
CCCTCTATCAAGGAAATCCTGATAGGAACGACATGCTCTGGAATATAGGATCAAATGAGAGATATATACTTCATATGCAGGTGCTGCTGAAATATTGCTACACATAAATGGAAAGTTCACAATGGGAAAATTAAAATCATCTCTTTTGTCGTAAAGTTTCGCTCTTAAGCTACCCTCACTGTCAATTTCGAGTTGAGGGCCAAGGTATGAAGCAGACTTATATGTATCTGTGGTATCCTTTATTTCAAGCTCAATGGGATAGATGCGATCAACAAAATCACCAAACTTACAATTTATAATTACTTAGTGAAAGGACATCATCTATATAGTGGAACGTGAAATTAACAGACCGGGCTTGATTCTTTTCGTTTTTTTTGAAAAGCACCTTTCTAATGTCTGATTTTTACGGAAAAGGAACAAGTCGGCGAGAAGAGTAGCACAATTTGTACCCATAGGTATGCCGACTGTCTGTTGCAAAACACGTCCACCAAACATAGCAAATATGTTGTCAACCAAAAACTCTCATTCTATCTCTGTTAGAGTTTTGTTGTAAATATCAACTGTTTTGAAACAACTTCAAAAGCCCTCCCCCATGAAAAATATTAAATAAATAGCCAACGGATATACATTGTATTTCTAGAGTGGTTTCAAGAACGAGTTGACTACTACCGTTATATTATGAGAGAAAGTGCAAACAGTGCTGGTTAACAATTCCACCAATATTAACTCAAACGAACAAACACAGTTCACCTAAAATCATTGAATACAAAAAAGACCACGACAAATGACGCTAGAAATCCAGGTCATAGTCTGGCACAGGCACAAAAACGTGGCGGTGCTTAACCGGATAATATGATCCCTACCCTTTATTCAACTTTGGTTTACTTTCATTAATGTCACTTCACTAAATGTACTTAAGTTGTGTACATCATTCAGTACTGCTCAAATATTAAATCCAATCTCAACTGCCAGACTGTCGTGGGTTTTAAGAGCTTAATGTAGCTCATGTTATTTGCTAAATGTATATACAGTCAATCCTTCCCCTACAGTCACCTCTATTAAGCAGTATTAAAAGGTCACCTTTTTCTCGTCCTGTCATAGAGAACTTCATATAAATTGAACCTATTTTAAGAGGTCACCTGTATTATATGACCACTTTTTCTTTTTCACAAAGGTGACCTCTTATACAGGTTAGACTGTATGTGCCGACTTTAAATAAAATTTACTTTACTTTACTGTAATGGAAGTTCGCACAGAAATCTTTTTTCGTGAGCGCATACCGATTGTTTTATTATTGAAAATCCTAATGAAAACTTTACATGTCCACATATTTTGTCAGGGTTATCTGGAAAAAGTACTGTTGATGAAGGAAGACTGTATACATTTTCAAATGTTTCTCCTGTTAACCAAACTTGCTTCTTCAATCCTATCCAATATGGAACTGTTGTACCTGTTGAAATATATTTATATTAAATAGGTTAGGGCAATGGTGTTTAATGCCACTTTCACCAATATTTCAGTTATATCATGGTGGTCAGTTTTATTGGTGGATGAAACTGAAGTACCCGGAGAAAAGCATCGACCTGCCGCAAGTCACCGACAAACTGTATAACATAATGGTGTATCGAGTACACCTCGCCTAATGTCATCGGTGTGAACAAATCTACGATCGTTATCACGAACTGGTTGACTGTTTTTCAGATGGCGACGCATCTTCACCCTATTACCTTTATCTCCGACAAGAATCTTAACTGGTTTGACTATAATTAACACGGCGAGTGTCTGATATGAAACAGGATCTGTCTACCATTCGCGAGCACCAGAGTTCAACCCATTTTTTCTTGGTGGGATCTGTGTTTCTCACCTTTTTAGTTTTTTGGTTTGTCTTCGACATGTGTCTTGTGCGCATGGTGCTTGTGTCTGTCGATTGTCCATTCGGTTTTCTCTAACGTTTATTTCTTAAGAAGAATTGAGGATTAAGATAAACAATGTACAGTTACAGAACCTGCCTATTATACTTACAATTGATATACGTAGAGACAAACTCCCACCTCTTGAGAGTTGTTATGGTAACTAGGTCGCCATTATCACCAAGGCAACGTGCTCGGGCATCATCCCAAGAGAGAATTACATCATACACTTTGATACAGGTATTTATGGCGGCGTCAAAATCATATCCTAAGACGCATCCTGAATATTAGATTACTATCATTAAAACAGGAAGTTGTCGTGGGGACTATTACGTCAACACCTTACCAATCTGGGTCACAAATGACCACGGGTATGTTCCGTTTGACACAATCATAATCCGATCATTTCCTCATTGATGACTTATCACCAGGTATGCAACAAAGTAAAACGACAGTGGCAGTAGTGGAGCTGGAATTACTTATCCTTCAGGAGCTCATGAGTTTACTCACGGTTTTAGGTGGAGTTCGTGTTGGTCGATCTTTAGTTTTCTTGCAACAAACGGTACACACCCGTGGTCATTTGTGACGCAGATACTCCTTAATGGTTAACCAAGTCACAATGGCGACCATAACACTTTCGAAGTGCATGATTACTTCATTTTAACCAATAGGAACCCTTGGTTCAGTAGCTTCCTTGTTAGCATCAACCCTCTATCCTTATACGAACCACAAGCTCTGGATTATCGGATAAACTGAGAGATATAAATGTTGGCAATATCATCCAATGAAATGCAAGTAAACCGTATTATGCAAATCAAATGGAATTATAAATAATATAATTCAAAGTAAACATTAACAACCAACAAGATTAACTCATGCAAGAAAGTCGTGAACAACATTAACTCATGCACGAAAGTCGTGAACAACATTAACTCATGCAAGAAAGCCGTGAACAACATTAACTCATGCAAGAAAGTCGTGAACAACATTAACTCATGCACGAAAGTCGTGAACAACATTAACTCATGCACGAAAGTCGTGAACAACATTAACTCATGCAAGAAAATCGTGAACAACATTAACTCATGCACGAGAGTCGTGAACAACATTAACTCATGCAAGAAAGCCGTGAACACCATTAACTCATTCATGAAATTTGTGAACAACATTAACTCATGCAAGAAAGTCGAGAACAACATTAACCCATGCAAGAAAGTCGTGAACAACATTAACTCATGCAAGAAAGTCGTGAATAACATTAACTCATACAAGAAAGCCGTGAATAACATTAACTCATACAAGAAAGTCGTGGATAATATTAACTCATACAGGAAAGCCGTGAACACCATTAACTCATGCAAGAATGTCGTGAACAACATTAACTCATGCAATGATGCCATGGGCAACATTAGCTCATGAATGAAAGTCGTGAATTAGGAAAACAAATGTTCTTGTCTAACGCGCTTTAGTTGGCAAACACATTTGTATATTTTGAACTTGATTCTAAAATTATTGAAGTTATTTCCCTTTAAGGATGGTTAACGCTGCCATGCACAGTTCAATGAAAATAACATTTATTTCCCCTTTAATCAGTACAAAATTTTGATGCTGTAACAAAGTGTGAACTTTCTAGTTGCAATGACAAATTTTCACATGATTGTTGACAAGGTACAACTATCTACAAATTATAAGGAAAGCATACTCAAATTCTGATCTTTTCATTGCTCTTGATAGAACGGGTACCATTTTGCCCGTCGAAAGGGAAACAAATCCTATTAAAAACTTACTAAAATGTATAACATCAAAATGAAATCAGGAAGTTAGTGTTATGGTGTTTATCGCCACTTTCAACAATATTTCAGTTATATCGTGGAGGTCAGTTTTATTGGTGGAGGAAACGGACAACACGGAGAAAACCACCGACCTGTCACAAGTCACTGACAAACTTTATCATCATAATGTTATATCTAGTACATCTCGCCGTGAACGGGGTTCAAACGCACACCTTTGGTGGTAATATGCACTGATTACACAGGTAGTTGTAAAGCCAACTACAATACGACCACCACCACGACAGCCCTTCTATTGTTAACAAACGCTACATATATGGTTAAAGTATATTATTAATATATACCTTCATTTGAGCTTAAAAATAAACGTTGTCCAGTAGATATGTAAATAGATCCATTATTATGTATGCCTTGTAACATGTTCTGTATGCCATGCAACATAATACATTCTTCTTGTACTGCATCATATACAAATCTTGCACATCCGGTTTTGTCTACGTCACAGTATGTCGCACACGATATTAAAGATGGCGCCGATACATTGACGTACATTCTCTGTTCATACGGACAATATTCTTCTGATTTCCTAAAAACTTGAAAACCTATCTGTTGTTATATGCCCATTTTATCCTGTATAGGCGCTTTGTTGTTATATGTGCATTGTATCCTGTGACGCTTTGTATCTATGGCGCTTTATCTAAAAAAACTTTAGAAAATAGTTCGCTTTGTGTCTAATTGATGAAAGTAATTCCAGACAGGCGTCGTGAGCACCAAATTAGATATATACGCGTGTATTCACTGGACTAATTTGACAAATAAAGTCAACCTTTTGATTTTGAGCGTACCTGATGAAGATTATTCCAGAAACGCGTCGTGTGCACTGAGCTTGATATCTACGTTTTTATTATATACATGTTTTTTCGGCACTAAATAGTTGTTGGTCCAATATGATAATAAACTAGTGTGCACTGTTAATATACATTGTATTTGAAGCACCATGAAATGATTCCATTGTGCATGTATTACCGGCACAAACACAAAAGCAAACGTTTGTTTTTTGCATTTAGCTGCAATCCTAAATACAACTTGATCATCATTGAATTTGAATATTTCATTGTACGAGAGAATAATGTCAGGTCTTGTGGAATATCTTAGATACTACCACAAAGAACACAACATGAAATTTTACAATTTATTTGCATAGAGTAATATCGAAATTAAGACCATTGTTAAAAAAATTAATTCGTTGAGGTTTCTAAGTACGTAGTCTTTAGCAAGCGATATGTGAGATTATAAAGGCAAAAAATTAAAAACCATAATTTTCTACAGTTGCCATCTTGAATACGTAAGTTCAATAGATTTTTGATATGTTGCTCTTAGATTTGCAAATAATGCTAGCGCGTATCATGTATTATTTTTTTTATGCTCATCATTAAGCTATGTTAAATGTTAAATGAATAATTAATGTAACCCATAGTTTGCACCAAGCGAGGTGAACTCGATACAACATTATGTGATCCAGTTTGTCAGTGACTTGCGACAGGTCGGTAGTTTTCTCGGGTTTCCTCCACCAATAAAACTGACCGTCACGATATAGCTGAAATATTGTTGAAAGAGGCGCTAAGCACCATAACCCTAAACCTAATCCCATAGTTTGTATGAAATTTTAACATAGGAACATTGTTTTCATAAAAAACAAACGCATCCCGAGCGATAGCGAATGATAAAAGGGAACGGAAATAATGTTACCCATATTAAGATGTCATACAAATTATTGCTTTCATGAATTTTTTCGGTTATAGTATAACAAATCTAGCATAATTGTTTTAAAGGAAAAAGAAGCATGGCAAATGTATATCATAGCAACATCAACGAAACCTTCTTGTTAATCTGCAGTTGTTTTTTTCTTCCTAATACCCCAAGCTGAAAATAAGCCACTGTTATTTTTCAATTTGTTGACACTTATATTTTAAGGGCTAAACCAAAGGAAATTACTAACAAAAGTCGTAAAATAGTTCTGTAATGTTACACGCGTTCCTCTGAATCAGCGTCAGCGGAAGACGTCAATTAAAAAAGTCGATGGATGGTTATCTTTAGATTGTTAGGTTTAGGGTTATGGTGTTTAAGGTCACTTTCAACAATATTTCAATTATATCGCTGCGGTCAGTTTTATTGGTGGAAGGAACCGGAGTACAGGGAGAAAACCACCAACCTGTCGCCTGTTATATATTCCGGATTTAATGAATGTATAAAACGAATATGTCAAGGAGCAAATTATCTCTTTAATCTTTGCATGCACTGTCCTGTTCATAATTTTTCAGGAAACAAGCATGTGCGAAATAAAATATATCGTAAATTTTATATTAATATTGATTTAAATATTCAGCAAAAAGAAGTTTAATTCTCTACAATTGTTTCAATGTGACGAATTATATATGTAACAAATGTTTGAAGATGCCAACAAGGTAATTGAAAGTCGTCGTAAAGGACATACAATATAATTGTCAAAAGAGGGACAAGAGGGGAAACAATAATCTACAGAACACTACACAGAAGTCTAAAGATCGAGCAACACGAACACGCTAAAAACTGGGGGTGAACTCATGTGCTACTGCAGGGTAGACAGTTCCTGCTCCTCTAGTGACACCCGTTGTGTTACTGCTAAATGACACGAACATCATCTATCATTTTAGAATATTATGTAAAAACATGAAAATTATAAATGAAAGTGGACTCTGAAACTTATATATCTTGGGTTGTGGAACTGAATACAAATGTTCACAATCGAGTCTGCTTTCTCATTTTTGAATTATTTTCGTATTTTGTTGATAATACTATTTTCATGTCGAATTAAAAAAGTGTAAAGTAAATTAAAAAAAATATCAGTGTACTTAAATGAAAAACAAAAAAATATTATAAAACTCTAAAATTGTTCAGGTTTTCGTTTATCAGTAAAAACTAGAGCGACGAATAGAAGAAGACGTTCTACTGGACTTTACTATCAGTATCATATGGGAAACAGGTATTACTTACGCTTCGGGAACATCTGGGTTCACCCATGGTTTTTTTTGGCGAACTTCGTGAGAGTCATCATGTTTGCTTTGTATGTTTTTTGGGGTCTAGGACAATAACCCCCCGGACAATTGCCCCCTGGACAATAGACCCCGGACAATTGCCCACCTAGAACAATAGCCCCCCGGTCAATTGCCCCCCCCCCCATCCCCCAATTTGTTTTATTTCATTTTCATTTTAATTATTTTTTATTTGAAAACATTTTTTTTTAAATGAGAAATAAATATGCATAAACTCAGATTAAATTATTCAAATTACTTTTAAGTTGGATTTTTTTCTTTGTATATTAATCATCAAAAGGATTATACAGCTTGGACAAGCTATGATAAAAATAACTTTCTCTTATTATTTTTAGATATTTTATTTTTAGATAAAGTTTAATGAATTTCCAATTAAGTTTAATTACCTTACAAAATTGGTCTTCAAAGTAAAATTATAAAAAGGAATTTGATTAAACAATGATCAAAGCTAAGTAAAAAGGTTAATAATTTAAAAGAATTTTGAGAAAAAAAGATTGCAAGCTAAGTACAAGCTTAGAACTGGCTTAAATAGGAGTGTATTTTGAAGTGAAAGTATAATAGTGCAATGGAGTTCATAGAGTCAGAAAGAGGTAATCAGAAACTAAATATAAAACTGAAAACAATTTGTGGAGGGCAATTGTCCTAGGCGGGCTATTGTCGGGGGGCAATTGTCCGGGGGGCTATTGTCCTGCTCCCGTTTTTTGCTTTGTTTTAAGTAGTTGTAAATCAAACTTGTGTACGTTGTACTGTCTAAGAACACTGACATGACTTCTCAATTTATCTAAGAACACTGACATGTCTTTTCATTTTATCTGAGAACACTGACATGATTTTCATTTTATCTAAGAACACTGACATGACTTTTCATTTTATCTAAGAACACTGACATGACTTTACATTTTATCTAAGAACACTGACATGTCTTTTCATTTTATCTGAGAACACTGACATGATTTTCATTTTATCTAAGAACACTGACATGATTTTCATTTTATCTAAGAACACTGACATGGTTTTCATTTTATCTAAGAACACTGACATGATTTTCATTTTATCTAAGAACACTGACATGATTTTCATTTTATCTAAGAACACTGACATGATTTTCATTTTATCTAAGAACACTGACATGATTTTCATTTTATCTAAGAACACTGACATGATTTTCATTTTATCTAAGAACACTGACATGATTTTCATTTTATCTAAGAACACTGACATGTCTTTTCATTTTATCTAAGAACACTGATATGACTTTTCCTTTTATCTAAGAACACTGACATGTCTTTTCATTTTATCTGAGAACACTGACATGATTTTCATTTTATCTAAGAACACTGACATGATTTTCATTTTATCTAAGAACACTGACATGATTTTCATTTTATCTAAGAACACTGACATGACTTTTCCTTTTATCTAAGAACACTGACATGACTTTTCCTTTTATCTAAGAACACTGACATGATTTTCCTTTTATCTAAGAACACTGACATGACTTTTTCTTTTATCTAAGAACACTGACATGATTTTCCTTTTATGTCAGAACACTGGCATGTTTTTTATTTATTATCTATTTGCGTGTATGGAAGAAAATGAATGACAACGGACCAAATTCGATCAAACATATTTGTTTCGCTACTCAGTTCGTTTTCGGTTTGTTTTTGTGGCTTTCCAAGCGTAGGTTAAATATTCTAAATATTCAGAAATGTACACAATTGGTCCTTTATAAAGGAAACAATACACTAGATAAGAAAGTAAAATATCATTTCAGATAAATAACCTTCAGGGAAAACCCAAGGGGCAATCAACAATGGACAATCCAGAAACACTGTAAATATACGTTAGGTAAAACCGAAGGGGAAATCAAGAATGGACAATCCAGAGATAAACCAAGGAAACTTCTGATTACTCCTTTTGGTAAAGATAAAGAAAACGTTGTCTTTGTATAGATAATCGTCTACAAGCCTAGTGCGTTTTAATTTAATTCTTTATTTATTTCATGATGATTACATACAGCCAGAGGTTACTAGAAACTCTCCTCAACATAGATAAATACAATAACATCGTGAATAATACAAAGGAATACAAATTAATAGAAATAAAAGACAAGGCACATATCTCTCTCTCTCTCTCTCTCTCTCTCTCTCTCTCTCTCTCTTACAGGTGATCATTATATATATTAATAAGGAAAGGATAAGTGAAGATGCCTAGTGCATTCTAGGTACATGTTTTGGTCATGTAATGTCAGTGAAAAACAAACACTTATCTTAAAGTCACAAGTAGGTCAGAGTAATTCCTTTTCTGATAAATCTTATAACAAAAATAGATGAGTCATTTCAATACTACTCCACAACATAAAAATGACACAGGCGATCTTAGTAAGTATTAGTATTTATTTACATAATTATTGAAAATATGGACAAAACATTTTATACATAGATTAAAATTGGGATTATTTTCGATCATATGTTTGTGTCCATAAAACTAGTTTCACCCCGCCACTTTTTATTGAAGTAAACGGTTTTCGATGGGACTTTAGAATAGTTGCAGCAATGTAGTATTTTTTGTTTTTCTTCTTAGTACTTGCATGCGACAGATCGGTCGTTGTGTGGAGAAAATATAGCTCAATTATTACTAAATCTTGGTATCACAGCCAAAAGTTGTAAAAACGTTCATCAACAAAACTATATTTTCCACTCGCCCGACTTAAGTGCTATTGTCAACAGTGGACGTCCGTCGTCTGTTCGTCTGTAGAATGTAAACTCTTTTGAATATTATGTTTTAATAGTTACAGGCATCTGAAATTTCAGCAACATATTAAACGTTAGTGTAGTATTTCGCACGTTGTAAAGTATACTACCAAAAGTTCTTGATAATCGAATGTGATGTTAAAGTCAAATTAATCTGTTTTCCAGGTTTTTACAGCGGAACTTTTGATTTCATATCTGTCACTTTGTGAAGGTAATATTAATACCAACATATTTCCGTTTGCCTAACCAACAAGACAGTATTAACTTTATTTTGATTTTTTGATTCCATAATTGTTTGTAGGGCTAGTGTTATGGGGCTTAACACATCTTTCAACAATATTTCAATTATATCATGGTAGTCAGTTTTATTAGTGGATGAAACCGGAATACCTGGAGAAAACCACCGTCCTGTCTAGTCATTGGCGAACTATATCACATAATGCTGCATCGAGTACATATCATTATGAGCGGGATTCGAGCTCAAAACATTAGTGGTGACACACACACACAAAAATATGTAAGTTAAATAAAATGTACTGATTGCATAGGTAGTTGTTAATCTAGCTATTAATAGATCATGACCACGACGACCCCTCAAATGTTTGTACATCATAGCTTTCAAATGACATATTAGCCACATCGGTGGTGTAATGGTTAGTGTGCTCACCTCGAGTATGGTAGATCGTGTGCTCAAACCGCGATCGGGTCAAACTAAAAGTTAATAAATTGGTATTTGGTGTGTGTCCGCTAAGCACGCAGCATTAAGAGCAAAACCAGGTTGACGGAGAATCAGGATAATGTGTCCGAGTTGAGCGACATGTCTACAAACGGACTGTTGTTGAAGAGAGCTAGCACTATACAGATCCAAATCAGCGTGTTTGTCTAGTAAAATGCGGACATTATCAATGAGAAATAATACAATTTGGCTTATTGCATGAAGATTGACCCACACAGAATATATCCTGGAGGTGCTGATGCATTTGTTGAGGAAACCGAAGTGACATTTAAAGACACCAGCCAGTCGCGTAAATCGCCGACAAACATTTTCGCACATAGTAAAGTTGCCACTAGCCATGCTCATATACTAATGACCGTGGCGGCCGCACTATTTTAGTCTTTGTTGTAAAGGGAAAAGAAATGCTAGTACAACGCTTTACAATCAGAATTTGGCGTTCAGATTTATAACAAAAGCCTGAAATTTGAAAAACGAACGGCGGAATTTTGTTTAAGTTATATGAATGAGAAAAATAACTTATTAATTACATTATAATGACCATCGTTCAATACGATGTTATTATTAACAGGCTCATCTGTACGATTAGTAGGCGGTACCCGGTTTGAAGGGCTGATGGAGCTCTTCTATAATGGAGTGTGGGGGACTGTATGTGATGATAATTTTGATACCAATACAAAAGGGCCAACGGTTACCTGTAAAATGTTAGGATTATCAAGGTAATTCAAATACAATCACACTATCTGACCTAGATGACAGAATTTGTATTGTTATTCTTCCCTGTGGTCAGATGCACCGATACCAAAATACAAACACACAATTGTAATAAAGGACACAACAGATACAGATAGGTCTGTTTTATACCTTGACCTACACTTCAAAATTGACAAGTTGTTCTGTATTTTAGAGAACATTTGATGTTCATCTGGTTAGCTGGGTCCTAGATTGCATTTGCCAGTGAAGGGTGGTTAAGAACGATACTTTACGACAAAAGAGATGATTTCAATTTTCCCATTGTGAACTTTCCATGTAGCAACATTCCAGTTGATGCAATATTTCAGAGCTTGTGGTTCCTATCATGAGTTTCTTGACATAGGGTTGCTGCTAACAAGGAAGCAACTGTACATAGGGTTCCTATTTGCTAAGTTGAAGTCATCATTTCGAAGGTTTTACGAGCACCACAATATCTTGGTTAACCATTACGGAACATCTATGTCATAAATGAACACTTTCCGGTCCTTTTCTCATTTATGCTATATCACGGGTTTGTAACTAGAATAGCACGGCGAGTTCCCCTAGTGGAGCATATGAGTTCCCCTAGTGGAGCATATGAGTTCCCCTAGTGGAGCATATGAGTTCCCCTAGTGGAGCATATGAGTTCCCCTAGTGGAGCATATGAGTTCCCCTAGTGGAGCATACGAGTGCCCCTAGTGGAGCATATGAGTTCCCCTAGTGGAGCATATGAGTTCCCCTAGTGGAGCATATGAGATCCCCTAGTGGAGCATATGAGTTCCCCTAGTGGAGCATATGAGTTCCCCTAGTGGAGCATATGAGTTCCCCTAGTGGAGCATATGAGTTCCCCTAGTGGAGCATATGAGTTCCCCTAGTGGAGCATATGAGTTCCCCTAGTGGAGCATATGAGTTCCCATGGTGGAGCATATGTGTTCCCCTAGTGGAGCATATGAGTTCACCTAGTGGAACATATGAAATCATCTATTGGGGCAGATGAGGTCACCTATTGGAACATATGAGTTCCCCTAGTGGAGCATATGAGTTCCCCTATTGGAGCATATGAGTTCCCCTATAGGAGCATATGAGTTCCCCTAGTGGAGCATATGAGTTCCACTAGTGGAGCATATGAGTTCCACTAGTGGAGCATATGAGTTCCCTAGTGGAGCATATGAGTTCACCTAGTGGAGCATATGAGTTCCCCTAGTGGAGCATATGAGTTCCCCTAGTGGAGCATATGAGTTCCCCTAGTGGAGCATATGAGTTCCCCTAGTGGAGCATATGAGTTCCACTAGTGGAGCATATGCGTTCCCCTAGTGGAGCATATGCGTTCACCTAGTGGAGCATATGAGTTCCCCTAGTGGAGCATATGAGTTCCCCTAGTGGAGCATATGCGTTCCCCTAGTGGAGCATATGCGTTCACCTAGTGGAGCATATGAGTTCCCCTAGTGGAGCATATGAGTTCCCCTAGTGGAGCATATGAGTTCCCCTAGTGGAGCATATGAGTTCCCCTAGTGGAGCATATGAGTTCCCCTAGTGGAGCATATGAGTGCCCCTATTGGAGCATATGAGTTCCCCTAGTGGAGCATATGAGTTCCCATAGTGGAGCATATGAGTTCCCCTAGTGGAGCATATGAGTTCACCTAGTGGAACATATGAGTTCACCTAGTGGAGCAGATGAGGTCACCTAGTAGAGCATATGAGTTCCCCTAGTGGAGCATATGAGTTCCCCTAGTGGAGCATATGAGTTCCCCTAGTGGAGCAATATGAGTTCCCCTAGTGGAGCATATGAGTTCCACTAGTGGAGCATATGAGTTCCCCTAGTGGAGCATATGAGTTCCCCTAGTGGAGCATATGAGTTCACCTAGTGGAGCATATGAGTTCCCTAGTGGAGCATATGAGTTCCCCTAGTGGAGCATATGAGTTCACCTAGTGGAGCATATGAGTTCACCTAGTGGAGCATATGAGTTCCCCTAGTGGAGCATATGCGTTCACCTAGTGGAGCATATGAGTTCCCCTAGTGGAGCATATGCGTTCCCCTAGTGGAGCATATTAGTTCCCCTAGTGGAGCATATGAGTTCCCCTAGTGGAGCATATGAGTTCCCCTAGTGGAGCATATGAGTGCCCCTAGTGGAGCATATGAGTTCCCCTAGTGGAGCATATGAGTTCCCAGAGTGGAGCATATGAGTTCTCCTAGTGGAGCATATGAGTTCACCTAGTGGAACATATGAGTTCACCTAGTGGAGCAGATGAGGTCACCTAGTAGAGCATATGAGTTCCCCTAGTGGAGCAATATGAGTTCCCCTAGTGGAGCATATGAGTTCCCCTAGTGGAGCATATGAGTTCCCCTAGTGGAGCATATGAGTTCCCCTAGTGGAGCATATGAGTGCCCCTAGTGGAGCATATGAGTTCCCCTAGTGGAGCATATGAGTTCCCATAGTGGAGCATATGAGTTCCCCTAGTGGAGCATATGAGTTCACCTAGTGGAACATATGAGTTCACCTAGTGGAGCAGATGAGGTCACCTAGTAGAGCATATGAGTTCCCCTAGTGGAGCATATGAGTTCCCCTAGTGGAGCATATGAGTTCCCCTAGTGGAGCAATATGAGTTCCCCTAGTGGAGCATATGAGTTCCACTAGTGGAGCATATGAGTTCCCCTAGTGGAGCATATGAGTTCCCCTAGTGGAGCATATGAGTTCACCTAGTGGAGCATATGAGTTCCCTAGTGGAGCATATGAGTTCCCCTAGTGGAGCATATGAGTTCACCTAGTGGAGCATATGAGTTCACCTAGTGGAGCATATGAGTTCCCCTAGTGGAGCATATGCGTTCCCCTAGTGGAGCATATGAGTTCCCCTAGTGGAGCATATGAGTTCCCCTAGTGGAGCATATGAGTTCCCCTAGTGGAGCATATGAGTTCCCCTAGTGGAGCATATGAGTTCCCCTAGTGGAGCATATGAGTGCCCCTAGTGGAGCATATGAGTTCCCCTAGTGGAGCATATGAGTTCCCAGAGTGGAGCATATGAGTTCTCCTAGTGGAGCATATGAGTTCACCTAGTGGAACATATGAGTTCACCTAGTGGAGCAGATGAGGTCACCTAGTAGAGCATATGAGTTCCCCTAGTGGAGCAATATGAGTTCCCCTAGTGGAGCATATGAGTTCCACTAGTGGAGCATATGAGTTCCCCTAGTGGAGCATATGAGTTCCCCTAGTGGAGCAAATGAGTTCACCTAGTGGAGCATATGAGTTCTCTAGTGGAGCATATGAGTTCCCCTAGTGGAGCATATGAGTTCACCTAGTGGAGCATATGAGTTCACCTAGTGGAGCATATGAGTTCCCCTAGTGGAGCACATGAGTTCCCCTAGTGGAGCATATGAGTTCCCCTAGTGGAGTATATGAGTTCCCCTAGTGGGACATATGAGTTCCCCTAGTGGATCATATGAGTTCCCTAAGTGGAGCATATGAGTTCCCCTAGTGGAGCATATGAGTTCCCCTAGTGGAGCATATGAGTTCCCCTAGTGGAGCATTAGAGTGTCCCTAGTGGAGCACATGAGTTCACCCATTGTTTTTAATAGTGTTCGTGTTACTCTATCTTTTACTTTATGTGTAAAGTTTTGTAGATCGTTATTTGTGATTTTGTCATTTTCCTTGGGACGGGTGAAAAATGTGAAAAAAACAGTCCTGGCTTGGGACAGGAGGACAATGTGACAAAAACAATCCTGGCTTGGGACAGATGGAAAATGTGACGAGATTAAACGGATTAATGAGATCGTAACCGTGTCATCTTGAGCTCGTGGATCTCTACAGTTATAAACATTTTGAGCTTGTGGATCTCTACAGTTATACACATCTTGAGCTCGTGGATCTCTACAGCTATAAACATCTTGAGCTCGTGGATCTCTACAGTTATAATCATCTTGAGCTCGTGGATCTCTACAGCTATAAACATCTTGAGCTCGTGGATCTCTACAGTTATAAACATCTTGAGCTCGTGGATCTCTACAGTTATGAACATCTTGAGCTCGTGGATCTCTACAGTTATAAACATCTTGAGCTCGTGGATCTCTACAGTTATAAACATCTTGAGCTCGTGGATCTCTACAGTTATAAACATCTTGAGCTCGTGGATCTATACAGTTATAATCACAAACGATAAAAAAACATCCACAGATTCGCTCAGAAAAACCACATACATGTACTATAATACAATTAATGACAACATAGACATGAACAGTACAATAACAGGGTATATGAGTAAATATACATGTAGTTAACATACTACTAGCTAGGACGTTGAAACTGTCGTTGTAAGTTATCTCAAATATATGATTAATTTGCTATTCAGGTTGTGTAAGCTTATCAGTGGTTTGTATTTCATTTGTTCGTTTGTTCGTAGGTAAATTAATATTGTGTCTTTGGTGCTTTGTTGTATCTTGTCTGTCATTCTTAATGGCTTCTGGTCACACTGTTGGTATCTTCTGGTTACACTGTTGGTATCTTCTGGTTACACTGTTGGTATCTTCTGGTTACACTGTTGGTATCTTCTGGTCACACTGTTGGTATCTTCTGGTTACACTGTTGGTATCTTCTGGTCACACTGTTGGTATCTTCTGGTTACACTGTTGGTATCTTCTGGTTACACTGTTGGTATCTTCTGGT
This sequence comes from Bathymodiolus brooksi, assembly GCA_963680875.1. Classification (NCBI taxonomy): domain Eukaryota; kingdom Metazoa; phylum Mollusca; class Bivalvia; order Mytilida; family Modiolidae; genus Bathymodiolus; species Bathymodiolus brooksi. Next base: position 94,620,242 of record OY804583.1, on the reverse strand, counting down.
TACACTGTTGGTATTTTCTGGTTACACTGTTGGTATCCTCTGGTTACACTGTTGGTATCTTCTGGTTACACTGTTGGTATCTTCTGGTTACACTGTTGGTATCTTCTGGTTGCACTGTTGGTATCTTCTGGTTACACTGTTGGTATCTTCTGGTTACACTGTTGGTATCTTCTGGTTACACTGTTGGTATCTTCTGGTTACACTGTTGGTATCTTCTTGTCACACTGTTGGTATCTTCTGGTCACACTGTTGGTATCTTCTGGTCACACTGTTGGTATCTTCTGGTTACACTGTTGGTATCTTCTGGTTACACTGTTGGTATCTTCTGGTTACACTGTTGGTATCTTCTGGTCACACTGTTGGTATCTTCTGGTCACACGGTTGGTATCTTCTGGTTACACTGTTGGTATCTTCTGGTTATACTGTTGGTATCTTCTGGTTACACTGTTGGTATCTTCCGGTCACACTGTTGGTATCTTCTGGTTACACTGTTGGTATCTTCTGGTTACACTGTTGGTATCTTCTGGTTACATTGTTGGTATCTTCTGGTCACACGGTTGGTATCTTCTGGTTACACTGTTGGTATCTTCTGGTTACACTGTTGGTATCTTCTGGTCACACTGTTGGTATCTTCTGGTTACACTGTTGGTATCTTTTGGTTACACCGTTGGTATCTTCTGGTTACACTGTTGGTATCTTCTGGTTACACTGTTGGTATCTTCTGGTTACACTGTTGGTATCTTCTGGTTACACTGTTGGTATCTTCTGGTTACACTGTTGGTATCTTCTGGTTACACTGTTGGTATCTTTTGGTTACACTGTTGGTATCTTCTGGTTACACTGTTGGTATCTTCTGGTTACACTGTTGGTATCTTCTGGTTACACTGTTGGTATCTTCTGGTTACACTGTTGGTATCTTCTGGTTATATTGTTGGTATCTTATGGTTACACTGTTGGTATATTCTGGTTACACTGTTGGTATATTCCGGATACACTGTTGGTATCTTCTGGTTACACTGTTGGTATCTTCTGGTTACACTGTTGGTATCTTCTGGTTGCACTGTTGGTATATTCTGGTTACACTGTTGGTATCTTCTGGTTACACTGTTGGTATCTTCTGGTTACATTTTTGGTATCTTATGGTTACACTGTTGGTATCCTCTGTTTACACTGTTGGTATTTTCTGGTTACACTGTTGGTATCTTCTGGTTACACTGTTGATATCTTCTGGTTACACTGCTGGTATTTTCTGGTTACACTATTGGTATCTTCTGGTTATACAGTTTCGTATCCTCCGGTTACACTGTTGGTATCTTCTGGTTACACAGTTGGTATCTTCTGGTTACACTGTTAGCATCTTCTGGTTACACTATTGGTATCTTCTGGTTACACTGCTGGTATCTTCTGGTTACACTTTTGGTATCTTCTGGATACACTGTTGGTATCTTTCGGTTACATTGTTGGTATCTTCTGGTTACACTCTTCGTATCTTCTGGTTGCACTGTTGGTATTTTCTGGTTACAATGTTGGTATTTTATGGATACACTGTTGGTATCTTCTGGTTACACTGTTGTTATCTTCTGGTTACACTCTTGGTATCTTATGGTCACACCATTGGTATCTTCTGGTTACACTGCTGGTATCTTCTGGTTACACTGTTGGTATCTTCTGGTTACACTGTTGGTATCTTCTGGTTACACTGTTAGTATCTTCTGGTTACACTGTTAATATCTTCTGGTAACACTGTTGGTATCTTCTGGTTAAGCTGTTGGTATCTTCTGGGTACACTGTTGGTGTCTTCTGGTTACACTGTTGGCATCTTCTGGTTATACTTTTGGTATCCTCTGGTTACACTGCTGGTATTTTCTGGTTACACTGTTGGTATCCTCCGATTCCACTGTTGGTATCTTCTGGTTACACTGTTGGCATCTTCTGGTTACACTATTGGTATCTTGTGGATACACTATTGGTCTCTTCTGGTTACACTCTTGGTATCTTCTGTTTACACTGTTGGTATCTTCTGGTTACACTACTGGTATATTCTGGTTACACTGTTGGTATTATCTGACGACACTGTTGGTATCTTCTGATTACACTGTTGGTATCCTCTGGTTACACTGTTGGTATCTTCTGGTTACACTGCTGGTATCTTCTGGTTACACTGTTGGTATCTTCTGGTCACACTGTTGGTATCTTCTGGTTACACTGTTGGTATCTTTTGGTTACACCGTTGGTATCTTCTGGTTACACTGTTGGTATCTTCTGGTTACACTGTTGGTATCTTCTGGTTACACTGTTGGTATCTTCTGGTTACACTGTTGGTATCTTCTGGTTACACTGTTGGTATCTTCTGGTTACACTGTTGGTATCTTTTGGTTACACTGTTGGTATCTTCTGGTTACACTGTTGGTATCTTCTGGTTACACTGTTGGTATCTTCTGGTTACACTGTTGGTATCTTCTGGTTACACTGTTGGTATCTTCTGGTTATATTGTTGGTATCTTATGGTTACACTGTTGGTATATTCTGGTTACACTGTTGGTATATTCCGGATACACTGTTGGTATCTTCTGGTTACACTGTTGGTATCTTCTGGTTACACTGTTGGTATCTTCTGGTTGCACTGTTGGTATATTCTGGTTACACTGTTGGTATCTTCTGGTTACACTGTTGGTATCTTCTGGTTACATTTTTGGTATCTTATGGTTACACTGTTGGTATCCTCTGTTTACACTGTTGGTATTTTCTGGTTACACTGTTGGTATCTTCTGGTTACACTGTTGATATCTTCTGGTTACACTGCTGGTATTTTCTGGTTACACTATTGGTATCTTCTGGTTATACAGTTTCGTATCCTCCGGTTACACTGTTGGTATCTTCTGGTTACACAGTTGGTATCTTCTGGTTACACTGTTAGCATCTTCTGGTTACACTATTGGTATCTTCTGGTTACACTGCTGGTATCTTCTGGTTACACTTTTGGTATCTTCTGGATACACTGTTGGTATCTTTCGGTTACATTGTTGGTATCTTCTGGTTACACTCTTCGTATCTTCTGGTTGCACTGTTGGTATTTTCTGGTTACAATGTTGGTATTTTATGGTTACACTGTTGGTATCTTCTGGTTACACTGTTGTTATCTTCTGGTTACACTCTTGGTATCTTATGGTCACACCATTGGTATCTTCTGGTTACACTGCTGGTATCTTCTGGTTACACTGTTGGTATCTTCTGGTTACACTGTTGGTATCTTCTGGTTACACTGTTGGTATCTTCTGGTTACACTGTTAATATCTTCTGGTAACACTGTTGGTATCTTCTGGTTAAGCTGTTGGTATCTTCTGGGTACACTGTTGGTGTCTTCTGGTTACACTGTTGGCATCTTCTGGTTATACTTTTGGTATCCTCTGGTTACACTGCTGGTATTTTCTGGTTACACTGTTGGTATCCTCCGATTCCACTGTTGGTATCTTCTGGTTACACTGTTGGCATCTTCTGGTTACACTATTGGTATCTTGTGGATACACTATTGGTCTCTTCTGGTTACACTCTTGGTATCTTCTGTTTACACTGTTGGTATCTTCTGGTTACACTACTGGTATATTCTGGTTACACTGTTGGTATTATCTGACGACACTGTTGGTATCTTCTGATTACACTGTTGGTATCCTCTGGTTACACTGTTGGTATCTTCTGGTTACACTGCTGGTATCTTCTGGTTACACTACTTGTATCTTCAGGTTACACTGTTGGTATCTTCTGGATACACTTGGTATATTCTGGTTACACTGTTGGTATTTTCTGGTTACAATGTTGGTATTTTCTGGTTACACTGTTGGTATCCTCTGGTTACACTGTTGTTATTTTCTGGTTAAACTGTTGGTATCTTCTGGTCACACTGTTGGTATCTTCTGGTTACACTGTTGGTATCTTCTGGTTACACTGTTGGTTTCTTCTGGTTACACTGTTGGTATTTTCTGGATACACTGTTGGTATCTTCTGGTCACACTCTTGGTATCTTCTGGTTACACTGTTGGTATCTTCTGGTTACACTATTGGTATCTTCCGGTTACACTGTTGGTATCTTCTGGTTACACTGTTGTTATCTTCTGGTTACACTGTTGATATCTTCTGGTTACACTGTTGGTATCTTCTGGTTACACTGTTGGTATCTTCTGGTTATACTGTTGGTATCTTCTGGTTACACTGTTGGTATCTTCTCGTTACACTGTTGGTATATTCTGGCTACACTGTTGGTATTTTCTGCTTCTTCTGGTTACACTGTTGGTATATTTTTTATTACACTGTTGGTATCTTCTGGTTACGCTGTTGATATTTTCTGGCTACACAGTTGGTGTCTTCTGGTTATACTGTTGGTATCTTCTGGTTACACTGATTGTATCCTCTGGTTACACTGTTGGTATCTTCTGCTTACATTGCTGGTATCTTCTGGTTACACTGTTGGTATCTTCTGGTTACGCTGTTGGTATCTTCTGGTTACACTGATTGTATCTTCTGGTTACACTGTTAATATCTTCTGCTTACATTGCTGGTATCTTCTGGTTACAATGCTGGAATCTTCTGGTTACACTGTTGGTATATTCTGGCTACACTGTTGGTATCTTCTGGTTACACTGTTGGTATCTTCTGGTTACACTGTTAATATCTTCTGGTAACACTGTTGGTATCTTCTGGTTAAGCTGTTGGTATCTTCTGGGTACACTGTTGGTGTCTTCTGGTTACACTGTTGGCATCTTCTGGTTATACTTTTGGTATCCTCTGATTACACTGCTGGTATTTTCTGGTTACACTGTTGGTATCCTCCGCTTCCACTGTTGGTATCTTCTGGTTACACTGTTGGCATCTTCTGGTTACACTATTGGTATCTTATGGATACACTATTGGTCTTTTCTGGTTACACTGTTGGTATCTTCTGTTTACACTGTTGGTATCTTCTGGGTACACTACTGGTATATTCTGGTTACACTGTTGGTATTTTCTGACGACACTGTTGGTATCTTCTGATTACACTGCTGGTATTTTCTGGTTACACTGTTGGTATCTTCTGATTACACTGTTGGTATCCTCTGGTTACACTGTTGGTATCTTCTGGTTACAATGTTGGTATCTTCTGGTTACACTGCTGGTATCTTCTGGTTACACTACTTGTATCTTCAGGTTACACTGTTGGTATCTTCTGGATACACTGTTGGTATATTCTGGTTACACTGTTGGTATTTTCTGGTTACAATGTTGGTATTTTCTGATTACACTGTTGGTATCCTCTGGTTACACTGTTGTTATTTTCTGGTTACACTGTTGGTATCTTCTGGTCACACTGTTGGTATCTTCTGGTTACACTGTTGGTTTCTTCTGGTTATTCTCTTGGTATCATCTAGTTACACTGTTGGTATTTTCTGGTTACACTGTTGGTATTTTCTGGTTACACTGTTGGTATCTTCTGGTTACACTGTTGGTATCTTCTGGTTACACTGTTGGTATTTTCTGGATACACTGTTGGTATCTTCTGGTTACACTGTTCTTATCTTCTGGTTACACTGTTGGTTTCTTTTGGATGCACTCTTGGTATCTTCTGGTTACACTGTTGGTATCTTCTGGTTACACTATTGGTATCTTCTGGTTACACTGTTGGTATCTTCTGGTTACACTGTTGTTATCTTCTGGTTACACTGTTGATATCCTCTGGTTACACTGTTGGTATCTTCTGGTTACACTGTTGGTATCTTCTGGTTATACTGTTGGTATCTTCTGGTTACACTGTTGGTATCTTCTGGTTACACTGTTGGTATATTCTGGCTACACTGTTGGTATTTTCTGGTTCTTCTGGTTACACTGTTGGTATATTTTTGTTACACTGTTGGTATCTTCTGGTTACGCTGTTGGTATTTTCTGGCTACACAGTTGGTGTCTTCTGGTTATACTGTTGGTATCTTCTGGTTACACTGATTGTATCTTCTGGTTACACTGTTGGTATCTTCTGCTTACATTGCTGGTATCTTCTGGTTACACTGTTGGTATCTTCTGGTTACGCTGTTGGTATCTTCTGGTTACACTGATTGTATCTTCTGGTTACACTGTTGGTATCTTCTGCTTACATTGCTGGTATCTTCTGGTTACACTGCTGGAATCTTCTGGTTACACTGTTGGTATATTCTGGCTTTACTGTTGGTATCTTCTGGTTACACTGTTGGTATCTTCTGGTTACACTGTTGGTATTTTCTGGTTCTTCTGGTTACACTGTTGGTATATTTTTGTTACACTGTTGGTATCTTCTGGTTACGCTGTTGGTATTTTCTGGCTACACAGTTGGTGTCTTCTGGTTATACTGTTGGTATCTTCTAGTTACACAGTTGGTATCTTCTGGTTACACTGTTGGTATCTTATGTTTACACTGTTGGTATCCTCTGGTTACACTGTTGGTATTTTCAAACCTTTCTTATTATTACAAAGGTGTGCGCGATTGTCTTTGTACGATATAGAACATATCGTGAACGTAAATCCAATTGAAAACATAACTTTATAATGTTTATTGATTGCGTCGCGGTTGATGCTAGACAATGAGCAACACTAACCTTATAACAAATACCTGTAATATTCCAACAGTGTGGTATTGTTTGTTTTTCATTTCATTTCATGAGTTAAAATTTAGTCCTAAATATGGAAAAATGTGAATATGATATATTGTATAAATTTCTCAGAAATTAAATTAATTTAAAAATATCATTATTTCCACTACTCATATCATTAATTCTTCGGTTAGCGTGCTCTCCTCGAATGCTGTAGATAGTGGGTTCGAGGATTGGTCGGGTCAAATCAAAGACTACAAAATTAATATCTGCTGTTTCTTTGCAAAACACGCATCACTAAGGAGTAAGACCAAAGACTGGTTGACCCGGAAACACGCGGACTGTTGTTTCAGTGAGATAGCACAATAAAGATCGAATTAAGTCTGCTGGTCTAGTACAGAACCGACATCATAACAATTTCACTGAATGTAGCTTCATTTTACCATGATATAGCTGACAGATGTTTATTTGGCGTTAAGCAGCTGGCTTGGGTCGATACAATTAGCTTAACCCCACCACATTGTATTGAAGTGCCTGTACCAAGACAGGAAAGTGAATGGTAATATACTCCAGTGTTAGGGGTATCGATTTTGTATTTTTCTACGATTTTGATATTGATTTTGTAATTGTTCCGACAGTGCGGTATTGTTTTGTTTTTCTTTTTATCATTAATTACTTTGCAGGTGGCAGCACTTCTTTCTTCACACATGGCGCATATTTTGTTATTGGTAAGACCTGTAATTAATTGCTTTAAATGCATCATGTATCTGCATTGCTATGAAACAACGTTGTATGGTTTTGTGCTTATGGTGTTTAGCGCCACTTTCAATAATATTTCTGCTATATTGTGGCGGTAAGTTTTATTGGTTGAGGAAACCGGACTACCTGGAGAAAACCAACGACCTGCCGCAAGTCACTGTGTAGTGTCTATTTTACTGATAAAATACAGGATACCAAAGAAAAATATCGTCACATCAGTACAAAAAGTTTGAAGATTCCAAAAGGATAATCAGAAGAGGTAAGTCGAAGAAGGACAGACAATGCAATGGCTAAAAGAAATAGGAGAACAGGACAAACAATGATCTGTAAAGTAATACGGAGAGAACTACAGATCGAGGAATATGTGTGTTAGGGGTATCAATTTTGCCTCTTTCTACGATTTCTTATTGGTTTTGGTATTGTTACTACAGTGTGGTATCTTGTTTTATCTTCATTTTATTTACATGAACAGTATAGCTTCGGATAAGTTGTTTCCTTGCATAACCGGAAGTGAAATTAGGTCCGTTCACTAAATTTTACACGACAGAAATCTGGAACACTGGGCCATTTCAAAATAAATGTAATCGGTAACTTTCACTTCGACATAAAACACACGAAGCTTTAATGTCCACAGTGATTGAACTATTGCTGTTTAACGACAAAATGAGCAATATTTTAGCTATATCATGGCGAGAGCAAGCTACAGTAGATAAGAAAATAACGATTTCCGCTTTGTACTAGACCAACACGCTAAGTTGGATTTTTATAGTGCTAGCTCACTGAAGCAACATGTCGCCTCACTCGGATTTCGAACCAACATCCTTTGGTCTTTATCCGTAATGATGTGTGTTCAGCGGATAAGTAACATCCATAGTGTTTGATTATACACAACATGGGCTCGAACCCACGATTTAATGCATACGAGGCGAGCACGCTAACCATTACACCGCCGATGCGATCTGATAACCTTATACATATTAATGCAAGCCGTAAATCTTAATTTTAATGTGTTGAATAGGAAGATCATTCGCAACAACATTGTCTGGGGGATCTGGTCCTTGGGAAGGAATAGTTGAAATGAGGAGACATACAGTAAAAGGAACAGTATGCAGTACTGGGTTTGATGATGCTGACGCAGCCGTTATATGCAGATTTCTTGGATTTTCCTCAAAGTATTTATCATGTAATTCAAGAAGAATGTATTTCAATTAGGAAATGTTGCCTTTCAATTGGTCAGATATTTTCCAAGATTGCAATCGCGAATGTATATTATCGTCTGATATATCCATGTGTGTAATAGTACATATGGACAGTTTGAAGATACCAAACGAATAATCAGAATCCGTAAATCGAAGAATTACAAACAATATAATAGCCAAAATAATAAGGGTAAAAGGGGGAGGGGGGGGACAATGGTCGACATAACACTACACACAAAATTAAAGATTGAGCAATACGAACAAAACCTCATTAAAATAGGGATGAACTCACGTATTCTGCCAAGATATGCTGTTCCTGCTAAACCAGTGGTACCCGTTGTCTTTTACGTGCAAGATACATGGGCTTTTCCTCGGACGAGACAATCCTTTACGTCAGGTCAAATGGACGAGTTGTGCATGTGAATTATCGTGAATTCCGACTCCTTTCGCATAGAAAAGGAAAAATGTGAAGCCGCAAATGGAAGAATTACAGACAATACAATGACCAAAATAAAAAGGACAACAAACGATGTACAAAACATCACACAGAAAAATCATAGCACCGCGCAGGATGAACTACAACATAAATCCCGGAATGCTGCGAAAGGCTTGCAGTTTCTGCTGTAATATGACATCCGTTGTGTTACTGTTAAACGACATGACCATTACAGGGGCGGATACAGGATTTCAAGCTAGAGGGCGGGGGCGAACTTAAAAAATTGCGCCGAGCGGAGGGAGGCGCAAATTTTTGGGGTATTTCGTGTGAAAAATCACGATTTTACGCAAAAAAATCATATTTTTTCCAATTTTAGGGAGGGGGGGGGGGGTGGGGCGCGCCGGCTGCGCCCCCACTGGATCCGCCCCTGCATTATAAATTATTTATGCCGTATCCATGTCTTCTTGCACGACTATCAAAACATTTTGCATTTTTCAAGATAGCACTTTTATAATCCTTTAGAGGGGCTTGTGCGGTCGATAGCAGCCTTTTTACGTCTGCACATCTCGGGATCGTTTATGGTAGTTTTGGATGCAATGGAAATGAAGAGAGACCAGAGTTGTGTAGCTATAGCAACATGACGAGTTGTAATTCTGCAATACTAGCTGCTGTAAAATGCGGTGAGCTAAAGTTATATATGAATAAAGAGTATCTACAGTTACATTTGTAGGTAGCATCTGCAGATAGCAAAAAGGCATCCCCAAATGTTTTATCTTCATTTAAGCTTAAGAATATCCTACAGCAAGACCTAAATATATTTGATGTGCAGTTTCCGTGGGTGAAATATATAGTATCACGTGGTCAACATCTTCACTGATGGACCATAAGTCTCGACGGTATCATCCGCCCAGCTGTCAGTGTCTTTGCACTGACATGGTTTATTAGATAGACTTATTACTGAAATTTATTATTACTATCACTGGGTCGATACCTCTGATGACTGATGCTATGGCACTCCAATAAGCATGGGAACATATGTTAGTATGGCTGCACTGCATACACGACAGAGATAATAAGAAATATGATAAGAAAGGTTATAAACAATGATTGCCAGCAACTTAGCCAATATCAACAAAACAAGCAACTATCTTTCCATCTCATCCCGTTACTAAATAATGTCATTATTACTAACATTAAGATTCATCTCCTTCAAGAATAGGTATAAGTGCGCCGATTTTGTCTATTCTATTTATTCTCTTTAGCTTTCTGGTCCCTAAAGACAATTAAGTCATTTCGCTTTCCAATCTTTTCAAAACACAATCACTAACCTTCATGCTTACAGTCAGTTTTCTTTATATAGACAAACACACCCGGGTTGAAAGAAAAACGAAAAATATGAAGATATCAATGAGGTAGTGAGAGACCGTAAATTGAAAAAGGAGGAACGATACAATGGCCGAAAGAAAAAGGACGAACGATACAATGGCCGAAAGAAACAGGACGAACGATACAATGGCCGAAAGAAAAAGGACGAACGATACAATGGCCGAAAGAAAAAGGACGAACGATACAATGGCCGAAAGAAAAAGGACGAACGATACAATGGCCGAAAGAAAAAGAACGAACAATACAATGGCCGAAAGAAAAAGGACGAACAATACAATGGCCGAAAGAAAAAGGAGGAACAATGCAATGGCCGAAAGAAAAAGGACGAACGATACAATGGCCGAAAGAAAAAGGACGAACGATACAATGGCCGAAAGAAAAAGAACGAACAATACAATGGCCGAAAGAAAAAGGACGAACAATACAATGGCCGAAAGAAAAAGGACGAACAATACAATGGCCGAAAGAAAAAGGACGAACGATACAATGGCCGAAAGAAAAAGGACGAACAATACAATGGCCGAAAGAAAAAGAACGAACAATACAATGGCCGAAAGAAAAAGGACGAACAATACAATGGCCGAAAGAAAAAGGACGAACAATTCAATGGCCGAAAGAAAAAGGACGAACGATACAATGGCCGAAAGAAAAAGGACGAACAATACAATGGCCGAAAGAAAAAGGACGAACGATACAATGGCCGAAAGAAAAAGGATAACATGACAAACAATGATCTACAAAACACTACACAGAAAACTAAGTACCGTATTGAGCAACGTGAATCCCACTACGCACCAGGGGGTGCAGGGATGGCCTTATGCGAATTGGACCAATTGCTCCCAATTGGGCCCATGCCTACTCTCTGCTGTTTAAGTACACACAACAACACACTACTAGTTTTACAGAGAACAACAACAGCAATGCAAGCTAGCCCTGCTTCACTAGTGAAAGCTAACTTTTCACTTTTAGGCCTTCATGAGTATCTGCCATTTTCCCAATTTGATGACATTTTAAATTTCAGTAGTGAAGACATTGTGTGTTTAGCAAATGGATGTCGTCATATTAGTTGATCAGTGGATGTGACCTGCTGCTATTTTATTTTTATTTTGTTTACTACATAATAGTTGATAGCAAAATAACTTTGTATGTATGTCCAATGTACCAATCCAATATCTAGTGGTGGCTGTACTTCTTAAAAACAGGTCAACTGATAAATTGTTCACAAGAGGCTTACAAGGGTAGATTAAATGTATAAAATCAACACTATAGCATTGTCGTTGGAGAGCCAGTTATTAAGATGGATGGGTTGGGATTCCCTTAACCGGTTTTGCACCGCTACATGTTTACTCATGTCCCAAGCCAGGGCCTGGAATTCCAAAGTCATATGTCGTGGAATATTTTTGTGTTCAGAGAGTTAATGTGAGAGGTGATTGTTCGCTTTGTTGACACTGGTGCAATTGTTGACCATCATTGTTTACATTTTCTTTTCATTACTAGAGCTTGACATACATCAAACTCTTATATTTTTAGTAGGTAATCGAGCAAATAAAACATACAGATAATCTTACCATAAAAAGTTGAGTAGATATGCCCAATAAAATCATTATGGTGACGGGAAACATTAAAATAATAATAAATCGAGATAAAGTGTAGACATGCGATCTCTTTGCATAAGTTGTTGCTCTGAAAGTTGATATGTTGACTGACCAATTGTATGTATTATCCATATATCCCTTTCACCACATGTAAGCAGTAAAAAAAAGTGTTATTTGCAAATAAAAGTGGTGAGACAAGTTTTGCCTTTTCAAAGAAGCATTTGTGCTACAATTGTGTGATTTTGAATACTAATGAAGAGGTATCATAAACGTTAGTGTTATTTAGTCATGGACCTAGTAAAGCTTTTCTGGTACTTAATTTGCATAGCGCGACGGTAAGAAATGGTGACAGCATAAGCGCGGACGTGAAAGAGAACACACAATTGAAAACGATGAGAACGGAATTTTGCTTCTGCTCTTTTCAGACAATTTCGCAGTTCGCTTGGATTTCTTGACATTGTAGGATACACACTATTGTACATTGCTAGTATATATAAAAGTAAATTGCCCTCGAGGAGAAATAGCGAGGATAAAATCACCAAACTCGAATGGCTCGGTTTTCTGCCTGTTGCTAAAGCTGATAGGTATATTGTATATTTATTTACATGAAAAGGACTTGTAGTAAATGAAGATAAAATGTCAAAATGTTGTTGTTTTTATCATAAGCATATATAACACGTATGGTACAACGATTTATGTCAATTATGTGTAAAGTCCAGACATAATACAATCAAATTTGTCTAATGATAGCTTTATCTATCATATGTTAACAACAAAGTTCAATGACCTACCGATTGTTCGTATTCTAGATTACGTACGTCTACATAAGTTCAAGCGCCACGATGGTGCAGTGGTCAATCAGGGTTTGTAGCTAGATAAACACGACGGATGTCACTAGTAGAGCAGGAACTACTTACCCTTCTGGAGCACCTGAGTTCACACGCGGTTTTTAGTGGGGTTCGTGTTACTCGATCTTTAGTTTTATGTATATGTTTTGTAGATCGTTGTTTGTCCTTTTGTACTTTTTCTTTTGGCCATTGTGTTGTCTGTTCTTCTTCGATATATGGATTATGATTACCCCTTTGGTATCTTCAATCTCTATTAACAGTGGATTCAATTTTTGATCAGAAAACAGTATTTATAAATTTGCTGCTTCATTGCTATGCACGATGAGCTAAGGTTAAGAGTTAGCGGTTAGGATTATGGTGTTTAATGCCACTTTCAACAATATTTCAGCTATATCGTTGTGGTCAATTTTATTGTTGGAGGAAACCGGAGAAAACCACCGACATGCCGCAAGTATTTAACAAAATTTATCACAAAATGTTGTATCGAGTACATCTCGCAATTAGCGGGATTCGAGATCACACCTTTAGTGGTGATAGTCACGGATTGCGTAAGTTGTTGTAGACCTAACTACCATACCAACACGACCACTACGACCCCCTACAATAATATTTAAGTATTTGGTACATAAATTACATTTTTTGATTTGATGTTTTACGACAGACCACACTAATGTCAGATTGGTTGGTGGCAGTACCATCAGTGAAGGAAAACTCGAAATCCAGAATAAACATGGTGTCTGGGGTACACTCTGTGGTAATGGATTTGGTAGAAACGAGGCTAATGTTGTTTGTAAAATGTTAGGCTATGGGGATACGTAAGTTTTTTTTTTCTCAGGTAATGTCTAGAAATATTTTTGGAGAAATAGGCATACAATAAATACAGTAGCGCCCCTTCATGGAAGTCCATTCCGTCTGGAATGAACAAGCATAGAGTCTTACAAGAAGGATAAAAAAGGGTAATAACAAAATTACCGAACTCCGAACAATCTTACAAACGGAAAGTCAAAACTCACAAGTATATAAACAGACAAAATCAGTCAACAACCGGAAAACTGTGAAAACCGTAATGACCCTGACTTGGTACAGGCATTTCTAAAGAAATGGTGGGTTGAATCAGATTTTAAAGCGCCAGACTTCCCGCTTTCATTACGGCTCAAAGGTTCCGGTTTTCACTATAACAGTATTTATAACAATACTGGAACAAAATAGGTAAAATAATTGTCAAAGCAGTATCAAATTCAGTGAAGTAAATGTCAAAAACACTCACGTCACACATTGATAGAAAAATATTCTTGACATTTTTGTTGACCTCCTTATCTTTATACATTTTCACTATATGAAAACCCATCGTTTATTATCGTCTCTGAAGAGACGGAATATATTTGAACAAAATCTTGGTATCGGAATATAAACCTTTTAAGAGATCGAATAAGGCGAATCTGGTGCAGTAGCCTGTTTCTCATATAAAGATGACGTTTCAGGAAATCAGAATAATTGCTACTGGCCCTTGCATAGCGAATCAATTGCGAGATGTAAATACCATATGCAGGAGAAGCTGGTATATTGCTGCACATATTTGTAAAATTTATCATTTTAAAATTGAAGTCGTCCCGTTTATCATAAATCTTAGTACTGAGTTGACCACTGTCGTCAAATTCGAGGTATATGTCTAAAAATGATGCGGACAAAGCTGTATCTGTGGTCTCTTTAACTTCCAGCTCTGGAGGATATATCAATGGAAGAAATTCTGCAAATCTAGAATTATCGATAGATAAAACGTCATCAATATACCTGTATGTGAAATTAAAGGCTCTAGCCTCATGAATCTTCTTATCTTTTACAAGCTTTTGAAGAAACTCCGACTCATATGAGTATAAAAATAAATCGGCTAGAAGAGGGACACAATTCATACCCATTGGTATGCCGACGACCTGCTGAAACAGTGTCCATCCAAAGGAGACACATATGTTATCGATGAGGAACTCCAGCATACTGATCACTTGTTCCTCGCAGTAGCATGTTCTACCTTTTTGAATTTTGTTTGAAAAATATGTGGAATTGTAGCCTAACACAACAAATTTTGGACCATAGTTTCTATGACTGAAAGCTTTGTGAATTGTTTCTTTTAAGCGGGTTTTTAATTTGTCATGCGGTAGGGTGGTATATAGAGTTGAAAAATCAAAAGTTTTGATGGAGGATACCTGAGAGAAAGATCTTAATTTAAGGTTATCCAAAAGATCTTTAGAGTTTCTCAAAATCCACATGTGAGTTATGCCACTTCGCGAGTAAACAGTTTCACAATATTTACTGCAGACAGAATCTTTGTCAGGTGAATAGACAATTCTTTCGTCGATCAAGTTGATGATCCCGTTATGTACCTTTCTTTGTATGGTTTCTTATGGAGTTTAGGTATCAAATATAAATAGGGTAAATTCTCAGACTCTTTACCAGAGGGAATGTTTAAAGAGGTCATGCAGGATCTGTGGTTAGCTAGGATTTCATCTTTGTCGAAGGAAGTTGGTTTGTATGTGGTATTACTAGAGGTGTTGCTATTTATGCCTATTTCCTTGATTAGGCATTCCAAGTAATATGATTTACATACAAACACGATAGTGTTGGAAGCCTTGTCCGCAGGAACGATAACATATTTGTCATGAAGAGAGGAAAGACACTTAACAGCTTCTTGGTGTTTAAATACAGACTTAGGTCGACTATTAACACAATTTGTGGAGGTCAATTTCGTAGTATTTTACAATCTAAATGCATTTGAAATCTGGCCTGATGGGTGGTCTTTGGCGGCGGTAGCTATATATTAGGGAACATTGTAATCGAAGTTTTTATATGATCAAACTGTTAAGTAATAGGGCGAATGTGTATTAAAACAATAACGTCAAGGGCATAATTGGAAGTTTTGCTGTTTTCGAAGTAATTCATATCGCATACGGTAATCGTTACGGAATATATGTGTCACTAATTACTATGGATATGTTCTGTTTGTCGTAATTACATTCCTGTCCTTTCCTCGTTCATTACTTAATACGGGGTTTGTAACTAGAGTAACAAGATAAGTGCCACTAGTGGACAGGAACTATTTGACTTTCCGGATCACTCGAGTTCACCCCTGGATTTTAATGAGGTTTGTTTTGCTCGATCTTTAGTTTTCTGTGTAGTGTTTTGTGGAGCATTGTTTGTCCTTTTCTTCTTTTTCCTTTGGATATTGTATTGTGTGTCCTTCTTCGATTGGTGGCTTCTGATTACCCTTTTGGTATCTTCAACATTTTCTTAGAAACTGTCAAAATACCCGAATACACGCAAATATTCCAGTATAGCAATAACATTATTAGTAGAAAAACATTTATACGGGAGCAAATCTGCGAAGGTTTTTCTTGTTCATTTATATCATCAGTGCCGCTGGAGATCGTATTATCAAGAGAGAGAGGGATGGAATCCAAATAACTGGTGTAACCGCGTCACATATTTGGTAATAATAGCCCCACGTACCATTGGCCATCGCAGCCATCTGTTCATTTAGTTTATAACAACTGTTCATGTCAAGAGTTGTGTAGTCATCATGGATGTGAGATGTGGTGAGGTAAAGTTATATATATGTGTGTATAAAGTGTTTCCAGTTACCTTTATAAGTAGCATCTGGAGATGAAAAAAACGCCTTCCTTCATTTAAGCGTAACACTATCCTGTAGGTTTGTCGTGCAGTTTCCCTGGGTGAAATGTATGTTTGCAAATATATATGAATTGGGTTTTTACAGTTATATCTATAAGTAACATCTGGAAATGGCAAACAAAATAATAGTAATAAAAAAATAAAGCAAAATAAAAGCAAAAAAAAAGAATAATAAAAAAAAAGAAAAAAAAAGAAATAACATGCCGTCTAAACGACCATTCTTCAAGCTATCCAAATCCTAATATGAAATACTGATCTTGATAAAATGGTAAGATGGGGATCGAAGTCGATATACTTTAATTATTCGTTCACTCCATAGGGAAAATATTAATAATCGTTACTTACTGACTAAGCCACTTTTTTAGATTTTATCCTGACTAAATTAGAAAAAGAAAGCATATATTTATATGATGTTCAGTTCATTTTATATCATGAATATTTTTAGAGATGTAGAATTTTCATCGAGTTCCAAATATGTTTCCGAAACCGGACCAACATTTTTACGTAATCTTCAGTGCACGGGATCGGAGCTTGATATTGGTGCCTGTAATAATGTTGTGTGGAACAGTACATGTGATCACAAATATGACGCAGGAATAAACTGTAGTAAGATATGCTTATCTACAATAAAAAATAAAATAAAGTGAAAACAAAATATATTAAAGCAAAAAAAAAAAACCCCATTAAATTGTTCTACACTTTTTGTAAAAATATAATTCTGCAGTGTCTTATAATATAAAGTTACTGTTTTCTTGTATCTTCAAACTTATTTTGTATCGTTGTTCCAGTCTGGCATATATCAGTGGTTGGACTATAGTAAATAATTAAATGATGGAGAAAACCGAAGGGGTACACCATAATGGACTATCCAGAGACAGGGGCAACATAGGGTACACAAGACAGAAGACGAAGACAACAACACAAAAATCAAAACACAGAAAACTAAGCAGATGGTGCTCGTGAAGGGTAATCAGTTCCTGCCTCTTATAACGCACCCATCATGTTACTCATATAGTCAGTGCGCAACAAACACAAATAACAATTAAGTTGGGGTAAAGACGAAACGAACATTGCGTTTATGCATCACAACACAGAACTCAGAACATCAAGTCATACTAAAGGACGAAATGGTGGCCATCACTATACTCAAAGAAACACAACGAACACAAAAAGATATCAACCCTCCTACAAACAAGTGAGGGTAAAGACGAACCGAACGTCGTTTTTTTGCGGAGATCGTGATGGACAGCACAACACGGAACTTAGAATGTAAAGACACATAATAGGACAACACAGACAACTACAAATATGAATAACTTTCGACTAACGTCAAGGAAATCAAAGTTGTGATTTGGAATCTGCTGATTCGGAACCAAATCATGAAAGATGCTGAAGTGGAACTCTTTCAAAGAGTTTTCATTCAAATGCGACTCTAAACTGTAATTAAGTTCCACAAACAACTCGCCCTACTTTATGAATTCACCTTTAGAGAATACTGAAGGGGCAATCAAGAATGGTCAATCCAGGGAAACTGGCACAATGTACACAGCATGTACACAAAACACAAGACGACGCCAAAAACAGCAAAAAAACCCAAAAACGCAATATTTGTTGGACACCACTATGCGCAAACAAATACAAATAACATAAGTAAGACATTAACACTCATACCTACAAACAACTGGAGGTAAAGACGAACCGAACATCGTTTTGTATTGTGCCGTTTTTTTTCATTCAATTTTATTTTAACATGTAGAATCGACAAAGATGCGCTTGGTAGGACCATCACCCTATGAAGGCAGAGTAGAGATATATTACAACGGTACATGGGGAACCGTCTGTGATAACAATTTCGGTTCTAATGATTCTAAGATAGTTTGTAGAATGTTAGGATTCGAAAGGTAAATGTATATTTATATTTAGTTATTACACAGAGATACATGTGTCTAGGTTAATGATGATATATTATAGTATGGTATTATTATATTTGTATGGGGCGACCATCATATAGAGGCTACATCATAAAAAAGAGACGAAACTATCTCGATCATTTGATTTCATCTTCCGCTATATAGATGAAGTCGTATCGGTAATTAATACAAGGATAACGTGATCACCTGAATCATATCCTATCCAATAAATTTTAAATGGTAGATACATATACAATATACGTACATTGTCGGTAAAAATAAAATTTATTTGTTCGAGCTTTAGAAACAGGCAGAATAGCGAGCCTTCGGCGAGCTTTTCAGGCCTGTTTCGCAGCGAGTACAAATGAATTTTATATTTAATGACAAAGTACGTATATTGTGTTTATTCTGCAATGTCAAAAAAGTCGGAAAACTTGTCAGATTTAAACAAAAAGGACAGAAACAAGCGTCATTCCTCGCTTTTCAAAAATGTTGTCAAGGATGTCTTCTTCGTGGTCCGCGTTACATTAGTACCAGTTTCATACTTGTCTGCGCCCTCCGTTGTACATAGCAACAGGGTACCAGGAAAGTGTATTCGTAGGCTGAAAAGTTTATTCGTCTATTACGAATAAAGCAAAAAATTATTCGTATAGTATATTTGTACAGCAAATGTACTGATTGCAGGATAAAACAGACACTCTACTGTCCGCTTCATACCTAGACCTTGACTGATTGAGATCCAAATTTTGCAACAAATGAGATGACTTCAACTCTTCAGCTGTAAGCTTCCCATTCCTCTGTAACAACATTCCAGTAGTTAGGGTTAGGGTTATGGTGTTTAACGCCACATTCAACAATAATTCAGTTATATCGTGACGGTACTGGAATACTTAATTTACCAATCTTAATAAATACGATATTCAGGGGCATGTGCATACTGTCTGGATTTCCGGATAGATGATTCCCGTTGACAAGCAAGCTACATACTCAGATGTTCGTTGTAGTTAGAAAGTGAACAAAATGTTTCATACCACAGTTTCATTATATATTCCTATCATTGCCATTATATTTTCTCCAGCACTGGAACGATATACGCAAACGCACACTTTGGTCAAGGAGAGGGGAAGACGTGGTTAGACAACGTAAACTGTAATGGCCACGAAAATGATTTGTCACAATGCTCTTCTCCTGGATTTGGTAGGACAACGTGTACACACATCGATGACGTTTCAGTTTCCTGCTTTACTGGTATGACGTATTAATATACTTAATATTGGTTTTGAAATACTAAAATGTATTCAAAATGGAGTGACTGGGTTAAATGATCGATAGTAGGAGTAGGTCAATGATTATAGTAGATTCTATTTGAGGAAACAGAACAAAGATAAAGGAGAATAAAACAGCTAAAGGGACCAATGCTAACAATCACACCTGGGGTCAGATAGACACACATCACAAATGAAATATAAATAATAAAACAGAAGGCAAAACGTGTGTTACACCAGGCACCTAACCTCCTGCTTAATGAATGGTGACAGTCCTGTAAAATAATGATAGGAAAGTTCATTTTGCCCGAAAACAGTGATGGATGACGACGATGAAATATATAAAACATAGGTTACATATAATCACACGATAAGAAATCATGAAATAAAATAATACAACACATGTGGAACAATACTTTACAAAACACGTCTGTCACTTACGGGGACAACATAAGCTACTCTGAAAATAGAAAAATGGAAGCGAGGCCAGATGCGTTCGGAATATCGCCATAAATGATATTTACGTTGAAGTACAAAAATGACATTACTTCTGAATATAGGTTTGTACACTATATATATCATAGGAATTGTGGAAATAAACACTAATTTGCGAGAAAAAAACAACGTTAAAGAAAACCGAAGGGGTAATCACGAATGGACGATCCAGAGACACTTGCATCATTGGGCACACAAGACACGGGACGAATACAAAAAAATAAAATAAGCAAAAAAAAAAAAAAAAAAAAAAAAGACCCCCCCCCCAAGAAAAACCCAACCAAACACTCAACACAGAAAACTAAAACAATGAACAACATTAAATCAACCTGGGGAGTACTCGGGTGCTCCGAAAGGGTTGCAGTTCCTTCTCCACTAGGGATACCATAAATATAACACGAAACTCCTACAAAACAAATTGTCTTAAATAATTACCAGTCAGTACTTAACAAAATATGTTTCAATTGCAGATTTCAAAATGCGATTAACTGGTAATAACAGGAATCATGACAGGGAAGGACGACTGGAAATGTATGTTAATAGACAATGGTATAAAATATGTGATGAACAGTTTACAACAGAACAAGCCGATGCTGCTTGTCAATATCTAGGGTATCCTAAAAGGTATATGAATATTGAAAATATTTGTTTGGGCTCATATCCCCGCCACTTTTTTTTAAGTTCCTGTACCAAGTCAGAAAAGTGAGAGGTAATGTACTTGTGTGCTAGGGATACCGACTCTGCTTCTTCCTGTGATTTTTCTATTGGATTTGGAACTGTTTCCACAATGTCAGATTTGAAACAACTAGCTTAATATATTTTGACTATGAGTTTACCAGATGAAGGTTATTCCGAAATTGATTCATGGGCACTACATTAGAAATCTAATTTACATGTTTATTTCCACTATTAATATGATATACATATTGTTGTACATAACCAAATTTAATGTTTTTTTTAACTCTAACAAATTGCTCTCGAATATGTTGTAACTCTAACTAATATGCGACCAGGATGGTAGTTGGATTTACGAATACGTCAAGGGATTTCCGTGTCTGTCCTCTAATTCAATTCTTCTCATTACTGTGTTGTTACATCTGAAAGTAAGCATTTTCCAGGACTCTTAGTTGGTTTATAATTGTAGACACGAGCAAACTTAAATACATAAATTATTTCAGTACACAGATATACAGTAGTGCAAGATTTGGTAAAGGTTCTGGAAGATATCTTAGTATGTCTAAACCATGTAGCTATGATAAAACAGACGGTTGGAAGTGTATTATGAAACGTGAATATGCAGGACTGGCCTTTTGTGATGATGTAGGAATACAATGTGGTAAGTTGTAACTAAAGTAACACGAAGGGTGTCACTACTGGAGCAGGAACTGGTCACCCTTCGGAACACATATATTCACCCCGGCTTTCAGTGGGGTTCCTGTCGCACGATTTTGTTGTTTTCTGTGTGATGTTTTGTAGATCGTTTGTTGTCCTTTTTCTCTTGGCCATTGTGTTGTCTGTCCTTCGATTTACGGATTCTGATTACCTCCCTTTGGTATCTTGACATAGGTAACCTTAGCAGATTATAATTATAATGTGTAGGTTCTTTGGTATCTTGACATAGGTAACCTTAGCAGATTCTAGTTATCATGTGTAGGTTCTTTGTTATCTTGACATAGGTAACCTTAGCAGATTTTGGTTATCATGTGTAGGTTCTTTGGTATCTTGTCATAGGTAACCTTAGCAGATTTTAGTTATCATTTGTAGGTTCTTTGGGTTTCCTGTTCCTAAAGACTTTTATATTAAAAGGCTTTCAATTCGTTTGACTTTGAACATACCTCATCACGGTTATTGCAGAAAAGCGGAATGCACAGATTAAAAAAATTGGTATTTGTTGCTTCTCCAGTTTTGCACTCATCATTAGGAGAAAGAGCAAAGACTGGCTGGCTCGGAATCAGGATAATGTTTCAGAATGAGGCGACATATATATCCATGGAGTGTTGTTTCAGTGATCTAGCACTATGCAAATTCAACTAAGCTTGTTGGTCTAGAACAAAGTGGAGCTCATCATCATCTCATTGGAAATTAACTTTTTCTAGCCATGAAGCCAAAAAATTGCTGAGTTGGCGCTAAACATTAATTACCCACTGAAAGGTCGTTGTTCAGAGGAAAGAGGTCCGATATTTTATTTATATCTGATTTTGTCGAAATCGAAAAGACAAACATTATTATTTCGAAAAGACCGAGTTCATCCAAATATAATCTACCAGAGAAATATTTTATATATGTCTATTGCAGCCAAAACTGAATTGAGACTCGTAAATGGGCCAACATCACATGAAGGTCGAGTTGAAGTAAAACACAATGGTATTTGGGGAACTATATGTTGTAATGGCTTCGTCGTACAATCAGCTGATGTTATTTGTAAATCTCTAGGATTTAAAGGGTACGTAGTTGTATTTAATCTTCCTTTGAACGAGTATGTCAGACTGTATTGACAGTGTCACAGTAACCATGTTCACTGCCTTTGAACGAATATGTCAGACTGTATTCACAGTGTCATAGTAACCATGTTCATCGCCTTTGAACGAATATGTCAGACTGTATTCACAATGTCACAGTAACCATGTTCACTGCCTTTGAACGAGTATGTCAGACTGTACTCACGGTGTCACATTAACCATGTTCACCGCCTTTGAACGAATATGTCAGACTGTACTCACAGTGTCAGAGTAACCATGTTCACTGCCTTTGAACGAATATGTCAGACTGTACTCACAGTGTCACAGTAACCATGTTCACCGATTTTCCAAAATATGGTACTTATTCTTTATATGCCCACTGACCACCCCTTTTTCAGATACACATTATCCCTGTTTTTTAACATGCTTTGGTGGGATCCGTGTTGTACATATTTGTTTTGGTTTTTTGCTTTGTAGTTCTTTTGTCTGTCTTTGTTGAGCATCTTGTGACTGCCTCTGGATTGTCAATTCTCGATTGGCTCTTGTCTGTCTTCGTTGAGCATCTTGTGACTGCCTCTGGATTGTCAATTCTCGATTGGCTCTTGTCTGTCTTCGTTGAGCATCTTGTGCCTGCCTCTGGATTGTCAATTCTCGATTGGCTCTTGTCTGTCTTCGTTGAGCATCTTTGTGACTTGTCAAAGGATGACACATGCGTATGCATATTGTTTAGTATAATCTTATCACTTTGCTTTTAATATAATGCCCAACGATTTTGCCAGATTTGAACTGAACAGAGCGAAAAGAACAAAAGCCGGAACTACACTCTAATACATTTTGTATACATCTTATAATATTCTAACATTTGGAGAACGCACGACCATATCACTTCACTGCGAGTGGAGTGTAATTTGGATCCATAGAACTAGATTAAGTCCACCAGTTTCCAATTAAGTGCCTGTACCAAGCCAGAATAAATGAACATGTATGTACGTCATGTGTGTATGTATGTGTGGGTGAGTGTTTGGGTTGTGTGTATGCGCGTGTGTGTGTGTGTTTATTTTTTACCTCGGCTTCTACGACTTCCGAGTAAGTTTCGGACCTATTCTGATGGTCTCGTAGTTTTTTCCTTAATTGTATTCAATGAGTAGGCAGTGTCGTCTTTGCGCATGAGCACGATGGGCAGTTTCCCGAGGGCCCCAAGAGCATAGGGGGGCCCATTCTAATCTATGTATGTTGTGTACAGCATGTTTTTATAATGTTTAAAACATTGATTTTGTTGAATGTATCAATACAATAAATATATGTTTAACATGTATCGATCATTTACATTTTTATTCCTGTGAGTGGTTGTGTAAGCAGGGGTCCCAGTGCTCTGCTTTGTCCGGAGCCTATAATGCTGATAAAACTGTCCTGTGGGTAGTCATATTTGTATGAATACTTTTTTCTATTTTATAGACAACGAGAAGTATTACTACATGGTAACTACGGACAAGGAACCGGTCCAGTCTGGTTACATAATGTTAAATGTCATAATAACAGTACAGATATATTTGGTTGTTCTGATTATTGGAAGGACGACAGCTGTAGTCATAGCTGTGATGTTGGCGTCAAATGTGGTTAGTTATACGTTATGTTTAGCTTTATTATATTAATTTTGTATCGTTCCTCAAATACAATGGGGGCCGTTGTCGTGATCGTATGGTTGTTGGATTTACAACTACCTATGCAATCAGTGCCTATCACCACTGATGTTGTAAGTTCTACCTCCGTTCATGGTGAGGTGTACTTGATACAACATTATGTGATACAGTTTGTCAGTGACTTGTGACAGGTCGGTGGTTTTCTTCGGTACTCCAGTTTCATCCACTAAATAAAACTGACCACCACGATATAACTGAAATATTGTTGAATGTGGCGTTAACCACCATAAAACCAAGCTAACGTCAACCAATCAAATGCAATGAAAAAACCCACAAAATACCACACCGTCAAACGAACAGTACCAAGTACCAATCAAAGAAGCGTAGAAACATAGGTACAATTAATACCACTAAGACATAAATACATGATTGTGTCTCAGGGGTATTAATTGTACCGTCGTCTCATATGTGTATCTAATGTCCTAATGCAATTAGTTTGTATCGTCGGATTTGATTGGTTACTATTCTACGTAAATATCTCAATTTGAAAGTCGTAGCTAAGGGATTCAACTGAAAGGATCCACAAACTAGAAAACATGGAATTCTACATTTCATATTTACAACAATACGCAAAAATAATTAAAATGCCTACCTTGCAAACTTATTTTTAGCTTAAAATTTATCAAAATTGAAGCGTACACAAAACCAATAAACGTTTATCTCCTATGTTGCATGTAAACCATAGTAGTTGTTAATAAGCCTGGCATAACTGGTGTTCAAAGCAACTTTCTACAATATTTCAACTATATCGTGGTGGTCAGTTTTATGGGGGGGTGGGGGGGGGAGGAGGAAACCAGAGTACACAGAGAAAACCACCGACCTGTCGTAAGTTACTGACAAACTTTATCACATTATGTTATATAGGACAAGAAATAGGTAAAATGTAAGAAGAGCTTGAATAAACAAAGGGAGGTAATCAGAATCCGTAAATCGAAGGACAGGCAACACCATTACCAACAGGAAAAGTACAATAGGACAAAAAACGATCTACAATACATACACACACAACTAAAGATCGGGTTACACGAACCCCCCTAAAAACCGGGGATGAACTCATGTGATCTTTATTCGTGTATGTACTATTTATTTCAGTTAATACACATATTAGGCTTGTTAATGGTACAGCCCCATTTCAAGGACGAATAGAAGTACAACATAACACTGCCTGGGGTACAATACAGTCACTTTCTGCTTATGGAGGTCACACTGTTTGCAAGATGTTGAATTATAATATGAGGTATACGACATAATAATGATATTTATCATGCAGTCCAGGGTTAGGGCTATGGTGTTTAAAGTCGTTCTAAACATTATTTCAGTAATATTTTGGTGGTCAGTCACATAACGTTATATCCAGTACACCTCGCAATGAGCTGGATTCGACCAACGTTGATACTGCAATCAGCACATTTACTGACTATAATAAATGTGTACGTATAAACCTGTGCTTGAACGTATTGGCGCATATACCCTCCTGATAGTACACCTGTGTTTTATGTAGAGCGAAGCGCAAAATACAATGGTCAACAAGGAAAGCGCCGTAGACACTCAGATTGATATTCAAGCAAAACGTCAAATGTTTTTGCCTTTTTGTGTGTAAATTTAAGAATGTTGTGAATACAATATATTGCAGTATAAACACAATATACATGCATTGTCGGGAAATGTAAAATACATTTGTGCTCGAATCAGGACAGAAAAGATGACTGTTTTTCTACCTGTTTCTAAAGTTTCTACAATATATATTTTCCGACAATGTACGTATATTGTCTAGTTATATACTTAATAGATAGTGTCAAGTGATATGATAGGATTGAACGAGGACAAGTTTCTAGATAGACAGCAAAGTTGAATAAATAACAAGGATGACATATGATTTAACAAAGTTACTTTTTAATGGTACACTAGCCGACATGTTAATGGGTTCAATATGGGTAAACCCAAAGGGAACCAGCGTATACAGAATATGAATTATATGACCTTCTTGTGAGGTACTATCCATCCGAAAAGGACGTCTTTTGATTGTTCGGGATAAGTCAAAAATGACACTTGCCCCTAGGACCGACCATAAGTGAATAACTAATAGTTGGAGAATACTTCGATCCATGTACAAAAACAAATCTTTAGTTGTATATCAAGCGAAGGCAAAATATATTATAATGTTAACTAAATCATCCAGTCACAAAACGGCACCAGTACAGCACAATGTTAACATAAATACTCGTACAAAATCAACTCCGCATATGGTACAAACGTTCTGTATGCTTCGACATAATGTATGTTTCACATATGGTACACACGTTCTGTATGCTTCGACATACTGTATGTTTCACATATGGTAAAACGTTCTGTATGCTTCGACATAATGTATGTTTCACATATGGTACAAACGTTCTGTATGCTTCGACATAATGTATGCTTCACATATGGTACAAACGTTCTGTATGCTTCGACATAATGTATGCTTCACATATAGTACCAACGTTCTGTATACTTCGACATAATGTATGCTTCACATATGTTTTATGTGTGTCATAATAGGAAGACAAGTTTGAAGATATCAAAAGGGGAATCAGAAGCCGTAAATCTTAGGATAGACAACACAAATACCAGCAGAAAAAGGACAAAAGGACAAACAACGAATTACAACAACGAATTGAACGATGATCGATTTGATAGTAGCTTTGCTTATTTTACATTTGTCAATAACAAAATGGATGATTGATCTTTCAACAGTGATGTATTTTCAAATATACGAAATGATGGCATGTTTGGAAAGTCTCTACAGCAGCAATGGCTGAGGTCAATAAATTGTGAACTCGATGATATGGACATTGAAGGATGCATACGTCATAATAACCAAGTGTGGACGTCATCAAGTGCAGCCGCAAAAAATGCTGGCGTACAATGTCGTAAGTTCTTACAAAAAGTACCAGAAAAAAATAAAAACATGTAAATATCTAATTAAGTGCACACGACACGTTTCTGGAATAACCTTCATCGGCTATGTTGGTCATTACTTATTTAAGGAATATTTATTCTCCATACCACAAAGATGCACACTGTAATGTACTTTTGCTTCGTATGAAATTTACATTCGCGACTCATAGTACACATATACAATGCTAACATGGATAAGACAAGTTTGAAGATATGAAAGGGGAAAATGGCGCAAATAAAAGACGAACAGACAATACAATGGACAACAGACAAAAAGGACAAACAACGATCTACAAAGCATTTCACAAAAACAAAAGATCGAGCCATACAAATCCTACTAAAACAACGGGTTGTCCGGTAGTGTACACATTTCCTGCTCTACATGTAGCATCCTGTCGTGTTTCTCTCGTAACATGGTTAATGTCAGTGTTGGTATATATAACAAATAAACAGTTGGTTTATATGACGTTCATATTCCAAGCCATTTAAATGAACCGAATCTCTCTGTAAGCTAAATCTGTTTTCTCTTTCCCATTATATTTTTGTTCTAATGGTGTAGTATTTTGTAAATGAACCGAATCTCTATGTAAGCTAAATCTGTTTTCTCTTTCCCATTATATTTTTGTTCTAATGGTGTAGTATTTTGTAAATGAACCGAATCTCTATGTAAGCTAAATCTGTTTTCTCTTTCCCATTATATTTTTGTTCTAATGGTGTAGTATTTTGTAAATGAACCGAATCTCTATGTAAGCTAAATCTGTTTTCTCTTTCCCATTATATTTTTGTTCTAATGGTGTAGTATTTTGTAAATGAACCGAATCTCTATGCAAGCTAAATCTGTTTTCTCTTTCTCATTATATTTGTGTTCTAATGGTGTAGTATTTTGTAAATGAACTGAATCTCTATGTAAACTAAATCTGTTTTCTCTTTCCCATTATATTTGTGTTCTAATGGTGTAGTATTTTGTAAATGAACCGAATCTCTATGTAAGCTAAATCTGTTTTCTCTTTCCCATTATATTTGTGTTCTAATGGTGTAGTATTTTGTAAATGAACTGAATCTCTCTGTAAGCTAAATCTGTTTTCTCTTTCCCATTACATTTTTGTTCTAATGGTGTAGTATTTTGTAAATGAACCGAATCTCTATGTAAGCTAAATCTGTTTTCTCTTTCCCATTATATTTTTGTTCTGATGGTGTAGTATTGTGTTTGTAATTTTATTACACAGTGCTGAGAGTACGATTAGTTGATGGACCGGATGGTAATTCAGGTAGGGCTGAGGTAGTGAGGAACGGAAGGTGGGGATCCTTGTGTACAAAAACAATGACGGATACAATAGCGACAGAAATTTGCAAGATGGCTGTTTTTTCCGAGCACACAATGTAAGACTTACTTTTGTGTTAATATGTTTCGTACTTCAATGTTTTATATTTATGTATTTTGTTGTAATTTGTTTATTTTTAAAGAAAAGCAGAGGCAGATACAAATACAAAAACATATGACATGTATATACAATTTTACACAGACAAAGTACATTTAATTTATCAAAACAAACATTTTGCAACATTACACTGAAATTTCAAACACCAAGGACAGTTTCAAATGGCAACCACTTTTTACATACATATTCTTTTTGTGTAGAGGATAGGAAATGTATGGTTGTATTTTCTATTTTAATGCAATATTTCAGGTATTTTAGACTACCATTAATACTGGGTTTATCACCCAAACATCTACATTTATATAAATAATACTTTGAAATCAAAATGACTTGATTTTTTGTGTTATCTGGATCTAAAGGATTCATAATACCCAATATAATATTAGGTGCATTTATATGCTGCATATTAAGACCACAATTTTCAAAAACATTTACTAATGAAAACCAAAAATTCTTATAGGCGCATTCCCAAAACAGATGCAACAAACTCTCTTTAGTTTCTGTACAGAAGGTGCATAGTTCTGTTTCTTTTAAGCCACACTTGAAAAGGAAAGAGTTTGTGGCAGTTATTCTATGGGAAAGTTTGAACTGAAAGTTTTGAAGTTTAGTATTTCTTTTAGTCCTAAAAGGGGAAGAATACATATTCCGCCAATCATCTATGTGTACTCCTAATTCCTGGCCCCATTTATTGTGTGACCTAAGGGGACTTTCTTTAATGTTTTCTATAAATAATTTATAAAAATATTTGCATGGTTTTTTATCACTTTTTAATCTGTCAACAATGTCATTTTTAATATCATGTAGCCTCCCATACTCTGAAATAAGTGTTTTCCCTCCCCTTGGGACTGCACCCACAATACCATAATATTCTAGAAAGTTTGTACTTATCATAATTTGCTTTGAAATTCCTGATATGACAACAACTGTTTATCTTCAGAGATAATATCATTATTAAGAAAAAGACTCCATTATAACAATATTTGTCAATAATAAAAAAACATACCATTTTTTTTAACATTAAAATTAAGCCAAATGGGTTGACTCAAGATGTAAATAATATTGTCTTCCTCTTCATCATTTGGTGGCAACAGTTCTGACAAATTAAGAAGGATATCTCTCCAATATCTCTGGAGTTATGTAACTGTCTATTTCAGCTGGACACATTCTTCAATGTTTTATATTTATTTAATATTTAATGGGAATTACGTTTTCATATATCCCGATTATAAGTAATTTGTAATTGGTTCCATTCTTTCTATTTGGTATTTGTATCTTAGACTTTGAAATTTTGATTTTACAGGCATGTTACGGGTAAAGCTCTTCATTCTGGATTTTATGGACGTGGTAAAGGACCAATATGGAAACTAAGAGATGGTTGTATCAATGATATAGCGAGGTGTTTGTTACCAGACAGCGAACACGAGGATTGTAACCATGGTGATGATGTCAGCGTGTATTGTGACTGCAAGTTGAATTTAATAACTTATAGATGGTATTATATTTAAATAATGCAATGTTGTCGGCCATTTATGGATTACGTCATTGATTGTGGCATTATTTGTAGACATATATGTATGGTTAATAGCGGTGAACGTGTATTACCAAATCCCTATCTGTATATAATTTGATAAAAATTCATCGACAATAGCAACATCTTGCAGCATAAAGACGGTATCGATACACCAATAGACGTAAACTATTGAGGAGAAAAACGTATATTACTTTGATCTATACTAGCAATTTTAATGCTTACATTTCTATTGACTAATAATTCAATAATAGGTCTTTTTTATAATTCTATGATTATTTGTATAATGTACGACATTTCAGATATCAGATAGATACAATTACAATATATCGAATAAATAAAAACGTAAATTTAGTGCACACGACGCGTTTCTGGAATAACCTTCATCAGGTGACGCTCAAAACGTTGGAAAGCCAAATAATTTAAAATCTTTGGAACCAATAAAACCAAAGGGCCTAAACAGGATAGCAAATATCGGCTAATGTCACCTATGTCTGAGGGAGGAGAATCTTAGCTTTAATAATACTGACTTGATTGAAGGACTGTAAATTTCCATAATAAATATATCTAATAAAGCATGTCAATGCCGAAGCACAAATTTTAGTCATTCCAAACAGATACAATACATCGAATGCAATGCAATTCTCGCTGTCACAATTAGATTATCAGTATGTCCTGTGACTTAATGAAGCGAAAGTATCTTATTAAGGTTATTCCAGAAACGTGTCGTGTGCAATACATTTGATGTCTATGTTTTTAAACAGTGATGGTCATTAATTCCACCAATATCAACTAAGCGAATAATCATCTTAAACCGGGACCGTAGGTATAAATAGCTGTTGGCAGAGCAAACCTTCAAATTCATCATTATTTTGTCCACGGTTATCTCGAAGAGGAAAAATCACATTCTCTATGCAGAGTTGTCGTTCCCGTTACGCTCCACTCTATCTCTTGTCAACGCTCATTTTACAAGATTTTTGTAAAATTTAGAAACAGTAACAAAAATGTACTTAAAATTGTTTTAATTATTGTAAATATCAATAAAGATGAAAATAAATCACTCATTTCAAATCAATTCTCTCTTAAACATGATCCCCCCCCCCCTCCACTTCTTGGAGAACTATGTTGCGGAGGTAAAAATTAAAAACGATCACAAATCATTTTTAAGATATTTCTAAATTTTACAAAAATCTTGTAAAATGAGCGGAAACGACAACTCTGAATGGAGAATGGAAAAATTAATGATACACAGTTTCAAAGTTACTTTTGGAGCAAAATATTTGACAGGCATGGTTACTAGTGTTCCTCCCCCCAAACTTTCAGTCGTGTTAAAAAATTATATTCTTCATCATTCTAAAAACTACAGAAATCACTTCGAAAATTCATATATCTGAGGTATGTGACCTTTAGGTCACGTTTGTCATGTGGCATACAGTTTCATAAACATGCTGTTCATATCAACGGGAATATTTGATGATAAGATCCGCCCTCAATTTTGTCGGTAAGCACTACCGCAAATTCTCCTTTAACTGGCCTCGATGAACACAAAAAACGAGCACGACATGTGCCGTTGGAAACCCCTGTCTTGGCTTTGGATAGACACAACAATTATGGCAGTGTTAAACCTGTCAATGGACCCCAACACTCACCTCTTGATTACTGGATTTCCAGCTTAAAGCACTGTAATAACTGTTCCCTATAACATTTCAGCAAATACAGAGGTGAGATTGTCAGGAGGACACAGAACAAACGAAGGCAGAGTAGAGGTGGAATATAACGGTGAATGGACAGGGATATGTGATAACAACTGGGACTCCATAGACGCTAATACAGTTTGTAAATCACTAGGATATTGGTAATAACATATAAAAAAAGATATTCCTAATTTATCTACTCAGCTATTGGGAAGAGGTGGCAGCCGAGGTCGTAATTATATGGTAATAGGATTGTTTATCCACTTATGAAATCAGTACTTATCTGTGATAAAAGTTTCATTATCTCTATGTCGATTCTTGATGCAATTTTATAAAAGTTCCATTATCACTATGTCGATTCTTGATGCAATTTTATAAAAGTTCCATTATCACTATGTCGATTCTTGATGCAATTTTATAAAAGTTCCATTATCGCTATGTCGATTCTTGATGCAATTTTATAAAAGTTCCATTATCACTATGTCGATTCTTCATGCAATTTCATAAAAGTTCCATTATCGCTATGTCGATTCTTGATGCAATTTTATAAAAGTTCCATTATCACTATGTCGTTTCTTGATGCAATTTTATAAAAGTTCCATTATCATTATGTCGATTCTTGATGCAATTTCATAAGAGTTACATTATCACTATGTCGATTCCTGATGCAATTTCATACAAGTTCCATTATCACTATGTCGTTTCTTGATGCAATTTTATAAAAGTTCCATTATCACTATGTCGATTCTTGATGCAATTTTATTAAAGTTCCATTATCACTATGTCCATTTTTGATGCAATTTTATAAAAGTTCCATTATCACTATGTCGATTCCTGATGCAATTTCATAAAAGTTCCATTATCACTATGTCGTTTCTTGATGCAATTTTATAAAAGTTCCATTATTACTATGTCGATTCTTGATGCAATTTCATAAATGTTTCATTATCACTATGTGGATTCTTGATGCAATTTTATAAAAGTTCCATTATCACTATACGGATTCTTGATGCAAGTTTATAAAAGTTCCATTATCACTATGTCGTTTCTTGATGCAATTTCATAAAAGTTCCATTTTCACTATGTCGATTCTTGATGCAATTCTATAAAAGTTCCATTATCACTATGTCGATTATTGATGCAATTTTATAAAAGTTCCATTATCACTATGTCGATACTTGATGCAATTCTATGTTATGAAGTTGTGAATTCGAATCCTGTTCATAGCAGGTCGGTGGTTTTCTCTGGATACTCCGGTTTCCTTCACCAGTAAAGCTGATCACCATTATATTACTGAAATTGTGTTGAACATGGTTTTAAACACCTCAACTCTTATCATAACCTTGTCTGCAATAAATGTTCGAATATCACTATGTTGATACTTGAAGCAATTTTATGTATTTATGTTATTTGTGTTTCTTTACGCATAGTGGTGTCTGTCTGATAGTATTAACTATATGAGTAACATAGCTGGTGTCTTATAAGAGGCGGGAATTGCTTACCCTTCGAGAACATCTGGGTTCACCTCCAGATTTTGGTGGGATCCATTTTGCTCATCATTTTATATTTCTGTGTTGTGTTTTAATGTTTAGTTTTTCCTGTCTTGTGTGCCCATGGTGTTGCCAGTGTCTCTGGATTGTTCATTGCTGATTGCTCCTTCGGTTTTCACTAAAGTTCATTTAAATACAACGTTTTTTTAAATATATTTTTCTGTAAATTTTTGAAAAATTATCTTTACAGGATAAATTCTGCAGCAGCAAGACAAAACTCGTGGTATGGAAATACGTCAAGACCAATGTGGTTAATGGAACCAATATGTAATTCAGCAGACAACGATATAGCACTGTGTAAAGCTATCAATCAGTATGGTAAAGGGACATGCCTGCACACACATGAAGCTGGTGTTTCATGTGTCTCTACTAATCTTGGTAAGAACAAGCATACTAAGACGTTTACATGATTAAGCTATCTGCTCTAATATAATTGGTGTACCAATTATAATTCCCGCTACCTGAAGGAACCCCAGTAATATATTTAGAAATATGACTTAGGTTAGTCATTGTGGTATCTTCAAACATTTCTTCTTTTGCAAAAAACATATTAGATTTCGTTAAAGAAAAGTTTATTATTAAAAAAAAAAATATTTCATTTACCTGCTCCCAAAACGTTTAAAATTATTTGGCTTTCCAACCTTTCGACTTTGAGCGTACCTGATGAAGGTTATTCCTGAAACTCTGTCGGTGGTGGACTATTAGTCCCCGATGGAATCATCCGCCCTGTAATCAGTGCTTCGGAATTGACATGGCTTATTAGATATATGTATTACTGAAATAAATAAAGCTAAGGTTCTCCTCCCTCAGGTATTGGTGACCTTAGGTGATTTTGCCTATTCTGTTTAGGCCTTTTGTTTTTATTGTTCACAAAACTTTGAAAATTATTTGGCTTTCCAGCCTTTCGACTTTGAGCGTACATGATGAAGGTTATTCCTGAAACGCGTCATGCATACTAAGGTTGATATCTACGTTTTTATTGCAGATCAAAGTTGTTTATTTCAGTATATGCAGTTGTTCATGGGAAAATAAAGCGTTGATATTCGTGCAATCGGTAATCCAGTTTATTTTTATTTTATCATTTAGTATATTGAAAATGTCAATGGAATTTATGATTTATATTGATCGCAAATACACCGACAGCAATGAATATAAAACATCTTTGGCAGCGAGAAAATCAAAAGGCCTAAATATTTTCCGTTTTCTCTGCTTTCTAGGAAGAACGCATATCAGATTAGTCGATGGCCCTGGTCCATGGAAAGGTACAGTAGAAGTTGAAACATCACGTGGAAGATGGGGTGGATTTTGTTGGTTAAACTGGAATTCTAAGAACACACAAGCAGTTTGTAGAACATTACAATATAGGTATTATCCATGTTATCTGTTTTCATAATGTAAGCGAGGGGCGTCGTTGCCGTTATTGTATGGTAGTTGGATTTACAACTACCTATGCAATCGATGCCTATCACCACTGATGCTGTGGGTTCGATTCACGCTCAGTGCGAGGAGTTCTACATTATATGATAAAGTTTGTCAGTGACTTGCGACATGTCGGTGGTTTTCTCCAGGTACTCCGGTTTCCTTCACCAATAAAACTGACCACCACGATATAACTGAATTTGTTTTGATAGTGGGACTAAACACCATAAAACCTAACCAACCATCATAATGGAAGCTCCATTTTTTGCTTTGGTGGTTTCCGTGTTGCTAATCTTTTTAGTTTTCTGTGTCGCACGTTTATATTGTTATTTGTTTTTCTTCGTTCTACATTCGGTACCCAATGTTATCTGTGTCTCTGGATTATCATTTAATGCTTACCTCTTCTTTATGCTCTGGCTTATAGATTTGGTGTGACAGTTGATACTATCAGTAATGTGACATGGAACTATAGTCGTTTACAAAAAAAAATGGTTTAGCCCCGCCATTTTTTATTGCACTTCCGGTACCAAATCAGGTCATGTATTTAGGTTATGTGTTACAATTTTGCTTCTTTCTACGATATTTCGATTAGATGTTAAGACTGTTCCAACAGTGTGATATTTTTTATTGTGCAAGCATAAAATATTTACATGTTTTAAATCAGTGGATACAAATGATAACAATAAAAATACTTATATCTTGTAGTGCAAATGGGGCATATACTAGCTATGGTAGTAGTAAAAGAAGCACGGCCTTATTTCTGAGCGAATTACAATGCTCAGGTGTAGAAGGTGATATTGGATTATGTTCCGGCAATTTTGACATTCAGAACTGTTCCACAGAATCAGTAGCTGTTGACTGTACAGGTTCAGTATTTTTTTGACCATTGATATGTGTTATTATGTCCGCCATCCGTTTTCAATTTGTCCGTTCGTCCGTCTGTTACAAAAGTTTGTTCGCGCAAGTATTACAATTTCTTAAAACTTTCATGCTTGCTCATTACCATATGAAAATCGGATATCATTACGGCGGCTAGACGAGGCGTTATTTCACTGTTTCACGTAGAATATTTCTTTAATATGTTTACATGAACTACTCTTCCTACATTTTAATGGGATTTCCTGAAGGCATTCCGTCTTGCTTATTAGAACATGCAGAATCATATATCAATACGGCGGTATGAAGGAGTAATTGACCCTTTTCACTTAGGTTATTACATCCAAATGTTTGCACTAAAAATCTTAAGTTTTAAATGGGGTTTACAAGATGTCTTTCTCAAGTGATGAGAGAATGTATCATTTATCATGTGTCAAAAATATCTCGTTACTTATAGACTACATTTGTGTACATTGAATTAGTGATGATATATAAAAGAGTGAATGACTATCATGACCTTAATAACTTACACTTTGATGAAATGATTATGAGTTCTGTTTGGACCTTCGCGATGAGCTCGACGTTGTATATACATTGTTTTCCACTGAACACGTATCAATCTGATGTAATACAGGACAAGAAAGGGTGACCTTTTAATAACGATGACTGTTTAATATAGGTGATCACCGCATGGGCAGATTTGTTTTAAAATTAAACGATTAAGTGAAACAGTGGCCCTGTGATAGATGTACAGGTGGGTGTTTTAATTGTCACTCTTTTTAGGGGGTATATGTGATAGATTAATTTGATATTCTCCTAGCACACGGCACACATAATGGAGCAGAGGGTTGTGCCCCACAGTGCTATGTCTCCATATAACGGAGTTCACGCCAAAGCGTTATGGTAAATGTGTAATGATATGCGGCATACAAGGACAAACCATCCATGTAGTGCTATCAAGGTACAAGTCATTAAACAAGTGATAACATCTATGTAGATTTGGTCGGCAAAGTAGAGTGCCACTCAACTACAGGTTAGGGGCCATTTCTAACTCATGTATTTGAGTTTTGTTCATTGTGGACTATATGAAGTGCAGAAAATTAACAAAAACACCGTTTCTTTACTTGAATCGATGTCTACGTGTAATGTTGAATGTTCTTTCATGGACATTTACATCAATATTTTTCTTACTAATTAATTAAACATGAAAATTGTATATACATGTACCAGGTTTGACACACGTTCTTATTTTTACTTGTCACATTTTACAGGAGGAATTTCAGTCAGACTTATCAATGGATCAAACTCATTCGAAGGTAGAGTTGAGGTTAAAGTAGCAGGTGAATGGAAGTCTGTTTGTGATACAAATTGGGACAAAAATGATGCCAAGACAGTCTGTACAATGCTAGGATTACCGTAAGTATCCATCTGTACAATGCTAGGATTACCGTAAGTATTCATTTGTACAATGATAGGATTACCGTAAGTATTCATCTGTACAATGCTAGGATTACCGTAAGTATTCATCTGTACAATGCTAGGATTACCGTAAGTATTGATCTGTACAATGCTAGGATTACCGTAAGTATCCATCTGTACAATGCTATGATTACTGTCAGTATCCGTCAGTACAATGCTAGGATTACCGTAAGTCTAGAACCATTAATGTATTTATCCTGTTATTATTACATTTGCTACACGATAAAGGTATACGAATAATATTTTCACTTATTCCTCTAGTGTGCAAGTAACAGTTTCCTGGTATCTGATTATTGTAGTGTGAACGGTACAAAACAATACCAGTATAGCGCGTACGTTACAGGGAGAACACCCAACAACGATTGGAATAACGGTTTATTCTGGTCTGTTCTTGGAATTTGTTATATTGTAAGATGCACACATTGAGATGGTTGCATTAGTAGATGTAAATATAATTTAATTTCCATGCAATCATGACCTCTAGGGAATACTTGAAGACGCCAAAGGGGTAATCATAATCGTAAATCGAAGGACAGAAAGCACAATGGTCAAAAGAAATAAAAACGAAAGTACACACCATGATTTACAAACAATATAACAAAACTAATATCGAGCAACACGATCCCCATTTAAAACCGGTGGTGTACTCAGATGCTGTACAAGGGTAAGCAGTTCTTGCTCAACATGTGGCTCCCATATGAAAAGAGAGCTTAAAACGTGATGGTGGATAATTCAACCAATATCAACAGAACTAGCAACCACCTTTCACCTTAACTTACTGAAATACAAAAAAGACAAAGACATATGACGTTGGAAATCTACTTTCTGGCTTAGGACGGTCGCAAAAATATGGCGGCGTATAACCTGTTAATAAAATCGCAACCCTTGAGTATGCTGTACACATGATTATCAACATGTTTTATACAAATGTTCTCCTCCTCAGGTATAGGTGATATTAGCTGATTGTACCTATCAACATGTCTTATACAAATGTTCTCCTCCTCAGGTATAGGTGATATTAGCTGATTGTACCTATCAACATGTTTTATACAAATGTTCTCCTCCTCAGGTATAGATGATATTAGCTGATTGTACCTATCAACATGTCTTATACAAATGTTCTCCTCCTCAGGTATTGGTGATATTAGCTGATTGTACCTATCAACATGTCTTATTCAAATGTTCTCCTCCTCAGGTATAGGTGATATTAGCTGACTGTACCTATCCTGTTTAGGCCCTTCGGTTTTATTGCTCACAAAACTTTAAATTATTTGGCTTTCCAATATTTTGATTTTGAGCGTACCTGATGAATGTTATTGAAAAAACGCGTCGTGCGCACTAAATTTGATATCTACGTTATTATTTTCACTAGGGCTACAAATCCTGTTGTATTACGGAATGCTAAGTTCGGACAAAGTTCAACGAGAGGACGTGTTGACGATTTAGGTTGTATTGGATGGGAAGACCATTTACAGCAGTGTGTAATACATGACGGAGGGACTTGTACACATTCTTCTGATGCAGCAGTCCAATGCACAAGTAAGATATATCCAGTCACAGCTGCATTAAGAGGTCACATTTGGGACAAAGAAAAGGTGGCCTTATAAGACAGGTGACCTCTTAATAGAGGTTCAATTCATATGAAATCTTCTATGACAGGACATGGAAAAGGTTACTTTTTAATACAGGTGACTGCTTAATAGAGGTGACTGCATAGGCAGGTTTAACTGTTCAATGAAACCTGTCTAAGCAGAACCCACAGAAAAACATGAGTCCTGTAAAAACAGAACATCAAATAAAGTCCCAATGTAGGAAATCTTTGTTAATGCAATATGTATAAACCGACCACCTGTGTATTTCGAACGTAAAAGTTGGCACCAAAGAAATGAACACTTCCTAATTCTATTCATAGCATCGTAGAAATAGAGACAAAATCTACATTTTTTCAAAACTCATGATCACTCGCTCTCCTTGCTTGATATAGGCAGTTCCAAAAATAGAGGGGGCATAAAGCTGTTCAGCCCAAACTCCTCTTTTAGTGAAATGATGCAGTTGTTTTCTGGCTATCCTTATTTCAATGGGTTCCACTAGCGAAACAGGAGCATGTTATTCCACTAGCGAAACAGGAGCATGTTATTCCACTAGCGAAACAGGAGCATGTTATTCCTCAAGAGCACATGTTTATATTCGTAGTTCCGAGTCATAATAATCGGATTAAATCATAGAGGAACATCAGATATAGGTTTTTATTGCATTTTCCTATATTGGTGTGATGAATTACTCCTATTATGTTTTGTTTCAAGGCTGTTTTAGTTTAGGTCTTTGATTCGGTTTCGTTTTCAGATTCGACATAAAATATCTCGTACGTAAATACTATTTTCGTGCATAGGGCTTCGAAACAAGCTGGTTCTAGTGCATCTGATAGATTTGAAATGCAGGTCAATATTCAGATTATAAGTAGCCGCACC
Source organism: Bathymodiolus brooksi (assembly GCA_963680875.1). Lineage (NCBI taxonomy): Eukaryota > Metazoa > Mollusca > Bivalvia > Mytilida > Modiolidae > Bathymodiolus > Bathymodiolus brooksi. The sequence goes on along the minus strand of OY804583.1, from coordinate 94,580,529 downwards.
GGTGGTATAATGGTTAGCGTGCTCGCCCTAGAGTGCAGTGTATCGTTTGTTCGAGTGCAGGTCGGGTCAAGCCAAAAACTATGAAATTGGTATTTGTTGTTACATGTATATCGCTAAGCACAGAGCATTAAGGAGTAAGAACAAATACTGGTTGGCTCGGAATCAGAATTATGTGTCCGCGTGAAGCAATATGTCAACTCTCAGTTGCTTTAGTCAGCTAGCACTGTACAAAGCCAACGTGGTGGTCTAGTACAAAGCGGACATCATTATCATCTCAGTGTAGCTTCTTCTTGTCATGCTATAGCTGAAAACAATTGTTCATTTGACGTTAATTAACAATCACTTACATATTTGCCTCTTATTTGTAATTTAGGATTTTATTTCGTAGGTTGTGTTCATGAATTTCATTCTGAGAGAGGACAGCTAGCTTCTCCAAATTATCCAGGAAATTATGTTCCGTCGACTGATTGTGTGTACACTATAAAACCTCATAGTTCAAAGGCGTATGTTATATCCGTTGATGACTTGAGCCTTCACCCAGGGGATACAGTAGAGGCATGTATTTTCCTACAAAGCATGTGTTACTGCAACGCGCATTTTGATTGGTTGTCGGTATACATGTATGGCTGTGTCTATTTAAAACAATCACAATCACTCCACGAAAATCTGTCTATGCTTAGTCTATGGAGTTTTTTTGTGTTTTCTGTCCCTCCTATTCAAACATAAAATACAATGTATTCTTAAGTTGGAAGCAAATGTACTAATAATAATAGATATATCAATAATACAACACTAAAGAAAGACGGGATATATGATATTACACGGCATTATGATAAACACTTTCAGCGTGGTTAATGTTAAAATGAAAAATAAAAAATACTACACTGTCAAAACAGTTCCAAAATCCACTTACAAAATAGCAGAAACAGGGACGTATCAATACTTATAACACATACATACATGACCGTTTACATTTCCGCCTTGGTACATGTATTTCTATAACAGTTTTATGTCAAATGTAGAACAACTGGATGAAAAGGGTAAACACAAATTGATCAGCAATCGATTTGATTTAACCTCACATTTTTCTCATGTAGCTTTAAATCGGATTAATGGATGAATTCACTATATTGTGAATCGACAGTATTTTGGAGAATATAACTGTGTTTTTACTCTTTAATGGTATAATGATAACCTTTATACATTTTCAGATCAAAGAAGGCCGATATGGTCGCCATATTACATCACTAAATACGTCATTCAAACCTATTAACATTGTTTCTGGTTCAGAATTTCTTATAAGATTCAAGTCGCTAACAGGGAATTCTGGAAAAGGATTCCATGTATCTTGGAGACGTAAGTATATATTGTACACATCAAATTATTTGATTACTATTTGTAAATGCATATGTTCTTCATTTTATTTTTTGCATTATGTATTGACTAATAAATGGAAAAAAGGCCACACTGTCATGTTGTTTACAAAAGTAACACGACGGGTGTCAATAGCGGATCAGGAGCTCCACAATCCAATAGAAACATCGTAGATAGAGTAAATATCGATAAGAATAGACAATATAATAACCATAAGAAAGTGCAATCAAATATGCCCAAGAGGTCACCTCTACTTAGCAGTCACCTGTATTTAAAGGTCATCTTCTTCTTGTCCTGTCGTAGAAAATTCCACATGAATTGGATCTCTTATAAGAGGTCACCTGTCTTATCAGGCCAATTTTTATTTGTCCCAAAGGTGACCTCTTAATACAGGTTTGACTGTACAATGATCTACAAAACAACAAAGCACTACATATAAAAACAAAGTTTGGGTAAAGTGAACCTCACAAAAACCAGGTGTGAACTAAGGTGCTCCGGAAGGATATGCAGATCCTGATCCGCTATTGACACCCGTCGTGTTACTTTTGTAAACAACATGATAGTAGACAATTATCAACCTTGTAAGAGTGTAATATGATGGATTTTCTCCAACAGAAAGAATTTGTCATCCGAGGGCTTGTTTTATTACATCGAATATCCTACACGGTGCGATAATTATTTGGTCTAGTTCAATTTTCCCCTCGGTATTGGGAAAGACCAAAGTATTATATTTCGTTTGCCGCCATGTTGTTGTTGTGTACCAAGGGTAATAACTGGATGTAGAAACACGTGAGGCTCACAAGGACATTTCCATGGGGGGTTTTCTCGTGTGCACTTGATATACCCATGCGACCTAACGTCCAACGGTTGATCGATCGGAATGTCAAATGTCACGTGACGTTCTTTCGACTAATCAAATTCAAGATGTCTATATGAGTATGTAATAATAAGTGATAAGATACAGTAGATGGAGTAGCATTAATTTATTATAGCAATGACTGTCAAAGATACTATAACAGTGGGTTGTGGCTCAGATACATGGGACATAACTGTAAATATGACCTTATTAAAACAACTGTATACCGATACAATTCCTGAACTTGTCTTCTTTCCCGATTCAAATTGTCGTGGAAAATGGCGGGAAGATAGTTTGGTATTTGAAAACAGATATACAGAGTGCAGGACTCAACGACAGGTACTATTTGTTTTATAGCATTGTGTGTTGTCTGTCCATTGTATGACATACACACCTTAATTTTGTTTCATGCCATATATTCCTATAGAAGCTTTATGAAATCTTAGATAGCAGAAAAGTTATTAAGTTACAAATATATTCACATAATGCGGGTACTCAATAATGACAGAACCGCATCGGCAGCGTAGTGGTTAGCGTGCTCGCATCGAGTGTGGTAGATCGTGGGTTCGAGCTCCGATCGGGTCAAAGCAAAGAATATGAAAATGGTATGTGCTGCTTCTCCGCTAAGCACACAACATTCAGGAGAAAGAGGCAAGAATGGTTGTTTGGCTCGGAATCAGGATAATGTGTCCGAGTGGTGCGACAGGTCTAGCCGCGGAAGGTTGTTTCAGTGACCTAGCACCATACAAGTCCAACTAAGCGTGTTGGTCTAGTACAAAGCGGACCTCATTATCATCTCATTGACAATTAACTTGTTCTGGCCATGATATAGCTGAAAAAATGCTGAGTTGGCGTTAAACAACAATCAATCACTCACTCAATAATGGCGGACACTTCAAACAAGCATAACAATGCCACACGCTCCATCAACTCGCCTGTGCAAATTTCTGTCGAAATGTATGACATTAAACAAATTGAAAGCGAGAAATGTTCGGAATAAATTTTGTATTTAATTTTTAAACATGCCCTAACCTTGTTTGAAATCACCAGCTATTTGACACGACACTGTTAAGAAGAAATGTATTGATATGCACATTAGAGAAACCCGAAGGGGAAATCAAGAATGGACAATCCAGGAATGTACAGTTCCTAAATAATGTACATATTTGTGTTTATTAAAATTAAGGGTTTCTACCCTTAAACTTGTCATACGCACTGAATTAGAGATCTACGTTTTCATTTCAGGATATAAATAATGACATAGTGTATTGTAATCAATTGATGTATCCAGAGGCTAATATTACACATCCGGTAATTATTTGGAACTTCCGGTGGAAGCAGGATGTGGCATGTAAAATATCGAAAGTAAACAGTGGTCATATCAATTTTCAACCAAATGAAAATGGCTCCATAGCAACACATCCGGGTATGAATAATAGCATTGTGGGAAATGGTAAGGAGAGAATGAACTTACAGTTCTACACCGACCAGCATTTTTACCAGCAGATTAGTGGAAACCCGATCAGTGTCCAGATTGGAGAAGACGTTTATGTAAGAGTAACAGCAGTGTCTTCAAATGACGACTACAAAATGAGAATCCATTCTTGTTACGCGGTACCGACATCCTCGACGCCAATGACACAGGGATATACTTTGATAAAAGATGGGTAAGTGAAAAATGTTGCAATTTATTAGATCTTAAATGACAGTGTCGTTTACCAGTACCACGATGTGTGCCACTAGTGGAGCGAGAACTTCTGTGTATTGATTCTAGAACAATGTAGCCGAGATCAGGGGTATCGTCATGTGTTATCATAAAAATTACCGAAAAAATAATTCATTATGATAAAATGTAAAACAAAAAAATACCACACTGTCGGAAGAATTCGAAAAACCAAAAGAAAACTCGTAGAAAGAGGCATAATCGATACCACTAACACACAAATACATAATCTCTCATTTTCTGGCTTCGTACAGGCAGTTCAAATCTTGGCCTTCAGTGATTTCATGCCCCTTAAAATAGTTGTACAGCAGGTCCATTTTCCAATGAATGTTGTCTTACATTTGTTGTATATAATAATTTCTTTGAAAGGTTCTCCTACCTCAGCAATAAGTGACCTTAGCCGACATTGGGGATGCTTTCTAAGCCCTTATCGCTTTCAACATTCAAAAATTATTTGACTTTCCAATCTTTTGATATTAAACCCGATGAAGGTTATTCGAGAAACGCCGCGTGTGCATTGAAATTGATATCTACGTTTTTATTCGTTTTATGAACTATAATGGAAATCTGCTCGTTAATATTTGCATATTATTTTTTTCTCAGGTCATTTAAAATATTCTTCTTGCAAGTTGTTTGATTTTGATCACTTTGAAAGCCAAAAATATACGTATGCCAACGATATTGAAAAAACAATATAGTATATGAAAATAATTGAACCGAACGAGACAAAGAAAATAAGTGCTAAAGTATTTCTATTCTAATATACCTTGTTGATTAGCGTGCAATATAATGTCACACAAAGTTGTGACGACCGTAACACTATTGGAATGATGACATCAACTTAACCAATAGGAACACTTGATTCAATCGCTTGCTTGTTAGCAGGAACCCTCTATCAAGGACATCTTGATAGGAATCACAAGTTCTGGAATATCGGATAAACTGAGAGAGATATACTCCATATACAGGTGCTACTAGAATGTTGCTGCATATAAATGAAAAGTTCACAATGGGAAATTTGAAATCATCTCTTTTGTCGTAAAGCTTCGTTCTTAAGCGGGCCCTCATTGTCATTTTCGAGCTCTAGGTCAGGATATGAAACATACATAGCTGTATCTATGGTATCCTTTATTTCAAGCTCAATGGGATAGATGCGATCAACAATAAAGATAATTGGTTTGATTGTTTATTAGCTATAATCTAGATACGAATCACAAATTACACATTTTATAGTCTTTGGTTTGGCCTGCCGGGGTTTGAACACGTTTTACCACACTCGAGGGAAACACGCGAACCATTACACCACTGATGTGTTTTCCATTGAATAGCTTGATAACCCGTTGAGCAGATTTTTAAATCTTGTCGTTTGTAGCCATTATTTTTCAATATACCAGTTCGCGCATTCAAAATATGTGTGCGCAAGCTTATCTTAAGTACGACCGTTTCAGCTACATGAGGTATTCGTTGTTAGCTTGTTTTTGATATTAACATAGCTGCAAAACTCTCCACTTAAATAGCAATGAATGAAACATTATAACCTTAATTACCGTAAATGTTGTAATTACAGATGCGCTACAGATTCACATACAAAGATTATATCACAAGGTCTACATGAAACCAAGTTTTCATTCAACGCCTTTGAGTTCCACAACTCAAAAGATAATGTCTATGTTGAATGCAATGCCACCTTTTGTCAGAAATATGATACAACTCCAGCATGCAATCAAATCTGCCATACAAAACGTCAAATACTAAATATACCAAGTATGACCAATACCTTTATGAAAACAGGCAGAAGTCCAGTATTCATAGTGAAGCAGGCTAAAACAGGTAGTTTTATTTTTTAGTGCCATATAAATTGCTTATTATTTTTTAACATTATAAAATATATTATTGATAAACATAGTGTAGCATGCTAAGAAGAGTTTGAAGATACCAAAGGGGTAAATCAGAATCTGCAAATAGAAGAACAGACAACACAATGATCAAAAGAAAAAGTACAAAACGATCTACGAAACATACACATACAACTAAAGATCGTAAAACACGATCCCCACTAAAAACCGGGAGTGAACTCAGGTGCACCGGAAGGGTAAGCAGTTCCTGCTACACTAGTGGCATCGGTCGTGTTAATCAAGTTCCAAACCCGGTGATAAGTCCTGAATAAGGAAAGGACCGGGAAGAACTTAAAACAAGTGGAACATGTCCGTGGTCATTTGTGACACAGATAGTCCGTAAGTATCAAAACTATGAAAACAAATGTCAACCAAAATCTCGCTATCCGTTTATCCACGAAAATGGTTACCATTGAAATTAAGTGATATCGCAGTAATATTGTCCGTTTCAGTTGTGGTATGTTTCAGCTTAATTTATCCTGGATAATGCGAATTATCGGCTTTTAAAGAAAACCGCTCATAGCCATCGGCTGTCAGAAATCCTTGTTAGATAAATAAACAATTAACTTAATACTCGAAACAACAGAGTTTGACTGTATTACTTAAATAATGAAACTGTATTATACTTTTATTATGATTACATTATTACATAAGCAATATTGATACCCCTAACACACACACACATATATAAATATATATATATGGACCGTCGTATTTACAATTATCTATGCAACCAATGCATATCACCACTAACATTATGAGTTTGAATCCCGCTCAATATAACTGAAATATTGCTGAAAAAGGCGTTGAACAACATAACCCTTACCCTACATATATTACCGCTGACTGTCTAAGCAGGATTCGTCAAAAAATTGTCATGTGACTTCAAAATTGTTTCCTCACCATTTAATGACGTACACAATCATTCAGCCACGTCCACCTCAGAAGTCATTTTTCGAATGTCATGAAAACAGAGAACTACAGACAAAAACATCAATGTAAAATACAGTGGAATATTACAACAACAAAAGTTCAATCATACTTCATAATATAACAAAATGAAAAACAAAAAAATACCACACTATTGGAACATTTCTGGAATCCAATAACAAAATCGTAGAAAGAGGCAAGATAAATACCTGTACCACGTGACATTTCAATAATAAGTGGCAGGGTTAAACTAGTTTAATGGTCAAATCTCCATCTTAATGAAATGGTGTAAAAATGTAAAAATTATAAGAATTCTTTGTAGTTTTATAGGGCGGTAAAAGTAAACAGAAGTGTTATTTTTATATGAAAATCTTAATATATAAATTGTACTTCGGTCAACTCGTTTACACATCAATAAAACAACAATAAAATGCATTCATGCTCAATATAAAAGTAATGATTAAAATTATTTTTAGGATATCGATTGAAAAGGGACATCACTCGTCAGCAAAAGAGATTACTTGAAACATCACAAAAAGAAGTAATGCTCTATTTATAGATGATGACACATGGTTGATTGCTATTGGAAACAAAAATAAGTAGGAAATACAAAAATAAACTTTTTTTTACAAATTACTTCTTATGTTATATCTCAACGGTTTTATGGAAGCTTAATTATATCCGAGAAAAATAGAATATACCAACGTGTTAATGATAGAAAAAAAAAATAAACAAAATGACAAAGAATGATCTACAAAACATTACACAGAATGCTAAAGATTGAAACACAGGAACCCCACAATAACAAGTCATGTGTGATATAAAGGAAATATTTGTATCCTATTAAGTCAATTAATTTCGTCATATTGTTATACGTGTATGTAGTAAAGACACATAATTTCATGGTACAAGTAAGCAGGTTTTCAGCGATATCATAGCGAGACGTGTTTAGATACATTTCGATGAGATAGTGACCTAGAGCAATACCCTGCAACTACAGTCCACATGCATGCATGTCATTCAACTAAGACACAATACGTGAATCCGAGCTTATTCCTTGATACTGCTTCGTTAGATAAGAAGCAAGCAACACATACTAATTATATAGTCTTTGGTTTGACCCACCCTGAGCTCGATCCCACGATCTACCACAGTAGAGGGTAGTACGCTAAGCCGGGGTTCATATGAAATAGACAATAGTAGAAGTTTGCATTGCATTTCAATAGAACAGAACACCACTTTCTGAATTTATATGCTGTCATCAACCTAGCTGTTCATAATACAAGTAAGCTGTAATCCTATTGTCATCGCTTACAAGAACTGTTTCACCTTCAATAAAGATGTATCCTATTTTCTCAAGCACCTTTTTAGTTTTTAGCCTAAGATAAACTAACAAAAGAATTAAACGAAGGTGTTTCGTATATTGGTATATATACAGTATTTCTACACATGTATCATCTTTATGAAAACGGAGATATCAAACTTGGTGAGTGCGCATGACGCGTTTCTGGAATAACCTTCATCAGGTACGCTTAAAAACAAATTAAACTTTTGGCTAAGGTCACCTATACCTGAGGGAGGAGAACCTTAGTTTTATTAATAATTACATTATTTAGGAACTGTAAATTTAGTAATGAATATATCTAATAAATTATATCAGTGCCGAAGCAGTGACTACTAGGCGGGTGATACCCTCGGGGATTAATAGTCAACCAGCAGATACCACGTGATAGTAATTAAAACGTAGATATTAAATTTAGTGCGGACGGGGCGTTTCGGTGAATAATCTTCATCTGGTAGGTGTCATCGTGGTCGTGATCGTATGGTAGTTGCAATTACAACTACTTGTGTAATCAGTGTCAGTGATATAAAGAGCCAGAGAGAAGCTGACATAAGCGTAATACCAGATCGAGCTCTGGCTACCACAAGGGAGAGTCACCAATTGAATGAATAATTTTAGCCAGGAAAGTGAGCGGCCATGTATATGTGTGTTAGAGGTGTCGACTTGTCCTCTTCAATGATTACTCTATTTGATTTTGGCCGAAGCAAAAGTACAATTGGACAAACAACGATCTACAAAACATATACATAAAACTAAAGATCGAGTAAAACGAACCCCACTAAAAACCGGGGATGAACTCAGGTGCTCCAGGAGGGTAAGCAGTTCCTGCTCCACTAGTGACACCCGTCGTGTTATTCTAGTTACAAACCCGGTGATAAGTCATGACCGAGGAAAGGACCGGGAAGTATTTACGATAAAGGGAACATATCCGTTGTCATTTGTGAGACAGATATTTCACAACGGCCAACCAAGTCATGGTGGCCACTGTGAAGCTGTGTGTGTGTGTGTGTGTGTGTGTGTGTGTGTGAACTGATTTGAAATGTTAAACTCTTCTAATAATATGTAATAAATCTTTACAACAGAGCAAATATCCTTCTAATTGGTAGATCGCTCATGTTATTGCAATTTTCAAAAAGGGTGACAAATCCCTACCCTCCAATTATTGCCCGATATCTTTGATAAGTTGTGTATGTAAATTAATAGAACGAATAGTTTATAAACATGCTTACAGTCATCTTGGTAAAAACAATCTCATATATAAATAAAAATAGGGGTTTTTACCAAATCATTACACTGTCCATCAACTATTAGAACTATACAATTCTATCTTAAACTCTCTCTCGAAAAAAAAAAAAATTAGCTGTTTCGTACTTTCGCAAACTATCTATTCAAAAGAAAGCAAAAAGTAATTACCAAAAACTCTTGGTCAAGTTTCGAACCTGTCTGAGCTGGCGTATCCAAAGTATCAGTATTGTATCCCCTCATGTTTCTAGTCCTTACAAGTTGATGCTGCCTGAGTTTATTCGGCTTTAGTTTATGCAGCCTTACGTAAATCCGGCCTTATATCAAATGGATGTTCCGGCCGTGAGACATATTTAGTATGCGCTATTATAAACAACTACGCTAATACATTTTTGTGACTATGATTTTAGGGAAAAGAATAATTAAAAAATAAAAGTTGTATTTAAGTTTAAAATATTATTTAAATATTCATGTATATGATGAATAAAATAATGTATTCATATTATTAGCATAAATATTCATGACATATCGGAACTTGCACAGTGTAGTGTTTTCACAAAATTGACTCGTAACTGAATATGAAAAGCCATAATAAATCGTTATTATACATATATAGTTATCGTATGAAAGGTTTCCTTCAATATAAATACGATGTACTATTAGTTATATAGGCTTTAGACAGGTAATACGGGCTCATATAACCTGTCTGTGTTTTATATATCCTGAAGCGAAGGCGAGGGAAATATACAACACAGACAGGTTATATGAGCCCGTATTACCTGTCTAAAGCCTATATAACGAATTTGTCATACTGCAATACCATGGGTCCATATTACCTGTGTAAGGCCTAAATAAAGAACATGACTACTATACATGTATTGTCTCATGAGCATATAGCCCCATATATGACTTTGCTTTAAAGAAGAAATTAATTCTTCAACATATTTAATAAACAACTTAACAATTCTAACAGAAAAATAACAAATGATTTAGAATTGCCTCAATATCGGCGTCAGAGTGACAGGCGAACCTGGGGGTCGCCATCTTGATTACGTATGATTTCAAAATGAGTTATCTTTCTTGGCACGTGCTTTCATATTACCGGCTAGAGCCGTATAATATGGATTAGTAAAATCGTGTAAATAACCAATCGGATCACTTAGATTTTCTATTGCAGTATGACAATATGTTATATAAGCAACCACGCCTCAACGATAAGCTGCCTTCGGAACTCCTCGTAACAGATAAATAAGTAAACAACGACTACCTTCCCGGGACAAAAAAAACATGCTATATGGCACCTGATAGACAAATTAATTAATTAATTATTTACTCAAATCATCACAATGTGTTGTTTTATCGTATGTATCGTATATATCCATAGATACACATCATTCTTAACTGAGGCCGCATTAACCAAGGCCGTATCAACTAAGGCCGAATTTGTTTAAGGCCGTATTTTCGTAAGGCCGATTGTTTTAAGGCCGGATCATCTCGAAAGCGTTTCTAATATGCATAAATGGATGTGTGATAGAAGGAGTATCATCTCTTGTCGCAGGAACGTGTGCTAGGAGGATTAACATCTCCTGTCACATGAACGTGTGATTGAATGATTAGCATCTCCTGTAACAAGAACGTATGATAGGAGGTTTAACATCTCCTGTCACATGAGCGTGTGAGTGAATGATTAACATGTCCTGCCACATGAACGTGTAATTGAATGATTCACATCTCCTGCCACATGGACGTGTGATAGAAAGATTAACATCGACTGCCACCTGAACGAGTGATTGAATGATTAACATCTTCAGCCACATAAAATCGTTATAGAAGGATTAACATCTCCTGTCACACGAACGTCTGATAGGAGGATTGACATTTCCTGTGACATGAACGTGTGAGTGAATGATACACATGTCATGCCACCTGAACGTGTGATTGAACGATTAAAATATCCTGTCACATGAACGTGCGATTGCACGATTAACATCTCCTGCCACATGAACGTGTTATCAAAAGACTAACATGTCCTGCCACCCGAACGTGTGATTGAATAATTATCATTTCCTGCCACCTGAACGTCTGATTGAATGATTAACATCTCCTGTCACACGAAGGTGTGATTGAATGATTAACCTCTCCTGCCACATGAACGCGTGATTGAATGATTAACATCTCCTGTCACATGAACGTGTGATAGAAGGATTGACATCTCCTGCCACATCAACGTGTGATTGAACCATTACCATCTCCTGCCACATGAACGTGTGATTAAATGATTAACATCACCTGTCACATGAACGTGTGAGTGAATGATTAACATCTCCTGTCACATGAACGTGTGATTGAATGATTAACATCTCCTGTCACACGAAGGTGTGATAGGAGGTTTAACCTCTCCTGTCACATGAACGTGTGAGTGAATGATTAGCATGTCCTGCCACCTGAACGTGTGATTGGATGATTAACCTATCCTGCCACATGAACGCGTGATTGTATGATTAGTATCTCCTGTCACACGAACGTTTGATAGAAAGATTTACATCTCCTGTCACATAAACATGTGAGCGAATGATTAACATGTCCTGCCACCTGAACGTGTGATTGAATGATTCACATCTCCTGCCACATGAACGTGTGATAGAAGGATTGACATATCCTGTCACACGAACGTGTGATTAAATGATTAACATCACCTGTCGCACATGAACATTAGTGTTGATAAGAGATTTAAATGAATTTAGCGATTCCAAATTAAGGATGGGAAGTGGTAAATCATTCCATGCTTACAGTTGAGGGCTGAAAGTATTCAGAATAAAGACTAGTTCGACAGTTTATATTAACAATATTGTTTATTGGTCTAGTATTGGGGACCGATCATTTAACTTGAAGGGTGGGGGTGGGGGGGGGGGGGTATGGTTTTTTTATTTCGTTCAGAAGTTTTTTTTCGGACAACACAAGAGTTAGAATTTTTTTTTGTCGCGCATAGCGCGAAAATGTTTTCCAGAATTTAACATTAGGTTAGATGTCAAAAACTCTGAATCAGATTATTTTTTTTTCCTCCACCAAAATCAGAATACATTTTTCAGCAACATTGGGAATCAGAATATATTTTTAGAAAAAAACCCATAACCCCCTCCCCCCCCACCCCCTTTAAGTTAAATGGTCGTTCCCTTAGGGGTATGTCGAGTATCTACAGTTTTTGGAATTAATTCAGCTAAATATTGGGGTGTTTTATTGTAATTCATTTTATGAAAGAGAACAAGCTTGTGATTATTTCTTCTATCTTTTAGTTTCTCCCATTTTGTTTCTTCATACAAACTGTCGTGTGATGTTAATCTGGTCCCCACAGTTACTATTCTTGCTGCATCTAATTGAATTATTATCCCATATAACATCAACGTACTCCATTAAAGGTCTTATAAAAAAAATATGATTGTTTTGTAAAGAGTATCTATCAAGGAATGTTCTAGATTTTCTCATTATATTTAATCTGTTATATGTTTTTTTAACAATGTAATCAATATAATCATTCCATTGGCCATTATCTGAAATTATTACACCTAAGTGTTTATGAGAGTTAACTTCGTGGAGATCTTGATCATTCATTTGTAAAGGGGAGTGATATGGTGCGCTTCTCTTACTGGAAATAACCATAGTTTCAATTTTATTCGGGTTGAATTTTACGAGCCATTTTTCAGACCTACGTTGTAGTTGATTGAGATCTTGGTTCAAGAGGAAAGCCGTGTCGTTGGGGTTGTCAACAATGAGATATAAACTGGTGTCATCAGCAAACAGTTTAATTTCAGCATTGATCTCGTTTACGATATCATTTATGAAAAAAAATTCAAAGAGAACCAAGTATGGAACCTTGAGAAACCGCTGCCCTTACCGGTAACCAGTTAGGGCTTGAGCCATTAATAACCAACCTTTGTTCCCTCCCATAGAGATAATTTTGAAACCACTTGAGTAAATTGCCTGAAATGCCTTATTGTTTTAGTTTGTGAATTAAACCGTTATGTCAAATTCTATCAAGTGCTTTACTGATATCACAGAAAACGACCAGAACTTCTTTACCAGTATCTAAGGCTTTGCCAAAATCGTTTGTTATATTGATTAGTTGATTAACTGCAGAATCCCCTTTTGTGAATCCGTATTGACAAGTAGTTAGCATATCGTTATCCAATAGATGATTGTGAATATGTTTATATACACAACGCTCCATACATTTTGAAATTACACTAAGTGAGGATATGGGTGTATAATTTTGTACGTCGTTATGTTTATTATTCTTAAAAACTGGCGTTATATTTGCTCTTTTCCACTGGCTTGGATAGGAAGCGACCCGTAAAGAGATATTGAATAATTTACAAAGAGGGCGTTTAGTAATCAAATCAGGACCAGATGCTTGTGTAGGATTTATCACTTTTAGAACATCTTCGACTTCATTTTCACATAATTTGATTTCACTTATTTGGTTTGTAGCATGTGAAAAATTGGGGATATTGCTGTTAAGAGTCGTCAATTTCGGATTGCTTTCAAAAATATATATTAAATAAGTTTGCTCTTTCGATATCATCAAATATTAAGCTATCATTATGGAGAATTGGGGGAATACTCATATCAGATCCTTCTATACCAGAAATTTGTTTAGCTATGTTCCCCCAGTTTTTGCAAGAAGAATTCATGCTTGTATTTTTTGATTAAGTCATTAATATATTTATCTTTGGCGTTCCTTACTAGGCTTGTACCTTCATTTCTGATTTTTCTAAATTTATTTCAATGCATGGGGTTATTAAAATGTTTTGCCTTTCTGTGAATTCTATTTTTCTGCCTTATCATTTTACGTGTATTACAAGATAACCACTTTGGCCCCCCTTTTCGGATAGTAACAATTTTACTCGGGATAGAAGATTCCGCGGCACTTAAAATAGCATTAGAAATATCGTTTGTTATCAATTCTATATCATCAGTAAGAAAAAGAGAGTCATAGTTTACGTTTAACAAATTCTGTCTTAGCTTTTCATAATCTGCATGTTCATACAACCATATTTTACGTTTAAACGGTTTCGTCGGGGTCTTAGGATAATCTATGAAACCTATTACAGGACAATGATATCGTATTTGGTCGGTGAGTGCAAGTACTACTCCACTGTATATCAACCTATTAACATTATTTGTTAATATAAGATCAATTAATGATAATACTATCTGCGGAACCGTAGCCCTTATGGTCCTTGGGCAGTTTTTCTGAAATTTACGTACCATAGGACTACGGATTTCACCCTATCGAAAACTTTCGACATTGCGCGGTGAAAATCCTGTGCACCTTTTTTGCAAAGTATTGTCATGAAAAAGGGTCCGAGAACAATCAAACATATATGTATCGTTTCGTTAGATATTAATCTACATTCTTCTATATTTACTTACCTATTAATAATCATTTCCAGCTCATTATTTTAACAAATGTCTCATTTGTGACAAGTCCCGCCCACTTTGTCAGCCATCTTGCTACTCCGGTAGTCTTATTCCTGAGGACACGTGATTTTTCCAATTATAACCCTATTTATTTATAAACCGCAAATACATGTGTTCGGTTTGCTTACATTTTACCGAAGATGTTTTTTCGGCAGTTTTAAAAGGAAATGAAAGTTTGGATCTTAAGTTGGCATATATTTTTCAACAAATAATCTTAATAAATAAATGTTTTTTTGTTCATTTCGTTTTCTGGAGGTGACTTTCATTGAACATTTTTGAATTTGAACACGTGTATTTGCGGTTTATAAATACATAGGGTTATAATGATGAGTGCTCCGTGAAATGTGTCGGTTCGTCAATCATTTGTAAAAGACTAAATTTAGTTAAAAGGAAGGTAATTTTATTGCGTGAGTAGTCCAGTTGATTGTGGTTAAAATCACCCGTCATAATGACATCATCAATAGCAGTATCATTTATGGCCATTTCTATTGAGGATTCCAATTTCCCTCATATATCTTGGGTACTTTTAGGAGGGATATAAAACATTCCAAATAAGATCTGTTTGCCATTTATTTTAATCTTAACCAAAATGCCTTCAAGATCATCGAAATGAAGATCGTCACCTCTGCTTACATTTAAATTATCCTTTACATACAAAATACCCCCCCCCCCCCCCCCCGATTTGATAGGACCCCTATCTTTTCTAAATGGAGTTTGATAATTCGATAGTATGATCATCTTGGAAGACAGAGATTCAATCTGATATGACCAAATCTCAACCAGAAACTTTCCGAACTACACTTACACTATTTGTGCTATATCATTGTAAGAAGCCGTTGGTATCTTTAAACATACTTAGTGTCATATATCATACAACAACATAAAAAAAAGCAATCACCACCACACTGCCTAAACGGAACCAAAACGAAAGACCGCAACCGTAGAAAGATGCAACATATTTAACCCTAACACACAAATACATGACCGCTCACTTTCATGGTTTCCTCGATATTATAGCTCATCCTCTGATGTCATTGAGACTCGTGTTGTTTGTTCAAACGTTAGTATTCCGCTCAGTGTTTTGTGGTCCATTATTTTTTTTTGTTGTCTTTTTGTGTTGTCTGTTATTCTAAGACTATCGACTTCTGATTACAACTTTGGTATCTCCAAACTGTTTTAGCAATATACAGTAAAAGTAGCCAATGGTTTTATTTCCGGAGTACCTGAGTTCACATAGGTATTTATTAGGGCTCGTGATGTGCGATCTCGGTTTTCTGTGTATTGTGTTGTAGATTATTGTTTGTCATTTTGTCCTTTTTCTGTATTGCCATTGTATTGTCTGTCCTTTTAACATTTACCCCTTGGCTATCTTCGGTATCGGTAATTTCGGGAATAATACTTAGCACCTGTGAATTATATTTGGTTCGTGTTGCTCAATCTTTAGCTTTCTGTGTCGTGTTTTGTAGATCTTTGTTTCTATTGTTGTCCTTTCCTTCTGGCTATTGTATAGAATGTTCTACTTAGACTTATGGCTTCTGAATACCTCTTTCGTATCTTCAAACTTTGTTTCACAATGTAAAATAATAGTATGCAATGGTTTTATTGTCTATTAGAAAATGATTGTCCTTCCAGAGCAACTTAGTTTGTCCCCTCTTTTTTGTAGAGTTCGTGTTATTCAAAGTTGTCTGTACAGTGTTTGACCAACCATTGTTTGCCTTGTTGTTCTTTTTCTTCTCCTCATTACATTGATTGTTCTTGTAAGATTTACATATCTTGATTACCTCTTTGGGATCTTCAAACTTTGTTTAATAATGTAAAGTAATAGTAAGCAATTGTTGTATTGTCACTAAGGAAATGATTATCCTTCCGGAGCACCTGAGTTCACACTTGCTATTGTTGCGGTTCATCTTGGGAAATCTTGAGGTTTTTACATAGAGTTTTGTTGTCCAGTGCTTGTTTTTTGTATCATTTGTCTTGTAGCCATTGTCTTGGCTACCTTTATTAAATGATATACAGCTTCTGATCATTCCTTTGGTATGTTCAGATCTTTTGTAAAGTAATCGTGGTGATATTGTTATTCTTCATCATTTTGTCTGTTTTATATTAAATTCACTAAATCTATCATAAAGCTCAATAATTATTTATATATTTGATCAAATTATATCTATTTACAAATATAATTATCGATCCATTGGACTGAATTAGCAAGTAATTACAAATCAATTAGACGTAAATAATGTTATCCTTTGGCATTTCATGTATAAATATTTGCTGACCAACGCAGTGTTAAATTTCCATAGTCCTATTGATAAGACGTAAAGTCCTGAAATGTAGTACAACTTTAAATATATACAAGTTCTTGTTTATTCAAGTGTTCCCCATCGTCGATGTTATTCACGCTTCCAGACGTCACACCAAACATCAAGTTGAGCATCGAACCGAAAAGTCTACAATTTCCATGACATTCACTAATTCTGTTAGAATCAACAGAGTGGGATTGTATACATTAAATGCCTATTTCTTGACATTGTGGTTTTGTCTTGAAATAAAATAAATAAAAATAACCTTTAAATAAAATGATAAATAAAGCACATATGTAACTGCACATGATACCTGTCTTACACAATAGTGTCATATCGATGTAGTTGAGATGTCATACAACAAACCAGCATTATCTCTTCCGTTTATTAACAACAGTTGATTACTTGCTCTGTCACAACATATCCCAAAGGGGAGACAAAGACCGTCACGGTGTGATAGCAATACTTTGTGGCTTTGGCCATCAGGAGATATCACTACTACATTATGAGACACCAGACCGACCACGTCGATATTGTTGTTATTGTCAGTTGAAATACCTGATGGTTGTACCAGAACATTTGTATCACCGAATTCCCATTGTACTTTACCATTCATGTCACAGCATGTTATCTTGTGTATCGTGTTGTTGGTGTAATAAATGTTGTTACCGTTTGTTGTGACATATGAGCAGGGCGGTAGAGAACAGCTTACTACTGGTGTGATGGAGTTGTCTTTCAAATGTATACGTATTAGTCCTTTATTCTCGGAACAATAAATCAGGGATCCATCATTGTATGTTATACCCCACACTGTTGATTTGGTGTTGATTTGCTTTGTTATTGACCTCTTATTAAGATCAATTATACGGATTTGATTATCTCTGTCTTCTACAGATACGACTATGGTATTACTGTCAATACATGTTACGTCAAATGGATGTCCTGATCTAATGTTAATTGCATAATCCCTAGATCCATCTTTGTGTACTACAATGACCTCTCCTATACAATGACTCACAAGCACCATCTTATCATTGGACAGAATACAACATCCCCTTACATCACTATGACCTATTTTAATTATTATCATTTAGCTTAAGCATCACATCATTGACAGACCTCACCGAAATGATGACTACTCTCTGTTGAGCTTGGTTTTGTTTATATGCCTCAATATCTACATCACTTGACTTCGTCTCAATAATGATCCTCCCAACACTATTTACGTTGTTGAGTAAATTAAATATTTGATGATCGGCCTCAAAAGATAATTTCGTTTCTTTGAAATTGCCATCTTCCACTAAAGACTGTATGTAATTTTCATTCTTCATCGATATACCTTGGATTTGATTCAGGGCTAAGAATGCGTGTAGTTCTGACACATACTTCTTAATATTTTCTATGTTGACTTGGGATTGATATATTTCTCCTTCCTTTCTTTGTAGTGTAGTTAATAATTCTTGTATCTCGTTATTTGTCTTGACCTCGACCTGTATTAATTGCCTCGTCAGTTTTTTCTGTAATTTATCAAGGTTGTTATTCATCGTTTCCCGTAAATCTCTGATATCTTTCTCAATCCTTCCTTTTTGCTTTCTAACTAAAGTTGCTTTGTCTTGTCTATTTTTTCGGATACATTTGATATTTTTGGAGATTACTGATAGTTGTTACTGTAGGTCATCAAAGGAAACCGACGACTTAACATCTTGTATTATGTCTTCAATAATATATATATATTTGGATTCTTTGTGGTGCTAGATGATGCTGCATTTCCTACAACAGTCATGTGACTTAAAAACATGTGATGTTTCTCATTATGTTTCACACAAAGCCCCTTAATTTTCAAAATAAAAACGGATAGCTTTCTGTATTCTTCTATTAGTACTGTCACGCGGTGACTGCTTGATTTGGACGAACCGTGGTTCTCTTTACAATCTAAGCACAGTCCTTCTCCACATTCTGAGCACTAGATGTTGGACACTTTTGAGATGTGGCGGTTAAAGCATACACCACAGTCAGGTATTGGTCTTGACATTGTCTGAAAATATAAGATTAACTATATTATCTAAAGCAATAAATGAGCCAGATTTGCATATTCAAATGTATTTTGAAATCGTAACTTGAATTTTAAAGATTTATTTAAATGGACTGTATTAGATATATATACGTTTATCTGCTAGTTACTGTGATGGTCCTCAATACATGTCGATATAAATGAAAATTGTGAATTTATTATATTCTTATTCGCTTAAAAGCTTATATATATATATATTATAAATGGTAGATTATATTCTAAACTTCCCTACAACAAAGCATAATAAACTCTGTCTTATAATTTTAATTCGAGTTTTCAAAACAAATATAATGATCTAAGGGAGATAAATCAAATTATTCTACACTTTCTGCCAATTTTAACCTTTGCTAAATTACTATTTTGTTTACATTTGACAACTGGAATGATAATAGACGACATGTATATATTAATATGTCAGATACAATTCCAAATAATTTGGTTTCATTCTTTATCTAACATCATCAAAATAATTAAAAAAAAAAGATAAAGTATATGTGTTTGTGATCAGATTGACGTCATTTGGTTAAGGTTGATCTATTGTGCTTGAAATATGAACTAATATTTGTAAACAAATAACGAGGACGGACATCACCAACAGGTTCTTTTCTGTACAGTTAATCTTCATATTGATAGATTGTGTATTATTTGGGGTCCGTAGATTCAAAACACCCCAGAAGTGATATATATATATATACAACTTATTTAGGTTCCTATGCAGTTTTTAAATAGTGCTAACATTTGTGAACAAATTAACGAAGACAGACGACGGACGCCAATTGATGTCATACGTCCATTTTATATTTGGGAGGGTCGCTTTTTGTGTGTTCAATTGGATTCAATTAAAATGATCTTGATTTTTTTAATTTTTTTAATGCATACATTTCAATTAATGAACTTTCGCTTTACAGAGCAGGAACTGCCTACCCTACCGGAATACCTAGGTTCACCCCAGTTATTGGGTTCGTGTTGCTCGACCTTTGATTTTATATCTAATGTCTTTTAGTCCTTTTTCTTTTGGCCAATGTGTTATTTGTCCTTTTTCGATTTACGAATTCTGATTACACCCCCTTTGGTATATTCAACCTCTTTCTTACAGTAACCAAAGGAGGACATGAGTTCATTCCCGCTTAGCAGACATACGATCTTAAGGTTGCTTACACGTTAATATTCATAAGGAAAATAAAAAGGAAACATTTTACAAAAAGCATCCCAGGAGCACCTAAATCTACCTCATGTTGTTAGTTGGTTTCGTGTTGCTCACATTTTCTTTTATGTGTGTTTTGGTTTTAAGGTCGTTTTCATTTCCATTGACCCTTTTCTGTCTTGATTTAAAACTTCTAATTATTCCTTGGTATCTTCATACATTTCTATTTCTATGACAACACACATACTTAGGTTTTGCTAAGTAAACCAGTTAAAGATATCAAACATGATTACAATTAAAAAAAGCAACAACAGCAAAATCATTTGCCATGCCAATTGTCTAACTCTCTTTTTGACAAGGACTGTTTTTATAGATATAAATATTTTATGCGTATACAACACTTTCCTAGGTTTATAAGTTTACTAGTTGTTTAAACTACGTAAGTATCACAACACGACTATCAATATTAATATTAATGTGTGTACTACGTGGTACCCCTAATAATAATGACAGAGATATTGGCCTGTTTTATCAAAGTTCGTCATGTTTCTGGAAACTAGAATCTGTGTAGTGTTGATCTGATACGACATTTTATAATGAAATGTCTACCATAATGGAGAAAAGGGAATCCCCGGACAAGAATACTATTAGTTACACAGTGTACAGTGTACAATTGTCATAATACGGGAAAATATCGGGTCAATAAAATTAATATCGGGCTATTTTCCGAATTAGGACAATTGTACACTGTGTAGCGAATTTATCCTGATTTTGCAACCAAACCTCATATCTAATGTTTTCCATATTAGGACAATGAATTCAATATTAAGTCAACGGTGTAAGGGAGATAATTCGAATTGACTTGATAAAATATTGCACTGAAATTTATTAGGACAATATCACCCAATCATATTGCGAGGTTTAACCTAAAATCAGGATAATATACAATAACAATTACGGCCCTCGGAAGAGGTGAATATCCAAAATTGTCAACCCCACTAGTGTTATTTCTCCGAGGGCTTTAGTGATTCAGAGGGCCGTAGCTGTTTTATTATACCGAACAAACAGTTGAAATATACTGTTTAATATTTGAATTGTTAAAGTATTATTTCATTAGGGTTATTCACTGGACGTTGTAATTTTCGAGGGTTATTCACCGTTGAATAATAGGGTTATTCAATGGACGTGTGTAATTCTTGAGGTTATTCACCGTTGGCGGAGATTAGAAGCAAACATATCCAGATTATTTTATGTCATGTGATTATCTTTTAACCAATAGAACTGATTCTTTTATAAAAATAACGTGTGTCGCTTTATAAAACTGTTATTGTTAGTTACTTAATTATTGTGTGAGGTCATTTAAAGAAATATTTTAATATAAATATATAATTTGTTATATAATCTGACTTGTGTGTGGTTGGTATGTGTATTTACCTGTTTATAACATTCTCTTCATATACATATAGAGATGAAATAAGGGTTTTAGTCGGGTTCATGTTACTCGATCTTTAGTTTTATGTATATGTTTTGTAGATCGATGTTTGTCCTTTTGTACTTTTTATTCTGGCCATTGTGTTGTCTGTTCTTCTTCGATATACGGATTCTGATTATCTCTTTGGTATCTTCAAACACGTCTTATCAACATATTAAAGTATTATATTAAAAGGATGAAATAATTAATTAGAAGCTTATAAAGTATAAATATAACAGAAGTCTACATCTTAGATAACAAATTTATTTCTTTTAACAAAGCATATTGGGCAATAAAAACGTACACATTTAATATAGTACGCACGACGCGTCTCTGAGATAATCTTCATCAGGTACACTTATAAACAAAAGATTGCAAAGCCAAATAATCTTCATCAGTTACACTCATGAACTAAAGATTGTAAAGCCAAATAACTTAAAAGTCTTTTGGAGCAAAATATCTCCTGATTCGTATTGGAACAGTATTGGAAAATAACACTTACATTTTACAATAACAATACTAAAATTAAGTTAATGATACTCGCCAAACACATGTAGTGAAAACATATTAATAAAATAATCATTACCACATCGTCACCACAAGAACCAATAAGAAAATCGTAGAAACAGAATAAATAAACGTTAGAGAAAACCGAAGGAGTAATCCAGAATGGAAAATCCAGAGAAACTGGCAACATTAGGTACACAAGACACAGGACATACCGTAGGTAGTAAATAAACGTTAGAGAAAACCGACGGCGTAATCAAGAATGGACAATCCAGAGACACTGGAAACATTGGTCACACAAAACACAGGACATACAATAGGTAGTAAATAAACGTTAGAGAAAACCGAGGGAGTAATCGAGAATGGACAATCCAGAAATACTGGAAACATTGGTCACACAAGACACAGGACACAGGACATACAATAGGCGGTAAATAAACGTTAGAGAAGACCGAAGGGGCAATCAAGAATGGTCAATCCAGAAACACTGGCAACATTGGGTACACAAGACACAGGACATACCGTAGGTAGTAAATAAACGTTAAAGAAAACCGAAGGAGTAATCAAGAATGGAAAATCCAGAGATACTGGAAACATTGGTCACACAAAACACAGGATATGGCGTAGGTAGTAAATAAACGTTAGAGGAAACCGAGCGACAATCAAGAATAGACAATCTAGAGATACTGGAAACATTGGTCACACAAGAAACAGGACATACAATAGGTAGTAAATAAACGTTAGAGAAAACTGAAGGAGTAATCAAGAATGGACAATCCAGAGATACTGAAAGCATTGGTCACAAAAGACACAGGATATACAATAGGTAGTAAATCAACGTTAGAGAAGACCGAAAGGGCAATCAAGAATGGACAATCCAAAAACACTGGCAACATTGGGTACACAAGACACAGGACATACCGTAGGTAGTAAATAAACGTTAGAGAAAACCGAAGGCGAAATCAAGAATGGACAATCCAGAGATACTGGAAACATTGGTCACACAAAGCACCGGATATAGCGTAGGTATTAAATAAAAGTTAGAGAAAACCAGGCGACAATCAAGAATGGATAATCTAGAGATACTGGAAACATTGATCACAAAAGAAACAGGGTATACAATAGGTAGTAAATAAACGTTAAAGAAAACGGAAGGGGCAATCAAGAATGGACAATCCAGAAACACTGGCAACATTGGGTACACAAGACACAGGACATACAATAGGTAGTAAATAAACGTTAGAGAAAACCGAAGGAGTAATCAAGAATGGATAATCCAGAAATACTGGAAACATTGGTCACACAAGACACAGGACATACAATAGGTAGTAAATAAACATTAGAGAAAACCGAGAGACAATCAAGAACGGACAATCCAGAGATACTGGAAACATTGGTCACACAAGACACAGGACATACAATAGGTAGTAAATAAACGTTAGAGTAGACCGAAGGGACAATCAAGAATGAACAATCCAGAAACACTGGCAACATTGGGTACACAAGACACAGGACATACCGTAGGTAGTAAATAAACGTTAAAGAAAACAGACAGAGTAATCAAGAATGGACAATCCAGAGATACTGGAAACATTGGTCGCACAAAACAAAGGATATAGCGTAGGTAGTAAATAAACGTTAGAGAAAACCGAGCGACAATCAAGAATGGACAATCTATAGATACTGGAAACATTGGTCACACAAGAAACAGGACATGCAATAGGTAGTAAATAAACGTTAGAGAAAACCGAAGGAGTAATCAAGAATGGACAATCCAGTGATACTGGAAGCATTGGTCACACAAAACACAGGAAATACAATAGGTAGTAAATAAACGTTAGAGAAGACCGAAGGGGCAATCAAGAATGGATAATCCAGAAACACTGGCGACATTGGGTACACAAGACACAGGACATACCATAGGTAGTAAATAAACGTTAGAGAAAACCGAAGAAGCAATCAAGAATGGACAATCCAGAGATACTGGAAACATTGGTCACACAAAACACAGGATATAGCATAGGTAGTAAATAAACGTTAGAGTAAACCGAAGGGGTAATCAAGAATGGACAATCCAGAAACACTGGCAACATTGGGTACACAAGACACAGGACATACCGTAGGTAGTAAATAAACGTTAAAGAAAACGGAAGGAGTAATCAAGAATGGACAATCCAGAAATACTAGAAACATTGGTCACACAAAACACAGAACATACAACAGGTAGTAAATTAACATTAGAGAAAACCAAGAGACAATCAAGAATGGACAATCCAGAGATATTGGACACAGTAGTTACACAAGACACAGGACACACAATAGGTAGTAAATAAACGTTAGAGAAAACCGAGAGACAATCAAGAACGGACAATCCAGAGATACTGGAAACATTGGTCACACAAGACACAGGACATACACTAGGTAGTAAATAAACGTTAGAGAAAACCGAAGGAGTAATCAAGAATGGACAATCCAGAGATATTGGAGACATTGGTCATACAAAACACAGGATATAGCGTAGGTAGTAAATAAACGTTAGAGTAAACCGAGCGACAATCAAGAATGGACAATCCAGAAATACTGGAAACATTGGTCACACAATACACAGGACATACAATAGGTATTAAATGAACGTTAGAGAAAACCGAGCGATAATCAAGAATGAACAATCCAGAGATACTGGAAACATTGGTCACACAAGACACAGGACAGACAACAGGTAGTAAATAAACATTAGAGAAAACCGAGAGAAAATCAAGAATGAACAATCCAGAGATACTGGTAACATTGGTCACACAAGACACAGGACATACAACAGGTAGTAAATACACATTAAAGAAAACCGAGAGAAAATCAAAAATGGACAATCCAGAGATACGGGAAACATTGGTCACACAATACACAGGACATACAATAGGTAGTAAATAAACGTTAGATAAAAGCGAGCAACAATCAAGAATGGACAATCCAGAGATACTGGAAACATTGGTCACACAAGAAACAGGACATACAATAGGTAGTCAATAAACATTAGAGAAAACCCAAGGGGCAATCAAGATGGACAATCCAGAAACACTGGTAACATTGGGTACAAAAGATACAGTACATACTGTAGTTATTAAATAAACATTAGAGAAAACCGAAGGAGTAAGCAAGAATGGACAATCCAGAAACATCGACAACATTGGGTACACAAGATACAGGACGAAGACAAACAGAGCAAAAACACAAAACGGAAAACTAAAACGATTACTAACATAGTGCCCACCAAAACAAAACCCGGGGGTGAACACGGGTGCTCGCGAAGGGTAAGCAGTTCCTGCCTCTTATAAGACAACCGCTGTATTGCTCATAAAAGCCAAGTCGTGTTTGACATCGCTATATACAAGCAAACACAAATGACTCCTTCTACAAACAACTGGAGGGAAAGACGAGCCGAACATCGTTTTCATGCAGAAACCGCCATGGACATCACAACACAGACCAAATATAAAACCAAATATGTATAGCCGCTGACTGTCTTGGCAGTGCAATAACAGATTACATAGCTTAACTAGTTTGATGAAGAAAAACCCATTAAGTAAATTATTGACAAATTGCATAGTCAATTTACATTTTTCCCTATTAGAACACAATTTTGTTTCTTGATGTTCCCCCATCAAACCATGCTATGAACTGCTGCCTCATTTATCTAAAAAGAAAGAAGACATATTTGTTTTTAACAATAATAAGCCATCTTTATATTCTGTGAACTAAAAAGGTTCATATCAAACGAATTTATTCGCATTTTATTTTCAAACTCGTCTTATGCTCCAAAGCTACTCAATATAGGCTATGCTTCTTCTAGGTTGAAGTCATCGCTACACCAATTATACGTTCGTCATCATAATCTGGTTGACTGTTATCCATATCTCAAATGACAATGGATCTTTTACTGTAGACATTTTCTTTCTTCTATCACTGCCACGATTTTTACTGGACTAGACTGTATATATTAATAACACGGCGGGTGCTTTATAAGAATCAGAAACTGCTTACCCTTCGAGAGTACAGGTTTTATGGTAAATCCGTGATGCTCATATTTTAAATTGGTGCTATGTTGTTCTATTATGTGTCTTTATGTTCTTAATTCCATGTTGTGATGTCCATTATGATTTCCCTATAAAAAGGATGTTCGGTTCGTCCAGTTGTTTCTATGAAGGCACATATCGTATTTCCGTTTATGTGTTTGTTTGCGTATTGTGGTCTCCAACACAAATTGTGTTGTGCTTTTGTTTTGTTTGTCTTCGTCTTGTGTCTTGTGTACCCTATGTTTCCAGTTTCTCTGGATTGTCCATTTTTGATTGCCCCTTCGGTGTTCACTAACGTTTATATAATCATAGCATGTTCATTGTCATATAATAAACAGAACCAATACATAACGACTACTCACCAAGTTCTACAACAGAACCAATACATAACGACTACTCATCAAGTTCTACAACAGAACCAATACATAACGACCACTCATCAAGTTCTACAACAGAACCAATACATAACGACTACTCACCAAGTTCTACAACAGAACCAATACATAACGACTACTCACCAAGTCATACAACAGAACCAATACATAACGACTACTCACCAAGTTCTACAACAGAACCAATACATAACGACTACTCACCAAGTTCTACAACAGAACCAATACATAGCGACTACTCACCAAGTCATACAACAGCACCAATACATAGCGACTACTCACCAAGTCATATAACAGAACCAATACATAACGACTACTCATCAAGTTCTACAACAGAACCAATACATAACGACTACTCATCAAGTTATACAACAGAACAAATACATAACGACTACTCACCAAGTTCTACAACAGAACCAATACATAACAACTACTCATCAAGTTCTACAACAGAACCAATACATAACGACTACTCACCAAGTTATACAACAGAACTAATACATAGCGACTACTCACCAAGTTCTACAACAGAACCAATACATAACAACTACTCCCCAAGTTCTACAACAGATCCAATACATAACGACTACTCACCAAGTTCTACAACAGAACCAATACATAACAACTACTCACCAAGTTCTACAACAGAACCAATACATAACGACTACTCACCAAGTTCTACAACAGAACCAATGCATAACAACTACTCACCAAGTTCTACAACAGAACCAATACATAACGACTACTCACCAAGTTCTACAACAGAACCAATACATAACAACTACTCACCAAGTTCTACAACAGAACCAATACATAACAAGTACTCACCAGGTTATACAACAGAACCAATACATAACGACTACTCATCAAGTTCTACAACAGAACCAATACATAACGACTACTCACCAAGTTCTACTACAGAACCAATACATAGCGAATACTCACCAAGTTCTACAACAGAACCAATACAGTACGACTGCTCATCAAGTTCTACAACAGAACCAATACATAGCGACTACTCACCAGGTTATAAAACAGAACCAATACATAACGACTACTCACCAAGTTCTACAACAGAACCAATACATAACGACTACTCACCAAGTCATACAAGAGAACCAATACATAGCGACTACTCACCAAGTCATATAACAGAACCAATACATAACGACTACTCACCAAGTTCTACAACAGACCCAATACATAAGGACTACTCATCAAGTTATACAACAGAACCAATACATAACGACTACTCACCAAGTTCTACAACAGAACCAATACATAACGACTACTCATCAAGTTCTACAACAGAACCAATACATAACGACTACTCACCAAGTTATACAACAGAACTAATACATAACGACTACTCACCAAGTTCTACAACAGAACCAATACATAACAACTACTCACCAAGTTCTACAACAGATCCAATACATAACGACTACTCACCAAGTCATACAACAGAACCAATACATAACGACTACTCACCAAGTTCTACAACAGAACCAATACATAACGACTACTCACCAAGTTCTACAACAGAACCAATACATAGCGACTACTCACCAAGTCATACAACAGCACCAATACATAGCGACTACTCACCAAGTCATATAACAGAACCAATACATAACGACTACTCATCAAGTTCTACAACAGAACCAATACATAACGACTACTCATCAAGTTATACAACAGAACAAATACATAACGACTACTCACCAAGTTCTACAACAGAACCAATACATAACAACTACTCATCAAGTTCTACAACAGAACCAATACATAACGACTACTCACCAAGTTATACAACAGAACTAATACATAGCGACTACTCACCAAGTTCTACAACAGAACCAATACATAACAACTACTCCCCAAGTTCTACAACAGATCCAATACATAACGACTACTCACCAAGTTCTACAACAGAACCAATACATAACAACTACTCACCAAGTTCTACAACAGAACCAATACATAACGACTACTCACCAAGTTCTACAACAGAACCAATGCATAACAACTACTCACCAAGTTCTACAACAGAACCAATACATAACGACTACTCACCAAGTTCTACAACAGAACCAATACATAACAACTACTCACCAAGTTCTACAACAGAACCAATACATAACAAGTACTCACCAGGTTATACAACAGAACCAATACATAACGACTACTCATCAAGTTCTACAACAGAACCAATACATAACGACTACTCACCAAGTTCTACTACAGAACCAATACATAACGAATACTCACCAAGTTCTACAACAGAACCAATACATAACGACTACTCACCAAGTCATACAAGAGAACCAATACATAGCGACTACTCACCAAGTCATATAACAGAACCAATACATAACGACTACTCACCAAGTTCTACAACAGACCCAATACATAAGGACTACTCATCAAGTTATACAACAGAACCAATACATAACGACTACTCACCAAGTTCTACAACAGAACCAATACATAACGACTACTCATCAAGTTCTACAACAGAACCAATACATAACGACTACTCACCAAGTTATACAACAGAACTAATACATAACGACTACTCACCAAGTTCTACAACAGAACCAATAC
Source organism: Bathymodiolus brooksi (assembly GCA_963680875.1). Taxonomy (NCBI): domain Eukaryota; kingdom Metazoa; phylum Mollusca; class Bivalvia; order Mytilida; family Modiolidae; genus Bathymodiolus; species Bathymodiolus brooksi. The sequence continues at coordinate 94,551,127 of OY804583.1, read as the reverse complement.
ATAACAACTACTCACCAAGTTCTACAACAGATCCAATACATAACGACTACTCACCAAGTTCTACAACAGAACCAATACATAGCAACTACTCACCAAGTTCTACAACAGAACCAATACATAACGACTACTCACCAAGTTCTACAACAGAACCAATGCATAACGACTACTCACCAAGTTCTACAACAGAACCAATACATAACGACTACTCACCAAGTTTTACAACAGAACCAATACATAACAACTACTCACCAGGTTATACAACAGAACCAATACATAACGACTACTCATCAAGTTCTACAACAGAACCAATACATAACGACTACTCACCAAGTTCTACAACAGAACCAATACATAACGACTACTCACCAAGTTCTACAACAGAACCAATACATTACGACTGCTCATCAAGTTCTACAACAGAACCAATACATAGCGACTACTCACCAGGTTATACAACAGAACCAATACATAACGACTACTCACCAAGTTCTACAACAGAACCAATACATAACGACTACTCACCAAGTTCTACAACAGAACCAATACATAACGACTACTCACCAAGTTCTACAACAGAACCAATACATAACTACTACTCATCAAGTTCTACAACAGAACCAATACATAACGACTACTCACCAACTTATACAACAGAACCAATACATAACGACTACTCACCAAGTTCTACAACAGAACCAATACATAACGACTACTCACCAAGTTCGACAACAGAACCAATACATAGCGACTACTCACCAAGTTCTACAACAGAACCAATACACAACGACTACTCACCAGGTTATACAACAGAACCAATACATAACGACTACTCATCAAGTTCTACAACAGAACCAATACATAACGACTACTCACCAGGTTATACAACAGAACCAATACATAACGACTACTCACCAGGTTATACAACAGAACCAATACATAACGACTACTCACCAAGTTCTATAACAGAACCAATACATAACGACTACTCATCAAGTTCTACAACAGAACCAATACATAGCCACTACACACCAAGTTATACAACAGAACCAATACATAACGACTACTCACCAAGTTCTACAACAGAATCAATACATAACGACTACTCACCAAGTTCTACAACAGAAACAATACATAACGACTACTCACCAAGTTCTACAACAGAACCAATACATAACGACTACTCACCAAGTTCTACAACAGAATCAATACATAACGACTACTCGCCAAGTTCTACAACAGAACCAATACATAACGACTACTCATCAAGTTATACAACAGAACCAATACATAACTACTACTCACCAAGTTCTACAACAGAACCAATACATAACTACTACTCACCAAGTTCTACAACAGAACCAATACATAACTACCACTCACCAAGTTCTACAACAGAACCAATACATAACGACTACTCACCAAGTCATACAACAGAACCAATACAAAATGACTACTCACCAAGTTCTACAACAGAACCAATACATTACGACTACTCATCAAGTTCTACAACAGAACCAATACATAACGACTACTCACCAAGTTCTACAACAGAACCAATACATAACGACTACTCACAAAGTCATACAACAGAACCAATACATAACGACTACTCACCAAGTTCTACAACAGAACCAATACATAGCGACTACTCACCAAGTCATACAACAGAACCAATACATAATGACTACTCATCAAGTTCTACAACAGAACCAATACATAACTACTACTCACCAAGTTCTACAACAGAACCAATACATAACTACTACTCACCAAGTTCTACAACAGAACCAATACATAACTACTACTCACCAAGTTCTACAACAGAACCAATACATAACGACTACTCACCAAGTTATACAACAGAACTAATGCATAACGACTACTCACCAAGTTCTACAACAGAACCAATACATAACGACTACTCACCAAGTTCTACAATAGAACCAATACATAACGACTACTCACCAAGTTCTACAACAGAAACAATACATAACAACTACTCACCAAGTTCTACAACAGAAACAATACATAACGATTACTCACCAAGTTCTACAACACAACCAAGACATAACGACTACTCACCAAGTTATACAACAGAACCAATACATAACGACTACTCATCAAGTTCTACAACAGAACCAATACATAACGACTATTCACCAAGTTCTACAACAGAACCAATACAAAACGACTACTCACCAAGTTCTACAACAGAACCAATACATTACGACTACTCATCAAGTTCTACAACAGAACCAATACATAACGACTACTCACCAGGTTATACAACAGAACCAATACATAACGACTACTCACCAAGTTCTACAACAGAACCAATACATAACGACTACTCACCAAGTTCTACAACAGAATCAATACATAGCGACTACTCACCAGGTTATACAACAGAACTAATACATAACGACTACTCACCAAGTTCTACAACAGAACCAACACAAAGCGACTACTCATCAAGTTCTACAACAGAACCAATACATAGCGACTACTCACCAAGTTCTACAACAGAACCAATACATAGCGACTACTCATCAAGTTCTACAACAGAACCAATACATAGCGATTACTCATCAAGTTCTACAACAGAACCAATACATAGCGACTACTCACCAAGTCATACAACAGCACCAATACATAGCGACTACTCACCAAGTCATATAACAGAACCAATACATAACGACTACTCACCAAGTTCTACAACAGAACCAATACATAAGGACTACTCATCAAGTTATACAACAAAACCAATACATAACGACTACTCACCAAGTTCTATAACAGAACCAATACATAACGACTACTCATCAAGTTCTACAACAGAACCAATACATAACGACTACCCACCAAGTTATACAACAGAACTAATACATAACGACTACTCACCAAGTTCTACAACAGAACCAATACATAACAACTACTCACCAAGTTCTACAACAGATCCAATAAATAACGACTACTCACCAAGTTCTACAACAGAACCAATACATAACGACTACTCACCAAGTTCTACAACAGAACCAATTAATAACAACTACTCACCAAGTTCTACAACAGAACCAATACATAACGACTACTCACCAGGTTATACAACAGAACCAATACATAACGACTACTCATCAAGTTCTACAACAGAACCAATACATAGCGACTACTCACCAAGTTCTACAACAGAACCAATACATAACGACTACTCACCAAGTTCTACAACAGAACCAATACATTACGACTCCTCATCAAGTTCTACAACAGAACCAATACACAACGACTACTCACCAGGTTATACAACAGAACCAATACATAACGACTACTCACCAAGTTATACAACAGAACCAATACATAACGACTACTCACCAAGTTCTACAACAGAACCAATACATAGCGACTACTCACCAAGTCATATAACAGAACCAATACATAACGACTACTCACCAAGTTCTACAACAGAACCAATACATAAGGACTACTCATCAAGTTATACAACAGAACCAATACATGACGACTACTCACCAAGTTCTACAACAGAACCAATACATAACGACTACTCATCAAGTTCTACAACAGAACCAATACATAACGACTACTCACCAGGTTATACAACAGAACTAATACATAACGACTACTCACCAAGTTCTACAACAGAACCAATACATAACAACTACTCACCAAGTTCTACAACAGATCCAATACATAACGACTACTCACCAAGTTCTACAACAGAACCAATACATAGCGACTACTCACCAAGTTCTACAACAGAACCAATACATAGCGACTACTCACCAAGTTCTACAACAGAACCAATACATAACAACTACTCACCAGGTTATACAACAGAACCAATACATAACGACTACTCATCAAGTTCTACAACAGAACCAATACATAACGACTATTCACCAAGTCATACAACAGAACCAATACATAACGACTACTCACCAAGTTCTACAATAGAACCAATACATTACGACTGCTCATCAAGTTCTACAACAGAACCAATACATAGCGACTACTCACCAGGTTATACAACAGAACCAATACATAACGACTACTCACCAAGTTCTACAACAGAACCAATACATAACGACTACTCACCAAGTTCTACAACAGAACCAATACATAACGACTACTCACCAAGTTCTACAACAGAACCAATACATAACTACTACTCATCAAGTTCTACAACAGAACCAATACATAACGACTACTCACCAAGTTCTACAACAGAACCAATACATAACGACTACTCACCAAGTTCTACAACAGAACCAATACATAACGACTACTCACCAAGTTCGACAACAGAACCAATACATAACGACTACTCACCAAGTTCTACAACAGAACCAATACATAACGACTACTCACCAGGTTATACAACAGAACCAATACATAACGACTACTCATCAAGTTCTACAACAGAACCAATACATAACGACTACTCACCAGGCTATACAACAGAACCAATACATAACGACTACTCACCAGGTTATACAACAGAACCAATACATAACGACTACTAACCAAGTTCTACAACAGAACCAATACATAACGACTACTCATCAAGTTCTACAACAGAACCAATACATAGCCACTAAACACCAAGTTATACAACAGAACCAATACACAACGACTACTCACCAAGTTCTACAACATAATCAATACATAACGACTACTCACCAAGTTCTACAACAGAACCAATACATAACGACTACTCACCAAGTTCTACAACAGAACCAATACATAACGACTACTCACCAAGTTCTACAACAGAACCAATACATAACGACTACTCACCAAGCTATACAACAGAACTAATACATAGCGACTACTCACCAAGTTCTACAACAGAACCAATACATAACAACTACTCACCAAGTTCTACAACAGATCCAATACATAACGACTACTCACCAAGTTCTACAACAGAACCAATACATAACAACTACTCACCAAGTTCTACAACAGAACCAATACATAACGACTACTCACCAAGTTCTACAACAGAACCAATACATAACAACTACTCACCAGGTTATACAACAGAACCAATACATAACGACTACTCATCAAGTTCTACAACAGAACCAATACATAACGACTACTCACCAAGTTCTACAACAGAACCAATACATAACGACTACTCACCAAGTTCTACAATAGAACCAATACATTACGACTGCTCATCAAGTTCTACAACAGAACCAATACATAGCGACTACTCACCAGGTTATACAACAGAACCAATACATAACGACTACTCACCAAGTTCTACAACAGAACCAATACATAACGACTACTCACCAAGTTCTACAACAGAACCAATACATAACGACTACTCACCAAGTTCTACAACAGAACCAATACATAACTACTACTCATTAAGTTCTACAACAGAACCAATACATAACGACTACTCACCAAGTTCTACAACAGAACCAATACATAACGACTACTCACCAAGTTCTACAACAGAACCAATACATAACGACTACTCACCAAGTTCGACAACAGAACCAATACATAACGACTACTCACCAAGTTCTACAACAGAACCAATACATAACGACTACTCACCAGGTTATACAACAGAACCAATACATAACGACTACTCATCAAGTTCTACAACAAAACCAATACATAACGACTACTCACCAGGTTATACAACAGAACCAATACATAACGACTACTCACCAGGTTATACAACAGAACCAATACATAACGACTACTCATCAAGTTCTACAACAGAACCAATACATAGCCACTACACACCAAGTTATACAACAGAACCAATACATAACTACTACTCACCAAGTTCTACAACAGAACCAATACATAACGACTACTCACCAAGTTCTACAACAGAACCAATACATAACTACTACTCACCAAGTTCTACAACAGAACCAATACATAAGGACTACTCACCAAGTCATACAACAGAACCAATACAAAATGACTACTCACCAAGTTCTACAACAGAACCAATACATTACGACTACTCATCAAGTTCTACAACAGAACCAATACATAACGACTACTCACCAAGTTCTACAACAGAACCAATACATAACGACTACTCACCAAGTCATGCAACAGAACCAATACATAACGACTACTCACCAAGTTCTACAACAGAACCAATACATAGCGACTACTCACCAAGTCATACAACAGAACCAATACATAATGACTACTCATCAAGTTCTACAACAGAACCAATACATAGCTACTACTCACCAAGTTCTACAACAGAACCAATACATAACGACTACTCACCAAGTTCTACAACAGAACCAATACATAACTACTACTCACCAAGTTCTACAACAGAACCAATACATAACGACTACTCACCAAGTTATACAACAGAACTAATGCATAACGACTACTCACCAAGTTCTACAACAGAACCAATACATAACGACTACTCACCAGGTTATACAACAGAACCAATACATAACGACTACTCATCAAGTTCTACAACAAAACCAATACATAACCACTACTCACCAGGTTATACAACAGAACCAATACATAACGACTACTCACCAGGTTATACAACAGAACCAATACATAACGACTACTCATCAAGTTCTACAACAGAACCAATACATAGCCACTACACACCAAGTTATACAACAGAACCAATACATAACGACTACTCACCAAGTTCTACAACAGAATCAATACATAACGACTACTCACCAAGTTCTACAACAGAACCAATACATAGCGACTACTCACCAAGTTCTACAACAGAACCAATACATAACGACTTCTCACCAAGTTCTACAACAGAATCAATACATAACGACTACTCACCAAGTTCTACAACAGAACCAATACATAACGACTACTCATCAAGTTATACAACAGAACCAATACATAACTACTACTCACCAAGTTCTACAACAGAACCAATACATAACGACTACTCACCAAGTTCTACAACAGAACCAATACATAACTACTACTCACCAAGTTCTACAATAGAACCAATACATAAGGACTACTCACCAAGTCATACAACAGAACCAATACAAAATGACTACTCACCAAGTTCTACAACAGAACCAATACATTACGACTACTCATCAAGTTCTACAACAAAACCAATACATAGCGACTACTCACCAAGTTCTACAACAGAACCAATACATAACGACTACTCACCAAGTCATGCAACAGAACCAATACATAACGACTACTCACCAAGTTCTACAACAGAACCAATACATAGCGACAACTCACCAAGTCATACAACAGAACCAATACATAATGACTACTCATCAAGTTCTACAACAGAACCAATACATAGCTACTACTCACCAAGTTCTACAACAGAACCAATACATAACGACTACTCACCAAGTTCTACAACAGAACCAATACATAACTACTACTCACCAAGTTCTACAACAGAACCAATACATAACGACTACTCAACAAGTTATACAACAGAACTAATGCATAACGACTACTCACCAAGTTCTACAACAGAACCAATACATAACGACTACTCACCAAGTTCTACAATAGAACCAATACATAACGACTACTCACCAAGTTCTACAACAGAATCAATACATAACAACTACTCACCAAGTTCTACAGCAGAAACAATACATAACGACTACTCACCAAGTTCTACAACACAACCAATACATAATGACTACTCACCAAGTTATACAACAGAACCAATACATAGCGACTACTCACCAAGTTCTACAACAGAATCAATACATAACGATTACTCACCAAGTTCTACAACAGAATCAATACATAGCGACTACTCACCAGGTTATACAACAGAACCAATACATATCGACTACTCATCAAGTTCTACAACAGAACCAATACATAACGACTACTCACCAGGTTATACAACAGAACCAATACATAGCGACTACTCACCAAGTTCTACAACAGAACCAATACAAAGCGACTACTCATCAAGTTCTACAACAGAACCAATACATAGCGAATACTCACCAAGTTCTACAACAGAACCAATACATAGCGACTACTCATCAAGTTCTACAACAGAACCAATACATAGCGACTACTCATCAAGTTCTACAACAGAACCAATACATAGCCACTACTCACCAAGTTATACAACAGAATCAATACATAACGACTACTCACCAAGTTCTACAACAGAATCAATACATAACGACTACTCACCAAGTTCTACAACAGAATCAATACATAGCGACTACTCACCAAGTTCTAAAACAGAATCAATGCATAACGAATATTCACCAAGTTCTACAACAGAACCAATACATAACAACTACTCACCAAGTTCTACAACAGAATCAATGCATAAAGACTACTCACCAAGTTCTACAACAGAACCAATACATAACGACTACTCACCAAGTCATACAACAGAACCAATACATAACGACTACTCACCAAGTTCTACAACAGAACCAATACATAACGACTACTCACCAAGTCATATAACAGAACCAATACATAACGACTACTCACCAAGTTCTACAACAGAACCAATACATAAGGACTACTCATCAAGTTATACAACAGAACCAATACATAACAACTACTCACCAAGTTCTACAACAGAACCAATACATAACGACTACTCATCAAGTTCTACAACAGAACCAATACATAACGACTACTCACCAAGTTATACAACAGAACTAATACATAACGACTACTCACCAAGTTCTACAACAGAACCAATACATAACAACTACTCACCAAGTTCTACAGCAGAATCAATGCATAACGACTACTCACCAAGTTCTACAACAGAACCAATACATAACGACTACTCACCAAGTTCTACAACAGAACCAATACATAACAACTACTCACCAAGTTCTACACCAGAACCAATACATAACAACTACTCACCAGGTTATACAACAGAATCAATACATAACGACTACTCACCAAGTTCTACAACAGAACCAATACATAACGACTACTCATCAAGTTATACAACAGAACCAATACATAACTACTACTCACCAAGTTCTACAACAGAACCAATACATAACGACTACTCACCAAGTTCTACAACAGAACCAATACATAACTACTACTCACCAAGTTCTACAACAGAACCAATACATAAGGACTACTCACCAAGTCATACAACTGAACCAATACAAAATGACTACTCACCAAGTTCTACAACAGAACCAATACATTACGACTACTCATCAAGTTCTACAACAGAACCAATACATAACGACTACTCACCAAGTTCTACAACAGAACCAATACATAACGACTACTCACCAAGTCATGCAACAGAACCAATACATAACGACTACTCACCAAGTTCTACAACAGAACCAATACATAGCGACTACTCACCAAGTCATACAACAGAACCAATACATAATGACTACTCATCAAGTTCTACAACAGAACCAATACATAGCTACTACTCACCAAGTTCTACAACAGAACCAATACATAACGACTACTCACCAAGTTCTACAACAGAACCAATACATAACTACTACTCATCAAGTTCTACAACAGAACCAATACATAACGACTACTCACCAAGTTATACAACAGAACTAATGCATAACGACTACTCACCAAGTTCTACAACAGAACCAATACATAACGACTACTCACCAAGTTCTACAACAGAACCAATACATAACGACTACTCACCAGGTTATACAACAGAACCAATACATAACGACTACTCATCAAGTTCTACAACAAAACCAATACATAACGACTACTCACCAGGTTATACAACAGAACCAATACATAACGACTACTCACCAGGTTATACAACAGAACCAATACATAACGACTACTCATCAAGTTCTACAACAGAACCAATACATAGCCACTACACACCAAGTTATACAACAGAACCAATACATAACGACTACTCACCAAGTTCTACAACAGAATCAATACATAACGACTACTCACCAAGTTCTACAACAGAACCAATACATAACGACTACTCACCAAGTTCTACAACAGAACCAATACATAACGACTACTCACCAAGTTCTACAACAGAATCAATACATAACGACTACTCACCAAGTTCTACAACAGAACCAATACATAACGACTACTCATCAAGTTATACAACAGAACCAATACATAACTACTACTCACCAAGTTCTACAACAGAACCAATACATAACGACTACTCACCAAGTTCTACAACAGAACCAATACATAACTACTACTCACCAAGTTCTACAACAGAACCAATACATAAGGACTACTCACCAAGTCATACAACAGAACCAATACAAAATGACTACTCACCAAGTTCTACAACAGAACCAATACATTACGACTACTCATCAAGTTCTACAACAGAACCAATACATAACGACTACTCACCAAGTTCTACAACAGAACCAATACATAACGACTACTCACCAAGTTCTACAACAGAACCAATACATAACGACTACTCACCAAGTTCTACAACAGAACCAATACATTACGACTACTCATCAAGTTCTACAACAGAACCAATACATAACGACTACTCACCAAGTTCTACAACAGAACCAATACATAACGACTACTCACCAAGTTCTACAACAGAACCAATACATAACGACTACTCACCAAGTTCTACAACAGAACCAATACATAACGACTACTCACCAAGCTATACAACAGAACTAATACATAGCGACTACTCACCAAGTTCTACAACAGAACCAATACATAACAACTACTCACCAAGTTCTACAACAGATCCAATACATAACGACTACTCACCAAGTTCTACAACAGAACCAATACATAACAACTACTCACCAAGTTCTACAACAGAACCAATACATAACGACTACTCACCAAGTTCTACAACAGAACCAATACATAACAACTACTCACCAGGTTATACAACAGAACCAATACATAACGACTACTCATCAAGTTCTACAACAGAACCAATACATAACGACTACTCACCAAGTTCTACAACAGAACCAATACATAACGACTACTCACCAAGTTCTACAATAGAACCAATACATAACGACTACTCATCAAGTTCTACAACAGAACCAATACATAACGACTACTCACCAAGTTCTACAACAGAATCAATACATAACGACTACTCACCAAGTTCTACAACAGAACCAATACATAACGACTACTCATCAAGTTATACAACAGAACCAATACATAACTACTACTCACCAAGTTCTACAACAGAACCAATACATAACGACTACTCACCAAGTTCTACAACAGAACCAATACATAACTACTACTCACCAAGTTCTACAACAGAACCAATACATAAGGACTACTCACCAAGTCATACAACAGAACCAATACAAAATGACTACTCACCAAGTTCTACAACAGAACCAATACATTACGACTACTCATCAAGTTCTACAACAGAACCAATACATAACGACTACTCACCAAGTTCTACAACAGAACCAATACATAACGACTACTCACCAAGTTCTACAACAGAACCAATACATAACGACTACTCACCAAGTTCTACAACAGAACCAATACATTACGACTACTCATCAAGTTCTACAACAGAACCAATACATAACGACTACTCACCAAGTTCTACAACAGAACCAATACATAACGACTACTCACCAAGTTCTACAACAGAACCAATACATAACGACTACTCACCAAGTTCTACAACAGAACCAATACATAACGACTACTCACCAAGCTATACAACAGAACTAATACATAGCGACTACTCACCAAGTTCTACAACAGAACCAATACATAACAACTACTCACCAAGTTCTACAACAGATCCAATACATAACGACTACTCACCAAGTTCTACAACAGAACCAATACATAACAACTACTCACCAAGTTCTACAACAGAACCAATACATAACGACTACTCACCAAGTTCTACAACAGAACCAATACATAACAACTACTCACCAGGTTATACAACAGAACCAATACATAACGACTACTCATCAAGTTCTACAACAGAACCAATACATAACGACTACTCACCAAGTTCTACAACAGAACCAATACATAACGACTACTCACCAAGTTCTACAATAGAACCAATACATTACGACTGCTCATCAAGTTCTACAACAGAACCAATACATAGCGACTACTCACCAGGTTATACAACAGAACCAATACATAACGACTACTCACCAAGTTCTACAACAGAACCAATACATTACGACTCCTCATCAAGTTCTACAACAGAACCAATACACAACGACTACTCACCAGGTTATACAACAGAACCAATACATAACGACTACTCACCAAGTTATACAACAGAACCAATACATAACGACTACTCACCAAGTTCTACAACAGAACCAATACATAGCGACTACTCACCAAGTCATATAACAGAACCAATACATAACGACTACTCACCAAGTTCTACAACAGAACCAATACATAAGGACTACTCATCAAGTTATACAACAGAACCAATACATGACGACTACTCACCAAGTTCTACAACAGAACCAATACATAACGACTACTCATCAAGTTCTACAACAGAACCAATACATAACGACTACTCACCAGGTTATACAACAGAACTAATACATAACGACTACTCACCAAGTTCTACAACAGAACCAATACATAACAACTACTCACCAAGTTCTACAACAGATCCAATACATAACGACTACTCACCAAGTTCTACAACAGAACCAATACATAGCGACTACTCACCAAGTTCTACAACAGAACCAATACATAGCGACTACTCACCAAGTTCTACAACAGAACCAATACATAACAACTACTCACCAGGTTATACAACAGAACCAATACATAACGACTACTCATCAAGTTCTACAACAGAACCAATACATAACGACTATTCACCAAGTCATACAACAGAACCAATACATAACGACTACTCACCAAGTTCTACAATAGAACCAATACATTACGACTGCTCATCAAGTTCTACAACAGAACCAATACATAGCGACTACTCACCAGGTTATACAACAGAACCAATACATAACGACTACTCACCAAGTTCTACAACAGAACCAATACATAACGACTACTCACCAAGTTCTACAACAGAACCAATACATAACGACTACTCACCAAGTTCTACAACAGAACCAATACATAACTACTACTCATCAAGTTCTACAACAGAACCAATACATAACGACTACTCACCAAGTTCTACAACAGAACCAATACATAACGACTACTCACCAAGTTCTACAACAGAACCAATACATAACGACTACTCACCAAGTTCGACAACAGAACCAATACATAACGACTACTCACCAAGTTCTACAACAGAACCAATACATAACGACTACTCACCAGGTTATACAACAGAACCAATACATAACGACTACTCATCAAGTTCTACAACAGAACCAATACATAACGACTACTCACCAGGCTATACAACAGAACCAATACATAACGACTACTCACCAGGTTATACAACAGAACCAATACATAACGACTACTAACCAAGTTCTACAACAGAACCAATACATAACGACTACTCATCAAGTTCTACAACAGAACCAATACATAGCCACTAAACACCAAGTTATACAACAGAACCAATACACAACGACTACTCACCAAGTTCTACAACATAATCAATACATAACGACTACTCACCAAGTTCTACAACAGAACCAATACATAACGACTACTCACCAAGTTCTACAACAGAACCAATACATAACGACTACTCACCAAGTTCTACAACAGAACCAATACATAACGACTACTCACCAAGCTATACAACAGAACTAATACATAGCGACTACTCACCAAGTTCTACAACAGAACCAATACATAACAACTACTCACCAAGTTCTACAACAGATCCAATACATAACGACTACTCACCAAGTTCTACAACAGAACCAATACATAACAACTACTCACCAAGTTCTACAACAGAACCAATACATAACGACTACTCACCAAGTTCTACAACAGAACCAATACATAACAACTACTCACCAGGTTATACAACAGAACCAATACATAACGACTACTCATCAAGTTCTACAACAGAACCAATACATAACGACTACTCACCAAGTTCTACAACAGAACCAATACATAACGACTACTCACCAAGTTCTACAATAGAACCAATACATTACGACTGCTCATCAAGTTCTACAACAGAACCAATACATAGCGACTACTCACCAGGTTATACAACAGAACCAATACATAACGACTACTCACCAAGTTCTACAACAGAACCAATACATAACGACTACTCACCAAGTTCTACAACAGAACCAATACATAACGACTACTCACCAAGTTCTACAACAGAACCAATACATAACTACTACTCATTAAGTTCTACAACAGAACCAATACATAACGACTACTCACCAAGTTCTACAACAGAACCAATACATAACGACTACTCACCAAGTTCTACAACAGAACCAATACATAACGACTACTCACCAAGTTCGACAACAGAACCAATACATAACGACTACTCACCAAGTTCTACAACAGAACCAATACATAACGACTACTCACCAGGTTATACAACAGAACCAATACATAACGACTACTCATCAAGTTCTACAACAAAACCAATACATAACGACTACTCACCAGGTTATACAACAGAACCAATACATAACGACTACTCACCAGGTTATACAACAGAACCAATACATAACGACTACTCATCAAGTTCTACAACAGAACCAATACATAGCCACTACACACCAAGTTATACAACAGAACCAATACATAACGACTACTCACCAAGTTCTACAACAGAATCAATACATAACGACTACTCATCAAGTTATACAACAGAACCAATACATAACTACTACTCACCAAGTTCTACAACAGAACCAATACATAACGACTACTCACCAAGTTCTACAACAGAACCAATACATAACTACTACTCACCAAGTTCTACAACAGAACCAATACATAAGGACTACTCACCAAGTCATACAACAGAACCAATACAAAATGACTACTCACCAAGTTCTACAACAGAACCAATACATTACGACTACTCATCAAGTTCTACAACAGAACCAATACATAACGACTACTCACCAAGTTCTACAACAGAACCAATACATAACGACTACTCACCAAGTCATGCAACAGAACCAATACATAACGACTACTCACCAAGTTCTACAACAGAACCAATACATAGCGACTACTCACCAAGTCATACAACAGAACCAATACATAATGACTACTCATCAAGTTCTACAACAGAACCAATACATAGCTACTACTCACCAAGTTCTACAACAGAACCAATACATAACGACTACTCACCAAGTTCTACAACAGAACCAATACATAACTACTACTCACCAAGTTCTACAACAGAACCAATACATAACGACTACTCACCAAGTTATACAACAGAACTAATGCATAACGACTACTCACCAAGTTCTACAACAGAACCAATACATAACGACTACTCACCAGGTTATACAACAGAACCAATACATAACGACTACTCATCAAGTTCTACAACAAAACCAATACATAACCACTACTCACCAGGTTATACAACAGAACCAATACATAACGACTACTCACCAGGTTATACAACAGAACCAATACATAACGACTACTCATCAAGTTCTACAACAGAACCAATACATAGCCACTACACACCAAGTTATACAACAGAACCAATACATAACGACTACTCACCAAGTTCTACAACAGAATCAATACATAACGACTACTCACCAAGTTCTACAACAGAACCAATACATAGCGACTACTCACCAAGTTCTACAACAGAACCAATACATAACGACTTCTCACCAAGTTCTACAACAGAATCAATACATAACGACTACTCACCAAGTTCTACAACAGAACCAATACATAACGACTACTCATCAAGTTATACAACAGAACCAATACATAACTACTACTCACCAAGTTCTACAACAGAACCAATACATAACGACTACTCACCAAGTTCTACAACAGAACCAATACATAACTACTACTCACCAAGTTCTACAATAGAACCAATACATAAGGACTACTCACCAAGTCATACAACAGAACCAATACAAAATGACTACTCACCAAGTTCTACAACAGAACCAATACATTACGACTACTCATCAAGTTCTACAACAAAACCAATACATAGCGACTACTCACCAAGTTCTACAACAGAACCAATACATAACGACTACTCACCAAGTCATGCAACAGAACCAATACATAACGACTACTCACCAAGTTCTACAACAGAACCAATACATAGCGACAACTCACCAAGTCATACAACAGAACCAATACATAATGACTACTCATCAAGTTCTACAACAGAACCAATACATAGCTACTACTCACCAAGTTCTACAACAGAACCAATACATAACGACTACTCACCAAGTTCTACAACAGAACCAATACATAACTACTACTCACCAAGTTCTACAACAGAACCAATACATAACGACTACTCAACAAGTTATACAACAGAACTAATGCATAACGACTACTCACCAAGTTCTACAACAGAACCAATACATAACGACTACTCACCAAGTTCTACAATAGAACCAATACATAACGACTACTCACCAAGTTCTACAACAGAATCAATACATAACAACTACTCACCAAGTTCTACAGCAGAAACAATACATAACGACTACTCACCAAGTTCTACAACACAACCAATACATAATGACTACTCACCAAGTTATACAACAGAACCAATACATAGCGACTACTCACCAAGTTCTACAACAGAATCAATACATAACGATTACTCACCAAGTTCTACAACAGAATCAATACATAGCGACTACTCACCAGGTTATACAACAGAACCAATACATATCGACTACTCATCAAGTTCTACAACAGAACCAATACATAACGACTACTCACCAGGTTATACAACAGAACCAATACATAGCGACTACTCACCAAGTTCTACAACAGAACCAATACAAAGCGACTACTCATCAAGTTCTACAACAGAACCAATACATAGCGAATACTCACCAAGTTCTACAACAGAACCAATACATAGCGACTACTCATCAAGTTCTACAACAGAACCAATACATAGCGACTACTCATCAAGTTCTACAACAGAACCAATACATAGCCACTACTCACCAAGTTATACAACAGAATCAATACATAACGACTACTCACCAAGTTCTACAACAGAATCAATACATAACGACTACTCACCAAGTTCTACAACAGAATCAATACATAGCGACTACTCACCAAGTTCTAAAACAGAATCAATGCATAACGAATATTCACCAAGTTCTACAACAGAACCAATACATAACAACTACTCACCAAGTTCTACAACAGAATCAATGCATAAAGACTACTCACCAAGTTCTACAACAGAACCAATACATAACGACTACTCACCAAGTCATACAACAGAACCAATACATAACGACTACTCACCAAGTTCTACAACAGAACCAATACATAACGACTACTCACCAAGTCATATAACAGAACCAATACATAACGACTACTCACCAAGTTCTACAACAGAACCAATACATAAGGACTACTCATCAAGTTATACAACAGAACCAATACATAACAACTACTCACCAAGTTCTACAACAGAACCAATACATAACGACTACTCATCAAGTTCTACAACAGAACCAATACATAACGACTACTCACCAAGTTATACAACAGAACTAATACATAACGACTACTCACCAAGTTCTACAACAGAACCAATACATAACAACTACTCACCAAGTTCTACAGCAGAATCAATGCATAACGACTACTCACCAAGTTCTACAACAGAACCAATACATAACGACTACTCACCAAGTTCTACAACAGAACCAATACATAACAACTACTCACCAAGTTCTACACCAGAACCAATACATAACAACTACTCACCAGGTTATACAACAGAATCAATACATAACGACTACTCACCAAGTTCTACAACAGAACCAATACATAACGACTACTCATCAAGTTATACAACAGAACCAATACATAACTACTACTCACCAAGTTCTACAACAGAACCAATACATAACGACTACTCACCAAGTTCTACAACAGAACCAATACATAACTACTACTCACCAAGTTCTACAACAGAACCAATACATAAGGACTACTCACCAAGTCATACAACTGAACCAATACAAAATGACTACTCACCAAGTTCTACAACAGAACCAATACATTACGACTACTCATCAAGTTCTACAACAGAACCAATACATAACGACTACTCACCAAGTTCTACAACAGAACCAATACATAACGACTACTCACCAAGTCATGCAACAGAACCAATACATAACGACTACTCACCAAGTTCTACAACAGAACCAATACATAGCGACTACTCACCAAGTCATACAACAGAACCAATACATAATGACTACTCATCAAGTTCTACAACAGAACCAATACATAGCTACTACTCACCAAGTTCTACAACAGAACCAATACATAACGACTACTCACCAAGTTCTACAACAGAACCAATACATAACTACTACTCATCAAGTTCTACAACAGAACCAATACATAACGACTACTCACCAAGTTATACAACAGAACTAATGCATAACGACTACTCACCAAGTTCTACAACAGAACCAATACATAACGACTACTCACCAAGTTCTACAACAGAACCAATACATAACGACTACTCACCAGGTTATACAACAGAACCAATACATAACGACTACTCATCAAGTTCTACAACAAAACCAATACATAACGACTACTCACCAGGTTATACAACAGAACCAATACATAACGACTACTCACCAGGTTATACAACAGAACCAATACATAACGACTACTCATCAAGTTCTACAACAGAACCAATACATAGCCACTACACACCAAGTTATACAACAGAACCAATACATAACGACTACTCACCAAGTTCTACAACAGAATCAATACATAACGACTACTCACCAAGTTCTACAACAGAACCAATACATAACGACTACTCACCAAGTTCTACAACAGAACCAATACATAACGACTACTCACCAAGTTCTACAACAGAATCAATACATAACGACTACTCACCAAGTTCTACAACAGAACCAATACATAACGACTACTCATCAAGTTATACAACAGAACCAATACATAACTACTACTCACCAAGTTCTACAACAGAACCAATACATAACGACTACTCACCAAGTTCTACAACAGAACCAATACATAACTACTACTCACCAAGTTCTACAACAGAACCAATACATAAGGACTACTCACCAAGTCATACAACAGAACCAATACAAAATGACTACTCACCAAGTTCTACAACAGAACCAATACATTACGACTACTCATCAAGTTCTACAACAGAACCAATACATAACGACTACTCACCAAGTTCTACAACAGAACCAATACATAACGACTACTCACCAAGTTCTACAACAGAACCAATACATAACGACTACTCACCAAGTTCTACAACAGAACCAATACATTACGACTACTCATCAAGTTCTACAACAGAACCAATACATAACGACTACTCACCAAGTTCTACAACAGAACCAATACATAACGACTACTCACCAAGTTCTACAACAGAACCAATACATAACGACTACTCACCAAGTTCTACAACAGAACCAATACATAACGACTACTCACCAAGCTATACAACAGAACTAATACATAGCGACTACTCACCAAGTTCTACAACAGAACCAATACATAACAACTACTCACCAAGTTCTACAACAGATCCAATACATAACGACTACTCACCAAGTTCTACAACAGAACCAATACATAACAACTACTCACCAAGTTCTACAACAGAACCAATACATAACGACTACTCACCAAGTTCTACAACAGAACCAATACATAACAACTACTCACCAGGTTATACAACAGAACCAATACATAACGACTACTCATCAAGTTCTACAACAGAACCAATACATAACGACTACTCACCAAGTTCTACAACAGAACCAATACATAACGACTACTCACCAAGTTCTACAATAGAACCAATACATAACGACTACTCATCAAGTTCTACAACAGAACCAATACATAACGACTACTCACCAAGTTCTACAACAGAATCAATACATAACGACTACTCACCAAGTTCTACAACAGAACCAATACATAACGACTACTCATCAAGTTATACAACAGAACCAATACATAACTACTACTCACCAAGTTCTACAACAGAACCAATACATAACGACTACTCACCAAGTTCTACAACAGAACCAATACATAACTACTACTCACCAAGTTCTACAACAGAACCAATACATAAGGACTACTCACCAAGTCATACAACAGAACCAATACAAAATGACTACTCACCAAGTTCTACAACAGAACCAATACATTACGACTACTCATCAAGTTCTACAACAGAACCAATACATAACGACTACTCACCAAGTTCTACAACAGAACCAATACATAACGACTACTCACCAAGTTCTACAACAGAACCAATACATAACGACTACTCACCAAGTTCTACAACAGAACCAATACATTACGACTACTCATCAAGTTCTACAACAGAACCAATACATAACGACTACTCACCAAGTTCTACAACAGAACCAATACATAACGACTACTCACCAAGTTCTACAACAGAACCAATACATAACGACTACTCACCAAGTTCTACAACAGAACCAATACATAACGACTACTCACCAAGCTATACAACAGAACTAATACATAGCGACTACTCACCAAGTTCTACAACAGAACCAATACATAACAACTACTCACCAAGTTCTACAACAGATCCAATACATAACGACTACTCACCAAGTTCTACAACAGAACCAATACATAACAACTACTCACCAAGTTCTACAACAGAACCAATACATAACGACTACTCACCAAGTTCTACAACAGAACCAATACATAACAACTACTCACCAGGTTATACAACAGAACCAATACATAACGACTACTCATCAAGTTCTACAACAGAACCAATACATAACGACTACTCACCAAGTTCTACAACAGAACCAATACATAACGACTACTCACCAAGTTCTACAATAGAACCAATACATTACGACTGCTCATCAAGTTCTACAACAGAACCAATACATAGCGACTACTCACCAGGTTATACAACAGAACCAATACATAACGACTACTCACCAAGTTCTACAACAGAACCAATACATAACGACTACTCACCAAGTTCTACAACAGAACCAATACATAACGACTACTCACCAAGTTCTACAACAGAACCAATACATAACTACTACTCATTAAGTTCTACAACAGAACCAATACATAACGACTACTCACCAAGTTCTACAACAGAACCAATACATAACGACTACTCACCAAGTTCTACAACAGAACCAATACATAACGACTACTCACCAAGTTCGACAACAGAACCAATACATAACGACTACTCACCAAGTTCTACAACAGAACCAATACATAACGACTACTCACCAGGTTATACAACAGAACCAATACATAACGACTACTCATCAAGTTCTACAACAAAACCAATACATAACGACTACTCACCAGGTTATACAACAGAACCAATACATAACGACTACTCACCAGGTTATACAACAGAACCAATACATAACGACTACTCATCAAGTTCTACAACAGAACCAATACATAGCCACTACACACCAAGTTATACAACAGAACCAATACATAACGACTACTCACCAAGTTCTACAACAGAATCAATACATAACGACTACTCATCAAGTTATACAACAGAACCAATACATAACTACTACTCACCAAGTTCTACAACAGAACCAATACATAACGACTACTCACCAAGTTCTACAACAGAACCAATACATAACTACTACTCACCAAGTTCTACAACAGAACCAATACATAAGGACTACTCACCAAGTCATACAACAGAACCAATACAAAATGACTACTCACCAAGTTCTACAACAGAACCAATACATTACGACTACTCATCAAGTTCTACAACAGAACCAATACATAACGACTACTCACCAAGTTCTACAACAGAACCAATACATAACGACTACTCACCAAGTCATGCAACAGAACCAATACATAACGACTACTCACCAAGTTCTACAACAGAACCAATACATAGCGACTACTCACCAAGTCATACAACAGAACCAATACATAATGACTACTCATCAAGTTCTACAACAGAACCAATACATAGCTACTACTCACCAAGTTCTACAACAGAACCAATACATAACGACTACTCACCAAGTTCTACAACAGAACCAATACATAACTACTACTCACCAAGTTCTACAACAGAACCAATACATAACGACTACTCACCAAGTTATACAACAGAACTAATGCATAACGACTACTCACCAAGTTCTACAACAGAACCAATACATAACGACTACTCACCAGGTTATACAACAGAACCAATACATAACGACTACTCATCAAGTTCTACAACAAAACCAATACATAACCACTACTCACCAGGTTATACAACAGAACCAATACATAACGACTACTCACCAGGTTATACAACAGAACCAATACATAACGACTACTCATCAAGTTCTACAACAGAACCAATACATAGCCACTACACACCAAGTTATACAACAGAACCAATACATAACGACTACTCACCAAGTTCTACAACAGAATCAATACATAACGACTACTCACCAAGTTCTACAACAGAACCAATACATAGCGACTACTCACCAAGTTCTACAACAGAACCAATACATAACGACTTCTCACCAAGTTCTACAACAGAATCAATACATAACGACTACTCACCAAGTTCTACAACAGAACCAATACATAACGACTACTCATCAAGTTATACAACAGAACCAATACATAACTACTACTCACCAAGTTCTACAACAGAACCAATACATAACGACTACTCACCAAGTTCTACAACAGAACCAATACATAACTACTACTCACCAAGTTCTACAATAGAACCAATACATAAGGACTACTCACCAAGTCATACAACAGAACCAATACAAAATGACTACTCACCAAGTTCTACAACAGAACCAATACATTACGACTACTCATCAAGTTCTACAACAAAACCAATACATAGCGACTACTCACCAAGTTCTACAACAGAACCAATACATAACGACTACTCACCAAGTCATGCAACAGAACCAATACATAACGACTACTCACCAAGTTCTACAACAGAACCAATACATAGCGACAACTCACCAAGTCATACAACAGAACCAATACATAATGACTACTCATCAAGTTCTACAACAGAACCAATACATAGCTACTACTCACCAAGTTCTACAACAGAACCAATACATAACGACTACTCACCAAGTTCTACAACAGAACCAATACATAACTACTACTCACCAAGTTCTACAACAGAACCAATACATAACGACTACTCAACAAGTTATACAACAGAACTAATGCATAACGACTACTCACCAAGTTCTACAACAGAACCAATACATAACGACTACTCACCAAGTTCTACAATAGAACCAATACATAACGACTACTCACCAAGTTCTACAACAGAATCAATACATAACAACTACTCACCAAGTTCTACAGCAGAAACAATACATAACGACTACTCACCAAGTTCTACAACACAACCAATACATAATGACTACTCACCAAGTTATACAACAGAACCAATACATAGCGACTACTCACCAAGTTCTACAACAGAATCAATACATAACGATTACTCACCAAGTTCTACAACAGAATCAATACATAGCGACTACTCACCAGGTTATACAACAGAACCAATACATATCGACTACTCATCAAGTTCTACAACAGAACCAATACATAACGACTACTCACCAGGTTATACAACAGAACCAATACATAGCGACTACTCACCAAGTTCTACAACAGAACCAATACAAAGCGACTACTCATCAAGTTCTACAACAGAACCAATACATAGCGAATACTCACCAAGTTCTACAACAGAACCAATACATAGCGACTACTCATCAAGTTCTACAACAGAACCAATACATAGCGACTACTCATCAAGTTCTACAACAGAACCAATACATAGCCACTACTCACCAAGTTATACAACAGAATCAATACATAACGACTACTCACCAAGTTCTACAACAGAATCAATACATAACGACTACTCACCAAGTTCTACAACAGAATCAATACATAGCGACTACTCACCAAGTTCTAAAACAGAATCAATGCATAACGAATATTCACCAAGTTCTACAACAGAACCAATACATAACAACTACTCACCAAGTTCTACAACAGAATCAATGCATAAAGACTACTCACCAAGTTCTACAACAGAACCAATACATAACGACTACTCACCAAGTCATACAACAGAACCAATACATAACGACTACTCACCAAGTTCTACAACAGAACCAATACATAACGACTACTCACCAAGTCATATAACAGAACCAATACATAACGACTACTCACCAAGTTCTACAACAGAACCAATACATAAGGACTACTCATCAAGTTATACAACAGAACCAATACATAACAACTACTCACCAAGTTCTACAACAGAACCAATACATAACGACTACTCATCAAGTTCTACAACAGAACCAATACATAACGACTACTCACCAAGTTATACAACAGAACTAATACATAACGACTACTCACCAAGTTCTACAACAGAACCAATACATAACAACTACTCACCAAGTTCTACAGCAGAATCAATGCATAACGACTACTCACCAAGTTCTACAACAGAACCAATACATAACGACTACTCACCAAGTTCTACAACAGAACCAATACATAACAACTACTCACCAAGTTCTACACCAGAACCAATACATAACAACTACTCACCAGGTTATACAACAGAATCAATACATAACGACTACTCACCAAGTTCTACAACAGAACCAATACATAACGACTACTCATCAAGTTATACAACAGAACCAATACATAACTACTACTCACCAAGTTCTACAACAGAACCAATACATAACGACTACTCACCAAGTTCTACAACAGAACCAATACATAACTACTACTCACCAAGTTCTACAACAGAACCAATACATAAGGACTACTCACCAAGTCATACAACTGAACCAATACAAAATGACTACTCACCAAGTTCTACAACAGAACCAATACATTACGACTACTCATCAAGTTCTACAACAGAACCAATACATAACGACTACTCACCAAGTTCTACAACAGAACCAATACATAACGACTACTCACCAAGTCATGCAACAGAACCAATACATAACGACTACTCACCAAGTTCTACAACAGAACCAATACATAGCGACTACTCACCAAGTCATACAACAGAACCAATACATAATGACTACTCATCAAGTTCTACAACAGAACCAATACATAGCTACTACTCACCAAGTTCTACAACAGAACCAATACATAACGACTACTCACCAAGTTCTACAACAGAACCAATACATAACTACTACTCATCAAGTTCTACAACAGAACCAATACATAACGACTACTCACCAAGTTATACAACAGAACTAATGCATAACGACTACTCACCAAGTTCTACAACAGAACCAATACATAACGACTACTCACCAAGTTCTACAACAGAACCAATACATAACGACTACTCACCAGGTTATACAACAGAACCAATACATAACGACTACTCATCAAGTTCTACAACAAAACCAATACATAACGACTACTCACCAGGTTATACAACAGAACCAATACATAACGACTACTCACCAGGTTATACAACAGAACCAATACATAACGACTACTCATCAAGTTCTACAACAGAACCAATACATAGCCACTACACACCAAGTTATACAACAGAACCAATACATAACGACTACTCACCAAGTTCTACAACAGAATCAATACATAACGACTACTCACCAAGTTCTACAACAGAACCAATACATAACGACTACTCACCAAGTTCTACAACAGAACCAATACATAACGACTTCTCACCAAGTTCTACAACAGAATCAATACATAACGACTACTCACCAAGTTCTACAACAGAACCAATACATAACGACTACTCATCAAGTTATACAACAGAACCAATACATAACTACTACTCACCAAGTTCTACAACAGAACCAATACATAACGACTACTCACCAAGTTCTACAACAGAACCAATACATAACTACTACTCACCAAGTTCTACAACAGAACCAATACATAAGGACTACTCACCAAGTCATACAACAGAACCAATACAAAATGACTACTCACCAAGTTCTACAACAGAACCAATACATTACGACTACTCATCAAGTTCTACAACAGAACCAATACATAACGACTACTCACCAAGTTCTACAACAGAACCAATACATAACGACTACTCACCAAGTCATGCAACAAAACCAATACATAACGACTACTCACCAAGTTCTACAACAGAACCAATACATAGCGACTACTCACCAAGTCATACAACAGAACCAATACATAATGACTACTCATCAAGTTCTACAACAGAACCAATACATAGCTACTACTCACCAAGTTCTACAACAGAACCAATACATAACGACTACTCACCAAGTTCTACAACAGAACCAATACATAACTACTACTCACCAAGTTCTACAACAGAACCAATACATAACGACTACTCACCAAGTTATACAACAGAACTAATGCATAACGACTACTCACCAAGTTCTACAACAGAACCAATACATAACGACTACTCACCAAGTTCTACAATAGAACCAATACATAACGACTACTCACCAAGTTCTACAACAGAATCAATACATAACAACTACTCACCAAGTTCTACAACAGAAACAATACATAACGACTACTCACCAAGTTCTACAACACAACCAATACATAATGACTACTCACCAAGTTATACAACAGAACCAATACATAGCGACTACTCACCAAGTTCTACAACAGAACCAATACATAACGATTACTCACCAAGTTCTACAACAGAATCAATACATAGCGACTACTCACCAGGTTATACAACAGAACCAATACATAACGACTACTCATCAAGTTCTACAACAGAACCAATACATAACGACTACTCACCAGGTTATACAACAGAACCAATACATAGCGACTACTCACCAAGTTCTACAACAGAACCAATACAAAGCGACTACTCATCAAGTTCTACAACAGAACCAATACATAGCGAATACTCACCAAGTTCTACAACAGAACCAATACATAGCGACTACTCATCAAGTTCTACAACAGAACCAATACATAGCGATTACTCATCAAGTTCTACAACAGAACCAATACATAGCCACTACTCACCAAGTTATACAACAGAATCAATACATAACGACTACTCACCAAGTTCTACAACAGAATCAATACATAACGACTACTCACCAAGTTCTACAACAGAACCAATACATAACGACTACTCATCAAGTTATACAACAGAACCAATACATAACTACTACTCACCAAGTTCTACAACAGAACCAATACATAACGACTACTCACCAAGTTCTACAACAGAACCAATACATAACTACTACTCACCAAGTTCTACAACAGAACCAATACATAAGGACTACTCACCAAGTCATACAACAGAACCAATACAAAATGACTACTCACCAAGTTCTACAACAGAACCAATACATTACGACTACTCATCAAGTTCTACAACAGAACCAATACATAACGACTACTCACCAAGTTCTACAACAGAACCAATACATAACGACTACTCACCAAGTCATGCAACAGAACCAATACATAACGACTACTCACCAAGTTCTACAACAGAACCAATACATAGCGACTACTCACCAAGTTCTACAACAGAACCAATACATAACGACTACTCACCAAGTTCTACAACAGAACCAATACATAACTACTACTCACCAAGTTCTACAACAGAACCAATACATAAGGACTACTCACCAAGTCATACAACAGAACCAATACAAAATGACTACTCACCAAGTTCTACAACAGAACCAATACATTACGACTACTCATCAAGTTCTACAACAGAACCAATACATAACGACTACTCACCAAGTTCTACAACAGAACCAATACATAACGACTACTCACCAAGTCATGCAACAGAACCAATACATAACGACTACTCACCAAGTTCTACAACAGAACCAATACATAGCGACTACTCACCAAGTCATACAACAGAACCAATACATAATGACTACTCATCAAGTTCTACAACAGAACCAATACATAGCTACTACTCACCAAGTTCTACAACAGAACCAATACATAACGACTACTCACCAAGTTCTACAACAGAACCAATACATAACTACTACTCACCAAGTTCTACAACAGAACCAATACATAACGACTACTCACCAAGTTATACAACAGAACTAATGCATAACGACTACTCACCAAGTTCTACAACAGAACCAATACATAACGACTACTCACCAGGTTATACAACAGAACCAATACATAACGACTACTCATCAAGTTCTACAACAAAACCAATACATAACCACTACTCACCAGGTTATACAACAGAACCAATACATAACGACTACTCACCAGGTTATACAACAGAACCAATACATAACGACTACTCATCAAGTTCTACAACAGAACCAATACATAGCCACTACACACCAAGTTATACAACAGAACCAATACATAACGACTACTCACCAAGTTCTACAACAGAATCAATACATAACGACTACTCACCAAGTTCTACAACAGAACCAATACATAGCGACTACTCACCAAGTTCTACAACAGAACCAATACATAACGACTTCTCACCAAGTTCTACAACAGAATCAATACATAACGACTACTCACCAAGTTCTACAACAGAACCAATACATAACGACTACTCATCAAGTTATACAACAGAACCAATACATAACTACTACTCACCAAGTTCTACAACAGAACCAATACATAACGACTACTCACCAAGTTCTACAACAGAACCAATACATAACTACTACTCACCAAGTTCTACAATAGAACCAATACATAAGGACTACTCACCAAGTCATACAACAGAACCAATACAAAATGACTACTCACCAAGTTCTACAACAGAACCAATACATTACGACTACTCATCAAGTTCTACAACAAAACCAATACATAGCGACTACTCACCAAGTTCTACAACAGAACCAATACATAACGACTACTCACCAAGTCATGCAACAGAACCAATACATAACGACTACTCACCAAGTTCTACAACAGAACCAATACATAGCGACAACTCACCAAGTCATACAACAGAACCAATACATAATGACTACTCATCAAGTTCTACAACAGAACCAATACATAGCTACTACTCACCAAGTTCTACAACAGAACCAATACATAACGACTACTCACCAAGTTCTACAACAGAACCAATACATAACTACTACTCACCAAGTTCTACAACAGAACCAATACATAACGACTACTCACCAAGTTATACAACAGAACTAATGCATAACGACTACTCACCAAGTTCTACAACAGAACCAATACATAACGACTACTCACCAAGTTCTACAATAGAACCAATACATAACGACTACTCACCAAGTTCTACAACAGAATCAATACATAACAACTACTCACCAAGTTCTACAGCAGAAACAATACATAACGACTACTCACCAAGTTCTACAACACAACCAATACATAATGACTACTCACCAAGTTATACAACAGAACCAATACATAGCGACTACTCACCAAGTTCTACAACAGAACCAATACATAACGATTACTCACCAAGTTCTACAACAGAATCAATACATAGCGACTACTCACCAGGTTATACAACAGAACCAATACATATCGACTACTCATCAAGTTCTACAACAGAACCAATACATAACGACTACTCACCAGGTTATACAACAGAACCAATACATAGCGACTACTCACCAAGTTCTACAACAGAACCAATACAAAGCGACTACTCATCAAGTTCTACAACAGAACCAATACATAGCGAATACTCACCAAGTTCTACAACAGAACCAATACATAGCGACTACTCATCAAGTTCTACAACAGAACCAATACATAGCGACTACTCATCAAGTTCTACAACAGAACCAATACATAGCCACTACTCACCAAGTTATACAACAGAATCAATACATAACGACTACTCACCAAGTTCTACAACAGAATCAATACATAACGACTACTCACCAAGTTCTACAACAGAACCAATACATAGCGACTACTCACCAAGTTCTAAAACAGAATCAATGCATAACGAATATTCACCAAGTTCTACAACAGAACCAATACATAACAACTACTCACCAAGTTCTACAACAGAATCAATGCATAAAGACTACTCACCAAGTTCTACAACAGAACCAATACATAACGACTACTCACCAAGTCATACAACAGAACCAATACATAACGACTACTCACCAAGTTCTACAACAGAACCAATACATAACGACTACTCACCAAGTCATATAACAGAACCAATACATAACGACTACTCACCAAGTTCTACAACAGAACCAATACATAAGGACTACTCATCAAGTTATACAACAGAACCAATACATAACAACTACTCACCAAGTTCTACAGCAGAATCAATGCATAACGACTACTCACCAAGTTCTACAACAGAACCAATACATAACGACTACTCACCAAGTTCTACAACAGAACCAATACATAACAACTACTCACCAAGTTCTACACCAGAACCAATACATAACAACTACTCACCAGGTTATACAACAGAATCAATACATAACGACTACTCATCAAGTTCTACAACAGAATCAATACATAACGACTACTCACCAAGTTCTACAACAGAACCAATACATAACGACTACTCATCAAGTTATACAACAGAACCAATACATAACTACTACTCACCAAGTTCTACAACAGAACCAATACATAACGACTACTCACCAAGTTCTACAACAGAACCAATACATAACTACTACTCACCAAGTTCTACAACAGAACCAATACATAAGGACTACTCACCAAGTCATACAACTGAACCAATACAAAATGACTACTCACCAAGTTCTACAACAGAACCAATACATTACGACTACTCATCAAGTTCTACAACAGAACCAATACATAACGACTACTCACCAAGTTCTACAACAGAACCAATACATAACGACTACTCACCAAGTCATGCAACAGAACCAATACATAACGACTACTCACCAAGTTCTACAACAGAACCAATACATAGCGACTACTCACCAAGTCATACAACAGAACCAATACATAATGACTACTCATCAAGTTCTACAACAGAACCAATACATAGCTACTACTCACCAAGTTCTACAACAGAACCAATACATAACGACTACTCACCAAGTTCTACAACAGAACCAATACATAACTACTACTCATCAAGTTCTACAACAGAACCAATACATAACGACTACTCACCAAGTTATACAACAGAACTAATGCATAACGACTACTCACCAAGTTCTACAACAGAACCAATACATAACGACTACTCACCAAGTTCTACAACAGAACCAATACATAACGACTACTCACCAGGTTATACAACAGAACCAATACATAACGACTACTCATCAAGTTCTACAACAAAACCAATACATAACGACTACTCACCAGGTTATACAACAGAACCAATACATAACGACTACTCACCAGGTTATACAACAGAACCAATACATAACGACTACTCATCAAGTTCTACAACAGAACCAATACATAGCCACTACACACCAAGTTATACAACAGAACCAATACATAACGACTACTCACCAAGTTCTACAACAGAATCAATACATAACGACTACTCACCAAGTTCTACAACAGAACCAATACATAACGACTACTCACCAAGTTCTACAACAGAACCAATACATAACGACTACTCACCAAGTTCTACAACAGAATCAATACATAACGACTACTCACCAAGTTCTACAACAGAACCAATACATAACGACTACTCATCAAGTTATACAACAGAACCAATACATAACTACTACTCACCAAGTTCTACAACAGAACCAATACATAACGACTACTCACCAAGTTCTACAACAGAACCAATACATAACTACTACTCACCAAGTTCTACAACAGAACCAATACATAAGGACTACTCACCAAGTCATACAACAGAACCAATACAAAATGACTACTCACCAAGTTCTACAACAGAACCAATACATTACGACTACTCATCAAGTTCTACAACAGAACCAATACATAACGACTACTCACCAAGTTCTACAACAGAACCAATACATAACGACTACTCACCAAGTCATGCAACAAAACCAATACATAACGACTACTCACCAAGTTCTACAACAGAACCAATACATAGCGACTACTCACCAAGTCATACAACAGAACCAATACATAATGACTACTCATCAAGTTCTACAACAGAACCAATACATAGCTACTACTCACCAAGTTCTACAACAGAACCAATACATAACGACTACTCACCAAGTTCTACAACAGAACCAATACATAACTACTACTCACCAAGTTCTACAACAGAACCAATACATAACGACTACTCACCAAGTTATACAACAGAACTAATGCATAACGACTACTCACCAAGTTCTACAACAGAACCAATACATAACGACTACTCACCAAGTTCTACAATAGAACCAATACATAACGACTACTCACCAAGTTCTACAACAGAATCAATACATAACAACTACTCACCAAGTTCTACAACAGAAACAATACATAACGACTACTCACCAAGTTCTACAACACAACCAATACATAATGACTACTCACCAAGTTATACAACAGAACCAATACATAGCGACTACTCACCAAGTTCTACAACAGAACCAATACATAACGATTACTCACCAAGTTCTACAACAGAATCAATACATAGCGACTACTCACCAGGTTATACAACAGAACCAATACATAACGACTACTCATCAAGTTCTACAACAGAACCAATACATAACGACTACTCACCAGGTTATACAACAGAACCAATACATAGCGACTACTCACCAAGTTCTACAACAGAACCAATACAAAGCGACTACTCATCAAGTTCTACAACAGAACCAATACATAGCGAATACTCACCAAGTTCTACAACAGAACCAATACATAGCGACTACTCATCAAGTTCTACAACAGAACCAATACATAGCGATTACTCATCAAGTTCTACAACAGAACCAATACATAGCCACTACTCACCAAGTTATACAACAGAATCAATACATAACGACTACTCACCAAGTTCTACAACAGAATCAATACATAACGACTACTCACCAAGTTCTACAACAGAACCAATACATAACGACTACTCATCAAGTTATACAACAGAACCAATACATAACTACTACTCACCAAGTTCTACAACAGAACCAATACATAACGACTACTCACCAAGTTCTACAACAGAACCAATACATAACTACTACTCACCAAGTTCTACAACAGAACCAATACATAAGGACTACTCACCAAGTCATACAACAGAACCAATACAAAATGACTACTCACCAAGTTCTACAACAGAACCAATACATTACGACTACTCATCAAGTTCTACAACAGAACCAATACATAACGACTACTCACCAAGTTCTACAACAGAACCAATACATAACGACTACTCACCAAGTCATGCAACAGAACCAATACATAACGACTACTCACCAAGTTCTACAACAGAACCAATACATAGCGACTACTCACCAAGTCATACAACAGAACCAATACATAATGACTACTCATCAAGTTCTACAACAGAACCAATACATAGCTACTACTCACCAAGTTCTACAACAGAACCAATACATAACGACTACTCACCAAGTTCTACAACAGAACCAATACATAACTACTACTCACCAAGTTCTACAACAGAACCAATACATAACGACTACTCACCAAGTTATACAACAGAACTAATGCATAACGACTACTCACCAAGTTCTACAACAGAACCAATACATAACGACTACTCACCAAGTTCTACAACAGAACCAATACATAACGACTACTCACCAGGTTATACAACAGAACCAATACATAACGACTACTCATCAAGTTCTACAACAAAACCAATACATAACGACTACTCACCAGGTTATACAACAGAACCAATACATAACGACTACTCACCAGGTTATACAACAGAACCAATACATAACGACTACTCATCAAGTTCTACAACAGAACCAATACATAGCCACTACACACCAAGTTATACAACAGAACCAATACATAACGACTACTCACCAAGTTCTACAACAGAATCAATACATAACGACTACTCACCAAGTTCTACAACAGAACCAATACATAACGACTACTCACCAAGTTCTACAACAGAACCAATACATAACGACTACTCACCAAGTTCTACAACAGAATCAATACATAACGACTACTCACCAAGTTCTACAACAGAACCAATACATAACGACTACTCATCAAGTTATACAACAGAACCAATACATAACTACTACTCACCAAGTTCTACAACAGAACCAATACATAACGACTACTCACCAAGTTCTACAACAGAACCAATACATAACTACTACTCACCAAGTTCTACAACAGAACCAATACATAACGACTACTCACCAAGTCATGCAACAGAACCAATACATAACGACTACTCACCAAGTTCTACAACAGAACCAATACATAGCGACTACTCACCAAGTCATACAACAGAACCAATACATAATGACTACTCATCAAGTTCTACAACAGAACCAATACATAGCTACTACTCACCAAGTTCTACAACAGAACCAATACATAACGACTACTCACCAAGTTCTACAACAGAACCAATACATAACTACTACTCACCAAGTTCTACAACAGAACCAATACATAACGACTACTCACCAAGTTATACAACAGAACTAATGCATAACGACTACTCACCAAGTTCTACAACAGAACCAATACATAACGACTACTCACCAGGTTATACAACAGAACCAATACATAACGACTACTCATCAAGTTCTACAACAAAACCAATACATAACCACTACTCACCAGGTTATACAACAGAACCAATACATAACGACTACTCACCAGGTTATACAACAGAACCAATACATAACGACTACTCATCAAGTTCTACAACAGAACCAATACATAGCCACTACACACCAAGTTATACAACAGAACCAATACATAACGACTACTCACCAAGTTCTACAACAGAATCAATACATAACGACTACTCACCAAGTTCTACAACAGAACCAATACATAGCGACTACTCACCAAGTTCTACAACAGAACCAATACATAACGACTTCTCACCAAGTTCTACAACAGAATCAATACATAACGACTACTCACCAAGTTCTACAACAGAACCAATACATAACGACTACTCATCAAGTTATACAACAGAACCAATACATAACTACTACTCACCAAGTTCTACAACAGAACCAATACATAACGACTACTCACCAAGTTCTACAACAGAACCAATACATAACTACTACTCACCAAGTTCTACAATAGAACCAATACATAAGGACTACTCACCAAGTCATACAACAGAACCAATACAAAATGACTACTCACCAAGTTCTACAACAGAACCAATACATTACGACTACTCATCAAGTTCTACAACAAAACCAATACATAGCGACTACTCACCAAGTTCTACAACAGAACCAATACATAACGACTACTCACCAAGTCATGCAACAGAACCAATACATAACGACTACTCACCAAGTTCTACAACAGAACCAATACATAGCGACAACTCACCAAGTCATACAACAGAACCAATACATAATGACTACTCATCAAGTTCTACAACAGAACCAATACATAGCTACTACTCACCAAGTTCTACAACAGAACCAATACATAACGACTACTCACCAAGTTCTACAACAGAACCAATACATAACTACTACTCACCAAGTTCTACAACAGAACCAATACATAACGACTACTCACCAAGTTATACAACAGAACTAATGCATAACGACTACTCACCAAGTTCTACAACAGAACCAATACATAACGACTACTCACCAAGTTCTACAATAGAACCAATACATAACGACTACTCAACAAGTTCTACAACAGAATCAATACATAACAACTACTCACCAAGTTCTACAACAGAAACAATACATAACGACTACTCACCAAGTTCTACAACACAACCAATACATAATGACTACTCACCAAGTTATACAACAGAACCAATACATAGCGACTACTCACCAAGTTCTACAACAGAACCAATACATAACGATTACTCACCAAGTTCTACAACAGAATCAATACATAGCGACTACTCACCAGGTTATACAACAGAACCAATACATATCGACTACTCATCAAGTTCTACAACAGAACCAATACATAACGACTACTCACCAGGTTATACAACAGAACCAATACATAGCGACTACTCACCAAGTTCTACAACAGAACCAATACAAAGCGACTACTCATCAAGTTCTACAACAGAACCAATACATAGCGAATACTCACCAAGTTCTACAACAGAACCAATACATAGCGACTACTCATCAAGTTCTACAACAGAACCAATACATAGCGACTACTCATCAAGTTCTACAACAGAACCAATACATAGCCACTACTCACCAAGTTATACAACAGAATCAATACATAACGACTACTCACCAAGTTCTACAACAGAATCAATACATAACGACTACTCACCAAGTTCTACAACAGAACCAATACATAGCGACTACTCACCAAGTTCTAAAACAGAATCAATGCATAACGACTATTCACCAAGTTCTACAACAGAACCAATACATAACAACTACTCACCAAGTTCTACAACAGAATCAATGCATAAAGACTACTCACCAAGTTCTACAACAGAACCAATACATAACGACTACTCACCAAGTCATACAACAGAACCAATACATAACGACTACTCACCAAGTTCTACAACAGAACCAATACATAACGACTACTCACCAAGTCATATAACAGAACCAATACATAACGACTACTCACCAAGTTCTACAACAGAACCAATACATAAGGACTACTCATCAAGTTATACAACAGAACCAATACATAACAACTACTCACCAAGTTCTACAACAGAACCAATACATAACGACTACTCATCAAGTTCTACAACAGAACCAATACATAACGACTACTCACCAAGTTATACAACAGAACTAATACATAACGACTACTCACCAAGTTCTACAACAGAACCAATACATAACAACTACTCACCAAGTTCTACAGCAGAATCAATGCATAACGACTACTCACCAAGTTCTACAACAGAACCAATACATAACGACTACTCACCAAGTTCTACAACAGAACCAATACATAACAACTACTCACCAAGTTCTACACCAGAACCAATACATAACAACTACTCACCAGGTTATACAACAGAATCAATACATAACGACTACTCATCAAGTTCTACAACAGAATCAATACATAACGACTACTCACCAAGTTCTACAACAGAACCAATACATAACGACTACTCATCAAGTTATACAACAGAACCAATACATAACTACTACTCACCAAGTTCTACAACAGAACCAATACATAACGACTACTCACCAAGTTCTACAACAGAACCAATACATAACTACTACTCACCAAGTTCTACAACAGTACCAATACATAAGGACTACTCACCAAGTCATACAACTGAACCAATACAAAATGACTACTCACCAAGTTCTACAACAGAACCAATACATTACGACTACTCATCAAGTTCTACAACAGAACCAATACATAACGACTACTCACCAAGTTCTACAACAGAACCAATACATAACGACTACTCACCAAGTCATGCAACAGAACCAATACATAACGACTACTCACCAAGTTCTACAACAGAACCAATACATAGCGACTACTCACCAAGTCATACAACAGAACCAATACATAATGACTACTCATCAAGTTCTACAACAGAACCAATACATAGCTACTACTCACCAAGTTCTACAACAGAACCAATACATAACGACTACTCACCAAGTTCTACAACAGAACCAATACATAACTACTACTCATCAAGTTCTACAACAGAACCAATACATAACGACTACTCACCAAGTTATACAACAGAACTAATGCATAACGACTACTCACCAAGTTCTACAACAGAACCAATACATAACGACTACTCACCAAGTTCTACAACAGAACCAATACATAACGACTACTCACCAGGTTATACAACAGAACCAATACATAACGACTACTCATCAAGTTCTACAACAAAACCAATACATAACGACTACTCACCAGGTTATACAACAGAACCAATACATAACGACTACTCACCAGGTTATACAACAGAACCAATACATAACGACTACTCATCAAGTTCTACAACAGAACCAATACATAGCCACTACACACCAAGTTATACAACAGAACCAATACATAACGACTACTCACCAAGTTCTACAACAGAATCAATACATAACGACTACTCACCAAGTTCTACAACAGAACCAATACATAACGACTACTCACCAAGTTCTACAACAGAACCAATACATAACGACTACTCACCAAGTTCTACAACAGAATCAATACATAACGACTACTCACCAAGTTCTACAACAGAACCAATACATAACGACTACTCATCAAGTTATACAACAGAACCAATACATAACTACTACTCACCAAGTTCTACAACAGAACCAATACATAACGACTACTCACCAAGTTCTACAACAGAACCAATACATAACTACTACTCACCAAGTTCTACAACAGAACCAATACATAAGGACTACTCACCAAGTCATACAACAGAACCAATACAAAATGACTACTCACCAAGTTCTACAACAGAACCAATACATTACGACTACTCATCAAGTTCTACAACAGAACCAATACATAACGACTACTCACCAAGTTCTACAACAGAACCAATACATAACGACTACTCACCAAGTCATGCAAC
The DNA here is from genome assembly GCA_963680875.1 of Bathymodiolus brooksi. Classification (NCBI taxonomy): domain Eukaryota; kingdom Metazoa; phylum Mollusca; class Bivalvia; order Mytilida; family Modiolidae; genus Bathymodiolus; species Bathymodiolus brooksi. The sequence continues at coordinate 94,512,021 of OY804583.1, read as the reverse complement.
AAAACCAATACATAACGACTACTCACCAAGTTCTACAACAGAACCAATACATAGCGACTACTCACCAAGTCATACAACAGAACCAATACATAATGACTACTCATCAAGTTCTACAACAGAACCAATACATAGCTACTACTCACCAAGTTCTACAACAGAACCAATACATAACGACTACTCACCAAGTTCTACAACAGAACCAATACATAACTACTACTCACCAAGTTCTACAACAGAACCAATACATAACGACTACTCACCAAGTTATACAACAGAACTAATGCATAACGACTACTCACCAAGTTCTACAACAGAACCAATACATAACGACTACTCACCAAGTTCTACAATAGAACCAATACATAACGACTACTCACCAAGTTCTACAACAGAATCAATACATAACAACTACTCACCAAGTTCTACAACAGAAACAATACATAACGACTACTCACCAAGTTCTACAACACAACCAATACATAATGACTACTCACCAAGTTATACAACAGAACCAATACATAGCGACTACTCACCAAGTTCTACAACAGAACCAATACATAACGATTACTCACCAAGTTCTACAACAGAATCAATACATAGTGACTACTCACCAGGTTATACAACAGAACCAATACATAACGACTACTCATCAAGTTCTACAACAGAACCAATACATAACGACTACTCACCAGGTTATACAACAGAACCAATACATAGCGACTACTCACCAAGTTCTACAACAGAACCAATACAAAGCGACTACTCATCAAGTTCTACAACAGAACCAATACATAGCGAATACTCACCAAGTTCTACAACAGAACCAATACATAGCGACTACTCATCAAGTTCTACAACAGAACCAATACATAGCGATTACTCATCAAGTTCTACAACAGAACCAATACATAGCCACTACTCACCAAGTTATACAACAGAATCAATACATAACGACTACTCACCAAGTTCTACAACAGAATCAATACATAACGACTACTCACCAAGTTCTACAACAGAACCAATACATAACGACTACTCATCAAGTTATACAACAGAACCAATACATAACTACTACTCACCAAGTTCTACAACAGAACCAATACATAACGACTACTCACCAAGTTCTACAACAGAACCAATACATAACTACTACTCACCAAGTTCTACAACAGAACCAATACATAAGGACTACTCACCAAGTCATACAACAGAACCAATAGAAAATGACTACTCACCAAGTTCTACAACAGAACCAATACATTACGACTACTCATCAAGTTCTACAACAGAACCAATACATAACGACTACTCACCAAGTTCTACAACAGAACCAATACATAACGACTACTCACCAAGTCATGCAACAGAACCAATACATAACGACTACTCACCAAGTTCTACAACAGAACCAATACATAGCGACTACTCACCAAGTCATACAACAGAACCAATACATAATGACTACTCATCAAGTTCTACAACAGAACCAATACATAGCTACTACTCACCAAGTTCTACAACAGAACCAATACATAACGACTACTCACCAAGTTCTACAACAGAACCAATACATAACTACTACTCACCAAGTTCTACAACAGAACCAATACATAACGACTACTCACCAAGTTATACAACAGAACTAATGCATAACGACTACTCACCAAGTTCTACAACAGAACCAATACATAACGACTACTCACCAAGTTCTACAACAGAACCAATACATAACGACTACTCACCAGGTTATACAACAGAACCAATACATAACGACTACTCATCAAGTTCTACAACAAAACCAATACATAACGACTACTCACCAGGTTATACAACAGAACCAATACATAACGACTACTCACCAGGTTATACAACAGAACCAATACATAACGACTACTCATCAAGTTCTACAACAGAACCAATACATAGCCACTACACACCAAGTTATACAACAGAACCAATACATAACGACTACTCACCAAGTTCTACAACAGAATCAATACATAACGACTACTCACCAAGTTCTACAACAGAACCAATACATAACGACTACTCACCAAGTTCTACAACAGAACCAATACATAACGACTACTCACCAAGTTCTACAACAGAATCAATACATAACGACTACTCACCAAGTTCTACAACAGAACCAATACATAACGACTACTCATCAAGTTATACAACAGAACCAATACATAACTACTACTCACCAAGTTCTACAACAGAACCAATACATAACGACTACTCACCAAGTTCTACAACAGAACCAATACATAACTACTACTCACCAAGTTCTACAACAGAACCAATACATAAGGACTACTCACCAAGTCATACAACAGAACCAATACAAAATGACTACTCACCAAGTTCTACAACAGAACCAATACATTACGACTACTCATCAAGTTCTACAACAGAACCAATACATAACGACTACTCACCAAGTTCTACAACAGAACCAATACATAACGACTACTCACCAAGTCATGCAACAGAACCAATACATAACGACTACTCACCAAGTTCTACAACAGAATCAATACATAACGACTACTCACCAAGTTCTACAACAGAGCCAATACATAACGACTACTCATCAAGTTATACAACAGAACCAATACATAACTACTACTCACCAAGTTCTACAACAGAACCAATACATAACGACTACTCACCAAGTTCTACAACAGAACCAATACATAACTACTACTCACCAAGTTCTACAACAGAACCAATACATAACGACTACTCACCAAGTTATACAACAGAACTAATGCATAACGACTACTCACCAAGTTCTACAACAGAACCAATACATAACGACTACTCACCAAGTTCTACAATAGAACCAATACATAACGACTACTCACCAAGTTCTACAACAGAATCAATACATAACAACTACTCACCAAGTTCTACAACAGAAACAATACATAACGACTACTCACCAAGTTCTACAACACAACCAATACATAATGACTACTCACCAAGTTATACAACAGAACCAATACATAGCGACTACTCACCAAGTTCTACAACAGAACCAATACATAACGATTACTCACCAAGTTCTACAACAGAATCAATACATAGCGACTACTCACCAGGTTATACAACAGAACCAATACATAACGACTACTCATCAAGTTCTACAACAGAACCAATACATAACGACTACTCACCAGGTTATACAACAGAACCAATACATAGCGACTACTCACCAAGTTCTACAACAGAACCAATACAAAGCGACTACTCATCAAGTTCTACAACAGAACCAATACATAGCGAATACTCACCAAGTTCTACAACAGAACCAATACATAGCGACTACTCATCAAGTTCTACAACAGAACCAATACATAGCGATTACTCATCAAGTTCTACAACAGAACCAATACATAGCCACTACTCACCAAGTTATACAACAGAATCAATACATAACGACTACTCACCAAGTTCTACAACAGAATCAATACATAACGACTACTCACCAAGTTCTACAACAGAACCAATACATAACGACTACTCATCAAGTTATACAACAGAACCAATACATAACTACTACTCACCAAGTTCTACAACAGAACCAATACATAACGACTACTCACCAAGTTCTACAACAGAACCAATACATAACTACTACTCACCAAGTTCTACAACAGAACCAATACATAAGGACTACTCACCAAGTCATACAACAGAACCAATACAAAATGACTACTCACCAAGTTCTACAACAGAACCAATACATTACGACTACTCATCAAGTTCTACAACAGAACCAATACATAACGACTACTCACCAAGTTCTACAACAGAACCAATACATAACGACTACTCACCAAGTCATGCAACAGAACCAATACATAACGACTACTCACCAAGTTCTACAACAGAACCAATACATAGCGACTACTCACCAAGTCATACAACAGAACCAATACATAATGACTACTCATCAAGTTCTACAACAGAACCAATACATAGCTACTACTCACCAAGTTCTACAACAGAACCAATACATAACGACTACTCACCAAGTTCTACAACAGAACCAATACATAACGACTACTCACCAAGTTCTACAACAGAACCAATACATAACGACTACTCAGCAAGTTATACAACAGAACTAATGCATAACGACTACTCACCAAGTTCTACAACAGAACCAATACATAACGACTACTCACCAAGTTCTACAACAGAACCAATACATAACGACTACTCACCAGGTTATACAACAGAACCAATACATAACGACTACTCATCAAGTTATACAACAGAACCAATACATAACTACTACTCACCAAGTTCTACAACAGAACCAATACATAACGACTACTCACCAAGTTCTACAACAGAACCAATACATAACTACTACTCACCAAGTTCTACAACAGAACCAATACATAACGACTACTCACCAAGTTATACAACAGAACTAATGCATAACGACTACTCACCAAGTTCTACAACAGAACCAATACATAACGACTACTCACCAAGTTCTACAATAGAACCAATACATAACGACTACTCACCAAGTTCTACAACAGAATCAATACATAACAACTACTCACCAAGTTCTACAACAGAAACAATACATAACGACTACTCACCAAGTTCTACAAAACAACCAATACATAATGACTACTCACCAAGTTATACAACAGAACCAATACATAGCGACTACTCACCAAGTTCTACAACAGAACCAATACATAACGATTACTCACCAAGTTCTACAACAGAATCAATACATAGCGACTACTCACCAGGTTATACAACAGAACCAATACATAACGACTACTCATCAAGTTCTACAACAGAACCAATACATAACGACTACTCACCAGGTTATACAACAGAACCAATACATAGCGACTACTCACCAAGTTCTACAACAGAACCAATACAAAGCGACTACTCATCAAGTTCTACAACAGAACCAATACATAGCGAATACTCACCAAGTTCTACAACAGAACCAATACATAGCGACTACTCATCAAGTTCTACAACAGAACCAATACATAGCGATTACTCATCAAGTTCTACAACAGAACCAATACATAGCCACTACTCACCAAGTTATACAACAGAATCAATACATAACGACTACTCACCAAGTTCTACAACAGAATCAATACATAACGACTACTCACCAAGTTCTACAACAGAACCAATACATAACGACTACTCATCAAGTTATACAACAGAACCAATAAATAACTACTACTCACCAAGTTCTACAACAGAACCAATACATAACGACTACTCACCAAGTTCTACAACAGAACCAATACATAACTACTACTCACCAAGTTCTACAACAGAACCAATACATAAGGACTACTCACCAAGTCATACAACAGAACCAATACAAAATGACTACTCACCAAGTTCTACAACAGAACCAATACATTACGACTACTCATCAAGTTCTACAACAGAACCAATACATAACGACTACTCACCAAGTTCTACAACAGAACCAATACATAACGACTACTCACCAAGTCATGCAACAGAACCAATACATAACGACTACTCACCAAGTTCTACAACAGAACCAATACATAGCGACTACTCACCAAGTCATACAACAGAACCAATACATAATGACTACTCATCAAGTTCTACAACAGAACCAATACATAGCTACTACTCACCAAGTTCTACAACAGAACCAATACATAACGACTACTCACCAAGTTCTACAACAGAACCAATACATAACGACTACTCACCAAGTTCTACAACAGAACCAATACATAACGACTACTCAGCAAGTTATACAACAGAACTAATGCATAACGACTACTCACCAAGTTCTACAACAGAACCAATACATAACGACTACTCACCAAGTTCTACAACAGAACCAATACATAACGACTACTCACCAGGTTATACAACAGAGCCAATACATAACGACTACTCATCAAGTTCTACAACAAAACCAATACATAACGACTACTCACCAGGTTATACAACAGAACCAATACATAACGACTACTCACCAGGTTATACAACAGAACCAATACATAACGACTACTCATCAAGTTCTACAACAGAACCAATACATAGCCACTACACACCAAGTTCTACAACAGAACCAATACATAACGACTACTCACCAAGTTCTACAACAGAACCAATACATAACGACTACTCACCAAGTTCTACAATAGAACCAATACATAACGACTACTCACCAAGTTCTACAACAGAATCAATACATAACAACTACTCACCAAGTTCTACAACAGAAACAATACATAACGACTACTCACCAAGTTCTACAAAACAACCAATACATAATGACTACTCACCAAGTTATACAACAGAACCAATACATAGCGACTACTCACCAAGTTCTACAACAGAACCAATACATAACGATTACTCACCAAGTTCTACAACAGAATCAATACATAGCGACTACTCACCAGGTTATACAACAGAACCAATACATAACGACTACTCATCAAGTTCTACAACAGAACCAATACATAACGACTACTCACCAGGTTATACAACAGAACCAATACATAGCGACTACTCACCAAGTTCTACAACAGAACCAATACAAAGCGACTACTCATCAAGTTCTACAACAGAACCAATACATAGCGAATACTCACCAAGTTCTACAACAGAACCAATACATAGCGACTACTCATCAAGTTCTACAACAGAACCAATACATAGCGATTACTCATCAAGTTCTACAACAGAACCAATACATAGCCACTACTCACCAAGTTATACAACAGAATCAATACATAACGACTACTCACCAAGTTCTACAACAGAATCAATACATAACGACTACTCACCAAGTTCTACAACAGAACCAATACATAACGACTACTCATCAAGTTATACAACAGAACCAATAAATAACTACTACTCACCAAGTTCTACAACAGAACCAATACATAACGACTACTCACCAAGTTCTACAACAGAACCAATACATAACTACTACTCACCAAGTTCTACAACAGAACCAATACATAAGGACTACTCACCAAGTCATACAACAGAACCAATACAAAATGACTACTCACCAAGTTCTACAACAGAACCAATACATTACGACTACTCATCAAGTTCTACAACAGAACCAATACATAACGACTACTCACCAAGTTCTACAACAGAACCAATACATAACGACTACTCACCAAGTCATGCAACAGAACCAATACATAACGACTACTCACCAAGTTCTACAACAGAACCAATACATAGCGACTACTCACCAAGTCATACAACAGAACCAATACATAATGACTACTCATCAAGTTCTACAACAGAACCAATACATAGCTACTACTCACCAAGTTCTACAACAGAACCAATACATAACGACTACTCACCAAGTTCTACAACAGAACCAATACATAACGACTACTCACCAAGTTCTACAACAGAACCAATACATAACGACTACTCAGCAAGTTATACAACAGAACTAATGCATAACGACTACTCACCAAGTTCTACAACAGAACCAATACATAACGACTACTCACCAAGTTCTACAACAGAACCAATACATAACGACTACTCACCAGGTTATACAACAGAGCCAATACATAACGACTACTCATCAAGTTCTACAACAAAACCAATACATAACGACTACTCACCAGGTTATACAACAGAACCAATACATAACGACTACTCACCAGGTTATACAACAGAACCAATACATAACGACTACTCATCAAGTTCTACAACAGAACCAATACATAGCCACTACACACCAAGTTCTACAACAGAACCAATACATAACGACTACTCACCAAGTTCTACAACAGAATCAATACATAACGACTACTCACCAAGTTCTACAACAGAACCAATACATAACGACTACTCACCAAGTTCTACAACAGAACCAATACATAACGACTACTCACCAAGTTCTACAACAGAATCAATACATAACGACTACTCACCAAGTTCTACAACAGAGCCAATACATAACGACTACTCATCAAGTTATACAACAGAACCAATACATAACTACTACTCACCAAGTTCTACAACAGAACCAATACATAACGACTACTCACCAAGTTCTACAACAGAACCAATACATAACTACTACTCACCAAGTTCTACAACAGAACCAATACATAAGGACTACTCACCAAGTCATACAACAGAACCAATACAAAATGACTACTCACCAAGTTCTACAACAGAACCAATACATTACGACTACTCATCAAGTTCTACAACAGAACCAATACATAACGACTACTCACCAAGTTCTACAACAGAACCAATACATAACGACTACTCACCAAGTCATGCAACAGAACCAATACATAACGACTACTCACCAAGTTCTACAACAGAACCAATACATAGCGACTACTCACCAAGTCATACAACAGAACCAATACATAATGACTACTCATCAAGTTCTACAACAGAACCAATACATAGCTACTACTCACCAAGTTCTACAACAGAACCAATACATAACGACTACTCACCAAGTTCTACAACAGAACCAATACATAACTACTACTCACCAAGTTCTACAACAGAACCAATACATAACGACTACTCACCAAGTTATACAACAGAACTAATGCATAACGACTACTCACCAAGTTCTACAATAGAACCAATACATAACGACTACTCACCAAGTTCTACAACAGAATCAATACATAACAACTACTCACCAAGTTCTACAACAGAAACAATACATAACGACTACTCACCAAGTTCTACAACACAACCAATACATAATGACTACTCACCAAGTTATACAACAGAACCAATACATAGCGACTACTCACCAAGGTCTACAACAGAACCAATACATAACGATTACTCACCAAGTTCTACAACAGAATCAATACATAGCGACTACTCACCAGGTTATACAACAGAACCAATACATAACGACTACTCATCAAGTTCTACAACAGAACCAATACATAACGACTACTCACCAGGTTATACAACAGAACCAATACATAGCGACTACTCACCAAGTTCTACAACAGAACCAATACAAAGCGACTACTCATCAAGTTCTACAACAGAACCAATACATAGCGAATACTCACCAAGTTCTACAACAGAACCAATACATAGCGACTACTCATCAAATTCTACAACAGAACCAATACATAGCGATTACTCATCAAGTTCTACAACAGAACCAATACATAGCCACTGCTCACCAAGTTATACAACAGAATCAATACATAACGACTACTCACCAAGTTCTACAACAGAATCAATACATAACGACTACTCACCAAGTTCTACAACAGAACCAATACATAACGACTACTCACCAAGTTCTAAAACAGAATCAATGCATAACGACTATTCACCAAGTTCTACAACAGAACCAATACATAACAACTACTCACCAAGTTCTACAACAGAATCAATGCATAACGACTACTCACCAAGTTCTACAACAGAACCAATACATAACGACTACTCACCAAGTCATACAACAGAACCAATACATAACGACTACTCACCAAGTTCTACAACAGAACCAATACATAACGACTACTCACCAAGTCATACAACAGAACCAATACATAACGACTACTCACCAAGTCATATAACAGAACCAATACATAACGACTACTCACCAAGTTCTACAACAGAACCAATACATAAGGACTACTCATCAAGTTATACAACAGAACCAATACATAACAACTACTCACCAAGTTCTACAACAGAACCAATACATAACGACTACTCATCAAGTTCTACAACAGAACCAATACATAACGACTACTCACCAAGTTATACAACAGAACTAATACATAACGACTACTCACCAAGTTCTACAACAGAACCAATACATAACAACTACTCACCAAGTTCTACAGCAGAATCAATGCATAACGACTACTCACCAAGGTCTATAACAGAACCAATACATAACGACTACTCACCAAGTTCTACAACAGAACCAATACATAACAACTACTCACCAAGTTCTACACCAGAACCAATACATAACAACTACTCACCAGGTTATACAACAGAATCAATACATAACGACTACTCATCAAGTTCTACAACAGAACCAATACATAACGACTACTCACCAAGTTCTACAACAGAACCAATACATAACTACTACTCACAAGTTCTACAACATAACCAATACATAACGACCACTCACTAAGTTCTACAACAGAACCAATACATTACGACTACTCACCAAGTTCTACAACAGAACCAATACATTACGACTGCTCATCAAGTTCTACAACAGAACCAATACATAGCGACTACTCACCAGGTTATACAACAGAACCAATACATAACGACTACTTACCAAGTTCTAAAACAGAACCAATACATAACGACTACTCACCAAGTTCTACAACAGAACCAATACATAACGACTACTCACCAAGTTGGACAACAGAACCAATACATAGCGACTACTCACCAAGTTCTACAACAGAACCAATACATAACGACTACTCACCAGGTTATACAACAGAACCAATACATAACGACTACTCATCAAGTTCTACAACAGAACCAATACATAACGACTACTCACCAGGTTATACAACAGAACCAATACATAACGACTACTCACCAGGTTATACAACAGAACCAATACATAACGACTACTCACCAAGTTCTACAACAGAACCAATACATAACGACTACTCATCAAGTTCTACAACAGAACCAATACATAGCCACTACACACCAAGTTATACAACAGAACCAATACATAGCGACTACTCACCAAGTTCTACAACAGAATCAATACATAACGACTACTCACCAAGTTCTACAACAGAACCAATACATAACGACTACTCACCAAGTTCTACAACAGAACCAATACATAGCGACTACTCACCAAGTTCTACAACAGAACCAATACATAACGACTACTCACCAAGTTCTACAACAGAACCAATACATAACGACTACTCGTCAAGTTATACAACAGAACCAATACATAACTACTACTCACCAAGTTCTACAACAGAACCAATACATAACGACTACTCACCAAGTTCTACAACAGAACCAATACATAACTACTACTCACCAAGTTCTACCGCAGAACCAATACATAGCGACCACTCACCAAGTTCTACAACAGAACCAATACATAACGACTACTCACCAAGTCATACAACAGAACCAATACAAAACGACTACTCACCAAGTTCTACAACAGAACCAATACATAACGACTACTCACCAAGCCATACAACAGATCCAATACATAACGACTACTCACCAAGTTCTACAACAGAACCAATACATAACGACTACTCACCAAGTTCTACAACAGAACCAATACATAACGACTACTCATCAAGTTCTACAACAGAACCAATACATAATGACTACTCATCAAGTTCTACAACAGAACCACTACATAACGACTACTCACCAGGTTATACAACAGAACCAATACATAACGACTACTCATCAAGTTCTACAACAGAACCAATACATAATGACTACTCATCAAGTTCTACAACAGAACCAATACATAGCGACTACTCACCAAGTTCTACAACAGAACCAATACATAACGACTACTCACCAAGTTCTACAACAGAACCAATACATAACAACTACTCACCAAGTTCTACAACAGAACCAATACATAACGACTACTCACCATGTTCTACAACACAGCCAATACATAACGACTACTCACCAAGTTCTACAACAGAACCAATACATAACGACTACTCACCAAGTTCTACAACAGAACCAATACATAACAACTACTCACCAAGTTCTACAACAGAACCAATACATAACGACTACTCACCAGGTTATACAACAGAACCAATACATAACGACTACTCATCAAGTTCTACAACAGAACCAATACATAACGACTACTCACCAAGTTCTACAACAGAACCAATACAAAACGACTACTCACCAAGTTCTACAACAGAACCAATACATTACGAATACTCATCAAGTTCTGCAACAGAACCAATACATAACGACTACTCACCAGTTTATACAACAGAACCAATACATAACGACTACTCACCAAGTTCTACAACAGAACCAATACATAACGACTACTCACCAAGTTCTACAACAGAACCAATACATAACGACTACTCACCAAGTTCTACAACAGAACCAATACATAACGATTACTCACCAGGTTATACAACAGAACCAATACATAACGACTACTCACCAAGTTCTACAACAGAACCAATACATAGCGACTACTCATCAAGTTCTACAACAGAACCAATACATAGCCACTACTCACCAAGTTATACAACAGAACCAATACATAACGACTACTCACCAAGTTCTACAACAGAACCAATACATAACGACTACTCACCAAGTTCTACAACAGAACCAATACATAACGACTACTCACCAAGTCATACAACAGAACCAATACATAACGACTACTCACCAAGTTCTACAACAGAACAAATGCATAACGACTACTCACCAAGTCATACAACAGAACCAATACATAGCGACTACTCACCAAGTCATATAACAGAACCAATACATAACGACTACTCATCTAGTTATACAACAGAACCAATACATTACGACTACTCACCAGGTTCTACAACAGAACCAATACATAACGACTACTCACCAAGTTATACAACAGAACTAATACATAACGACTACTCACCAAGTTCTACAACAGAACCAATACATAACAACTACTCACAAAGTTCTACAACAGAACCAATACATAACGACTACTCACCAAGTTCTACAACAGAACCAATACATAACAACTACTCACCAAGTTCTACAACAGAACCAATACATAACGACTACTCACCAAGTTCTACAACAGAACCAATACATAACGACTACTCACCAAGTTCTACAACAGAACCAATACATAACGACTACTCACCAAGTTCTACAACAGAACCAATACATAACAACTACTCACCAAGTTCTACAACAGAACCAATACATAACAACTACTCACCAGGTTATACAACAGAACCAATACATAACGACTACTCATCAAGTTCTACAACAGAACCAATACATAACGACTACTCACCAAGTTCTACAACAGAACCAATACATAACGACTACTCACCAAGTTCTACAACAGAACCAATACATTACGACTGCTCATCAAGTTCTACAACAGAACCAATACATAGCGACTACTCACCAGGTTATACAACAGAACCAATACATAACGACTACTCACCATTTTCTACAACAGAACCAATACATAACGATTACTCACCAAGTTCTACAACAGAACCAATACATAACGACTACTCACCAAGTTCTACAACAGAACCAATACATAACGACTACTCACCAAGTTCGACAACAGAACCAATACATAGCGACTACTCATCAAGTTCTACAACAGAACCAATACATAGCGACTACTCACCAGGTTATACAACAGAACCAATACATAACGACTGCTCACCAGGTTATACAACAGAACCAATACATAACGACTACTCACCAAGTTCTACAACAGAACCAATACATAACGACTACTCACCAAGTTCTACAACAGAACCAATACATAACGACTACTCATCAAGTTATACAACAGAACCAATACATAACTACTACTCAGCAAGTTCTACAACAGAACCAATACATAACGACTACTCACCAAGTTCTACAACAGAACCAATACATAAATACTACTCACCAAGTTCTACAACAGAACCAATACATAGCGACCACTCACCAAGTTCTACAACAGAACCAATACATAACGACTACTCACCAAGTTCTACAACAGAACCAATACATAACGACTACTCACCAAGTTCTACAACAGAATCAATGCACAACGACTACTCACCAAGTTCTACAACAGAACCAATACATAACAACTACTCACCAAGTTCTACAACAGAACCAATACATAACGACTACTCACCAAGTTCTACAACAGAACCAATACATAACGACTACTCACCAAGTCATACAACAGAACCAATACATAACGACTACTCACCAAGTTCTACAACAGAACCAATGCATAACGACTACTCACCAAGTCATACAACAGAACCAATACATAGCGACTACTCACCAAGTCATATCACAGAACCAATACATAACGACTACTCATCTAGTTATACAACAGAATCAATACATTACGACTACTCACCAGGTTCTACAACAGAACCAATACATAACGACTACTCATCAAGTTCTACAACAGAACCAATACATAACAACTACTCACAAAGTTCTACAACAGAACCAATACATAACGACTACTCACCAAGTTCTACAACAGAACCAATACATAACGACTACTCACCAAGTTCTACAACAGAACCAATACATAACGACTACTCACCAAGTTCTACAACAGAACCAATACATAACGACTACTCACCAAGTTCTACAACAGAACCAATACATAACAACTACTCACCAAGTTCTACAACAGAACCAATACATAACAACTACTCACCAGGTTATACAACAGAACCAATACATAACGACTACTCATCAAGTTCTACAACAGAACCAATACATAACGACTACTCACCAAGTTCTACAACAGAACCAATACATAACGACTACTCACCAAGTTCTACAACAGAACCAATACATTACGACTGCTCATCAAGTTCTACAACAGAACCAATACATAGCGACTACTCACCAGGTTATACAACAGAACCAATACATAACGACTACTCACCATTTTCTACAACAGAACCAATACATAACGATTACTCACCAAGTTCTACAACAGAACCAATACATAGCGACTACTTACCAAGTTCTACAACAGAACCAATACATAACGACTACTCACCAAGTTCGACAACAGAACCAATACATAGCGACTACTCATCAAGTTCTACAACAGAACCAATACATAGCGACTACTCACCAGGTTATACAACAGAACCAATACATAACGACTGCTCACCAGGTTATACAACAGAACCAATACATAACGACTACTCACCAAGTTCTACAACAGAACCAATACATAACGACTACTCACCAAGTTCTACAACAGAACCAATACATAACGACTACTCACCAAGTTCTACAACAGAACCAATACATAACGACTACTCACCAGTTTATACAACAGAACCAATACATAACGACTACTCACCAAGTTCTACAACAGAACCAATACATAACGACTACTCACCAAGTTCTACAACAGAACCAATACATAACGACTACTCACCAAGTTCTACAACAGAACCAATACATAGCGACTACTCACCAGGTTATACAACAGAACCAATACATAACGACTACTCACCAAGTTCTACAACAGAACCAATACATAGCGACTACTCATCAAGTTCTACAACAGAACCAATACATAGCCACTACTCACCAAGTTATACAACAGAACCAATACATAACGACTACTCACCAAGTTCTACAACAGAACCAATACATAATGACTACTCACCAAGTTCTACAACAGAACCAATACATAACGACTACTCACCAAGTTCTACAACAGAATCAATGCACAACGACTACTCACCAAGTTCTACAACAGAACCAATACATAACAACTACTCACCAAGTTCTACAACAGAACCAATACATAACGACTACTCACCAAGTTCTACAACAGAACCAATACATAACGACTACTCACCAAGTCATACAACAGAACCAATACATAACGACTACTCACCAAGTTCTACAACAGAACCAATGCATAACGACTACTCACCAAGTCATACAACAGAACCAATACATAGCGACTACTCACCAAGTCATATAACAGAACCAATACATAACGACTACTCATCTAGTTATACAACAGAACCAATACATTACGACTACTCACCAGGTTCTACAACAGAACCAATACATAACGACTACTCATCAAGTTCTACAACAGAACCAATACATAACGACTACTCACCAAGTTATACAACAGAACTAATAGATAACGACTACTCATCAGGTTATACAACAGAACCAATACATAACGACTACTCACCAGGTTATACAACAGAACCAATACATAACAACTACTCACCAGGTTATACAACAGAACCAATACATAACGACTACTCATCAAGTTCTACAACAGAACCAATACATAACGACTACTCACCAAGTTCTACAACAGAACCAATACATAACGACTACTCACCAAGTTCTACAACAGAACCAATACATTACGACTGCTCATCAAGTTCTACAACAGAACCAATACATAGCGACTACTCACCAGGTTATACAACAGAACCAATACATAACGACTACTCACCATTTTCTACAACAGAACCAATACATAACGATTACTCACCAAGTTCTACAACAGAACCAATACATAACGACTACTCACCAAGTTCTACAACAGAACCAATACATAACGACTACTCACCAAGTTCGACAACAGAACCAATACATAGCGACTACTCATCAAGTTCTACAACAGAACCAATACATAGCGACTACTCACCAGGTTATACAACAGAACCAATACATAACGACTGCTCACCAGGTTATACAACAGAACCAATACATAACGACTACTCACCAAGTTCTACAACAGAACCAATACATAACGACTACTCACCAAGTTCTACAACAGAACCAATACATAACGACTACTCATCAAGTTATACAACAGAACCAATACATAACTACTACTCAGCAAGTTCTACAACAGAACCAATACATAACGACTACTCACCAAGTTCTACAACAGAACCAATACATAACGACTACTCATCAAGTTATACAACAGAACCAATACATAACTACTACTCAGCAAGTTCTACAACAGAACCAATACATAACTACTACTCACCAAGTTCTACAACAGAACCAATACATAAATACTACTCACCAAGTTCTACAACAGAACCAATACATAGCGACCACTCACCAAGTTCTACAACAGAACCAATACATAACGACTACTCACCAAGTTCTACAAGAGAACCAATACATAACGACTACTCACCAAGTTCTACAACAGAATCAATGCACAACGACTACTCACCAAGTTCTACAACAGATCCAATACATAACAACTACTCACCAAGTTCTACAACAGAACCAATACATAACGACTACTCACCAAGTTCTACAACAGAACCAATACATAACGACTACTCACCAAGTCATACAACAGAACCAATACATAACGACTACTCACCAAGTTCTACAACAGAACCAATGCATAACGACTACTCACCAAGTCATACAACAGAACCAATACATAGCGACTACTCACCAAGTCATATAACAGAACCAATACATAACGACTACTCATCTAGTTATACAACAGAACCAATACATTACGACTACTCACCAGGTTCTACAACAGAACCAATACATAGCGACTACTCACCATTTTCTACAACAGAACCAATACATTACGACTGCTCATCAAGTTCTACAACAGAACCAATACATAACGACTACTCACCAAGTTCTACAACAGAACCAATACATAACGACTACTCACCAAGTTCTACAACAGAACCAATACATAACGACTACTCACCAAGTTCTACAACAGAACCAATACATAACAACTACTCACAAAGTTCTACAACAGAACCAATACATAACGACTACTCACCAAGTTCTACAACAGAACCAATACATAACAACTACTCACCAAGTTCTACAACAGAACCAATACATAACGACTACTCACCAAGTTCTACAACAGAACCAATACATAACGACTACTCACCAAGTTCTACAACAGAACCAATACATAACGACTACTCACCAAGTTCTACAACAGAACCAATACATAACAACTACTCACCAAGTTCTACAACAGAACCAATACATAACAACTACTCACCAGGTTATACAACAGAACCAATACATAACGACTACTCATCAAGTTCTACAACAGAACCAATACATAACGACTACTCACCAAGTTCTACAACAGAACCAATACATTACGACTGCTCATCAAGTTCTACAACAGAACCAATACATAGCGACTACTCACCAGGTTATACAACAGAACCAATACATAACGACTACTCACCATTTTCTACAACAGAACCAATACATAACGATTACTCACCAAGTTCTACAACAGAACCAATACATAACGACTACTCACCAAGTTCTACAATAGAACCAATACATAACGACTACTCACCAAGTTCGACAACAGAACCAATACATAGCGACTACTCATCAAGTTCTACAACAGAACCAATACATAGCGACTACTCACCAGGTTATACAACAGAACCAATACATAACGACTGCTCACCAGGTCATACAACAGAACCAATACATAACGACTACTCACCAAGTTCTACAACAGAACCAATACATAACGACTACTCACCAAGTTCTACAACAGAACCAATACATAACGACTACTCACCAAGTTCTACAACAGAACCAATACATAACGACTACTCACCAGTTTATACAACAGAACCAATACATAACGACTACTCACCAAGTTCTACAACAGAACCAATACATAACGACTACTCACCAAGTTCTACAACAGAACCAATACATAACGACTACTCACCAAGTTCTACAACAGAACCAATACATAACGACTACTCACCAGGTTATACAACAGAACCAATACATAACGACTACTCACCAAGTTCTACAACAGAACCAATACATAGCGACTACTCATCAAGTTCTACAACAGAACCAATACATAGCCACTACTCACCAAGTTATACAACAGAACCAATACATAACGACTACTCACCAAGTTCTACAACAGAACCAATACATAACGACTACTCACCAAGTTCTACAACAGAACCAATACATAACGACTACTCACCAAGTTCTACAACAGAATCAATGCACAACTACTACTCACCAAGTTCTACAACAGAACCAATACATAACAACTACTCACCAAGTTCTACAACAGAACCAATACATAACGACTACTCACCAAGTTCTACAACAGAACCAATACATAACGACTACTCACCA
Source organism: Bathymodiolus brooksi (assembly GCA_963680875.1). Classification (NCBI taxonomy): domain Eukaryota; kingdom Metazoa; phylum Mollusca; class Bivalvia; order Mytilida; family Modiolidae; genus Bathymodiolus; species Bathymodiolus brooksi. Next base: position 94,493,040 of record OY804583.1, on the reverse strand, counting down.
AGTCATACAACAGAACCAATACATAACGACTACTCACCAAGTTCTACAACAGACCCAATGCATAACGACTACTCACCAAGTCATACAACAGAACCAATACATAGCGACTACTCACCAAGTCATATAACAGAACCAATACATAACGACTACTCATCTAGTTATACAACAGAACCAATACATTACGACTACTCACCAGGTTCTACAACAGAACCAATACATAACGACTACTCATCAAGTTCTACAACAGAACCAATACATAACGACTACTCACCAAGTTATACAACAGAACTAATACATAACGACTACTCACCAAGTTCTACAACAGAACCAATACATAACAACTACTCACAAAGTTCTACAACAGAACCAATACATAATGACTACTCACCAAGTTCTACAACAGAACCAATACATAACAACTACTCACCAAGTTCTACAACAGAACCAATACATAACGACTACTCACCAAGTTCTACAACAGAACCAATACATAACGACTACTCACCAAGTTCTACAACAGAACCAATACATAACGACTACTCACCAAGTTCTACAACAGAACCAATACATAACAACTACTCACCAAGTTCTACAACAGAACCAATACATAACAACTACTCACCAGGTTATACAACAGAACCAATACATAACGACTACTCATCAAGTTCTACAACAGAACCAATACATAACGACTACTCACCAAGTTCTACAACAGAACCAATACATAACGACTACTCACCAAGTTCTACAACAGAACCAATACATTACGACTGCTCATCAAGTTCTACAACAGAACCAATACATAGCGACTACTCACCAGGTTATACAACAGAACCAATACATAACGACTACTCACCATTTTCTACAACAGAACCAATACATAACGATTACTCACCAAGTTCTACAACAGAACCAATACATAACGACTACTCACCAAGTTCTACAACAGAACCAATACATAACGACTACTCACCAAGTTCGACAACAGAACCAATACATAGCGACTACTCATCAAGTTCTACAACAGAACCAATACATAGCGACTACTCACCAGGTTATACAACAGAACCAATACATAACGACTGCTCACCAGGTTATACAACAGAACCAATACATAACGACTACTCACCAGTTTATACAACAGAACCAATACATAACGACTACTCACCAAGTTCTACAACAGAACCAATACATAACGACTACTCACCAAGTTCTACAACAGAACCAATACATAACGACTACTCACCAAGTTCTACAACAGAACCAATACATAACGACTACTCACCAGGTTATACAACAGAACCAATACATAACGACTACTCACCAAGTTCTACAACAGAACCAATACATAGCGACTACTCATCAAGTTCTACAACAGAACCAATACATAGCCACTACTCACCAAGTTATACAACAGAACCAATACATAACGACTACTCACCAAGTTCTACAACAGAACCAATACATAACGACTACTCACCAAGTTCTACAACAGAACCAATACATAACGACTACTCACCAAGTTCTACAACAGAATCAATGCACAACTACTACTCACCAAGTTCTACAACAGAACCAATACATAACAACTACTCACCAAGTTCTACAACAGAACTAATACATAACGACTACTCACCAAGTTCTACAACAGAACCAATACATAACGACTACTCACCAAGTCATACAACAGAACCAATACATAACGACTACTCACCAAGTTCTACAACAGACCCAATGCATAACGACTACTCACCAAGTCATACAACAGAACCAATACATAGCGACTACTCACCAAGTCATATAACAGAACCAATACATAACGACTACTCATCTAGTTATACAACAGAACCAATACATTACGACTACTCACCAGGTTCTACAACAGAACCAATACATAACGACTACTCATCAAGTTCTACAACAGAACCAATACATAACGACTACTCACCAAGTTATACAACAGAACTAATACATAACGACTACTCACCAAGTTCTACAACAGAACCAATACATAACAACTACTCACCAAGTTCTACAACAGAACCAATACATAACGACTACTCACCAAGTTCTACAACAGAACCAATACATAACAACTACTCACCAAGTTCTACAACAGAACCAATACATAACGACTACTCACCAAGTTCTACAACAGAACCAATACATAACGACTACTCACCAAGTTCTACAACAGAACCAATACATAACGACTACTCACCAAGTTCTACAACAGAACCAATACATAACAACTACTCACCAAGTTCTACAACAGAACCAATACATAACAACTACTCACCAGGTTATACAACAGAACCAATACATAACGACTACTCATCAAGTTCTACAACAGAACCAATACATAACGACTACTCACCAAGTTCTACAACAGAACCAATACATAACGACTACTCACCAAGTTCTACAACAGAACCAATACATTACGACTGCTCATCAAGTTCTACAACAGAACCAATACATAGCGACTACTCACCAGGTTATACAACAGAACCAATACATAACGACTACTCACCATTTTCTACAACAGAACCAATACATAACGATTACTCACCAAGTTCTACAACAGAACCAATACATAACGACTACTCACCAAGTTCTACAACAGAACCAATACATAACGACTACTCACCAAGTTCGACAACAGAACCAATACATAGCGACTACTCATCAAGTTCTACAACAGAACCAATACATAGCGACTACTCACCAGGTTATACAACAGAACCAATACATAACGACTGCTCACCAGGTTATACAACAGAACCAATACATAACGACTACTCACCAAGTTCTACAACAGAACCAATACATAACGACTACTCACCAAGTTCTACAACAGAACCAATACATAACGACTACTCATCAAGTTATACAACAGAACCAATACATAACTACTACTCACCAAGTTCTACAACAGAACCAATACATAGCGACCACTCACCAAGTTCTACAACAGAACCAATACATAACGACTACTCACCAAGTTCTACAACAGAACCAATACATAACGACTACTCACCAAGTTCTACAACAGAATCAATGCACAACGACTACTCACCAGGTTATACAACAGAACCAATACATAACGACTACTCACCATTTTCTACAACAGAACCAATACATAACGATTACTCACCAAGTTCTACAACAGAACCAATACATAACGACTACTCACCAAGTTCTACAACAGAACCAATACATAACGACTACTCACCAAGTTCGACAACAGAACCAATACATAGCGACTACTCATCAAGTTCTACAACAGAACCAATACATAGCGACTACTCACCAGGTTATACAACAGAACCAATACATAACGACTGCTCACCAGGTTATACAACAGAACCAATACATAACGACTACTCACCAAGTTCTACAACAGAACCAATACATAACGACTACTCACCAAGTTCTACAACAGAACCAATACATAACGACTACTCATCAAGTTATACAACAGAACCAATACATAACTACTACTCACCAAGTTCTACAACAGAACCAATACATAGCGACCACTCACCAAGTTCTACAACAGAACCAATACATAACGACTACTCACCAAGTTCTACAACAGAACCAATACATAACGACTACTCACCAAGTTCTACAACAGAATCAATGCACAACGACTACTCACCAAGTTCTACAACAGAACCAATACATAACAACTACTCACCAAGTTCTACAACAGAACCAATACATAACGACTACTCACCAAGTTCTACAACAGAACCAATACATAACGACTACTCACCAAGTCATACAACAGAACCAATACATAACGACTACTCACCAAGCTCTACAACAGAACCAATGCATAACGACTACTCACCAAGTCATACAACAGAACCAATACATAGCGACTACTCACCAAGTCATATAACAGAACCAATACATAACGACTACTCATCTAGTTATACAACAGAACCAATACATTACGACTACTCACCAGGTTCTACAACAGAACCAATACATAACGACTACTCATCAAGTTCTACAACAGAACCAATACATAACGACTACTCACCAAGTTATACAACAGAACTAATACATAACGACTACTCACCAAGTTCTACAACAGAACCAATACATAACAACTACTCACAAAGTTCTACAACAGAACCAATACATAACGACTACTCACCAAGTTCTACAACAGAACCAATACATAACGACTACTCGTCAAGTTATACAACAGAACCAATACATAACTACTACTCACCAAGTTCTACAACAGAACCAATACATAACTACTACTCACCAAGTTCTACAACAGAACCAATACATAACTACTACTCACCAAGTCATACAACAGAACCAATACAAAACGACTACTCACCAAGTTCTACAACAGAACTAATACATTACGACTACTCATCAAGTTCTACAACAGAACCAATACATAACGACTACTCACCAAGTTCTACAACAGAACCAATACATAACGACTACTCACCAAGCCATACAACAGATCCAATACATAACGACTACTCACCAAGTTCTACAACAGAACCAATACATAACGACTACTCACCAAGTTCTACAACAGAACCAATACATAACGACTACTTATCAAGTTCTACAACAGAACCAATACATAATGACTACTCATCAAGTTCTACAACAGAACCACTACATAACGACTACTCACCAAGTCATACAACAGAACCAATACATAGCGACTACTCACCAAGTCATATAACAGAACCAATACATAACGACTACTCATCTAGTTATACAACAGAACCAATACATTACGACTACTCACCAGGTTCTACAACAGAACCAATACATAACGACTACTCATCAAGTTATACAACAGAACTAATACATAACGACTACTCACCAAGTTCTACAACAGAACCAATACATAACAACTACTCACAAAGTTCTACAACAGAACCAATACCTAACGACTACTCACCAAGTTCTACAACAGAACCAATACATAACAACTACTCACCAAGTTCTACAACAGAACCAATACATAACGACTACTCACCAAGTTCTACAACAGAACCAATACATAACGACTACTCACCAAGTTCTACAACAGAACCAATACATAACGACTACTCACCAAGTTCTACAACAGAACCAATACATAACAACTACTCACCAAGTTCTACAACAGAACCAATACATAACGACTACTCACCAAGTTCTACAACAGAACCAATACATAACGACTACTCACCAAGTTCTACAACAGAACCAATACATAACGACTACTCACCAAGTTCTACAACAGAACCAATACATAACAACTACTCACCAAGTTCTACAACAGAACCAATACATAACGACTACTCACCAAGTTCTACAACAGACCCAATGCATAACGACTACTCACCAAGTCATACAACAGAACCAATACATAGCGACTACTCACCAAGTCATATAACAGAACCAATACATAACGACTACTCATCTAGTTATACAACAGAACCAATACATTACGACTACTCACCAGGTTCTACAACAGAACCAATACATAACGACTACTCATCAAGTTCTACAACAGAACCAATACATAACGACTACTCACCAAGTTATACAACAGAACTAATACATAACGACTACTCACCAAGTTCTACAACAGAACCAATACATAACAACTACTCACCAAGTTATACAACAGAACCAATACATAACGACTACTCACCAAGTTCTACAACAGAACCAATACATAACAACTACTCACCAAGTTCTACAACAGAACCAATACATAACGACTACTCACCAAGTTCTACAACAGAACCAATACATAACGACTACTCACCAAGTTCTACAACAGAACCAATACATAACGACTACTCACCAAGTTCTACAACAGAACCAATACATAACAACTACTCACCAAGTTCTACAACAGAACCAATACATAACAACTACTCACCAGGTTATACAACAGAACCAATACATAACGACTACTCATCAAGTTCTACAACAGAACCAATACATAACGACTACTCACCAAGTTCTACAACAGAACCAATACATAACGACTACTCACCAAGTTCTACAACAGAACCAATACATTACGACTGCTCATCAAGTTCTACAACAGAACCAATACATAGCGACTACTCACCAGGTTATACAACAGAACCAATACATAACGACTACTCACCATTTTCTACAACAGAACCAATACATAACGATTACTCACCAAGTTCTACAACAGAACCAATACATAACGACTACTCACCAAGTTCTACAACAGAACCAATACATAACGACTACTCACCAAGTTCGACAACAGAACCAATACATAGCGACTACTCATCAAGTTCTACAACAGAACCAATACATAGCGACTACTCACCAGGTTATACAACAGAACCAATACATAACGACTGCTCACCAGGTTATACAACAGAACCAATACATAACGACTACTCACCAAGTTCTACAACAGAACCAATACATAACGACTACTCACCAAGTTCTACAACAGAACCAATACATAACGACTACTCATCAAGTTATACAACAGAACCAATACATAACTACTACTCACCAAGTTCTACAACAGAACCAATACATAGCGACCACTCACCAAGTTCTACAACAGAACCAATACATAACGACTACTCACCAAGTTCTACAACAGAACCAATACATAACGACTACTCACCAAGTTCTACAACAGAATCAATGCACAACGACTACTCACCAGGTTATACAACAGAACCAATACATAACGACTACTCACCATTTTCTACAACAGAACCAATACATAACGATTACTCACCAAGTTCTACAACAGAACCAATACATAACGACTACTCACCAAGTTCTACAACAGAACCAATACATAACGACTACTCACCAAGTTCGACAACAGAACCAATACATAGCGACTACTCATCAAGTTCTACAACAGAACCAATACATAGCGACTACTCACCAGGTTATACAACAGAACCAATACATAACGACTGCTCACCAGGTTATACAACAGAACCAATACATAACGACTACTCACCAAGTTCTACAACAGAACCAATACATAACGACTACTCACCAAGTTCTACAACAGAACCAATACATAACGACTACTCATCAAGTTATACAACAGAACCAATACATAACTACTACTCACCAAGTTCTACAACAGAACCAATACATAGCGACCACTCACCAAGTTCTACAACAGAACCAATACATAACGACTACTCACCAAGTTCTACAACAGAACCAATACATAACGACTACTCACCAAGTTCTACAACAGAATCAATGCACAACGACTACTCACCAAGTTCTACAACAGAACCAATACATAACAACTACTCACCAAGTTCTACAACAGAACCAATACATAACGACTACTCACCAAGTTCTACAACAGAACCAATACATAACGACTACTCACCAAGTCATACAACAGAACCAATACATAACGACTACTCACCAAGCTCTACAACAGAACCAATGCATAACGACTACTCACCAAGTCATACAACAGAACCAATACATAGCGACTACTCACCAAGTCATATAACAGAACCAATACATAACGACTACTCATCTAGTTATACAACAGAACCAATACATTACGACTACTCACCAGGTTCTACAACAGAACCAATACATAACGACTACTCATCAAGTTCTACAACAGAACCAATACATAACGACTACTCACCAAGTTATACAACAGAACTAATACATAACGACTACTCACCAAGTTCTACAACAGAACCAATACATAACAACTACTCACAAAGTTCTACAACAGAACCAATACATAACGACTACTCACCAAGTTCTACAACAGAACCAATACATAACGACTACTCGTCAAGTTATACAACAGAACCAATACATAACTACTACTCACCAAGTTCTACAACAGAACCAATACATAACTACTACTCACCAAGTTCTACAACAGAACCAATACATAACTACTACTCACCAAGTCATACAACAGAACCAATACAAAACGACTACTCACCAAGTTCTACAACAGAACTAATACATTACGACTACTCATCAAGTTCTACAACAGAACCAATACATAACGACTACTCACCAAGTTCTACAACAGAACCAATACATAACGACTACTCACCAAGCCATACAACAGATCCAATACATAACGACTACTCACCAAGTTCTACAACAGAACCAATACATAACGACTACTCACCAAGTTCTACAACAGAACCAATACATAACGACTACTTATCAAGTTCTACAACAGAACCAATACATAATGACTACTCATCAAGTTCTACAACAGAACCACTACATAACGACTACTCACCAAGTCATACAACAGAACCAATACATAGCGACTACTCACCAAGTCATATAACAGAACCAATACATAACGACTACTCATCTAGTTATACAACAGAACCAATACATTACGACTACTCACCAGGTTCTACAACAGAACCAATACATAACGACTACTCATCAAGTTATACAACAGAACTAATACATAACGACTACTCACCAAGTTCTACAACAGAACCAATACATAACAACTACTCACAAAGTTCTACAACAGAACCAATACCTAACGACTACTCACCAAGTTCTACAACAGAACCAATACATAACAACTACTCACCAAGTTCTACAACAGAACCAATACATAACGACTACTCACCAAGTTCTACAACAGAACCAATACATAACGACTACTCACCAAGTTCTACAACAGAACCAATACATAACGACTACTCACCAAGTTCTACAACAGAACCAATACATAACAACTACTCACCAAGTTCTACAACAGAACCAATACATAACGACTACTCACCAAGTTCTACAACAGAACCAATACATAACGACTACTCACCAAGTTCTACAACAGAACCAATACATAACGACTACTCACCAAGTTCTACAACAGAACCAATACATAACAACTACTCACCAAGTTCTACAACAGAACCAATACATAACGACTACTCACCAAGTTCTACAACAGACCCAATGCATAACGACTACTCACCAAGTCATACAACAGAACCAATACATAGCGACTACTCACCAAGTCATATAACAGAACCAATACATAACGACTACTCATCTAGTTATACAACAGAACCAATACATTACGACTACTCACCAGGTTCTACAACAGAACCAATACATAACGACTACTCATCAAGTTCTACAACAGAACCAATACATAACGACTACTCACCAAGTTATACAACAGAACTAATACATAACGACTACTCACCAAGTTCTACAACAGAACCAATACATAACAACTACTCACCAAGTTATACAACAGAACCAATACATAACGACTACTCACCAAGTTCTACAACAGAACCAATACATAACAACTACTCACCAAGTTCTACAACAGAACCAATACATAACGACTACTCACCAAGTTCTACAACAGAACCAATACATAACGACTACTCACCAAGTTCTACAACAGAACCAATACATAACGACTACTCACCAAGTTCTACAACAGAACCAATACATAACAACTACTCACCAAGTTCTACAACAGAACCAATACATAACAACTACTCACCAGGTTATACAACAGAACCAATACATAACGACTACTCATCAAGTTCTACAACAGAACCAATACATAACGACTACTCACCAAGTTCTACAACAGAACCAATACATAACGACTACTCACCAAGTTCTACAACAGAACCAATACATTACGACTGCTCATCAAGTTCTACAACAGAACCAATACATAGCGACTACTCACCAGGTTATACAACAGAACCAATACATAACGACTACTCACCATTTTCTACAACAGAACCAATACATAACGATTACTCACCAAGTTCTACAACAGAACCAATACATAACGACTACTCACCAAGTTCTACAACAGAACCAATACATAACGACTACTCACCAAGTTCGACAACAGAACCAATACATAGCGACTACTCATCAAGTTCTACAACAGAACCAATACATAGCGACTACTCACCAGGTTATACAACAGAACCAATACATAACGACTGCTCACCAGGTTATACAACAGAACCAATACATAACGACTACTCACCAAGTTCTACAACAGAACCAATACATAACGACTACTCACCAAGTTCTACAACAGAACCAATACATAACGACTACTCATCAAGTTATACAACAGAACCAATACATAACTACTACTCACCAAGTTCTACAACAGAACCAATACATAGCGACCACTCACCAAGTTCTACAACAGAACCAATACATAACGACTACTCACCAAGTTCTACAACAGAACCAATACATAACGACTACTCACCAAGTTCTACAACAGAATCAATGCACAACGACTACTCACCAGGTTATACAACAGAACCAATACATAACGACTACTCACCATTTTCTACAACAGAACCAATACATAACGATTACTCACCAAGTTCTACAACAGAACCAATACATAACGACTACTCACCAAGTTCTACAACAGAACCAATACATAACGACTACTCACCAAGTTCGACAACAGAACCAATACATAGCGACTACTCATCAAGTTCTACAACAGAACCAATACATAGCGACTACTCACCAGGTTATACAACAGAACCAATACATAACGACTGCTCACCAGGTTATACAACAGAACCAATACATAACGACTACTCACCAAGTTCTACAACAGAACCAATACATAACGACTACTCACCAAGTTCTACAACAGAACCAATACATAACGACTACTCATCAAGTTATACAACAGAACCAATACATAACTACTACTCACCAAGTTCTACAACAGAACCAATACATAGCGACCACTCACCAAGTTCTACAACAGAACCAATACATAACGACTACTCACCAAGTTCTACAACAGAACCAATACATAACGACTACTCACCAAGTTCTACAACAGAATCAATGCACAACGACTACTCACCAAGTTCTACAACAGAACCAATACATAACGACTACTCACCAAGTTCTACAACAGAATCAATGCACAACGACTACTCACCAAGTTCTACAACAGAACCAATACATAACGACTACTCACCAAGTCATACAACAGAACCAATACATAACGACTACTCACCAAGTTCTACAACAGAACCAATACATAACGACTACTCACCAAGTCATACAACAGAACCAATACATAACGACTACTCACCAAGCTCTACAACAGAACCAATGCATAACGACTACTCACCAAGTCATACAACAGAACCAATACATAGCGACTACTCACCAAGTCATATAACAGAACCAATACATAACGACTACTCATCTAGTTATACAACAGAACCAATACATTACGACTACTCACCAGGTTCTACAACAGAACCAATACATAACGACTACTCATCAAGTTCTACAACAGAACCAATACATAACGACTACTCACCAAGTTATACAACAGAACTAATACATAACGACTACTCACCAAGTTCTACAACAGAACCAATACATAACAACTACTCACAAAGTTCTACAACAGAACCAATACATAACGACTACTCACCAAGTTCTACAACAGAACCAATACATAACGACTACTCGTCAAGTTATACAACAGAACCAATACATAACTACTACTCACCAAGTTCTACAACAGAACCAATACATAACTACTACTCACCAAGTTCTACAACAGAACCAATACATAACTACTACTCACCAAGTTCTACCGCAGAACCAATACATAGCGACCACTCACCAAGTTCTACAACAGAACCAATACATAACGACTACTCACCAAGTCATACAACAGAACCAATACAAAACGACTACTCACCAAGTTCTACAACAGAACTAATACATTACGACTACTCATCAAGTTCTACAACAGAACCAATACATAACGACTACTCACCAAGTTCTACAACAGAACCAATACATAACGACTACTCACCAAGCCATACAACAGATCCAATACATAACGACTACTCACCAAGTTCTACAACAGAACCAATACATAACGACTACTCACCAAGTTCTACAACAGAACCAATACATAACGACTACTTATCAAGTTCTACAACAGAACCAATACATAATGACTACTCATCAAGTTCTACAACAGAACCACTACATAACGACTACTCACCAAGTCATACAACAGAACCAATACATAGCGACTACTCACCAAGTCATATAACAGAACCAATACATAACGACTACTCATCTAGTTATACAACAGAACCAATACATTACGACTACTCACCAGGTTCTACAACAGAACCAATACATAACGACTACTCATCAAGTTATACAACAGAACTAATACATAACGACTACTCACCAAGTTCTACAACAGAACCAATACATAACAACTACTCACAAAGTTCTACAACAGAACCAATACATAACGACTACTCACCAAGTTCTACAACAGAACCAATACATAACAACTACTCACCAAGTTCTACAACAGAACCAATACATAACGACTACTCACCAAGTTCTACAACAGAACCAATACATAACGACTACTCACCAAGTTCTACAACAGAACCAATACATAACGACTACTCACCAAGTTCTACAACAGAACCAATACATAACAACTACTCACCAAGTTCTACAACAGAACCAATACATAACGACTACTCACCAGGTTATACAACAGAACCAATACATAACGACTACTCATCAAGTTCTACAACAGAACCAATACATAACGACTACTCACCAAGTTCTACAACAGAACCAATACATTACGACTGCTCATCAAGTTCTACAACAGAACCAATACATAGCGACTACTCACCAGGTTATACAACAGAACCAATACATAACGACTACTCACCATTTTCTACAACAGAACCAATACATAACGATTACTCACCAAGTTCTACAACAGAACCAATACATAACGACTACTCACCAAGTTCTACAACAGAACCAATACATAGCGACTACTCACCAAGTTCGACAACAGAACCAATACATAGCGACTACTCATCAAGTTCTACAACAGAACCAATACATAGCGACTACTCACCAGGTTATACAACAGAACCAATACATAACGACTGCTCACCAGGTCATACAACAGAACCAATACATAACGACTACTCACCAAGTTCTACAACAGAACCAATACATAACGACTACTCACCAAGTTCTACAACAGAACCAATACATAACGACTACTCACCAAGTTCTACAACAGAACCAATACATAACGACTACTCACCAGTTTATACAACAGAACCAATACATAACGACTACTCACCAAGTTCTACAACAGAACCAATACATAACGACTACTCACCAAGTTCTACAACAGAACCAATACATAACGACTACTCACCAAGTTCTACAACAGAACCAATACATAACGACTACTCACCAGGTTATACAACAGAACCAATACATAACGACTACTCACCAAGTTCTACAACAGAACCAATACATAGAGATTACTCATCAAGTTCTACAACAGAACCAATACATAGCCACTACTCACCAAGTTATACAACAGAACCAATACATAACGACTACTCACCAAGTTCTACAACAGAACCAATACATAACGACTACTCACCAAGTTCTACAACAGAACCAATACATAACGACTACTCACCAAGTTCTACAACAGAATCAATGCACAACGACTACTCACCAAGTTCTACAACAGAACCAATACATAACAACTACTCACCAAGTTCTACAACAGAACCAATACATAACGACTACTCACCAAGTTCTACAACAGAACCAATACATAACGACTACTCACCAAGTCATACAACAGAACCAATACATAACGACTACTCACCAAGTTCTACAACAGACCCAATGCATAACGACTACTCACCAAGTCATACAACAGAACCAATACATAGCGACTACTCACCAAGTCATATAACAGAACCAATACATAACGACTACTCATCTAGTTATACAACAGAACCAATACATTACGACTACTCACCAGGTTCTACAACAGAACCAATACATAACGACTACTCATCAAGTTCTACAACAGAACCAATACATAACGACTACTCACCAAGTTATACAACAGAATTAATACATAACGACTACTCACCAAGTTCTACAACAGAACCAATACATAACAACTACTCACAAAGTTCTACAACAGAACCAATACATAACGACTACTCACCAAGTTCTACAACAGAACCAATACATAACAACTACTCACCAAGTTCTACAACAGAACCAATACATAACGACTACTCACCAAGTTCTACAACAGAACCAATACATAACGACTACTCACCAAGTTCTACAACAGAACCAATACATAACGACTACTCACCAAGTTCTACAACAGAACCAATACATAACAACTACTCACCAAGTTCTACAACAGAACCAATACATAACAACTACTCACCAGGTTATACAACAGAACCAATACATAACGACTACTCATCAAGTTCTACAACAGATCCAATACATAACGACTACTCAACAAGTTCTACAACAGAACCAATACATAACGACTACTCACCAAGTTCTACAACAGAACCAATACATTACGACTGCTCATCAAGTTCTACAACAGAACCAATACATAGCGACTACTCACCAGGTTATACAACAGAACCAATACATAACGACTACTCACCATTTTCTACAACAGAACCAATACATAACGATTACTCACCAAGTTCTACAACAGAACCAATACATAACGACTACTCACCAAGTTCTACAACAGAACCAATACATAACGACTACTCACCAATTTCGACAACAGAACCAATACATAGCGACTACTCATCAAGTTCTACAACAGAACCAATACATAGCGACTACTCACCAGGTTATACAACAGAACCAATACATAAATACTACTCACCAAGTTCTACAACAGAACCAATACATAGCGACCACTCACCAAGTTCTACAACAGAACCAATACATAACGACTACTCACCAAGTTCTACAACAGAACCAATACATAACGACTACTCACCAAGTTCTACAACAGAATCAATGCACAACGACTACTCACCAAGTTCTACAACAGAACCAATACATAACAACTACTCACCAAGTTCTACAACAGAACCAATACATAACGACTACTCACCAAGTTCTACAACAGAACCAATACATAACGACTACTCCCCAAGTCATACAACAGAACCAATACATAACGACTACTCACCAAGCTCTACAACAGAACCAATGCATAACGACTACTCACCAAGTCATACAACAGAACCAATACATAGCGACTACTCACCAAGTCATATAGCAGAACCAATACATAACGACTACTCATCTAGTTATACAACAGAACCAATACATTACGACTACTCACCAGGTTCTACAACAGAACCAATACATAACGACTACTCATCAAGTTCTACAACAGAACCAATACATAACGACTACTCACCAAGTTATACAACAGAACTAATACATAACGACTACTCACCAAGTTCTACAACAGAACCAATACATAACAACTACTCACAAAGTTCTACAACAGAACCAATACATAACGACTACTCACCAAGTTCTACAACAGAACCAATACATAACGACTACTCGTCAAGTTATACAACAGAACCAATACATAACTACTACTCACCAAGTTCTACAACAGAACCAATACATAACTACTACTCACCAAGTTCTACAACAGAACCAATACATAACTACTACTCACCAAGTTCTACCGCAGAACCAATACATAGCGACCACTCACCAAGTTCTACAACAGAACCAATACATAACGACTACTCACCAAGTCATACAACAGAACCAATACAAAACGACTACTCACCAAGTTCTACAACAGAACCAATACATTACGACTACTCATCAAGTTCTACAACAGAACCAATACATAACGACTACTCACCAAGTTCTACAACAGAACCAATACATAACGACTACTCACCAAGCCATACAACA
This sequence comes from Bathymodiolus brooksi, assembly GCA_963680875.1. Classification (NCBI taxonomy): domain Eukaryota; kingdom Metazoa; phylum Mollusca; class Bivalvia; order Mytilida; family Modiolidae; genus Bathymodiolus; species Bathymodiolus brooksi. Next base: position 94,477,155 of record OY804583.1, on the reverse strand, counting down.
GATCCAATACATAACGACTACTCACCAAGTTCTACAACAGAACCAATACATAACGACTACTCACCAAGTTCTACAACAGAACCAATACATAACGACTACTCATCAAGTTCTACAACAGAACCAATACATAATGACTACTCATCAAGTTCTACAACAGAACCACTACATAACGACTACTCACCAGGTTATACAACAGAACCAATACATAACGACTACTCATCAAGTTCTACAACAGAACCAATACATAATGACTACTCATCAAGTTCTACAACAGAACCAATACATAGCGACTACTCACCAAGTTCTACAACAGAACCAATACATAACGACTACTCACCAAGTTCTACAACAGAACCAATACATAACAACTACTCACCAAGTTCTACAACAGAACCAATACATAACGACTACTCACCATGTTCTACAACACAGCCAATACATAACGACTACTCACCAAGTTCTACAACAGAACCAATACATAACGACTACTCACCAAGTTCTACAACAGAACCAATACATAACAACTACTCACCAAGTTCTACAACAGAACCAATACATAACGACTACTCACCAGGTTATACAACAGAACCAATACATAACGACTACTCATCAAGTTCTACAACAGAACCAATACATAACGACTACTCACCAAGTTCTACAACAGAACCAATACAAAACGACTACTCACCAAGTTCTACAACAGAACCAATACATTACGAATACTCATCAAGTTCTACAACAGAACCAATACATAACGACTACTCACCAGTTTATACAACAGAACCAATACATAACGACTACTCACCAAGTTCTACAACAGAACCAATACATAACGACTACTCACCAAGTTCTACAACAGAACCAATACATAACGACTACTCACCAAGTTCTACAACAGAACCAATACACAACGACTACTCACCAGGTTATACAACAGAACCAATACATAACGACTACTCACCAAGTTCTACAACAGAACCAATACATAGCGACTACTCATCAAGTTCTACAACAGAACCAATACATAGCCACTACTCACCAAGTTATACAACAGAACCAATATATAACGACTACTCACCAAGTTCTACAACAGAACCAATACATAACGACTACTCACCAAGTTCTACAACAGAACCAATACATAACGACTACTCACCAAGTTCTACAACAGAATCAATGCACAACGACTACTCACCAAGTTCTACAACAGAACCAATACATAACAACTACTCACCAAGTTCTACAATAGAACCAATACATAACGACTACTCACCAAGTTCTACAACAGAACCAATACATAACGACTACTCACCAAGTCATACAACAGAACCAATACATAACGACTACTCACCAAGTTCTACAACAGAACCAATGCATAACGACTACTCACCAAGTCATACAACAGAACCAATACATAGCGACTACTCACCAAGTCATATAACAGAACCAATACATAACGACTACTCATCTAGTTATACAACAGAACCAATACATTACGACTACTCACCAGGTTCTACAACAGAACCAATACATAACGACTACTCATCAAGTTCTACAACAGAACCAATACATAACGACTACTCACCAAGTTATACAACAGAACTAATACATAACGACTACTCACCAAGTTCTACAACAGAACCAATACATAACAACTACTCACAAAGTTCTACAACAGAACCAATACATAACGACTACTCACCAAGTTCTACAACAGAACCAATACATAACAACTACTCACCAAGTTCTACAACAGAACCAATACATAACGACTACTCACCAAGTTCTACAACAGAACCAATACATAACGACTACTCACCAAGTTCTACAACAGAACCAATACATAACGACTACTCCCCAAGTTCTACAACAGAACCAATACATAACAACTACTCACCAAGTTCTACAACAGAACCAATACATAACAACTACTCACCAGGTTATACAACAGAACCAATACATAACGACTACTCATCAAGTTCTACAACAGAACCAATACATAACGACTACTCACCAAGTTCTACAACAGAACCAATACATAACGACTACTCACCAAGTTCTACAACAGAACCAATACATTACGACTGCTCATCAAGTTCTACAACAGAACCAATACATAGCGACTACTCACCAGGTTATACAACAGAACCAATACATAACGACTACTCACCATTTTCTACAACAGAACCAATACATAACGATTACTCACCAAGTTCTACAACAGAACCAATACATAACGACTACTCACCAAGTTCTACAACAGAACCAATACATAACGACTACTCACCAAGTTCGACAACAGAACCAATACATAGCGACTACTCATCAAGTTCAACAACAGAACCAATACATAGCGACTACTCACCAGGTTATACAACAGAACCAATACATAACGACTGCTCACCAGGTTATACAACAGAACCAATACATAACGACTACTCACCAAGTTCTACAACAGAACCAATACATAACGACTACTCACCAAGTTCTACAACAGAACCAATACATAACGACTACTCATCAAGTTATACAACAGAACCAATACATAACTACTACTCAGCAAGTTCTACAACAGAACCAATACATAACTACTACTCACCAAGTTCTACAACAGAACCAATACATAAATACTACTCACCAAGTTCTACAACAGAACCAATACATAGCGACCACTCACCAAGTTCTACAACAGAACCAATACATAACGACTACTCACCAAGTTCTACAACAGAACCAATACATAACGACTACTCACCAAGTTCTACAACAGAATCAATGCACAACGACTACTCACCAAGTTCTACAACAGAACCAATACATAACAACTACTCACCAAGTTCTACAACAGAACCAATACATAACGACTACTCACCAAGTTCTACAACAGAACCAATACATAACGACTGCTCACCAAGTCATACAACAGAACCAATACATAACGATTACTCACCAAGTTCTACAACAGAACCAATGCATAACGACTACTCACCAAGTCATACAACAGAACCAATACATAGCGACTACTCACCAAGTCATATAACAGAACCAATACATAACGACTACTCATCTAGTTATACAACAGAACCAATACATTACGACTACTCACCAGGTTCTACAACAGAACCAATACATAACGACTACTCATCAAGTTATACAACAGAACTAATACATAACGACTACTCACCAAGTTCTACAACAGAACCAATACATAACAACTACTCACAAAGTTCTACAACAGAACCAATACATAACGACTACTCACCAAGTTCTACAACAGAACCAATACATAACAACTACTCACCAAGTTCTACAACAGAACCAATACATAACGACTACTCACCAAGTTCTACAACAGAACCAATACATAACGACTACTCACCAAGTTCTACAACAGAACCAATACATAGCGACTACTCACCAAGTTCTACAACAGAACCAATACATAACAACTACTCACCAAGTTCTACAACAGAACCAATACATAACAACTACTCACCAGGTTATACAACAGAACCAATACATAACGACTACTCATCAAGTTCTACAACAGAACCAATACATAACGACTACTCACCAAGTTCTACAACAGAACCAATACATAACGACTACTCACCAAGTTCTACAACAGAACCAATACATTACGACTGCTCATCAAGTTCTACAACAGAACCAATACATAGCGACTACTCACCAGGTTATACAACAGAACCAATACATAACGACTACTCACCATTTTCTACAACAGAACCAATACATAACGACTACTCACCAAGTTCTACAACAGAACCAATACATAACGACTACTCACCAAGTTCGACAACAGAACCAATACATAACGACTACTCACCAAGTTCTACAACAGAACCAATACATAACGACTACTCACCAAGTTCGACAACAGAACCAATACATAGCGACTACTCATCAAGTTCTACAACAGAACCAATACATAGCGACTACTCACCAGGTTATACAACAGAACCAATACATAACGACTGCTCACCAGGTTATACAACAGAACCAATACATAACGACTACTCACCAAGTTCTACAACAGAACCAATACATAACGACTACTCACCAAGTTCTACAACAGAACCAATACATAACGACTACTCACCAAGTTCTACAACAGAACCAATACATAACGACTACTCACCAGTTTATACAACAGAACCAATACATAACGATTACTCACCAAGTTCTACAACAGAACCAATACATAACGACTACTCACCAAGTTCTACAACAGAACCAATACATAACGACTACTCACCAAGTTCTACAACAGAACCAATACATAACGACTACTCACCAGGTTATACAACAGAACTAATACATAACGACTACTCACCAAGTTCTACAACAGAACCAATACATAGCGACTACTCATCAAGTTCTACAACAGAACCAATACATAGCCACTACTCACCAAGTTATACAACAGAACCAATACATAACGACTACTCACCAAGTTCTACAACAGAACCAATACATAACGACTACTCACCAAGTTCTACAACAGAACCAATACATAACGACTACTCACCAAGTTCTACAACAGAATCAATGCACAACGACTACTCACCAAGTTCTACAACAGAACCAATACATAACAACTACTCACCAAGTTCTACAACAGAACCAATACATAACGACTACTCACCAAGTTCTACAACAGAACCAATACATAACGACTACTCACCAAGTCATACAACAGAACCAATACATAACGACTACTCACCAAGTTCTACAACAGAACCAATGCATAACGACTACTCACCAAGTCATACAACAGAACCAATACATAGCGACTACTCACCAAGTCATATAACAGAACCAATACATAACGACTACTCATCTAGTTATACAACAGAACCAATACATTACGACTACTCACCAGGTTCTACAACAGAACCAATACATTACGACTACTCATCAAGTTCTACAACAGAACCAATACATAACGACTACTCACCAAGTTATACAACAGAACTAATACATAACGACTACTCACCAAGTTCTACAACAAAACCTATACATAACAACTACTCACAAAGTTCTACAACAGAACCAATTCATAACGACTACTCACCAAGTTCTACAACAGAACCAATACATAACAACTACTCACCAAGTTCTACAACAGAACCAATACATAACGACTACTCACCAAGTTCTACAACAGAACCAATACATAACGACTACTCACCAAGTTCTACAACAGAACCAATACATAACGACTACTCACCAAGTTCTACAACAGAACCAATACATAACAACTACTCACCAAGTTCTACAACAGAACCAATACATAACAACTACTCACCAGGTTATACAACAGAACCAATACATAACGACTACTCATCAAGTTCTACAACAGAACCAATACATAACGACTACTCATCAAGTTCTACAACAGAACCAATACATAGCGACTACTCACCAGGTTATACAACAGAACCAATACATAACGACTACTCACCATTTTCTACAACAGAACCAATACATAACGATTACTCACCAAGTTCTACAACAGAACCAATACATAACGACTACTCACCAAGTTCTACAACAGAACCAATACATAACGACTACTCACCAAGTTCGACAACAGAACCAATACATAGCGACTACTCATCAAGTTCTACAACAGAACCAATACATAGCGACTACTCACCAGGTTATACAACAGAACCAATACATAACGACTGCTCACCAGGTTATACAACAGAACCAATACATAACGACTACTCATCAAGTTCTACAACAGAACCAATACATAACGACTACTCACCAAGTTCTACAACAGAACCAATACATAACGACTACTCATCAAGTTATACAACAGAACCAATACATAACTACTACTCAGCAAGTTCTACAACAGAACCAATACATAACTACTACTCACCAAGTTCTACAACAGAACCAATACATAGCGACTACTCACCAAGTTCTACAACAGAACCAATACATAGCGACCACTCACCAAGTTCTACAACAGAACCAATACATAACGACTACTCACCAAGTTCTACAACAGAACCAATACATAACGACTACTCACCAAGTTCTACAACAGAATCAATGCACAACGACTACTCACCAAGTTCTACAACAGAACCAATACATAACAACTACTCACCAAGTTCTACAACAGAACCAATACATAACGACTACTCACCAAGTTCTACAACAGAACCAATACATAACGACTACTCACCAAGTCATACAACAGAACCAATACATAACGACTACTCACCAAGTTCTACAACAGAACCAATGCATAACGACTACTCACCAAGTCATACAACAGAACCAATACATAGCGACTACTCACCAAGTCATATAACAGAACCAATACATAACGACTACTCATCTAGTTATACAACAGAACCAATACATTACGACTACTCACCAGGTTCTACAACAGAACCAATACATAACGACTACTCATCAAGTTCTACAACAGAACCAATACATAACGACTACTCACCAAGTTCTAGAACAGAACCAATACATAACGACTACTCACCAAGTTCTACAACAGAACCAATACATAACGACTACTCACCAAGTTCTACAACAGAACCAATACATAACAACTACTCACCAGGTTATACAACAGAACCAATACATAACGACTACTCATCAAGTTCTACAACAGAACCAATACATAACGACTACTCACCAAGTTCTACAACAGAACCAATACAAAACGACTACTCACCAAGTTCTACAACAGAACCAATACATTACGACTGCTCATCAAGTTCTACAACAGAACCAATACATAGCGACTACTCACCAGGTTATACAACAGAACCAATACATAACGACTACTCACCATTTTCTACAACAGAACCAATACATAACGATTACTCACCAAGTTCTACAACAGAACCAATACATAACGACTACTCACCAAGTTCTACAACAGAACCAATACATAACGACTACTCACCAAGTTCGACAACAGAACCAATACATAGCGACTACTCATCAAGTTCTACAACAGAACCAATACATAGCGACTACTCACCAGGTTATACAACAGAACCAATACATAACGACTACTCACCAAGTTCTACAACAGAACCAATACATAACGACTACTCACCAAGTTCTACAACAGAACCAATACATAACGACTACTCATCAAGTTATACAACAGAACCAATACATAACTACTACTCAGCAAGTTCTACAACAGAACCAATACATAACTACTACTCACCAAGTTCTACAACAGAACCAATACATAAATACTACTCCCCAAGTTCTACAACAGAACCAATACATAGCGACCACTCACCAAGTTCTACAACAGAACCAATACATAACGACTACTCACCAAGTCATACAACAGAACCAATACAAAACGACTACTCATCAAGTTCTACAACAGAACCAATACATAACGACTACTCACCAAGTTCTACAACAGAACCAATACATAACGACTACTCACCAAGTCATACAACAGAACCAATACATAACGACTACTCACCAAGTTCTACAACAGAACCAATACATAGCGACTACTTACCAAGTCATACAACAGAACCAATACATAGCCACTACTCACCAAGTTCTACAACAGAACCAATACATAACGACTACTCATCAAGTTCTACAACAGAACCAATACATAACGACTACTCACAACTTTCTACAACAGAACCAATACATAACGACTACTCACCAAGTTCTACAACAGAACCAATACATAACGACTACTCATCAAGTTCTACAACAGACCCAATACATAATGACTACTCACCAAGTTCTACAACAGAACCAATACATAAATACTACTCACCAAGTTCTACAACAGAACCAATACATAGCGACCACTCACCAAGTTCTACAACAGAACCAATACATAACGACTACTCACCAAGTCATACAACAGAACCAATACATAACGACTACTCACCAAGTTCTACAACAGAACCAATACATAACGACTACTCACCAAGTTCTACAACAGAACCAATACATAACGACTACTCACCAAGTTCTACAACAGAACCAATACATAACGACTACTCATCAAGTTCTACAACAGAACCAATACATAATGACTACTCATCAAGTTCTACAACAGAACCAATACATAACGTTTACTCACCAAGTTCTACAACAGAACCAATACATAACAACTACTCACCAAGTCATACAACAGAACCAATACATAACGACTACTCACCAAGTTCTACAACACAACCAATACATAACGACTACTCACCAAGTTCTACAACAGAACCAATACATAACGACTACTCACCAAGTTCTACAACAGAACCAATGCATAACAACTACTCACCAAGTTCTACAACAGAACCAATACATAACGACTACTCACCAGGTTATACAACAGAACCAATATATAACGACTACTCACCAAGTTCTACAACAGAACCAATACATAACGACTACTCACCAAGTTCTACAACAGAACCAATACATAACGACTACTCATCAAGTTCTACAACAGAACCAATACATAACGACCACTCACTAAGTTCTACAACAGAACCAATACATAACGACTACTCACCAAGTTCTACAACAGAACCAATACATAACGACTACTCACCAAGTTCTACAACAGAACCAATACATAACGACTACTCACCAAGTTCTACAACAGAACCAATACATAACGACTACTCACCAAGTTCTACAACAGAACCAATACATAACGACTACTCATCAAGTTCTACAACAGAACCAATACATAGCGACTACTCACCAAGTTCTACAACAGAACCAATACAAAACGACTACTCACCAAGTTCTACAACAGAACCAATACATTACGTCTACTCATCAAGTTCTACAACAGAAGCAATACATAACGACTACTCACCAAGTTCTACAACAGAACCAATACATAACGACTACTCACCAAGTTCTACAACAGAACCAATACATAAAAACTACTCACCAAGTTCTACAACAGAACCAATACATAACGACTACTCACCAAGTTCTACAACAGAACCAATACATAACGACTACTCACCAAGTTCTACAACAGAACCAATACATAACGACTACTCACCAAGTTCTACAACAGAACCAATACATAGCAAACTCTCACCAAGTTCTACAACAGAACCAATACATAACAACTACTCACCAGGTAATACAACAGAACCAATACATAACGACTACTCATCAAGTTCTACAACAGAACCAATACATAACGACTACTCACCAAGTTCTACAACAGAACCAATACATAACGACTACTCACCAAGTTCTACAACAGAACCAATACATTACGACTGCTCATCAAGTTCTACAACAGAACCAATACATAGCGACTACTCACCAGGTTATACAACAGAACCAATACATAACGACTACTCACCATTTTCTACAACAGAACCAATACATAACGATTACTCACCAAGTTCTACAACAGAACCAATACATAACGACTACTCACCAAGTTCTACAACAGAACCAATACATAACGACTACTCACCAAGTTCGACAACAGAACCAATACATAGCGACTACTCATCAAGTTCTACAACAGAACCAATACATAGCGACTACTCACCAGGTTATACAACAGAACCAATACATAACGACTGCTCACCAGGTTATACAACAGAACCAATACATAACGACTACTCACCAAGTTCTACAACAGAACCAATACATAGCGACTACTCACCAAGTTCTACAACAGAACCAATACATAACGACTACTCATCAAGTTATACAACAGAACCAATACATAACTACTACTCAGCAAGTTCTACAACAGAACCAATACATAACTACTACTCACCAAGTTCTACAACAGAACCAATACATAAATACTACTCCCCAAGTTCTACAACAGAACCAATACATAGCGACCACTCACCAAGTTCTACAACAGAACCAATACATAACGGCTACTCACCAAGTCATACAACAGAACCAATACAAAACGACTACTCATCAAGTTCTACAACAGAACCAATACATAACGACTACTCACCAAGTTCTACAACAGAACCAATACATAACGACTACTCACCAAGTCATACAACAGAACCAATACATAACGACTACTCACCAAGTTCTACAACAGAACCAATACATAGCGACTACTTACCAAGTCATACAACAGAACCAATACATAGCCACTACTCACCAAGTTCTACAACAGAACCAATACATAACGACTACTCATCAAGTTCTACAACAGAACCAATACATAACGACTACTCACAACTTTCTACAACAGAACCAATACATAACGACTACTCACCAAGTTCTACAACAGAACCAATACATAACGACTACTCATCAAGTTCTACAACAGACCCAATACATAATGACTACTCACCAAGTTCTACAACAGAACCAATACATAAATACTACTCACCAAGTTCTAAAAGAGAACCAATACATAGCGACCACTCACCAAGTTCTACAACAGAACCAATACATAACGACTACTCACCAAGTCATACAACAGAACCAATACAAAACGACTACTCACCAAGTTCTACAACAGAACCAATACATTACGACTACTCATCAAGTTCTACAACAGAACCAATACATAACGACTACTCACGAAGTTCTACAACAGAACCAATACATAGCGACTACTCACCAAGTCATACAACAGAACCAATACATAACGACTACTCACCAAGTTCTACAACAGAACCAATACATAACGACTACTCATCAAGTTCTACAACAGAACCAATACATAGCAACTACTCACAACTTTCTACAACAGAACCAATACATAACGACTACTCACCAAGTTCTACAACAGAACCAATACATAACGACTACTCATCAAGTTCTACAACAGAACCAATACATAATGACTACTCATCAAGTTCTACAACAGAACCAATACATAACGTTTACTCACCAAGTTCTACAACAGAACCAATACATAACAACTACTCACCAAGTCATACAACAGAACCAATACATAACGACTACTCACCAAGTTCTACAACACAACCAATACATAACGACTACTCACCAAGTTCTACAACAGAACCAATACATAACGACTACTCACCAAGTTCTACAACAGAACCAATGCATAACAACTACTCACCAAGTTCTACAACAGAACCAATACATAACGACTACTCACCAGGTTATACAACAGAACCAATATATAACGACTACTCACCAAGTTCTACAACAGAACCAATACATAACGACTACTCACCAAGTTCTACAACAGAACCAATACATAACGACTACTCATCAAGTTCTACAACAGAACCAATACATAACGACCACTCACTAAGTTCTACAACAGAACCAATACATAACGACTACTCACCAAGTTCTACAACAGAACCAATACATAACGACTACTCACCAAGTTCTACAACAGAACCAATACATAACGACTACTCACCAAGTTCTACAACAGAACCAATACATAACGACTACTCACCAAGTTCTACAACAGAACCAATACATAACGACTACTCATCAAGTTCTACAACAGAACCAATACATAGCGACTACTCACCAAGTTCTACAACAGAACCAATACAAAACGACTACTCACCAAGTTCTACAACAGAACCAATACATTACGTCTACTCATCAAGTTCTACAACAGAAGCAATACATAACGACTACTCACCAAGTTCTACAACAGAACCAATACATAACGACTACTCACCAAGTTCTACAACAGAACCAATACATAAAAACTACTCACCAAGTTCTACAACAGAACCAATACATAACGACTACTCACCAAGTTCTACAACAGAACCAATACATAACGACTACTCACCAAGTTCTACAACAGAACCAATACATAACGACTACTCACCAAGTTCTACAACAGAACCAATACATAACAAACTCTCACCAAGTTCTACAACAGAACCAATACATAACAACTACTCACCAGGTAATACAACAGAACCAATACATAACGACTACTCATCAAGTTCTACAACAGAACCAATACATAACGACTACTCACCAAGTTCTACAACAGAACCAATACATAACGACTACTCACCAAGTTCTACAACAGAACCAATACATAACGACTACTCACCAAGTCATACAACAGAACCAATACAAAACGACTACTCATCAAGTTCTACAACAGAACCAATACATAACGACTACTCACCAAGTTCTACAACAGAACCAATACATAACGACTACTCACCAAGTCATACAACAGAACCAATACATAACGACTACTCACCAAGTTCTACAACAGAACCAATACATAGCGACTACTTACCAAATCATACAACAGAACCAATACATAGCCACTACTCACCAAGTTCTACAACAGAACCAATACATAACGACTACTCATCAAGTTCTACAACAGAACCAATACATAACGACTACTCACAACTTTCTACAACAGAACCAATACATAACGACTACTCACCAAGTTCTACAACAGAACCAATACATAACGACTACTCATCAAGTTCTACAACAGACCCAATACATAATGACTACTCACCAAGTTCTACAACAGAACCAATACATAAATACTACTCACCAAGTTCTACAACAGAACCAATCCATAGCGACTACTCACCAGGTTATACAACAGAACCAATACATAACGACTGCTCACCAGGTTATACAACAGAACCAATACATAACGACTACTCACCAAGTTCTACAACAGAACCAATACATAACGACTACTCACCAAGTTCTACAACAGAACCAATACATAACGACTACTCATCAAGTTATACAACAGAACCAATACATAACTACTACTCAGCAAGTTCTACAACAGAACCAATACATAACTACTACTCACCAAGTTCTACAACAGAACCAATACATAAATACTACTCCCCAAGTTCTACAACAGAACCAATACATAGCGACCACTCACCAAGTTCTACAACAGAACCAATACATAACGACTACTCACCAAGTCATACAACAGAACCAATACAAAACGACTACTCATCAAGTTCTACAACAGAACCAATACATAACGACTACTCACCAAGTTCTACAACAGAACCAATACATAACGACTACTCACCAAGTCATACAACAGAACTAATACATAACGACTACTCACCAAGTTCTACAACAGAACCAATACATAGCGACTACTTACCAAGTCATACAACAGAACCAATACATAGCCACTACTCACCAAGTTCTACAACAGAACCAATACATAACGACTACTCATCAAGTTCTACAACAGAACCAATACATAACGACTACTCACAACTTTCTACAACAGAACCAATACATAACGACTACTCACCAAGTTCTACAACAGAACCAATACATAACGACTACTCATCAAGTTCTACAACAGACCCAATACATAATGACTACTCACCAAGTTCTAATACAGAACCAATACATAAATACTACTCACCAAGTTCTACAACAGAACCAATACATAGCGACCACTCACCAAGTTCTACAACAGAACCAATACATAGCGACTACTCACCAAGTCATACAACAGAACCAATACAAAACGACTACTCACCAAGTTCTACAACAGAACCAATACATTACGACTACTCATCAAGTTCTACAACAGAACCAATACATAGCGACTACTCACAACTTTCTACAACAGAACCAATACATAACGACTACTCACCAAGTTCTACAACAGAACCAATACATAACGACTACTCATCAAGTTCTACAACAGAACCAATACATAATGACTACTCATCAAGTTCTACAACAGAACCAATACATAACGTTTACTCACCAAGTTCTACAACAGAACCAATACATAACAACTACTCACCAAGTCATACAACAGAACCAATACATAACGACTACTCACCAAGTTCTACAACACAACCAATACATAACGACTACTCACCAAGTTCTACAACAGAACCAATACATAACGACTACTCACCAAGTTCTACAACAGAACCAATGCATAACAACTACTCACCAAGTTCTACAACAGAACCAATACATAACGACTACTCACCAGGTTATACAACAGAACCAATATATAACGACTACTCACCAAGTTCTACAACAGAACCAATACATAACGACTACTCACCAAGTTCTACAACAGAACCAATACATAACGACTACTCATCAAGTTCTACAACAGAACCAATACATAACGACCACTCACTAAGTTCTACAACAGAACCAATACATAACGACTACTCACCAAGTTCTACAACAGAACCAATACATAACGACTACTCACCAAGTTCTACAACAGAACCAATACATAACGACTACTCACCAAGTTCTACAACAGAACCAATACATAACGACTACTCACCAAGTTCTACAACAGAACCAATACATAACGACTACTCATCAAGTTCTACAACAGAACCAATACATAGCGACTACTCACCAAGTTCTACAACAGAACCAATACAAAACGACTACTCACCAAGTTCTACAACAGAACCAATACATTACGTCTACTCATCAAGTTCTACAACAGAAGCAATACATAACGACTACTCACCAAGTTCTACAACAGAACCAATACATAACGACTACTCACCAAGTTCTACAACAGAACCAATACATAAAAACTACTCACCAAGTTCTACAACAGAACCAATACATAACGACTACTCACCAAGTTCTACAACAGAACCAATACATAACGACTACTCACCAAGTTCTACAACAGAACCAATACATAACGACTACTCACCAAGTTCTACAACAGAACCAATACATAACAAACTCTCACCAAGTTCTACACCAGAACCAATACATAACAACTACTCACCAGGTAATACAACAGAACCAATACATAACGACTACTCATCAAGTTCTACAACAGAACCAATACATAACGACTACTCACCAAGTTCTACAACAGAACCAATACATAACGACTACTCACCAAGTTCTACAACAGAACCAATACATAACGACTACTCACCAAGTCATACAACAGAACCAATACAAAACGACTACTCATCAAGTTCTACAACAGAACCAATACATAACGACTACTCACCAAGTTCTACAACAGAACCAATACATAACGACTACTCACCAAGTCATACAACAGAACCAATACATAACGACTACTCACCAAGTTCTACAACAGAACCAATACATAGCGACTACTTACCAAGTCATACAACAGAACCAATACATAGCCACTACTCACCAAGTTCTACAACAGAACCAATACATAACGACTACTCATCAAGTTCTACAACAGAACCAATACATAACGACTACTCACAACTTTCTACAACAGAACCAATACATAACGACTACTCACCAAGTTCTACAACAGAACCAATACATAACGACTACTCATCAAGTTCTACAACAGACCCAATACATAATGACTACTCACCAAGTTCTACAACAGAACCAATACATAAATACTACTCACCAAGTTCTACAACAGAACCAATACATAGCGACCACTCACCAAGTTCTACAACAGAACCAATACATAACGACTACTCACCAAGTCATACAACAGAACCAATACAAAACGACTACTCACCAAGTTCTACAACAGAACCAATACATTACGACTACTCATCAAGTTCTACAACAGAACCAATACATAACGACTACTCACGAAGTTCTACAACAGAACCAATACATAACAACTACTCACCAAGTTCTACAACAGAACCAATACATAACGACTACTCATCAAGTTCTACAACAGACCCAATACATAATGACTACTCACCAAGTTCTACAACAGAACCAATACATAAATACTACTCACCAAGTTCTACAACAGAACCAATACATAGCGACCACTCACCAAGTTCTACAACAGAACCAATACATAACGACTACTCACCAAGTCATACAACAGAACCAATACATAACGACTACTCACCAAGTTCTACAACAGAACCAATACATAACGACTACTCACCAAGTTCTACAACAGAACCAATACATAACGACTACTCACCAAGTTCTACAACAGAACCAATACATAACGACTACTCACCAGTTTATACAACAGAACCAATACATAACGACTACTCACCAAGTTCTACAACAGAACCAATACATAACGACTACTCACCAAGTTCTACAACAGAACCAATACATAACGACTACTCACCAAGTTCTACAACAGAACCAATACATAACGACTACTCACCAGGTTATACAACAGAACTAATACATAACGACTACTCACCAAGTTCTACAACAGAACCAATACATAGCGACTACTCATCAAGTTCTACAACAGAACCAATACATAGCCACTACTCACCAAGTTATACAACAGAACCAATACATAACGACTACTCACCAAGTTCTACAACAGAACCAATACATAACGACTACTCACCAAGTTCTACAACAGAACCAATACATAACGACTACTCACCAAGTTCTACAACAGAATCAATGCACAACGACTACTCACCAAGTTCTACAACAGAACCAATACATAACAACTACTCACCAAGTTCTACAACAGAACCAATACATAACGACTACTCACCAAGTTCTACAACAGAACCAATACATAACGACTACTCACCAAGTCATACAACAGAACCAATACATAACGACTACTCATCAAGTTATACAACAGAACCAATACATAACTACTACTCAGCAAGTTCTACAACAGAACCAATACATAACTACTACTCACCAAGTTCTACAACAGAACCAATACATAAATACTACTCACCAAGTTCTACAACAGAACCAATACATAGCGACCACTCACCAAGTTCTACAACAGAACCAATACATAACGACTACTCACCAAGTTCTACAACAGAACCAATACATAACGACTACTCACCAAGTTCTACAACAGAATCAATGCACAACGACTACTCACCAAGTTCTACAACAGAACCAATACATAACAACTACTCACCAAGTTCTACAACAGAACCAATGCATAACGACTACTCACCAAGTCATACAACAGAACCAATACATAGCGACTACTCACCAAGTCATATAACAGAACCAATACATAACGACTACTCATCTAGTTATACAACAGAACCAATACATTACGACTACTCACCAGGTTCTACAACAGAACCAATACATAACGACTACTCATCAAGTTCTACAACAGAACCAATACATAACGACTACTCACCAAGTTCTACAACAGAACCAATACATAACGACTACTCACCAAGTTCTACAAGAGAACCAATACATAACAACTACTCACCAAGTTCTACAACAGAACCAATACATAACAACTACTCACCAGGTTATACAACAGAACCAATACATAACGACTACTCATCAAGTTCTACAACAGAACCAATACATAACGACTACTCACCAAGTTCTACAACAGAACCAATACAAAACGACTACTCACCAAGTTCTACAACAGAACCAATACATTACGACTGCTCATCAAGTTCTACAACAGAACCAATACATAGCGACTACTCACCAGGTTATACAACAGAACCAATACATAACGACTACTCACCATTTTCTACAACAGAACCAATACATAACGATTACTCACCAAGTTCTACAACAGAACCAATACATAACGACTACTCACCAAGTTCTACAACAGAACCAATACATAACGACTACTCACCAAGTTCGACAACAGAACCAATACATAGCGACTACTCATCAAGTTCTACAACAGAACCAATACATAGCGACTACTCACCAGGTTATACAACAGAACCAATACATAACGACTGCTCACCAGGTTATACAACAGAACCAATACATAACGACTACTCACCAAGTTCTACAACAGAACCAATACATAACGACTACTCACCAAGTTCTACAACAGAACCAATACATAACGACTACTCATCAAGTTATACAACAGAACCAATACATAACTACTACTCAGCAAGTTCTACAACAGAACCAATACATAACTACTACTCACCAAGTTCTACAACAGAACCAATACATAAATACTACTCCCCAAGTTCTACAACAGAACCAATACATAGCGACCACTCACCAAGTTCTACAACAGAACCAATACATAACGACTACTCACCAAGTCATACAACAGAACCAATACAAAACGACTACTCATCAAGTTCTACAACAGAACCAATACATAACGACTACTCACCAAGTTCTACAACAGAACCAATACATAACGACTACTCACCAAGTCATACAACAGAACCAATACATAACGACTACTCACCAAGTTCTACAACAGAACCAATACATAGCGACTACTTACCAAGTCATACAACAGAACCAATACATAGCCACTACTCACCAAGTTCTACAACAGAACCAATACATAACGACTACTCATCAAGTTCTACAACAGAACCAATACATAACGACTACTCACAACTTTCTACAACAGAACCAATACATAACGACTACTCACCAAGTTCTACAACAGAACCAATACATAACGACTACTCATCAAGTTCTACAACAGACCCAATACATAATGACTACTCACCAAGTTCTACAACAGAACCAATACATAAATACTACTCACCAAGTTCTACAACAGAACCAATACATAGCGACCACTCACCAAGTTCTACAACAGAACCAATACATAACGACTACTCACCAAGTCATACAACAGAACCAATACAAAACGACTACTCACCAAGTTCTACAACAGAACCAATACATTACGACTACTCATCAAGTTCTACAACAGAACCAATACATAACGACTACTCACGAAGTTCTACAACAGAACCAATACATAGCGACTACTCACCAAGTCATACAACAGAACCAATACATAACGACTACTCACCAAGTTCTACAACAGAACCAATACATAACGACTACTCATCAAGTTCTACAACAGAACCAATACATAGCGACTACTCACAACTTTCTACAACAGAACCAATACATAACGACTACTCACCAAGTTCTACAACAGAACCAATACATAGCGACTACTCACCAGGTTATACAACAGAACCAATACATAACGACTGCTCACCAGGTTATACAACAGAACCAATACATAACGACTACTCATCAAGTTCTACAACAGAACCAATACATAACGACTACTCACCAAGTTCTACAACAGAACCAATACATAACGACTACTCATCAAGTTATACAACAGAACCAATACATAACTACTACTCAGCAAGTTCTACAACAGAACCAATACATAACTACTACTCACCAAGTTCTACAACAGAACCAATACATAAATACTACTCACCAAGTTCTACAACAGAACCAATACATAGCGACCACTCACCAAATTCTACAACAGAACCAATACATAACGACTACTCACCAAGTTCTACAACAGAACCAATACATAACGACTACTCACCAAGTTCTACAACAGAATCAATGCACAACGACTACTCACCAAGTTCTACAACAGAACCAATACATAACAACTACTCACCAAGTTCTACAACAGAACCAATACATAACGACTACTCACCAAGTTCTACAACAGAACCAATACATAACGACTACTCACCAAGTCATACAACAGAACCAATACATAACGACTACTCACCAAGTTCTACAACAGAACCAATGCATAACGACTACTCACCAAGTAATACAACAGAACCAATACATAGCGACTACTCACCAAGTCATATAACAGAACCAATACATAACGACTACTCATCTAGTTATACAACAGAACCAATACATTACGACTACTCACCAGGTTCTACAACAGAACCAATACATAACGACTACTCATCAAGTTCTACAACAGAACCAATACATAACGACTACTCACCAAGTTCTACAACAGAACCAATACATAACAACTACTCACCAAGTTCTACAACAGAACCAATACATAGCAACTACTCACCAGGTTATACAACAGAACCAATACATAACGACTACTCATCAAGTTCTACAACAGAACCAATACATAACGACTACTCACCAAGTTCTACAACAGAACCAATACAAAACGACTACTCACCAAGTTCTACAACAGAACCAATACATTACGACTGCTCATCAAGTTCTACAACAGAACCAATACATAGCGACTACTCACCAGGTTATACAACAGAACCAATACATAACGACTACTCACCATTTTCTACAACAGAACCAATACATAACGATTACTCACCAAGTTCTACAACAGAACCAATACATAACGACTACTCACCAAGTTCTACAACAGAACCAATACATAACGACTACTCACCAAGTTCGACAACAGAACCAATACATAGCGACTACTCATCAAGTTCTACAACAGAACCAATACATAGCGACTACTCACCAGGTTATACAACAGAACCAATACATAACGACTGCTCACCAGGTTATACAACAGAACCAATACATAACGACTACTCACCAAGTTCTACAACAGAACCAATACATAACGACTACTCACCAAGTTCTACAACAGAACCAATACATAACGACTACTCATCAAGTTATACAACAGAACCAATACATAACTACTACTCAGCAAGTTCTACAACAGAACCAATACATAACTACTACTCACCAAGTTCTACAACAGAACCAATACATAAATACTACTCCCCAAGTTCTACAACAGAACCAATACATAGCGACCACTCACCAAGTTCTACAACAGAACCAATACATAACGACTACTCATCAAGTTCTACAACAGAACCAATACATAACGACTACTCACCAAGTCATACAACAGAACCAATACATAACGACTACTCACCAAGTTCTACAACAGAACCAATACATAGCGACTACTTACCAAGTCATACAACAGAACCAATACATAGCCACTACTCACCAAGTTCTACAACAGAACCAATACATAACGACTACTCATCAAGTTCTACAACAGAACCAATACATAACGACTACTCACAACTTTCTACAACAGAACCAATACATAGCGACTACTCACCAAGTTCTACAACAGAACCAATACATAAATACTACTCACCAAGTTCTACAACAGAACCAATACATAGCGACCACTCACCAAGTTCTACAACAGAACCAATACATAACGACTACTCACCAAGTCATACAACAGAACCAATACAAAACGACTACTCACCAAGTTCTACAACAGAACCAATACATTACGACTACTCATCAAGTTCTACAACAGAACCAATACATAACGACTACTCACGAAGTTCTACAACAGAACCAATACATAACAACTACTCACCAAGTTCTACAACAGAACCAATACATAACGACTACTCATCAAGTTCTACAACAGACCCAATACATAATGACTACTCACCAAGTTCTACAACAGAACCAATACATAAATACTACTCACCAAGTTCTACAACAGAACCAATACATAGCGACCACTCACCAAGTTCTACAACAGAACCAATACATAACGACTACTCACCAAGTCATACAACAGAACCAATACATAACGACTACTCACCAAGTTCTACAACAGAACCAATACATAACGACTACTCACCAAGTTCTACAACAGAACCAATACATAACGACTACTCACCAAGTTCTACAACAGAACCAATACATAACGACTACTCACCAGTTTATACAACAGAACCAATACATAACGACTACTCACCAAGTTCTACAACAGAACCAATACATAACGACTACTCACCAAGTTCTACAACAGAACCAATACATAACGACTACTCACCAAGTTCTACAACAGAACCAATACATAACGACTACTCACCAGGTTATACAACAGAACTAATACATAACGACTACTCACCAAGTTCTACAACAGAACCAATACATAGCGACTACTCATCAAGTTCTACAACAGAACCAATACATAGCCACTACTCACCAAGTTATACAACAGAACCAATACATAACGACTACTCACCAAGTTCTACAACAGAACCAATACATAACGACTACTCACCAAGTTCTACAACAGAACCAATACATAACGACTACTCACCAAGTTCTACAACAGAATCAATGCACAACGACTACTCACCAAGTTCTACAACAGAACCAATACATAACAACTACTCACCAAGTTCTACAACAGAACCAATACATAACGACTACTCACCAAGTTCTACAACAGAACCAATACATAACGACTACTCACCAAGTCATACAACAGAACCAATACATAACGACTACTCACCAAGTTCTACAACAGAACCAATACATAACGACTACTCACCAAGTCATACAACAGAACCAATACATAGCGACTACTCACCAAGTCATATAACAGAACCAATACATAACGACTACTCATCTAGTTATACAACAGAACCAATACATTACGACTACTCACCAGGTTCTACAACAGAACCAATACATAACGACTACTCATCAAGTTCTACAACAGAACCAATACATAACGACTACTCACCAAGTTATACAACAGAACTAATACATAACGACTACTCACCAAGTTCTACAACAGAACCAATACATAACAACTACTCACAAAGTTCTACAACAGAACCAATTCATAACGACTACTCACCAAGTTCTACAACAGAACCAATACATAACAACTACTCACCAAGTTCTACAACAGAACCAATACATAACGACTACTCACCAAGTTCTACAACAGAACCAATACATAACGACTACTCACCAAGTTCTACAACAGAACCAATACATAACGACTACTCACCAAGTTCTACAACAGAACCAATACATAACAACTACTCACCAAGTTCTACAACAGAACCAATACATAACAACTACTCACCAGGTTATACAACAGAACCAATACATAACGACTACTCATCAAGTTCTACAACAGAACCAATACATAACGACTACTCACCAAGTTCTACAACAGAACCAATACATAACGACTACTCACCAAGTTCTACAACAGAACCAATACATTACGACTGCTCATCAAGTTCTACAACAGAACCAATACATAGCGACTACTCACCAGGTTATACAACAGAACCAATACATAACGACTACTCACCATTTTCTACAACAGAACCAATACATAACGATTACTCACCAAGTTCTACAACAGAACCAATACATAACGACTACTCACCAAGTTCTACAACAGAACCAATACATAACGACTACTCACCAAGTTCGACAACAGAACCAATACATAGCGACTACTCATCAAGTTCTACAACAGAACCAATACATAGCGACTACTCACCAGGTTATACAACAGAACCAATACATAACGACTGCTCACCAGGTTATACAACAGAACCAATACATAACGACTACTCATCAAGTTCTACAACAGAACCAATACATAACGACTACTCACCAAGTTCTACAACAGAACCAATACATAACGACTACTCATCAAGTTATACAACAGAACCAATACATAACTACTACTCAGCAAGTTCTACAACAGAACCAATACATAACTACTACTCACCAAGTTCTACAACAGAACCAATACATATATACTACTCACCAAGTTCTACAACAGAACCAATACATAGCGACCACTCACCAAGTTCTACAACAGAACCAATACATAACGACTACTCACCAAGTTCTACAACAGAACCAATACATAACGACTACTCACCAAGTTCTACAACAGAATCAATGCGCAACGACTACTCACCAAGTTCTACAACAGAACCAATACATAACAACTACTCACCAAGTTCTACAACAGAACCAATAGATAACGACTACTCACCAAGTTCTACAACAGAACCAATACATAACGACTACTCACCAAGTCATACAACAGAACCAATACATAACGACTACTCACCAAGTTCTACAACAGAACCAATGCATAACGACTACTCACCAAGTCATACAACAGAACCAATACATAGCGACTACTCACCAAGTCATATAACAGAACCAATACATAACGACTACTCATCTAGTTATACAACAGAACCAATACATTACGACTACTCACCAGGTTCTACAACAGAACCAATACATAACGACTACTCATCAAGTTCTACAACAGAACCAATACATAACGACTACTCACCAAGTTCTACAACAGAACCAATACATAACGACTACTCACCAAGTTCTACAACAGAACCAATACATAGCGACTACTCACCAAGTCATATAACAGAACCAATACATAACGACTACTCATCTAGTTATACAACAGAACCAATACATTACGACTACTCACCAGGTTCTACAACAGAACCAATACATAACGACTACTCATCAAGTTCTACAACAGAACCAATACATAACGACTACTCACCAAGTTATACAACAGAACTAATACATAACGACTACTCACCAAGTTCTACAACAGAACCAATACATAACAACTACTCACAAAGTTCTACAACAGAACCAATTCATAACGACTACTCACCAAGTTCTACAACAGAACCAATACATAACAACTACTCACCAAGTTCTACAACAGAACCAATACATAACGACTACTCACCAAGTTCTACAACAGAACCAATACATAACGACTACTCACCAAGTTCTACAACAGAACCAATACATAACGACTACTCACCAAGTTCTACAACAGAACCAATACATAACAACTACTCACCAAGTTCTACAACAGAACCAATACATAACAACTACTCACCAGGTTATACAACAGAACCAATACATAACGACTACTCATCAAGTTCTACAACAGAACCAATACATAACGACTACTCACCAAGTTCTACAACAGAACCAATACATAACGACTACTCACCAAGTTCTACAACAGAACCAATACATTACGACTGCTCATCAAGTTCTACAACAGAACCAATACATAGCGACTACTCACCAGGTTATACAACAGAACCAATACATAACGACTACTCACCATTTTCTACAACAGAACCAATACATAACGATTACTCACCAAGTTCTACAACAGAACCAATACATAACGACTACTCACCAAGTTCTACAACAGAACCAATACATAACGACTACTCACCAAGTTCGACAACAGAACCAATACATAGCGACTACTCATCAAGTTCTACAACAGAACCAATACATAGCGACTACTCACCAGGTTATACAACAGAACCAATACATAACGACTGCTCACCAGGTTATACAACAGAACCAATACATAACGACTACTCATCAAGTTCTACAACAGAACCAATACATAACGACTACTCACCAAGTTCTACAACAGAACCAATACATAACGACTACTCATCAAGTTATACAACAGAACCAATACATAACTACTACTCAGCAAGTTCTACAACAGAACCAATACATAACTACTACTCACCAAGTTCTACAACAGAACCAATACATATATACTACTCACCAAGTTCTACAACAGAACCAATACATAGCGACCACTCACCAAGTTCTACAACAGAACCAATACATAACGACTACTCACCAAGTTCTACAACAGAACCAATACATAACGACTACTCACCAAGTTCTACAACAGAATCAATGCGCAACGACTACTCACCAAGTTCTACAACAGAACCAATACATAACAACTACTCACCAAGTTCTACAACAGAACCAATACATAACGACTACTCACCAAGTTCTACAACAGAACCAATACATAACGACTACTCACCAAGTCATACAACAGAACCAATACATAACGACTACTCACCAAGTTCTACAACAGAACCAATGCATAACGACTACTCACCAAGTCATACAACAGAACCAATACATAGCGACTACTCACCAAGTCATATAACAGAACCAATACATAACGACTACTCATCTAGTTATACAACAGAACCAATACATTACGACTACTCACCAGGTTCTACAACAGAACCAATACATAACGACTACTCATCAAGTTCTACAACAGAACCAATACATAACGACTACTCACCAAGTTCTACAACAGAACCAATACATAACGACTACTCACCAAGTTCTACAACAGAACCAATACATAACAACTACTCACCAAGTTCTACAACAGAACCAATACATAACAACTACTCACCAGGTTATACAACAGAACCAATACATAACGACTACTCATCAAGTTCTACAACAGAACCAATACATAGCGACTACTCACCAAGTTCTACAACAGAACCAATACAAAACGACTACTCACCAAGTTCTACAACAGAACCAATACATTACGACTGCTCATCAAGTTCTACAACAGAACCAATACATAGCGACTACTCACCAGGTTATACAACAGAACCAATACATAACGACTACTCACCATTTTCTACAACAGAACCAATACATAACGATTACTCACCAAGTTCTACAACAGAACCAATACATAACGACTACTCACCAAGTTCTACAACAGAACCAATACATAACGACTACTCACCAAGTTCGACAACAGAACCAATACATAGCGACTACTCATCAAGTTCTACAACAGAACCAATACATAGCGACTACTCACCAGGTTATACAACAGAACCAATACATAACGACTGCTCACCAGGTTATACAACAGAACCAATACATAACGACTACTCACCAAGTTCTACAACAGAACCAATACATAACGACTACTCACCAAGTTCTACAACAGAACCAATACATAACGACTACTCATCAAGTTATACAACAGAGCCAATACATAACTACTACTCAGCAAGTTCTACAACAGAACCAATACATAACTACTACTCACCAAGTTCTACAACAGAACCAATACATAAATACTACTCCCCAAGTTCTACAACAGAACCAATACATAGCGACTACTCATCAAGTTCTACAACAGACCCAATACATAATGACTACTCACCAAGTTCTACAACAGAACCAATACATAAATACTACTCACCAAGTTCTACAACAGAACCAATACATAGCGACCACTCACCAAGTTCTACAACAGAACCAATACATAACGACTACTCACCAAGTCATACAACAGAACCAATACAAAACGACTACTCACCAAGTTCTACAACAGAACCAATACATTACGACTACTCATCAAGTTCTACAACAGAACCAATACATAACGACTACTCACGAAGTTCTACAACAGAACCAATACATAACAACTACTCACCAGGTTCTACAACAGGACCAATACATAACGACTACTCATCAAGTTCTACAACAGACCCAATACATAATGACTACTCACCAAGTTCTACAACAGAACCAATACATAAATACTACTCACCAAGTTCTACAACAGAACCAATACATAGCGACCACTCACCAAGTTCTACAACAGAACCAATACATAACGACTACTCACCAAGTCATACAACAGAACCAATACATAACGACTACTCACCAAGTTCTACAACAGAACCAATACATAACGACTACTCACCAAGTTCTACAACAGAACCAATACATAACGACTACTCACCAAGTTCTACAACAGAACCAATACATAACGACTACTCACCAGTTTATACAACAGAACCAATACATAACGACTACTCACCAAGTTCTACAACAGAACCAATACATAACGACTACTCACCAAGTTCTACAACAGAACCAATACATAACGACTACTCACCAAGTTCTACAACAGAACCAATACATAACGACTACTCACCAGGTTATACAACAGAACCAATACATAACGACTACTCACCAAGTTCTACAACAGAACCAATACATAGCGACTACTCATCAAGTTCTACAACAGAACCAATACATAGCCACTACTCACCAAGTTATACAACAGAACCAATACATAACGACTACTCACCAAGTTCTACAACAGAACCAATACATAACGACTACTCACCAAGTTCTACAACAGAGCCAATACATAACGACTACTCACCAAGTTCTACAACAGAATCAATGCACAACGACTACTCACCAAGTTCTACAACAGAACCAATACATAACAACTACTCACCAAGTTCTACAACAGAACCAATACATAACGACTACTCACCAAGTTCTACAACAGAACCAATACATAACGACTACTCACCAAGTCATACAACAGAACCAATACATAACGACTACTCACCAAGTTCTACAACAGAACCAATACATAACGACTACTCACCAAGTCATACAACAGAACCAATACATAACAACTACTCACCAGGTTATACAACAGAACCAATACATAACGACTACTCATCAAGTTCTACAACAGAACCAATACATAGCGACTACTCACCAAGTTCTACAACAGAACCAATACAAAACGACTACTCACCAAGTTCTACAACAGAACCAATACATTACGACTGCTCATCAAGTTCTACAACAGAACCAATACATAGCGACTACTCACCAGGTTATACAACAGAACCAATACATAACGACTACTCACCATTTTCTACAACAGAACCAATACATAACGATTACTCACCAAGTTCTACAACAGAACCAATACATAACGACTACTCACCAAGTTCTACAACAGAACCAATACATAACGACTACTCACCAAGTTCGACAACAGAACCAATACATAGCGACTACTCATCAAGTTCTACAACAGAACCAATACATAGCGACTACTCACCAGGTTATACAACAGAACCAATACATAACGACTGCTCACCAGGTTATACAACAGAACCAATACATAACGACTACTCACCAAGTTCTACAACAGAACCAATACATAACGACTACTCACCAAGTTCTACAACAGAACCAATACATAACGACTACTCATCAAGTTATACAACAGAGCCAATACATAACTACTACTCAGCAAGTTCTACAACAGAACCAATACATAACTACTACTCACCAAGTTCTACAACAGAACCAATACATAAATACTACTCCCCAAGTTCTACAACAGAACCAATACATAGCGACTACTCATCAAGTTCTACAACAGACCCAATACATAATGACTACTCACCAAGTTCTACAACAGAACCAATACATAAATACTACTCACCAAGTTCTACAACAGAACCAATACATAGCGACCACTCACCAAGTTCTACAACAGAACCAATACATAACGACTACTCACCAAGTCATACAACAGAACCAATACAAAACGACTACTCACCAAGTTCTACAACAGAACCAATACATTACGACTACTCATCAAGTTCTACAACAGAACCAATACATAACGACTACTCACGAAGTTCTACAACAGAACCAATACATAACAACTACTCACCAGGTTCTACAACAGGACCAATACATAACGACTACTCATCAAGTTCTACAACAGACCCAATACATAATGACTACTCACCAAGTTCTACAACAGAACCAATACATAAATACTACTCACCAAGTTCTACAACAGAACCAATACATAGCGACCACTCACCAAGTTCTACAACAGAACCAATACATAACGACTACTCACCAAGTCATACAACAGAACCAATACATAACGACTACTCACCAAGTTCTACAACAGAACCAATACATAACGACTACTCACCAAGTTCTACAACAGAACCAATACATAACGACTACTCACCAAGTTCTACAACAGAACCAATACATAACGACTACTCACCAGTTTATACAACAGAACCAATACATAACGACTACTCACCAAGTTCTACAACAGAACCAATACATAACGACTACTCACCAAGTTCTACAACAGAACCAATACATAACGACTACTCACCAAGTTCTACAACAGAACCAATACATAACGACTACTCACCAGGTTATACAACAGAACCAATACATAACGACTACTCACCAAGTTCTACAACAGAACCAATACATAGCGACTACTCATCAAGTTCTACAACAGAACCAATACATAGCCACTACTCACCAAGTTATACAACAGAACCAATACATAACGACTACTCACCAAGTTCTACAACAGAACCAATACATAACGACTACTCACCAAGTTCTACAACAGAGCCAATACATAACGACTACTCACCAAGTTCTACAACAGAATCAATGCACAACGACTACTCACCAAGTTCTACAACAGAACCAATACATAACAACTACTCACCAAGTTCTACAACAGAACCAATACATAACGACTACTCACCAAGTTCTACAACAGAACCAATACATAACGACTACTCACCAAGTCATACAACAGAACCAATACATAACGACTACTCACCAAGTTCTACAACAGAACCAATACATAACGACTACTCACCAAGTCATACAACAGAACCAATACATAGCGACTACTCACCAAGTCATATAACAGAACCAATACATAACGACTACTCATCTAGTTATACAACAGAACCAATACATTACGACTACTCACCAAGTTCTACAACAGAACCAATACATAACGACTACTCACCAAGTCATACAACAGAACCAATATATAGCGACTACTCACCAAGTCATATAACAGAACCAATACATAACGACTACTCATCAAGTTCTACAACAGAACCAATACATAGCGACTACTCACAACTTTCTACAACAGAACCAATACATAACGACTACTCACCAAGTTCTACAACAGAACCAATACATAGCGACTACTCACCAGGTTATACAACAGAACCAATACATAACGACTGCTCACCAGGTTATACAACAGAACCAATACATAACGACTACTCATCAAGTTCTACAACAGAACCAATACATAACGACTACTCACCAAGTTCTACAACAGAACCAATACATAACGACTACTCATCAAGTTATACAACAGAACCAATACATAACTACTACTCAGCAAGTTCTACAACAGAACCAATACATAACTACTACTCACCAAGTTCTACAACAGAACCAATACATAAATACTACTCACCAAGTTCTACAACAGAACCAATACATAGCGACCACTCACCTAGTTCTACAACAGAACCAATACATAACGACTACTCACCAAGTTCTACAACAGAACCAATACATAACGACTACTCACCAAGTTCTACAACAGAATCAATGCACAACGACTACTCACCAAGTTCTACAACAGAACCAATACATAACAACTACTCACCAAGTTCTACAACAGAACCAATACATAACGACTACTCACCAAGTTCTACAACAGAACCAATACATAACGACTACTCACCAAGTCATACAACAGAACCAATACATAACGAATACTCACCAAGTTCTACAACAGAACCAATGCATAACGACTACTCACCAAGTAATACAACAGAACCAATACATAGCGACTACTCACCAAGTCATATAACAGAACCAATACATAACGACTACTCATCTAGTTATACAACAGAACCAATACATTACGACTACTCACCAGGTTCTACAACAGAACCAATACATAACGACTACTCATCAAGTTCTACAACAGAACCAATACATAACGACTACTCACCAAGTTCTACAACAGAACCAATACATAACAACTACTCACCAAGTTCTACAACAGAACCAATACATAACAACTACTCACCAGGTTATACAACAGAACCAATACATAGCGACTACTCATCAAGTTCTACAACAGAACCAATACATAACGACTACTCACCAAGTTCTACAACAGAACCAATACAAAACGACTACTCACCAAGTTCTACAACAGAACCAATACATTACGACTGCTCATCAAGTTCTACAACAGAACCAATACATAGCGACTACTCACCAGGTTATACAACAGAACCAATACATAACGACTACTCACCATTTTCTACAACAGAACCAATACATAACGATTACTCACCAAGTTCTACAACAGAACCAATACATAACGACTACTCACCAAGTTCTACAACAGAACCAATACATAACGACTACTCACCTAGTTCGACAACAGAACCAATACATAGCGACTACTCATCAAGTTCTACAACAGAACCAATACATAGCGACTACTCACCAGGTTATACAACAGAACCAATACATAACGACTGCTCACCAGGTTATACAACAGAACCAATACATAACGACTACTCACCAAGTTCTACAACAGAACCAATACATAACGACTACTCACCAAGTTCTACAACAGAACCAATACATAACGACTACTCATCAAGTTATACAACAGAACCAATACATAACTACTACTCAGCAAGTTCTACAACAGAACCAATACATAACTACTACTCACCAAGTTCTACAACAGAACCAATACATAAATACTACTCCCCAAGTTCTACAACAGAACCAATACATAGCGACCACTCACCAAGTTCTACAACAGAACCAATACATAACGACTACTCATCAAGTTCTACAACAGAACCAATACATAACGACTACTCACCAAGTCATACAACAGAACCAATACATAACGACTACTCACCAAGTTCTACAACAGAACCAATACATAGCGACTACTTACCAAGTCATACAACAGAACCAATACATAGCCACTACTCACCAAGTTCTACAACAGAACCAATACATAACGACTACTCATCAAGTTCTACAACAGAACCAATACATAACGACTACTCACAACTTTCTACAACAGAACCAATACATAACGACTACTCACCAAGTTCTACAACAGAACCAATACATAACGACTACTCATCAAGTTCTACAACAGACCCAATACATAATGACTACTCACCAAGTTCTACAACAGAACCAATACATAAATACTACTCACCAAGTTCTACAACAGAACCAATACATAGCGACCACTCACCAAGTTCTACAACAGAACCAATACATAACGACTACTCACCAAGTCATACAACAGAACCAATACAAAACGACTACTCACCAAGTTCTACAACAGAACCAATACATTACGACTACTCATCAAGTTCTACAACAGAACCAATACATAACGACTACTCACGAAGTTCTACAACAGAACCAATACATAACAACTACTCACCAAGTTCTACAACAGAACCATTACATAACGACTACTCATCAAGTTCTACAACAGACCCAATACATAATGACTACTCACCAAGTTCTACAACAGAACCAATACATAAATACTACTCACCAAGTTCTACAACAGAACCAATACATAGCGACCACTCACCAAGTTCTACAACAGAACCAATACATAACGACTACTCACCAAGTCATACAACAGAACCAATACATAACGACTACTCACCAAGTTCTACAACAGAACCAATACATAACGACTACTCACCAAGTTCTACAACAGAACCAATACATAACGACTACTCACCAAGTTCTACAACAGAACCAATACATAACGACTACTCACCAGTTTATACAACAGAACCAATACATAACGACTACTCACCAAGTTCTACAACAGAACCAATACATAACGACTACTCACCAAGTTCTACAACAGAACCAATACATAACGACTACTCACCAAGTTCTACAACAGAACCAATACATAACGACTACTCACCAGGTTATACAACAGAACTAATACATAACGACTACTCACCAAGTTCTACAACAGAACCAATACATAGCGACTACTCATCAAGTTCTACAACAGAACCAATACATAGCCACTACTCACCAAGTTATACAACAGAACCAATACATAACGACTACTCACCAAGTTCTACAACAGAACCAATACATAACGACTACTCACCAAGTTCTACAACAGAACCAATACATAACGACTACTCACCAAGTTCTACAACAGAATCAATGCACAACGACTACTCACCAAGTTCTACAACAGAACCAATACATAACAACTACTCGCCAAGTTCTACAACAGAACCAATACATAACGACTACTCACCAAGTTCTACAACAGAACCAATACATAACGACTACTCACCAAGTCATACAACAGAACCAATACATAACGACTACTCACCAAGTTCTACAACAGAACCAATACATAACGACTACTCACCAAGTCATACAACAGAACCAATAAATAGCGACTACTCACCAAGTCATATAACAGAACCAATACATAACGACTACTCATCTAGTTATACAACAGAACCAATACATTACGACTACTCACCAGGTTCTACAACAGAACCAATACATAACGACTGCTCATCAAGTTCTACAACAGAACCAATACATAACGACTACTCACCAAGTTATACAACAGAACTAATACATAACGACTACTCACCAAGTTCTACAACAGAACCAATACATAACAACTACTCACAAAGTTCTACAACAGAACCTATTCATAACGACTACTCACCAAGTTCTACAACAGAACCAATACATAACAACTACTCACCAAGTTCTACAACAGAACCAATACATAACGACTACTCACCAAGTTCTACAACAGAACCAATACATAACGACTACTCACCAAGTTCTACAACAGAACCAATACATAACGACTACTCACCAAGTTCTACAACAGAACCAATACATAACAACTACTCACCAAGTTCTACAACAGAACCAATACATAACAACTACTCACCAGGTTATACAACAGAACCAATACATAACGACTACTCATCAAGTTCTACAACAGAACCAATACATAACGACTACTCACCAAGTTCTACAACAGAACCAATACATAACGACTACTCACCAAGTTCTACAACAGAACCAATACATTACGACTGCTCATCAAGTTCTACGACAGAACCAATACATAGCGACTACTCACCAGGTTATACAACAGAACCAATACATAACGACTACTCACCATTTTCTACAACAGAACCAATACATAACGATTACTCACCAAGTTCTACAACAGAACCAATACATAACGACTACTCACCAAGTTCTACAACAGAACCAATACATAACGACTACTCACCAAGTTCGACAACAGAACCAATACATAGCGACTACTCATCAAGTTCTACAACAGAACCAATACATAGCGACTACTCACCAGGTTATACAACAGAACCAATACATAACGACTGCTCACCAGGTTATACAACAGAACCAATACATAACGACTACTCATCAAGTTCTACAACAGAACCAATACATAACGACTACTCACCAAGTTCTACAACAGAACCAATACATAACGACTACTCATCAAGTTATACAACAGAACCAATACATAACTACTACTCAGCAAGTTCTACAACAGAACCAATACATAACTACTACTCACCAAGTTCTACAACAGAACCAATACATAAATACTACTCACCAAGTTCTACAACAGAACCAATACATAGCAACCACTCACCAAGTTCTACAACAGAACCAATACATAACGACTACTCACCAAGTTCTACAACAGAACCAATACATAACGACTACTCACCAAGTTCTACAACAGAATCAATGCACAACGACTACTCACCAAGTTCTACAACAGAACCAATACATAACAACTACTCACCAAGTTCTACAACAGAACCAATACATAACGACTACTCACCAAGTTCTACAACAGAACCAATACATAACGACTACTCACCAAGTCATACAACAGAACCAATACATAACGACTACTCACCAAGTTCTACAACAGAACCAATGCATAACGACTACTCACCAAGTCATACAACAGAACCAATACATAGCGACTACTCACCAAGTCATATAACAGAACCAATACATAACGACTACTCATCTAGTTATACAACAGAACCAATACATTACGACTACTCACCAGGTTCTACAACAGAACCAATACATAACGACTACTCATCAAGTTCTACAACAGAACCAATACATAACGACTACTCACCAAGTTCTACAACAGAACCAATACATAACGACTACTCACCAAGTTCTACAACAGAACCAATACATAACAACTACTCACCAAGTTCTACAACAGAACCAATACATAACAACTACTCACCAGGTTATACAACAGAACCAATACATAACGACTACTCATCAAGTTCTACAACAGAACCAATACATAACGACTACTCACCAAGTTCTACAACAGAACCAATACAAAACGACTACTCACCAAGTTCTACAACAGAACCAATACATTACGACTGCTCATCAAGTTCTACAACAGAACCAATACATAGCGACTACTCACCAGGTTATACAACAGAACCAATACATAACGACTACTCACCATTTTCTACAACAGAACCAATACATAACGATTACTCACCAAGTTCTACAACAGAACCAATACATAACGACTACTCACCAAGTTCTACAACAGAACCAATACATAACGACTACTCACCAAGTTCGACAACAGAACCAATACATAGCGACTACTCATCAAGTTCTACAACAGAACCAATACATAGCGACTACTCACCAGGTTATACAACAGAACCAATACATAACGACTGCTCACCAGGTTATACAACAGAACCAATACATAACGACTACTCATCAAGTTATACAACAGAGCCAATACATAACTACTACTCAGCAAGTTCTACAACAGAACCAATACATAACTACTACTCACCAAGTTCTACAACAGAACCAATACATAAATACTACTCCCCAAGTTCTACAACAGAACCAATACATAGCGACTACTCATCAAGTTCTACAACAGACCCAATACATAATGACTACTCACCAAGTTCTACAACAGAACCAATACATAAATACTACTCACCAAGTTCTACAACAGAACCAATACATAGCGACCACTCACCAAGTTCTACAACAGAACCAATACATAACGACTACTCACCAAGTCATACAACAGAACCAATACAAAACGACTACTCACCAAGTTCTACAACAGAACCAATACATTACGACTACTCATCAAGTTCTACAACAGAACCAATACATAACGACTACTCACGAAGTTCTACAACAGAACCAATACATAACAACTACTCACCAGGTTCTACAACAGGACCAATACATAACGACTACTCATCAAGTTCTACAACAGACCCAATACATAATGACTACTCACCAAGTTCTACAACAGAACCAATACATAAATACTACTCACCAAGTTCTACAACAGAACCAATACATAGCGACCACTCACCAAGTTCTACAACAGAACCAATACATAACGACTACTCACCAAGTCATACAACAGAACCAATACATAACGACTACTCACCAAGTTCTACAACAGAACCAATACATAACGACTACTCACCAAGTTCTACAACAGAACCAATACATAACGACTACTCACCAAGTTCTACAACAGAACCAATACATAACGACTACTCACCAGTTTATACAACAGAACCAATACATAACGACTACTCACCAAGTTCTACAACAGAACCAATACATAACGACTACTCACCAAGTTCTACAACAGAACCAATACATAACGACTACTCACCAAGTTCTACAACAGAACCAATACATAACGACTACTCACCAGGTTATACAACAGAACTAATACATAACGACTACTCACCAAGTTCTACAACAGAACCAATATATAGCGACTACTCATCAAGTTCTACAACAGAACCAATACATAGCCACTACTCACCAAGTTATACAACAGAACCAATACATAAC
This sequence comes from Bathymodiolus brooksi, assembly GCA_963680875.1. Lineage (NCBI taxonomy): Eukaryota > Metazoa > Mollusca > Bivalvia > Mytilida > Modiolidae > Bathymodiolus > Bathymodiolus brooksi. The sequence continues at coordinate 94,440,051 of OY804583.1, read as the reverse complement.
GACTACTCACCAAGTTCTACAACAGAACCAATACATAACGACTACTCACCAAGTTCTACAACAGAACCAATACATAACGACTACTCACCAAGTTCTACAACAGAATCAATGCACAACGACTACTCACCAAGTTCTACAACAGAACCAATACATAACAACTACTCACCAAGTTCTACAACAGAACCAATACATAACGACTACTCACCAAGTTCTACAACAGAACCAATACATAACGACTACTCACCAAGTCATACAACAGAACCAATACATAACGACTACTCACCAAGTTCTACAACAGAACCAATACATAACGACTACTCACCAAGTCATACAACAGAACCAATACATAGCGACTACTCACCAAGTCATATAACAGAACCAATACATAACGACTACTCATCTAGTTATACAACAGAACCAATACATTACGACTACTCACCAGGTTCTACAACAGAACCAATACATAACGACTACTCATCAAGTTCTACAACAGAACCAATACATTACGACTACTCACCAAGTTATACAACAGAACTAATACATAGCGACTACTCACCAGGTTATACAACAGAACCAATACATAACGACTGCTCACCAGGTTATACAACAGAACCAATACATAACGACTACTCACCAAGTTCTACAACAGAACCAATACATAACGACTACTCACCAAGTTCTACAACAGAACCAATACATAACGACTACTCATCAAGTTATACAACAGAGCCAATACATAACTACTACTCAGCAAGTTCTACAACAGAACCAATACATAACTACTACTCACCAAGTTCTACAACAGAACCAATACATAAATACTACTCCCCAAGTTCTACAACAGAACCAATACATAGCGACTACTCATCAAGTTCTACAACAGACCCAATACATAATGACTACTCACCAAGTTCTACAACAGAACCAATACATAAATACTACTCACCAAGTTCTACAACAGAACCAATACATAGCGACCACTCACCAAGTTCTACAACAGAACCAATACATAACGACTACTCACCAAGTCATACAACAGAACCAATACAAAACGACTACTCACCAAGTTCTACAACAGAACCAATACATTACGACTACTCATCAAGTTCTACAACAGAACCAATACATAACGACTACTCACGAAGTTCTACAACAGAACCAATACATAACAACTACTCACCAGGTTCTACAACAGGACCAATACATAACGACTACTCATCAAGTTCTACAACAGACCCAATACATAATGACTACTCACCAAGTTCTACAACAGAACCAATACATAAATACTACTCACCAAGTTCTACAACAGAACCAATACATAGCGACCACTCACCAAGTTCTACAACAGAACCAATACATAACGACTACTCACCAAGTCATACAACAGAACCAATACATAACGACTACTCACCAAGTTCTACAACAGAACCAATACATAACGACTACTCACCAAGTTCTACAACAGAACCAATACATAACGACTACTCACCAAGTTCTACAACAGAACCAATACATAACGACTACTCACCAGTTTATACAACAGAACCAATACATAACGACTACTCACCAAGTTCTACAACAGAACCAATACATAACGACTACTCACCAAGTTCTACAACAGAACCAATACATAACGACTACTCACCAAGTTCTACAACAGAACCAATACATAACGACTACTCACCAGGTTATACAACAGAACTAATACATAACGACTACTCACCAAGTTCTACAACAGAACCAATATATAGCGACTACTCATCAAGTTCTACAACAGAACCAATACATAGCCACTACTCACCAAGTTATACAACAGAACCAATACATAACGACTACTCACCAAGTTCTACAACAGAACCAATACATAACGACTACTCACCAAGTTCTACAACAGAACCAATACATAACGACTACTCACCAAGTTCTACAACAGAATCAATGCACAACGACTACTCACCAAGTTCTACAACAGAACCAATACATAACAACTACTCACCAAGTTCTACAACAGAACCAATACATAACGACTACTCACCAAGTTCTACAACAGAACCAATACATAACGACTACTCACCAAGTCATACAACAGAACCAATACATAACGACTACTCACCAAGTTCTACAACAGAACCAATACATAACGACTACTCACCAAGTCATACAACAGAACCAATACATAGCGACTACTCACCAAGTCATATAACAGAACCAATACATAACGACTACTCATCTAGTTATACAACAGAACCAATACATTACGACTACTCACCAGGTTCTACAACAGAACCAATACATAACGACTACTCATCAAGTTCTACAACAGAACCAATACATTACGACTACTCACCAAGTTATACAACAGAACTAAAACATAACGACTACTCACCAAGTTCTACAACAGAACCAATACATAACAACTACTCACAAAGTTCTACAACAGAACCAATTCATAACGACTACTCACCAAGTTCTACAACAGAACCAATACATAACAACTACTCACCAAGTTCTACAACAGAACCAATACATAACGACTACTCACCAAGTTCTACAACAGAACCAATACATAACGACTACTCACCAAGTTCTACAACAGAACCAATACATAACGACTACTCACCAAGTTCTACAACAGAACCAATACATAACAACTACTCACCAAGTTCTACAACAGAACCAATACATAACAACTACTCACCAGGTTATACAACAGAACCAATACATAACGACTACTCATCAAGTTCTACAACAGAACCAATACATAACGACTACTCACCAAGTTCTACAACAGAACCAATACATAACGACTACTCACCAAGTTCTACAACAGAACCAATACATTACGACTGCTCATCAAGTTCTACAACAGAACCAATACATAGCGACTACTCACCAGGTTATACAACAGAACCAATACATAACGACTACTCACCATTTTCTACAACAGAACCAATACATAACGATTACTCACCAAGTTCTACAACAGAACCAATACATAACGACTACTCACCAAGTTCTACAACAGAACCAATACATAACGACTACTCACCAAGTTCGACAACAGAACCAATACATAGCGACTACTCATCAAGTTCTACAACAGAACCAATACATAGCGACTACTCACCAGGTTATACAACAGAACCAATACATAACGACTGCTCACCAGGTCATACAACAGAACCAATACATAACGACTACTCATCAAGTTCTACAACAGAACCAATACATAACGACTACTCACCAAGTTCTACAACAGAACCAATACATAACGACTACTCATCAAGTTATACAACAGAACCAATACATAACTACTACTCAGCAAGTTCTACAACAGAACCAATACATAACTACTACTCACCAAGTTCTACAACAGAACCAATACATAAATACTACTCACCAAGTTCTACAACAGAACCAATACATAGCGACCACTCACCAAGTTCTACAACAGAACCAATACATAACGACTACTCACCAAGTTCTACAACAGAACCAATACATAACGACTACTCACCAAGTTCTACAACAGAATCAATGCACAACGACTACTCACCAAGTTCTACAACAGAACCAATACATAACAACTACTCACCAAGTTCTACAACAGAACCAATACATAACGACTACTCACCAAGTTCTACAACAGAACCAATACATAACGACTACTCACCAAGTCATACAACAGAACCAATACATAACGACTACTCACCAAGTTCTACAACAGAACCAATGCATAACGACTACTCACCAAGTCATACAACAGAACCAATACATAGCGACTACTCACCAAGTCATATAACAGAACCAATACATAACGACTACTCATCTAGTTATACAACAGAACCAATACATTACGACTACTCACCAGGTTCTACAACAGAACCAATACATAACGACTACTCATCAAGTTCTACAACAGAACCAATACATAACGACTACTCACCAAGTTCTACAACAGAACCAATACATAACGACTACTCACCAAGTTCTACAACAGAACCAATACATAACAACTACTCACCAAGTTCTACAACAGAACCAATACATAACAACTACTCACCAGGTTATACAACAGAACCAATACATAACGACTACTCATCAAGTTCTACAACAGAACCAATACATAACGACTACTCACCAAGTTCTACAACAGAACCAATACAAAACGACTACCCACCAAGTTCTACAACAGAACCAATACATTACGACTGCTCATCAAGTTCTACAACAGAACCAATACATAGCGACTACTCACCAGGTTATACAACAGAACCAATACATAACGACTACTCACCATTTTCTACAACAGAACCAATACATAACGATTACTCACCAAGTTCTACAACAGAACCAATACATAACGACTACTCACCAAGTTCTACAACAGAACCAATACATAACGACTACTCACCAAGTTCGACAACAGAACCAATACATAGCGACTACTCATCAAGTTCTACAACAGAACCAATACATAGCGACTACTCACCAGGTTATACAACAGAACCAATACATAACGACTGCTCACCAGGTTATACAACAGAACCAATACATAACGACTACTCACCAAGTTCTACAACAGAACCAATACATAACGACTACTCACCAAGTTCTACAACAGAACCAATACATAACGACTACTCATCAAGTTATACAACAGAACCAATACATAACTACTACTCAGCAAGTTCTACAACAGAACCAATACATAACTACTACTCACCAAGTTCTACAACAGAACCAATACATAAATACTACTCCCCAAGTTCTACAACAGAACCAATACATAGCGACCACTCACCAAGTTCTACAACAGAACCAATACATAACGACTACTCACCAAGTCATACAACAGAACCAATACAAAACGACTACTCATCAAGTTCTACAACAGAACCAATACATAACGACTACTCACCAAGTTCTACAACAGAACCAATACATAACGACTACTCACCAAGTCATACAACAGAACCAATACATAACGACTACTCACCAAGTTCTACAACAGAACCAATACATAGCGACTACTTACCAAGTCATACAACAGAACCAATACATAGCCACTACTCACCAAGTTCTACAACAGAACCAATACATAACGACTACTCATCAAGTTCTACAACAGAACCAATACATAACGACTACTCACAACTTTCTACAACAGAACCAATACATAACGACTACTCACCAAGTTCTACAACAGAACCAATACATAACGACTACTCATCAAGTTCTACAACAGACCCAATACATAATGACTACTCACCAAGTTCTACAACAGAACCAATACATAAATACTACTCACCAAGTTCTACAACAGAACCAATACATAGCGACCACTCACCAAGTTCTACAACAGAACCAATACATAACGACTACTCACCAAGTCATACAACAGAACCAATACAAAGCGACTACTCACCAAGTTCTACAACAGAACCAATACATTACGACTACTCATCAAGTTCTACAACAGAACCAATACATAACGACTACTCACGAAGTTCTACAACAGAACCAATACATAGCGACTACTCACCAAGTCATACAACAGAACCAATACATAACGACTACTCACCAAGTTCTACAACAGAACCAATACATAACGACTACTCATCAAGTTCTACAACAGAACCAATACATAGCGACTACTCACAACTTTCTACAACAGAACCAATACATAACGACTACTCACCAAGTTCTACAACAGAACCAATACATAACGACTACTCATCAAGTTCTACAACAGAACCAATACATAGCGACTACTCACCAAGTTCTACAACAGAGCCAATACATAACGACTACTCATCAAGTTCTACAACAGAACCAATACATAATGACTACTCATCAAGTTCTACAACAGAACCAATACATAACGTTTACTCACCAAGTTCTACAACAGAACCAATACATAACAACTACTCACCAAGTCATACAACAGAACCAATACATAACGACTACTCACCAAGTTCTACAACACAACCAATACATAACGACTACTCACCAAGTTCTACAACAGAACCAATACATAACGACTACTCACCAAGTTCTACAACAGAACCAATGCATAACAACTACTCACCAAGTTCTACAACAGAACCAATACATAACGACTACTCACCAGGTTATACAACAGAACCAATATATAACGACTACTCACCAAGTTCTAAAACAGAACCAATACATAACGACTACTCACCAAGTTCTACAACAGAACCAATACATAACGACTACTCATCAAGTTATACAACAGAACCAATACATAACGACCACTGACTAAGTTCTACAACAGAACCAATACATAACGACTACTCACCAAGTTCTACAACAGAACCAATACATAACGACTACTCACCAAGTTCTACAACAGAACCAATACATAACGACTACTCACCAAGTTCTACAACAGAACCAATACATAACGACTACTCACCAAGTTCTACAACAGAACCAATACATAACGACTACTCATCAAGTTCTACAACAGAACCAATACATAGCGACTACTCACCAAGTTCTACAACAGAACCAATACAAAACGACTACTCACCAAGTTCTACAACAGAACCAATACATTACGTCTACTCATCAAGTTCTACAACAGAAGCAATACATAACGACTACTCACCAAGTTCTACAACAGAACCAATACATAACGACTACTCACCAAGTTCTACAACAGAACCAATACATAAAAACTACTCACCAAGTTCTACAACAGAACCAATACATAACGACTACTCACCAAGTTCTACAACAGAACCAATACATAACGACTACTCACCAAGTTCTACAACAGAACCAATACATAACGACTACTCACCAAGTTCTACAACAGAACCAATACATAACAAACTCTCACCAAGTTCTACAACAGAACCAATACATAACAACTACTCACCAGGTAATACAACAGAACCAATACATAACGACTACTCAAGTTCTACAACAGAACCAATACATAACGACTACTCACCAAGTTCTACAACAGAACCAATACATAACGACTACTCACCAAGTTCTACAACAGAACCAATACATTACGACTGCTCATCAAGTTCTACAACAGAACCAATACATAGCGACTACTCACCAGGTTATACAACAGAACCAATACATAACGACTACTCACCAAGTTCTACAACAGAACCAATACATAACGATAACTCACCAAGTTCTACAACAGAACCAATACATAACGACTACTCACCAAGTTCTACAACAGAACCAATACACAACGACTACTCACCAAGTTCGACAACAGAACCAATACATAGCGACTACTCATCAAGTTCTACAACAGAACCAATACATAGCGACTACTCACCAGGTTATACAACAGAACCAATACATAACGACTACTCACCAGGTTATACAACAGAACCAATACATAACGACTACTCACCAAGTTCTACAACAGAATCAATACATAACGACTACTCACCAAGTTCTACAACAGAACCAATACATAACGACTACTCATCAAGTTATACAACAGAACCAATACATAACTACTACTCAGCAAGTTCTACAACAGAACCAATACATAACTACTACTCACCAAGTTCTACAACAGAACCAATACATAAATACTACTCACCAAGTTCTACAACAGAACCAATACATAGCGACCACTCACCAAGTTCTACAACAGAACCAATACATAACGACTACTCACCAAGTCATACAACAGAACCAATACAAAACGACTACTCATCAAGTTCTACAACAGAACCAATACATAACGACTACTCACCAAGTTCTACAACAGAACCAATACATAGCGACTACTTACCAAGTTCTACAACAGAACCAATACATAGCCACTACTCACCAAGTTCTACAACAGAACCAATACATAACGACTACTCATCAAGTTCTACAACAGAACCAATACATAACGACTACTCACAACTTTCTACAACAGAACCAATACATAACGACTACTCACCAAGTTCTACAACAGAACCAATACATAACGACTACTCATCAAGTTCTACAACAGACCAAATACATAATGACTACTCACCAAGTTCTACAACAGAACCAATACATAAATACTACTCACCAAGTTCTACAACAGAACCAATACATAGCGACCACTCACCAAGTTCTACAACAGAACCAATACATAACGACTACTCACCAAGTCATACAACAGAACCAATACAAAACGACTACTCACCAAGTTCTACAACAGAACCAATACATTACGACTACTCATCAAGTTCTACAACAGAACCAATACATAACGACTACTCACCAAGTTCTACAACAGAACCAATACATAGCGACTACTCACCAAGTCATACAACAGAACCAATACATAACGACTACTCACCAAGTTCTACAATAGAACCAATACATAACGACTACTCATCAAGTTCTACAACAGAACCAATACATAGCGACTACTCACAACTTTCTACAACAGAACCAATACATAACGACTACTCACCAAGTTCTACAACAGAACCAATACATAACGACTACTCATCAAGTTCTACAACAGAACCAATACATAATGACTACTCATCAAGTTCTACAACAGAACCAATACATAACGTTTACTCACCAAGTTCTACAACAGAACCAATACATAACAACTACTCACCAAGTCATACAACAGAACCAATACATAACGACTACTCACCAAGTTCTACAACACAACCAATACATAACGACTACTCACCAAGTTCTACAACAGAACCAATACATAACGACTACTCACCAAGTTCTACAACAGAACCAATGCATAACAACTACTCACCAAGTTCTACAACAGAACCAATACATAACGACTACTCACCAGGTTATACAACAGAACCAATATATAACGACTACTCACCAAGTTCTACAACAGAACCAATACATAACGACTACTCACCAAGTTCTACAACAGAACCAATACATAACGACTACTCATCAAGTTCTACAACAGAACCAATACATAACGACCACTCACTAAGTTCTACAACAGAACCAATACATAACGACTACTCACCAAGTTCTACAACAGAACCAATACATAACGACTACTCACCAAGTTCTACAACAGAACCAATACATAACGACTACTCACCAAGTTCTACAACAGAACCAATACATAACAACTACTCACCAAGTTCTACAACAGAACCAATACATAACAACTACTCACCAGGTTATACAACAGAACCAATACATAACGACTACTCATCAAGTTCTACAACAGAACCAATACATAACGACTACTCACCAAGTTCTACAACAGAACCAATACATAACGACTACTCACCAAGTTCTACAACAGAACCAATACATTACGACTGCTCATCAAGTTCTACAACAGAACCAATACATAGCGACTACTCACCAGGTTATACAACAGAACCAATACATAACGACTACTCACCATTTTCTACAACAGAACCAATACATAACGATTACTCACCAAGTTCTACAACAGAACCAATACATAACGACTACTCACCAAGTTCTACAACAGAACCAATACATAACGACTACTCACCAAGTTCGACAACAGAACCAATACATAGCGACTACTCATCAAGTTCTACAACAGAACCAATACATAGCGACTACTCACCAGGTTATACAACAGAACCAATACATAACGACTGCTCACCAGGTTATACAACAGAACCAATACATAACGACTACTCATCAAGTTCTACAACAGAACCAATACATAACGACTACTCACCAAGTTCTACAACAGAACCAATACATAACGACTACTCATCAAGTTATACAACAGAACCAATACATAACTACTACTTAGCAAGTTCTACAACAGAACCAATACATAACTACTACTCACCAAGTTCTACAACAGAACCAATACATAAATACTACTCACCAAGTTCTACAACAGAACCAATACATAGCGACCACTCACCAAGTTCTACAACAGAACCAATACATAACGACTACTCACCAAGTTCTACAACAGAACCAATACATAACGACTACTCACCAAGTTCTACAACAGAATCAATGCACAACGACTACTCACCAAGTTCTACAACAGAACCAATACATAACAACTACTCACCAAGTTCTACAACAGAACCAATACATAACGACTACTCACCAAGTTCTACAACAGAACCAATACATAACGACTACTCACCAAGTCATACAACAGAACCAATACATAACGACTACTCACCAAGTTCTACAACAGAACCAATGCATAACGACTACTCACCAAGTCATACAACAGAACCAATACATAGCGACTACTCACCAAGTCATATAACAGAACCAATACATAACGACTACTCATCTAGTTATACAACAGAACCAATACACTACGACTACTCACCAGGTTCTACAACAGAACCAATACATAACGACTACTCATCAAGTTCTACAACAGAACCAATACATAACGACTACTCACCAAGTTCTACAACAGAACCAATACATAACGACTACTCACCAAGTTCTACAACAGAACCAATACATAACAACTACTCACCAAGTTCTACAACAGAACCAATACATAACAACTACTCACCAGGTTATACAACAGAACCAATACATAACGACTACTCATCAAGTTCTACAACAGAACCAATACATAACGACTACTCACCAAGTTCTACAACAGAACCAATACAAAACGACTACCCACCAAGTTCTACAACAGAACCAATACATTACGACTGCTCATCAAGTTCTACAACAGAACCAATACATAGCGACTACTCACCAGGTTATACAACAGAACCAATACATAACGACTACTCACCATTTTCTACAACAGAACCAATACATAACGATTACTCACCAAGTTCTACAACAGAACCAATACATAACGACTACTCACCAAGTTCTACAACAGAACCAATACATAACGACTACTCACCAAGTTCGACAACAGAACCAATACATAGCGACTACTCATCAAGTTCTACAACAGAACCAATACATAGCGACTACTCACCAGGTTATACAACAGAACCAATACATAACGACTGCTCACCAGGTTATACAACAGAACCAATACATAACGACTACTCACCAAGTTCTACAACAGAACCAATACATAACGACTACTCACCAAGTTCTACAACAGAACCAATACATAACGACTACTCATCAAGTTATACAACAGAACCAATACATAACTACTACTCAGCAAGTTCTACAACAGAACCAATACATAACTACTACTCACCAAGTTCTACAACAGAACCAATACATAAATACTACTCCCCAAGTTCTACAACAGAACCATAACATAGCGACCACTCACCAAGTTCTACAACAGAACCAATACATAACGACTACTCACCAAGTCATACAACAGAACCAATACAAAACGACTACTCATCAAGTTCTACAACAGAACCAATACATAACGACTACTCACCAAGTTCTACAACAGAACCAATACATAACGACTACTCACCAAGTCATACAACAGAACCAATACATAACGACTACTCACCAAGTTCTACAACAGAACCAATACATAGCGACTACTTACCAAGTCATACAACAGAACCAATACATAGCCACTACTCACCAAGTTCTACAACAGAACCAATACATAACGACTACTCATCAAGTTCTACAACAGAACCAATACATAACGACTACTCACAACTTTCTACAACAGAACCAATACATAACGACTACTCACCAAGTTCTACAACAGAACCAATACATAACGACTACTCATCAAGTTCTACAACAGACCCAATACATAATGACTACTCACCAAGTTCTACAACAGAACCAATACATAAATACTACTCACCAAGTTCTACAACAGAACCAATACATAGCGACCACTCACCAAGTTCTACAACAGAACCAATACATAACGACTACTCACCAAGTCATACAACAGAACCAATACAAAGCGACTACTCACCAAGTTCTACAACAGAACCAATACATTACGACTACTCATCAAGTTCTACAACAGAACCAATACATAACGACTACTCACGAAGTTCTACAACAGAACCAATACATAGCGACTACTCACCAAGTCATACAACAGAACCAATACATAACGACTACTCACCAAGTTCTACAACAGAACCAATACATAACGACTACTCATCAAGTTCTACAACAGAACCAATACATAGCGACTACTCACAACTTTCTACAACAGAACCAATACATAACGACTACTCACCAAGTTCTACAACAGAACCAATACATAACGACTACTCATCAAGTTCTACAACAGAACCAATACATAGCGACTACTCACCAAGTTCTACAACAGAGCCAATACATAACGACTACTCATCAAGTTCTACAACAGAACCAATACATAATGACTACTCATCAAGTTCTACAACAGAACCAATACATAACGTTTACTCACCAAGTTCTACAACAGAACCAATACATAACAACTACTCACCAAGTCATACAACAGAACCAATACATAACGACTACTCACCAAGTTCTACAACACAACCAATACATAACGACTACTCACCAAGTTCTACAACAGAACCAATACATAACGACTACTCACCAAGTTCTACAACAGAACCAATGCATAACAACTACTCACCAAGTTCTACAACAGAACCAATACATAACGACTACTCACCAGGTTATACAACAGAACCAATATATAACGACTACTCACCAAGTTCTAAAACAGAACCAATACATAACGACTACTCACCAAGTTCTACAACAGAACCAATACATAACGACTACTCATCAAGTTCTACAACAGAACCAATACATAACGACCACTCACTAAGTTCTACAACAGAACCAATACATAACGACTACTCACCAAGTTCTACAACAGAACCAATACATAACGACTACTCACCAAGTTCTACAACAGAACCAATTCATAACGACTACTCACCAAGTTCTACAACAGAACCAATACATAACGACTACTCACCAAGTTCTACAACAGAACCAATACATAACGACTACTCATCAAGTTCTACAACAGAACCAATACATAGCGACTACTCACCAAGTTCTACAACAGAACCAATACAAAACGACTACTCACCAAGTTCTACAACAGAACCAATACATTACGTCTACTCATCAAGTTCTACAACAGAAGCAATACATAACGACTACTCACCAAGTTCTACAACAGAACCAATACATAACGACTACTCACCAAGTTCTACAACAGAACCAATACATAAAAACTACTCACCAAGTTCTACAACAGAACCAATACATAACGACTACTCACCAAGTTCTACAACAGAACCAATACATAACGACTACTCACCAAGTTCTACAACAGAACCAATACATAACGACTACTCACCAAGTTCTACAACAGAACCAATACATAACAAACTCTCACCAAGTTCTACAACAGAACCAATACATAACAACTACTCACCAGGTAATACAACAGAACCAATACATAACGACTACTCATCAAGTTCTACAACAGAACCAATACATAACGACTACTCACCAAGTTCTACAACAGAACCAATACATAACGACTACTCACCAAGTTCTACAACAGAACCAATACATTACGACTGCTCATCAAGTTCTACAACAGAACCAATACATAGCGACTACTCACCAGGTTATACAACAGAACCAATACATAACGACTACTCACCAAGTTCTACAACAGAACCAATACATAACGATAACTCACCAAGTTCTACAACAGAACCAATACATAACGACTACTCACCAAGTTCTACAACAGAACCAATACACAACGACTACTCACCAAGTTCGACAACAGAACCAATACATAGCGACTACTCATCAAGTTCTACAACAGAACCAATACATAGCGACTACTCACCAGGTTATACAACAGAACCAATACATAACGACTACTCACCAGGTTATACAACAGAACCAATACATAACGACTACTCACCAAGTTCTACAACAGAATCAATACATAACGACTACTCACCAAGTTCTACAACAGAACCAATACATAACGACTACTCATCAAGTTATACAACAGAACCAATACATAACTACTACTCAGCAAGTTCTACAACAGAACCAATACATAACTACTACTCACCAAGTTCTACAACAGAACCAATACATAAATACTACTCACCAAGTTCTACAACAGAACCAATACATAGCGACCACTCACCAAGTTCTACAACAGAACCAATACATAACGACTACTCACCAAGTCATACAACAGAACCAATACAAAACGACTACCCATCAAGTTCTACAACAGAACCAATACATAACGACTACTCACCAAGTTCTACAACAGAACCAATACATAGCGACTACTTACCAAGTTCTACAACAGAACCAATACATAGCCACTACTCACCAAGTTCTACAACAGAACCAATACATAACGACTACTCATCAAGTTCTACAACAGAACCAATACATAACGACTACTCACAACTTTCTACAACAGAACCAATACATAACGACTACTCACCAAGTTCTACAACAGAACCAATACATAACGACTACTCATCAAGTTCTACAACAGACCAAATACATAATGACTACTCACCAAGTTCTACAACAGAACCAATACATAAATACTACTCACCAAGTTCTACAACAGAACCAATACATAGCGACCACTCACCAAGTTCTACAACAGAACCAATACATAACGACTACTCACCAAGTCATACAACAGAACCAATACAAAACGACTACTCACCAAGTTCTACAACAGAACCAATACATTACGACTACTCATCAAGTTCTACAACAGAACCAATACATAACGACTACTCACCAAGTTCTACAACAGAACCAATACATAGCGACTACTCACCAAGTCATACAACAGAACCAATACATAACGACTACTCACCAAGTTCTACAACAGAACCAATACATAACGACTACTCATCAAGTTCTACAACAGAACCAATACATAGCGACTACTCACAACTTTCTACAACAGAACCAATACATAACGACTACTCACCAAGTTCTACAACAGAACCAATACATAACGACTACTCATCAAGTTCTACAACAGAACCAATACATAATGACTACTCATCAAGTTCTACAACAGAACCAATACATAACGTTTACTCACCAAGTTCTACAACAGAACCAATACATAACAACTACTCACCAAGTCATACAACAGAACCAATACATAACGACTACTCACCAAGTTCTACAACACAACCAATACATAACGACTACTCACCAAGTTCTACAACAGAACCAATACATAACGACTACTCACCAAGTTCTACAACAGAACCAATGCATAACAACTACTCACCAAGTTCTACAACATAACCAATACATAACGACTACTCACCAGGTTATACAACAGAACCAATATATAACGACTACTCACCAAGTTCTACAACAGAACCAATACATAACGACTACTCACCAAGTTCTACAACAGAACCAATACATAACGACTACTCATCAAGTTCTACAACAGAACCAATACATAACGACCACTCACTAAGTTCTACAACAGAACCAATACATAACGACTACTCACCAAGTTCTACAACAGAACCAATACATAACGACTACTCACCAAGTTCTACAACAGAACCAATACATAACGACTACTCACCAAGTTCTACAACAGAACCAATACATAACGACTACTCACCAAGTTCTACAACAGAACCAATACATAACGACTACTCATCAAGTTCTACAACAGAACCAATACATAGCGACTACTCACCAAGTTCTACAACAGAACCAATACAAAACGACTACTCACCAAGTTCTACAACAGAACCAATACATTACGTCTACTCATCAAGTTCTACAACAGAACCAATACATAACGACTACTCACCAAGTTCTACAACAGAACCAATACATAACGACTACTCACCAAGTTCTACAACAGAACCAATACATAAAAACTACTCACCAAGTTCTACAACAGAACCAATACATAGCGACTACTCACCAAGTTCTACAACAGAACCAATACATAACGACTACTCACCAAGTTCTACAACAGAACCAATACATAACGACTACTCACCAAGTTCTACAACAGAACCAATACATAACAAACTCTCACCAAGTTCTACAACAGAACCAATACATAACAACTACTCACCAGGTAATACAACAGAACCAATACATAACGACTACTCATCAAGTTCTACAACAGAACCAATACATAACGACTACTCACCAAGTTCTACAACAGAACGAATACATAACGACTACTCACCAAGTTCTACAACAGAACCAATACATTACGACTGCTCATCAAGTTCTACAACAGAACCAATACATAGCGACTACTCACCAGGTTATACAACAGAACCAATACATAACGACTACTCACCAAGTTCTACAACAGAACCAATACATAACGATAACTCACCAAGTTCTACAACAGAACCAATACATAACTACTACTCACCAAGTTCTACAACAGAACCAATACATAACGACTACTCACCAAGTTCGACAACAGAACCAATACATAGCGACTACTCATCAAGTTCTACAACAGAACCAATACATAGCGACTACTCACCAGGTTATACAACAGAACCAATACATAACGACTACTCACCAAGTTCTACAACAGAACCAATACATAACGACTACTCACCAAGTTCTACAACAGAACCAATACATAACGACTACTCATCAAGTTATACAACAGAACCAATACATAACTACTACTCAGCAAGTTCTACAACAGAACCAATACATAATTACTACTCACCAAGTTCTACAACAGAACCAATACATAAATACTACTCACCAAGTTCTACAACAGAACCAATACATAGCGACCACTCACCAAGTTCTACAACAGAACCAATACATAACGACTACTCACCAAGTCATACAACAGAACCAATACAAAACGACTACTCATCAAGTTCTACAACAGAACCAATACATAACGACTACTCACCAAGTTCTACAACAGAACCAATACATAACGACTACTCACCAAGTTCTACAACAGAACCAATACATAACGACTACTCACCAAGTTCTACAACAGAACCAATACATAACAACTACTCACCAAGTTCTACAACAGAACCAATACATAACAACTACTCACCAGGTTATACAACAGAACCAATACATAACGACTACTCATCAAGTTCTACAACAGTACCAATACATAACGACTACTCACCAAGTTCTACAACAGAACCAATACATAACGACTACTCACCAAGTTCTACAACAGAACCAATACATTACGACTGCTCATCAAGTTCTACAACAGAACCAATACATAGCGACTACTCACCAGGTTATACAACAGAACCAATACATAACGACTACTCACCAAGTTCTACAACAGAACCAATACATAACGATAACTCACCAAGTTCTACAACAGAACCAATACATAACTACTACTCACCAAGTTCTACAACAGAACCAATACATAACGACTACTCACCAAGTTCGACAACAGAACCAATACATAGCGACTACTCATCAAGTTCTACAACAGAACCAATACATAGCGACTACTCACCAGGTTATACAACAGAACCAATACATAACGACTACTCACCAAGTTCTACAACAGAACCAATACATAACGACTACTCACCAAGTTCTACAACAGAACCAATACATAACGACTACTCATCAAGTTATACAACAGAACCAATACATAACTACTACTCAGCAAGTTCTACAACAGAACCAATACATAATTACTACTCACCAAGTTCTACAACAGAACCAATACATAAATACTACTCACCAAGTTCTACAACAGAACCAATACATAGCGACCACTCACCAAGTTCTACAACAGAACCAATACATAACGACTACTCACCAAGTCATACAACAGAACCAATACAAAACGACTACTCATCAAGTTCTACAACAGAACCAATACATAACGACTACTCACCAAGTTCTACAACAGAACCAATACATAACGACTACTCACCAAGTTCTACAACAGAACCAATACATAACGACTACTCACCAAGTTCTACAACAGAACCAATACATAACAACTACTCACCAAGTTCTACAACAGAACCAATACATAACAACTACTCACCAGGTTATACAACAGAACCAATACATAACGACTACTCATCAAGTTCTACAACAGAACCAATACATAACGACTACTCACCAAGTTCTACAACAGAACCAATACATAACGACTACTCACCAAGTTCTACAACAGAACCAATACATTACGACTGCTCATCAAGTTCTACAACAGAACCAATACATAGCGACTACTCACCAGGTTATACAACAGAACCAATACATAACGACTACTCACCATTTTCTACAACAGAACCAATACATAACGATTACTCACCAAGTTCTACAACAGAACCAATACATAACGACTACTCACCAAGTTCTACAACAGAACCAATACATAACGACTACTCACCAAGTTCGACAACAGAACCAATACATAGCGACTACTCATCAAGTTCTACAACAGAACCAATACATAGCGACTACTCACCAGGTTATACAACAGAACCAATACATAACGACTGCTCACCAGGTTATACAACAGAACCAATACATAACGACTACTCACCAAGTTCTACAACAGAACCAATACATAACGACTACTCACCAAGTTCTACAACAGAACCAATACATAACGACTACTCACCAAGTTCTACAACAGAACCAATACATAACGACTACTCACCAAGTTCTACAACAGAACCAATACATAACGACTACTCACCAAGTTCTACAACAGAACCAATACATAACGACTACTCATCAAGTTCTACAACAGAACCAATACATAGCGACTACTCACCAAGTTCTACAACAGAACCAATACAAAACGACTACTCACCAAGTTCTACAACAGAACCAATACATTACGTCTACTCATCAAGTTCTACAACAGAAGCAATACATAACGACTACTCACCAAGTTCTACAACAGAACCAATACATAACGACTACTCACCAAGTTCTACAACAGAACCAATACATAAAAACTACTCACCAAGTTCTACAACAGAACCAATACATAGCGACTACTCACCAAGTTCTACAACAGAACCAATACATAACGACTACTCACCAAGTTCTACAACAGAACCAATACATAACGACTACCCACCAAGTTCTACAACAGAACCAATACATAACAAACTCTCACCAAGTTCTACAACAGAACCAATACATAACAACTACTCACCAGGTAATACAACAGAACCAATACATAACGACTACTCATCAAGTTCTACAACAGAACCAATACATAACGACTACTCACCAAGTTCTACAACAGAACGAATACATAACGACTACTCACCAAGTTCTACAACAGAACCAATACATTACGACTGCTCATCAAGTTCTACAACAGAACCAATACATAGCGACTACTCACCAGGTTATACAACAGAACCAATACATAACGACTACTCACCAATTTCTACAACAGAACCAATACATAACGATAACTCACCAAGTTCTACAACAGAACCAATACATAACGACTACTCACCAAGTTCTACAACAGAACCAATACATAACGACTACTCACCAAGTTCGACAACAGAACCAATACATAGCGACTACTCATCAAGTTCTACAACAGAACCAATACATAGCGACTACTCACCAGGTTATACAACAGAACCAATACATAACGACTACTCACCAGGTTATACAACAGAACCAATACATAACGACTACTCACCAAGTTCTACAACAGAACCAATACATAACGACTACTCACCAAGTTCTACAACAGAACCAATACATAACGACTACTCATCAAGTTATACAACAGAACCAATACATAACTACTACTCAGCAAGTTCTACAACAGAACCAATACATAATTACTACTCACCAAGTTCTACAACAGAACCAATACATAAAGACTACTCACCAAGTTCTACAACAGAACCAATACATAGCGACCACTCACCAAGTTCTACAACAGAAACAATACATAACGACTACTCACCAAGTCATACAACAGAACCAATACAAAACGACTACTCATCAAGTTCTACAACAGAACCAATACATAACGACTACTCACCAAGTTCTACAACAGAACCAATACATAACGACTACTCACCAAGTTCTACAACAGAACCAATACATAACGACTACTCACCAAGTTCTACAACAGAACCAATACATAACAACTACTCACCAAGTTCTACAACAGAACCAATACATAACAACTACTCACCAGGTTATACAACAGAACCAATACATAACGACTACTCATCAAGTTCTACAACAGAACCAATACATAACGACTACTCACCAAGTTCTACAACAGAACCAATACATAACGACTACTCACCAAGTTCTACAACAGAACCAATACATTACGACTGCTCATCAAGTTCTACAACAGAACCAATACATAGCGACTACTCACCAGGTTATACAACAGAACCAATACATAACGACTACTCACCATTTTCTACAACAGAACCAATACATAACGATTACTCACCAAGTTCTACAACAGAACCAATACATAACGACTACTCACCAAGTTCTACAACAGAACCAATACATAACGACTACTCACCAAGTTCGACAACAGAACCAATACATAGCGACTACTCATCAAGTTCTACAACAGAACCAATACATAGCGACTACTCACCAGGTTATACAACAGAACCAATACATAACGACTGCTCACCAGGTTATACAACAGAACCAATACATAACGACTACTCACCAAGTTCTACAACAGAACCAATACATAACGACTACTCACCAAGTTCTACAACAGAACCAATACATAACGACTACTCATCAAGTTATACAACAGAACCAATACATAACTACTACTCAGCAAGTTCTACAACAGAACCAATACATAACTACTACTCACCAAGTTCTACAACAGAACCAATACATAAATACTACTCACCAAGTTCTACAACAGAACCAATACATAGCGACCACTCACCAAGTTCTACAACAGAACCAATACATAACGACTACTCACCAAGTCATACAACAGAACCAATACAAAACGACTACTCATCAAGTTCTACAACAGAACCAATACATAACGACTACTCACCAAGTTCTACAACAGAACCAATACATAACGACTACTCACCAAGTCATACAACAGAACCAATACATAACGACTACTCACCAAGTTCTACAACAGAACCAATACATAGCGACTACTTACCAAGTCATACAACAGAACCAATACATAGCCACTACTCACCAAGTTCTACAACAGAACCAATACATAACGACTACTCATTAAGTTCTACAACAGAACCAATACATAACGACTACTCACAACTTTCTACAACAGAACCAATACATAACGACTACTCACCAAGTTCTACAACAGAACCAATACATAACGACTACTCATCAAGTTCTACAACAGACCCAATACATAATGACTACTCACCAAGTTCTACAACAGAACCAATACATAAATACTACTCACCAAGTTCTACAACAGAACCAATACATAGCGACCACTCACCAAGTTCTACAACAGAACCAATACATAACGACTACTCACCAAGTCATACAACAGAACCAATACAAAACGACTACTCACCAAGTTCTACAACAGAACCAATACATTACGACTACTCATCAAGTTCTACAACAGAACCAATACATAACGACTACTCACCAAGTTCTACAACAGAACCAATACATAGCGACTACTCACCAAGTCATACAACAGAACCAATACATAACGACTACTCACCAAGTTCTACAACAGAACCAATACATAACGACTACTCATCAAGTTCTACAACAGAACCAATACATAGCGACTACTCACAACTTTCTACAACAGAACCAATACATAACGACTACTCACCAAGTTCTACAACAGAACCAATACATAACGACTACTCATCAAGTTCTACAACAGAACCAATACATAATGACTACTCATCAAGTTCTACAACAGAACCAATACATAACGTTTACTCACCAAGTTCTACAACAGAACCAATACATAACAACTACTCACCAAGTCATACAACAGAATCAATACATAACGACTACTCACCAAGTTCTACAACACAACCAATACATAACGACTACTCATCAAGTTCTACAACAGAACCAATACATAACGACTACTCACCAAGTTCTACAACAGAACCAATGCAAAACAACTACTCACCAAGTTCTACAACAGAACCAATACATAACGACTACTCACCAGGTTATACAACAGAACCAATATATAACGACTACTCACCAAGTTCTACAACAGAACCAATACATAACGACTACTCACCAAGTTCTACAACAGAACCAATACATAACGACTACTCATCAAGTTCTACAACAGAACCAATACATAACGACCACTCACTAAGTTCTACAACAGAACCAATACATAACGACTACTCACCAAGTTCTACAACAGAACCAATACATAACGACTACTCACCAAGTTCTACAACAGAACCAATACATAACGACTACTCACCAAGTTCTACAACAGAACCAATACATAACGACTACTCACCAAGTTCTACAACAGAACCAATACATAACGACTACTCATCAAGTTCTACAACAGAACCAATACATAGCGACTACTCACCAAGTTCTAAAACAGAACCAATACAAAACGACTACTCACCAAGTTCTACAACAGAACCAATACATTACGACTACTCATCAAGTTCTACAACAGAAGCAATACATAACGACTACTCACCAAGTTCTACAACAGAACCAATACATAACGACTACTCACCAAGTTCTACAACAGAACCAATACATAAAAACTACTCACCAAGTTCTACAACAGAACCAATACATAGCGACTACTCACCAAGTTCTACTACAGAACCAATACATAACGACTACTCACCAAGTTCTACAACAGAACCAATACATAACGACTACTCACCAAGTTCTACAACAGAACCAATACATAACAAACTCTCACCAAGTTCTACAACATAATCAATATATAACAACTACTCACCAGGTAATACAACAGAACCAATACATAACGACTACTCATCAAGTTCTACAACAGAACCAATACATAACGACTACTCACCAAGTTCTACAACAGAACCAATACATAACGACTACTCACCAAGTTCTACAACAGAACCAATACATTACGACTGCTCATCAAGTTCTACAACAGAACCAATACATAGCGACTACTCACCAAGTTCTACAACAGAACCAATACATAACGACTACTTACCAAGTTCTACAACAGAACCAAAACATAACGATAACTCACCAAGTTCTACAACAGAACCAATACATAACGACTACTCACCAAGTTCTACAACAGAACCAATACATAACGACTACTCACCAAGTTCGACAACAGAACCAATACATAGCGACTACTCATCAAGTTCTACAACAGAACCAATACATAGCGACTACTCACCAGGTTATACAACAGAACCAATACATAACGACTACTCACCAGGTTATACAACAGAACCAATACATAACGACTACTCACCAAGTTCTACAACAGAACCAATACATAACGACTACTCACCAAGTTCTACAACAGAACCAATACATAACGACTACTCATCAAGTTATACAACAGAACCAATACATAACTACTACTCAGCAAGTTCTACAACAGAACCAATACATAACTACTACTCACCAAGTTCTACAACAGAACCAATACATAAATACTACTCACCAAGTTCTACAACAGAACCAATACATAGCGACCACTCACCAAGTTCTACAACAGAACCAATACATAACGACTACTCACCAAGTCATACAACAGAACCAATACAAAACGACTACTCATCAAGTTCTACAACAGAACCAATACATAACGACTACTCACCAAGTTCTACAACAGAACCA
This sequence comes from Bathymodiolus brooksi, assembly GCA_963680875.1. Classification (NCBI taxonomy): domain Eukaryota; kingdom Metazoa; phylum Mollusca; class Bivalvia; order Mytilida; family Modiolidae; genus Bathymodiolus; species Bathymodiolus brooksi. Next base: position 94,416,234 of record OY804583.1, on the reverse strand, counting down.
ATACATAACGACTACTCACCAAGTCATACAACAGAACCAATACATAACGACTACTCACCAAGTTCTACAACAGAACCAATACATAGCGACTACTTACCAAGTCATACAACAGAACCAATACATAACGTCTACTCACCAAGTTCTACAACAGAACCAATACATAACGACTACTCATCTAGTTCTACAACAGAACCAATACATAGCGACTACTCACAACTTTCTACAACAGAACCAATACATAACGACTACTCACCAAGTTCTACAACAGAACCAATACATAACGACTACTCATCAAGTTCTACAACAGACCCAATACATAATGACTACTCACCAAGTTCTACAACAGAACCTATACATAAATACTACTCACCAAGTTCTACAACAGAACCAATACATAGCGACCACTCACCAAGTTCTACAACAGAACCAATACATAACGACTACTCACCAAGTCATACAACAGAACCAATACAAAACGACTACTCACCAAGTTCTACAACAGAACCAATACATTACGACTACTCACCAAGTTCTACAACAGAACCAATACATAGCGACTACTCACCAAGTCATACAACAGAACCAATACATAACGACTACTCATCAAGTTATACAACAGAACCAATACATAACTACTACTCAGCAAGTTCTACAACAGAACCAATACATAACTACTACTCACCAAGTTCTACAACAGAACCAATACATAAATACTACTCACCAAGTTCTACAACAGAACCAATACATAGCGACCACTCACCAAGTTCTACAACAGAACCAATACATAACGACTACTCACCAAGTCATACAACAGAACCAATACAAAACGACTACTCATCAAGTTCTACAACAGAACCAATACATAACGACTACTCACCAAGTTCTACAACAGAACCAATACATAACGACTACTCACCAAGTCATACAACAGAACCAATACATAACGACTACTCACCAAGTTCTACAACAGAACCAATACATAGCGACTACTTACCAAGTCATACAACAGAACCAATACATAACGTCTACTCACCAAGTTCTACAACAGAACCAATACATAGCGACTACTCACAACTTTCTACAACAGAACCAATACATAACGACTACTCACCAAGTTCTACAACAGAACCAATACATAACGACTACTCATCAAGTTCTACAACAGAACCAATACATAATGACTACTCATCAAGTTCTACAACAGAACCAATACATAACGTTTACTCACCAAGTTCTACAACAGAACCAATACATAACAACTACTCACCAAGTCATACAACAGAACCAATACATAACGACTACTCACCAAGTTCTACAACACAACCAATACATAACGACTACTCACCAAGTTCTACAACAGAACCAATACATAACGACTACTCACCAAGTTCTACAACAGAACCAATGCATAACAACTACTCACCAAGTTCTACAACATAACCAATACATAACGACTACTCACCAGGTTATACAACAGAACCAATATATAACGACTATTCACCAAGTTCTACAACAGAACCAATACATAACGACTACTCACCAAGTTCTACAACAGAACCAATACATAACGACTACTCATCAAGTTCTACAACAGAACCAATACATAACGACCACTCACTAAGTTCTACAACAGAACCAATACATAACGACTACTCACCAAGTTCTACAACAGAACCAATACATAACGACTACTCACCAAGTTCTACAACAGAACCAATACATAACGACTACTCACCAAGTTCTACAACAGAACCAATACATAACGACTACTCACCAAGTTCTACAACAGAACCAATACATAACGACTACTCATCAAGTTCTACAACAGAACCAATACATAGCGACTACTCACCAAGTTCTACAACAGAACCAATACAAAACGACTACTCACCAAGTTCTACAACAGAACCAATACATTACGTCTACTCATCAAGTTCTACAACAGAACCAATACATAACGACTACTCACCAAGTTCTACAACAGAACCAATACATAACGACTACTCACCAAGTTCTACAACAGAACCAATACATAAAAACTACTCACCAAGTTCTACAACAGAACCAATACATAGCGACTACTCACCAAGTTCTACAACAGAACCAATACATAACGACTACTCACCAAGTTCTACAACAGAACCAATACATAACGACTACTCACCAAGTTCTACAACAGAACCAATACATAACAAACTCTCACCAAGTTCTACAACAGAACCAATACATAACAACTACTCACCAGGTAATACAACAGAACCAATACATAACGACTACTCATCAAGTTCTACAACAGAACCAATACATAACGACTACTCACCAAGTTCTACAACAGAACGAATACATAACGACTACTCACCAAGTTCTACAACAGAACCAATACATTACGACTGCTCATCAAGTTCTACAACAGAACCAATACATAGCGACTACTCACCAGGTTATACAACAGAACCAATACATAACGACTACTCACCAAGTTCTACAACAGAACCAATACATAACGATAACTCACCAAGTTCTACAACAGAACCAATACATAACTACTACTCACCAAGTTCTACAACAGAACCAATACATAACGACTACTCACCAAGTTCGACAACAGAACCAATACATAGCGACTACTCATCAAGTTCTACAACAGAACCAATACATAGCGACTACTCACCAGGTTATACAACAGAACCAATACATAACGACTACTCACCAAGTTCTACAACAGAACCAATACATAACGACTACTCACCAAGTTCTACAACAGAACCAATACATAACGACTACTCATCAAGTTATACAACAGAACCAATACATAACTACTACTCAGCAAGTTCTACAACAGAACCAATACATAATTACTACTCACCAAGTTCTACAACAGAACCAATACATAAATACTACTCACCAAGTTCTACAACAGAACCAATACATAGCGACCACTCACCAAGTTCTACAACAGAACCAATACATAACGACTACTCACCAAGTCATACAACAGAACCAATACAAAACGACTACTCATCAAGTTCTACAACAGAACCAATACATAACGACTACTCACCAAGTTCTACAACAGAACCAATACATAACGACTACTCACCAAGTTCTACAACAGAACCAATACATAACGACTACTCACCAAGTTCTACAACAGAACCAATACATAACAACTACTCACCAAGTTCTACAACAGAACCAATACATAACAACTACTCACCAGGTTATACAACAGAACCAATACATAACGACTACTCATCAAGTTCTACAACAGAACCAATACATAACGACTACTCACCAAGTTCTACAACAGAACCAATACATAACGACTACTCACCAAGTTCTACAACAGAACCAATACATTACAACTGCTCATCAAGTTCTACAACAGAACCAATACATAGCGACTACTCACCAGGTTATACAACAGAACCAATACATAACGACTACTCACCAAGTTCTACAACAGAACCAATACATAACGATAACTCACCAAGTTCTACAACAGAACCAATACATAACTACTACTCACCAAGTTCTACAACAGAACCAATACATAACGACTACTCACCAAGTTCGACAACAGAACCAATACATAGCGACTACTCATCAAGTTCTACAACAGAACCAATACATAGCGACTACTCACCAGGTTATACAACAGAACCAATACATAACGACTACTCACCAAGTTCTACAACAGAACCAATACATAACGACTACTCACCAAGTTCTACAACAGAACCAATACATAACGACTACTCATCAAGTTATACAACAGAACCAATACATAACTACTACTCAGCAAGTTCTACAACAGAACCAATACATAATTACTACTCACCAAGTTCTACAACAGAACCAATACATAAATACTACTCACCAAGTTCTACAACAGAACCAATACATAGCGACCACTCACCAAGTTCTACAACAGAACCAATACATAACGACTACTCACCAAGTCATACAACAGAACCAATACAAAACGACTACTCATCAAGTTCTACAACAGAACCAATACATAACGACTACTCACCAAGTTCTACAACAGAACCAATACATAACGACTACTCACCAAGTTCTACAACAGAACCAATACATAACGACTACTCACCAAGTTCTACAACAGAACCAATACATAACAACTACTCACCAAGTTCTACAACAGAACCAATACATAACAACTACTCACCAGGTTATACAACAGAACCAATACATAACGACTACTCATCAAGTTCTACAACAGAACCAATACATAACGACTACTCACCAAGTTCTACAACAGAACCAATACATAACGACTACTCACCAAGTTCTACAACAGAACCAATACATTACGACTGCTCATCAAGTTCTACAACAGAACCAATACATAGCGACTACTCACCAGGTTATACAACAGAACCAATACATAACGACTACTCACCATTTTCTACAACAGAACCAATACATAACGATTACTCACCAAGTTCTACAACAGAACCAATACATAACGACTACTCACCAAGTTCTACAACAGAACCAATACATAACGACTACTCACCAAGTTCGACAACAGAACCAATACATAGCGACTACTCATCAAGTTCTACAACAGAACCAATACATAGCGACTACTCACCAGGTTATACAACAGAACCAATACATAACGACTGCTCACCAGGTTATACAACAGAACCAATACATAACGACTACTCACCAAGTTCTACAACAGAACCAATACATAACGACTACTCACCAAGTTCTACAACAGAACCAATACATAACGACTACTCACCAAGTTCTACAACAGAACCAATACATAACGACTACTCACCAAGTTCTACAACAGAACCAATACATAACGACTACTCACCAAGTTCTACAACAGAACCAATACATAACGACTACTCATCAAGTTCTACAACAGAACCAATACATAGCGACTACTCACCAAGTTCTACAACAGAACCAATACATAACGACTACTCACCAAGTTCTACAACAGAACCAATACATTACGTCTACTCATCAAGTTCTACAACAGAAGCAATACATAACGACTACTCACCAAGTTCTACAACAGAACCAATACATAACGACTACTCACCAAGTTCTACAACAGAACCAATACATAAAAACTACTCACCAAGTTCTACAACAGAACCAATACATAGCGACTACTCACCAAGTTCTACAACAGAACCAATACATAACGACTACTCACCAAGTTCTACAACAGAACCAATACATAACGACTACCCACCAAGTTCTACAACAGAACCAATACATAACAAACTCTCACCAAGTTCTACAACAGAACCAATACATAACAACTACTCACCAGGTAATACAACAGAACCAATACATAACGACTACTCATCAAGTTCTACAACAGAACCAATACATAACGACTACTCACCAAGTTCTACAACAGAACGAATACATAACGACTACTCACCAAGTTCTACAACAGAACCAATACATTACGACTGCTCATCAAGTTCTACAACAGAACCAATACATAGCGACTACTCACCAGGTTATACAACAGAACCAATACATAACGACTACTCACCAAGTTCTACAACAGAACCAATACATAACGATAACTCACCAAGTTCTACAACAGAACCAATACATAACGACTACTCACCAAGTTCTACAACAGAACCAATACATAACGACTACTCACCAAGTTCGACAACAGAACCAATACATAGCGACTACTCATCAAGTTCTACAACAGAACCAATACATAGCGACTACTCACCAGGTTATACAACAGAACCAATACATAACGACTACTCACCAGGTTATACAACAGAACCAATACATAACGACTACTCACCAAGTTCTACAACAGAACCAATACATAACGACTACTCACCAAGTTCTACAACAGAACCAATACATAACGACTACTCATCAAGTTATACAACAGAACCAATACATAACTACTACTCAGCAAGTTCTACAACAGAACCAATACATAATTACTACTCACCAAGTTCTACAACAGAACCAATACATAAATACTACTCACCAAGTTCTACAACAGAACCAATACATAGCGACCACTCACCAAGTTCTACAACAGAAACAATACATAACGACTACTCACCAAGTCATACAACAGAACCAATACAAAACGACTACTCATCAAGTTCTACAACAGAACCAATACATAACGACTACTCACCAAGTTCTACAACAGAACCAATACATAACGACTACTCACCAAGTTCTACAACAGAACCAATACATAACGACTACTCACCAAGTTCTACAACAGAACCAATACATAACAACTACTCACCAAGTTCTACAACAGAACCAATACATAACAACTACTCACCAGGTTATACAACAGAACCAATACATAACGACTACTCATCAAGTTCTACAACAGAACCAATACATAACGACTACTCACCAAGTTCTACAACAGAACCAATACATAACGACTACTCACCAAGTTCTACAACAGAACCAATACATTACGACTGCTCATCAAGTTCTACAACAGAACCAATACATAGCGACTACTCACCAGGTTATACAACAGAACCAATACATAACGACTACTCACCATTTTCTACAACAGAACCAATACATAACGATTACTCACCAAGTTCTACAACAGAACCAATACATAACGACTACTCACCAAGTTCTACAACAGAACCAATACATAACGACTACTCACCAAGTTCGACAACAGAACCAATACATAGCGACTACTCATCAAGTTCTACAACAGAACCAATACATAGCGACTACTCACCAGGTTATACAACAGAACCAATACATAACGACTGCTCACCAGGTTATACAACAGAACCAATACATAACGACTACTCACCAAGTTCTACAACAGAACCAATACATAACGACTACTCATCAAGTTATACAACAGAACCAATACATAACTACTACTCAGCAAGTTCTACAACAGAACCAATACATAACTACTACTCACCAAGTTCTACAACAGAACCAATACATAAATACTACTCACCAAGTTCTACAACAGAACCAATACATAGCGACCACTCACCAAGTTCTACAACAGAACCAATACATAACGACTACTCACCAAGTCATACAACAGAACCAATACAAAACGACTACTCATCAAGTTCTACAACAGAACCAATACATAACGACTACTCACCAAGTTCTACAACAGAACCAATACATAACGACTACTCACCAAGTCATACAACAGAACCAATACATAACGACTACTCACCAAGTTCTACAACAGAACCAATACATAGCGACTACTTACCAAGTCATACAACAGAACCAATACATAGCCACTACTCACCAAGTTCTACAACAGAACCAATACATAACGACTACTCATCAAGTTCTACAACAGAACCAATACATAACGACTACTCACAACTTTCTACAACAGAACCAATACATAACGACTACTCACCAAGTTCTACAACAGAACCAATACATAACGACTACTCATCAAGTTCTACAACAGACCCAATACATAATGACTACTCACCAAGTTCTACAACAGAACCAATACATAAATACTACTCACCAAGTTCTACAACAGAACCAATACATAGCGACCACTCACCAAGTTCTACAACAGAACCAATACATAACGACTACTCACCAAGTCATACAACAGAACCAATACAAAACGACTACTCACCAAGTTCTACAACAGAACCAATACATTACGACTACTCATCAAGTTCTACAACAGAACCAATACATAACGACTACTCACCAAGTTCTACAACAGAACCAATACATAGCGACTACTCACCAAGTCATACAACAGAACCAATACATAACGACTACTCACCAAGTTCTACAACAGAACCAATACATAACGACTACTCATCAAGTTCTACAACAGAACCAATACATAGCGACTACTCACAACTTTCTACAACAGAACCAATACATAACGACTACTCACCAAGTTCTACAACAGAACCAATACATAACGACTACTCATCAAGTTCTACAACAGAACCAATACATAATGACTACTCATCAAGTTCTACAACAGAACCAATACATAACGTTTACTCACCAAGTTCTACAACAGAACCAATACATAACAACTACTCACCAAGTCATACAACAGAATCAATACATAACGACTACTCACCAAGTTCTACAACACAACCAATACATAACGACTACTCATCAAGTTCTACAACAGAACCAATACATAACGACTACTCACCAAGTTCTACAACAGAACCAATGCAAAACAACTACTCACCAAGTTCTACAACAGAACCAATACATAACGACTACTCACCAGGTTATACAACAGAACCAATATATAACGACTACTCACCAAGTTCTACAACAGAACCAATACATAACGACTACTCACCAAGTTCTACAACAGAACCAATACATAACGACTACTCATCAAGTTCTACAACAGAACCAATACATAACGACCACTCACTAAGTTCTACAACAGAACCAATACATAACGACTACTCACCAAGTTCTACAACAGAACCAATACATAACGACTACTCACCAAGTTCTACAACAGAACCAATACATAACGACTACTCACCAAGTTCTACAACAGAACCAATACATAACGACTACTCACCAAGTTCTACAACAGAACCAATACATAACGACTACTCATCAAGTTCTACAACAGAACCAATACATAGCGACTACTCACCAAGTTCTACAACAGAACCAATACAAAACGACTACTCACCAAGTTCTACAACAGAACCAATACATTACGACTACTCATCAAGTTCTACAACAGAAGCAATACATAACGACTACTCACCAAGTTCTACAACAGAACCAATACATAACGACTACTCACCAAGTTCTACAACAGAACCAATACATAAAAACTACTCACCAAGTTCTACAACAGAACCAATACATAGCGACTACTCACCAAGTTCTACTACAGAACCAATACATAACGACTACTCACCAAGTTCTACAACAGAACCAATACATAACGACTACTCACCAAGTTCTACAACAGAACCAATACATAACAAACTCTCACCAAGTTCTACAACATAATCAATATATAACAACTACTCACCAGGTAATACAACAGAACCAATACATAACGACTACTCATCAAGTTCTACAACAGAACCAATACATAACGACTACTCACCAAGTTCTACAACAGAACCAATACATAACGACTACTCACCAAGTTCTACAACAGAACCAATACATTACGACTGCTCATCAAGTTCTACAACAGAACCAATACATAGCGACTACTCACCAAGTTCTACAACAGAACCAATACATAACGACTACTTACCAAGTTCTACAACAGAACCAAAACATAACGATAACTCACCAAGTTCTACAACAGAACCAATACATAACGACTACTCACCAAGTTCTACAACAGAACCAATACATAACGACTACTCACCAAGTTCGACAACAGAACCAATACATAGCGACTACTCATCAAGTTCTACAACAGAACCAATACATAGCGACTACTCACCAGGTTATACAACAGAACCAATACATAACGACTACTCACCAGGTTATACAACAGAACCAATACATAACGACTACTCACCAAGTTCTACAACAGAACCAATACATAACGACTACTCACCAAGTTCTACAACAGAACCAATACATAACGACTACTCATCAAGTTATACAACAGAACCAATACATAACTACTACTCAGCAAGTTCTACAACAGAACCAATACATAACTACTACTCACCAAGTTCTACAACAGAACCAATACATAAATACTACTCACCAAGTTCTACAACAGAACCAATACATAGCGACCACTCACCAAGTTCTACAACAGAACCAATACATAACGACTACTCACCAAGTCATACAACAGAACCAATACAAAACGACTACTCATCAAGTTCTACAACAGAACCAATACATAACGACTACTCACCAAGTTCTACAACAGAACCAATACATAACGACTACTCACCAAGTCATACAACAGAACCAATACATAACGACTACTCACCAAGTTCTACAACAGAACCAATACATAGCGACTACTTACCAAGTCATACAACAGAACCAATACATAACGTCTACTCACCAAGTTCTACAACAGAACCAATACATAACGACTACTCATCTAGTTCTACAACAGAACCAATACATAGCGACTACTCACAACTTTCTACAACAGAACCAATACATAACGACTACTCACCAAGTTCTACAACAGAACCAATACATAACGACTACTCATCAAGTTCTACAACAGACCCAATACATAATGACTACTCACCAAGTTCTACAACAGAACCTATACATAAATACTACTCACCAAGTTCTACAACAGAACCAATACATAGCGACCACTCACCAAGTTCTACAACAGAACCAATACATAACGACTACTCACCAAGTCATACAACAGAACCAATACAAAACGACTACTCACCAAGTTCTACAACAGAACCAATACATTACGACTACTCACCAAGTTCTACAACAGAACCAATACATAGCGACTACTCACCAAGTCATACAACAGAACCAATACATAACGACTACTCATCAAGTTATACAACAGAACCAATACATAACTACTACTCAGCAAGTTCTACAACAGAACCAATACATAACTACTACTCACCAAGTTCTACAACAGAACCAATACATAAATACTACTCACCAAGTTCTACAACAGAACCAATACATAGCGACCACTCACCAAGTTCTACAACAGAACCAATACATAACGACTACTCACCAAGTCATACAACAGAACCAATACAAAACGACTACTCATCAAGTTCTACAACAGAACCAATACATAACGACTACTCACCAAGTTCTACAACAGAACCAATACATAACGACTACTCACCAAGTCATACAACAGAACCAATACATAACGACTACTCACCAAGTTCTACAACAGAACCAATACATAGCGACTACTTACCAAGTCATACAACAGAACCAATACATAACGTCTACTCACCAAGTTCTACAACAGAACCAATACATAGCGACTACTCATCAAGTTCTACAACAGAACCAATACATAGCGACTACTCACAACTTTCTACAACAGAACCAATACATAACGACTACTCACCAAGTTCTACAACAGAACCAATACATAACGACTACTCACCAAGTTCTACAACAGAACCAATACATAACGACTACTCATCAAGTTATACAACAGAACCAATACATAACTACTACTCACCAAGTTCTACAACAGAACCAATACATAACTACTACTCACCAAGTTCTACAACAGAACCAATACATAAATACTACTCACCAAGTTCTACAACAGAACCAATACATAGCGATCACTCACCAAGTTCTACAAAAGAACCAATACATAACGACTACTCACCAAGTCATACAACAGAACCAATACAAAACGACTACTCATCAAGTTCTACAACAGAACCAATACATAGCGACTACTCACAACTTTCTACAACAGAACCAATACATAACGACTACTCACCAAGTTCTACAACAGAACCAATACATAACGACTACTCACCAAGTTCTACAACAGAACCAATACATAACGACTACTCATCAAGTTATACAACAGAACCAATACATAACTACTACTCAGCAAGTTCTACAACAGAACCAATACATAACTACTACTCACCAAGTTCTACAACAGAACCAATACATAAATACTACTCACCAAGTTCTACAACAGAACCAATACATAACGACCACTCACTAAGTTCTACAACAGAACCAATACATAACGACTACTCACCAAGTTCTACAACAGAACCAATACATAACGACTACTCATCAAGTTCTACAACAGAACCAATACATAGCGACTACTCACAACTTTCTACAACAGAACCAATACATAACGACTACTCACCAAGTTCTACAACAGAACCAATACATAACGACTACTCACCAAGTTCTACAACAGAACCAATACATAACGACTACTCATCAAGTCATACAACAGAACCAATACATAGCGACTACTCACCAAGTTCTACAACAGAACCAATACAAAACGACTACTCACCAAGTTCTACAACAGAACCAATACATTACGACTACTCACCAAGTCATACAACAGAACCAATACAAAACGACTACTCATCAAGTTCTACAACAGAACCAATACATAACGACTACTCACTAAGTTCTACAACAGAACCAATACATAACGACTACTCACCAAGTCATACAACAGAACCAATACATAACGACTACTCACCAAGTTCTACAACAGAACCAATACATAGCGACTACTTACCAAGTCATACAACAGAACCAATACATAACGTCTACTCACCAAGTTCTACAACAGAACCAATACATAGCGACTACTCATCAAGTTCTACAACAGAACCAATACATAGCGACTACTCACAACTTTCTACAACAGAACCAATACATAACGACTACTCACCAAGTTCTACAACAGAACCAATACATAACGACTACTCACCAAGTTCTACAACAGAACCAAATCATAACGACTACTCATCAAGTTATACAACAGAACCAATACATAACTACTACTCACCAAGTTCTACAACAGAACCAATACATAACTACTACTCACCAAGTTCTACAACAGAACCAATACATAAATACTACTCACCAAGTTCTACAACAGAACCAATACATAGCGACCACTCACCAAGTTCTACAACAGAACCAATACATAACGACTACTCACCAAGTCATACAACAGAACCAATACAAAACGACTACTCATCAAGTTCTACAACAGAACCAATACATAGCGACTACTCACAACTTTCTACAACAGAACCAATACATAACGACTACTCACCAAGTTCTACAACAGAACCAATACATAACGACTACTCACCAAGTTCTACAACAGAACCAATACATAACGACTACTCATCAAGTTATACAACAGAACCAATACGTAACTACTACTCAGCAAGTTCTACAACAGAACCAATACATAACTACTACTCACCAAGTTCTACAACAGAACCAATACATAAATACTACTCACCAAGTTCTACAACAGAACCAATACATAACGACCACTCACTAAGTTCTACAACAGAACCAATACATAACGACTACTCACCAAGTTCTACAACAGAACCAATACATAACGACTACTCACCAAGTTCTACAACAGAACCAATACATAACGACTACTCACCAAGTTCTACAACAGAACCAATACATAACGACTACTCACCAAGTTCTACAACAGAACCAATACATAACGACTACTCATCAAGTTCTACAACAGAACCAATACATAGCGACTACTCACCAAGTTCTACAACAGAACCAATACAAAACGACTACTCACCAAGTTCTACAACAGAACCAATACATTACGACTACTCATCAAGTTCTACAACAGAAGCAATACATAACGACTACTCACCAAGTTCTACAACAGAACCAATACATAACGACTACTCACCAAGTTCTACAACAGAAGCAATACATAAAAACTACTCACCAAGTTCTACAACAGAACCAATACATAGCGACTACTCACCAAGTTCTACAACAGAACCAATACATAACGACTACTCACCAAGTTGTACAACAGAACCAATACATAACGACTACTCACCAAGTTCTACAACAGAACCAATACATAACAAACTCTCACCAAGTTCTAAAACAGAACCAATACATAACAACTACTCACCAGGTAATACAACAGAACCAATACATAACGACTACTCATCAAGTTCTACAACAGAACCAATACATAACGACTACTCACCAAGTTCTACAACAGAACCAATACATAACGACTACTCACCAAGTTCTACAACAGAACCAATACATTACGACTGCTCATCAAGTTCTACAACAGAACCAATACATAGCGACTACTCACCAGGTTATACAACAGAACCAATACATAACGACTACTCACCAAGTTCTACAACAGAACCAAAACATAACGATAACTCACCAAGTTCTACAACAGAACCAATACATAACGACTACTCACCAAGTTCTACAACAGAACCAATACATAACGACTACTCACCAAGTTCGACAACAGAACCAATACATAGCGACTACTCATCAAGTTCTACAACAGAACCAATACATAGCGACTACTCACCAGGTTATACAACAGAACCAATACATAACGACTACTCACCAGGTTATACAACAGAACCAATACATAACGACTACTCACCAAGTTCTACAACAGAACCAATACATAACGACTACTCACCAAGTTCTACAACAGAACCAATACATAACGACTACTCATCAAGTTATACAACAGAACCAATACATAACTACTACTCAGCAAGTTCTACAACAGAACCAATACATAACTACTACTCACCAAGTTCTACAACAGAACCAATACATAAATACTACTCACCAAGTTCTACAACAGAACCAATACATAGCGACCACTCACCAAGTTCTACAACAGAACCAATACATAACGACTACTCACCAAGTCATACAACAGAACCAATACAAAACGACTACTCATCAAGTTCTACAACAGAACCAATACATAACGACTACTCACCAAGTTCTACAACAGAACCAATACATAACGACTACTCACCAAGTCATACAACAGAACCAATACATAACGACTACTCACCAAGTTCTACAACAGAACCAATACATAGCGACTACTTACCAAGTCATACAACAGAACCAATACATAACGTCTACTCACCAAGTTCTACAACAGAACCAATACATAACGACTACTCATCAAGTTCTACAACAGAACCAATACATAGCGACTACTCACAACTTTCTACAACAGAACCAATACATAACGACTACTCACCAAGTTCTACAACAGAACCAATACATAACGACTACTCATCAAGTTCTACAACAGACCCAATACATAATGACTACTCACCAAGTTCTACAACAGAACCTATGCATAAATACTACTCACCAAGTTCTACAACAGAACCAATACATAGCGACCACTCACCAAGTTCTACAACAGAACCAATACATAACGACTACTCACCAAGTCATACAACAGAACCAATACAAAACGACTACTCACCAAGTTCTACAACAAAACCAATACATTACGACTACTCACCAAGTTCTACAACAGAACCAATACATAGCGACTACTCACCAAGTCATACAACAGAACCAATACATAACGACTACTCATCAAGTTATACAACAGAACCAATACATAACTACTACTCAGCAAGTTCTACAACAGAACCAATACATAACTACTACTCACCAAGTTCTACAACAGAACCAATACATAAATACTACTCACCAAGTTCTACAACAGAACCAATACATAGCGACCACTCACCAAGTTCTACAACAGAACCAATACATAACGACTACTCACCAAGTCATACAACAGAACCAATACAAAACGACTACTCATCAAGTTCTACAACAGAATCAATACATAACGACTACTCACCAAGTTCTACAACAGAACCAATACATAACGACTACTCACCAAGTCATACAACAGAACCAATACATAACGACTACTCACCAAGTTCTACAACAGAACCAATACATAGCGACTACTTACCAAGTCATACAACAGAACCAATACATAACGTCTACTCACCAAGTTCTACAACAGAACCAATACATAGCGACTACTCATCAAGTTCTACAACAGAACCAATACATAGCGACTACTCACAACTTTCTACAACAGAACCAATACATAACGACTACTCACCAAGTTCTACAACAGAACCAATACATAACGACTACTCACCAAGTTCTACAACAGAACCAATACATAACGACTACTCACCAAGTCATACAACAGAACCAATACAAAACGACTACTCACCAAGTTCTACAACAAAACCAATACATTACGACTACTCACCAAGTTCTACAACAGAACCAATACATAGCGACTACTCACCAAGTCATACAACAGAACCAATACATAACGACTACTCATCAAGTTATACAACAGAACCAATACATAACTACTACTCAGCAAGTTCTACAACAGAACCAATACATAACTACTACTCACCAAGTTCTACAACAGAACCAATACATAAATACTACTCACCAAGTTCTACAACAGAACCAATACATAGCGACCACTCACCAAGTTCTACAACAGAACCAATACATAACGACTACTCACCAAGTCATACAACAGAACCAATACAAAACGACTACTCATCAAGTTCTACAACAGAACCAATACATAACGACTACTCACCAAGTTCTACAACAGAACCAATACATAACGACTACTCACCAAGTCATACAACAGAACCAATACATAACGACTACTCACCAAGTTCTACAACAGAACCAATACATAGCGACTACTTACCAAGTCATACAACAGAACCAATACATAGCGACTACTCATCAAGTTCTACAACAGAACCAATACATAGCGACTACTCACAACTTTCTACAACAGAACCAATACATAACGACTACTCACCAAGTTCTACAACAGAACCAATACATAACGACTACTCATCAAGTTCTACAACAGAACCAATACATAACGACCACTCACTAAGTTCTACAACAGAACCAATACATAACGACTACTCACCAAGTTCTACAACAGAACCAATACATAACGACTACTCACCAAGTTCTACAACAGAACCAATACATAACGACTACTCACCAAGTTCTACAACAGAACCAATACATAACGACTACTCACCAAGTTCTACAACAGAACCAATACATAACGACTACTCATCAAGTTCTACAACAGAACCAATACATAGCGACTACTCACCAAGTTCTACAACAGAACCAATACAAAACGACTA
This sequence comes from Bathymodiolus brooksi, assembly GCA_963680875.1. NCBI lineage: Eukaryota > Metazoa > Mollusca > Bivalvia > Mytilida > Modiolidae > Bathymodiolus > Bathymodiolus brooksi. Next base: position 94,399,450 of record OY804583.1, on the reverse strand, counting down.
CTCACCAAGTTCTACAACAGAACCAATACATTACGACTACTCATCAAGTTCTACAACAGAAGCAATACATAACGACTACTCACCAAGTTCTACAACAGAACCAATACATAACGACTACTCACCAAGCTTTACAACAGAGCCAATGCATAACGACTACTCATCAAGTTCTACAACAGAACCAATACATAACGACTACTCATCAAGTTCTACAACAGAACCAATACATAGCCACTACTCACCAAGTTCTACAACAGAACCAATACATAACCACTACTCACCAAGTTCTACAACAGAACCAATACATAACGATTACTCACCAAGTTCTACAACAGAACCAATACATAACTACTACTCACCAAGTTCTACAACAGAACCAATACATAACCACTACTCACCAAGTTCTACAACAGAACCAATACATAACGACTACTCATCAAGTTCTACAACAGAACCAATACATAACGACTACTCACCAGGTTATACAACAGAACCAATACATAACGACTACTCATCAAGTTCTACAACAGAACCAATACATAACGACTACTCATCAAGTTCTAAAACAGAACCAATACATAACGACTACTCACCATTTTATACAACAGAACCAATACATAACAACTACTCACCAAGTTCTACAACAGAACCAATACATAACGACTACTCACCAAGTTCTACAACAGAACCAATACATAACGACTACTCACCAAGTTCTACAACAGAACCAATACATAACGACTACTCACCAAGTTCTACAACAGAACCAATACATAACGACTACTCACCAAGTTCTACAACAGAACCAATACATAACGACTACTCACCAAGTTCTACAACAGAACCAATACATAACGACTACTCACCAAGTCATACAACAGAACCATTACATAACGACTACTCACCAAGTTCTACAACAGAACCAATACATAGCGACTACTTACCAAGTCATACAACAGAACCAATACATAACGTCTACTCACCAAGTTCTACAACAGAACCAATACATAGCGACTACTCATCAAGTTCTACAACAGAACCAATACATAGCGACTACTCACAACTTTCTACAACAGAACCAATACATAACGACTACTCACCAAGTTCTACAACAGAACCAATACATAACGACTACTCACCAAGTTCTACAACAGAACCAATACATAACGACTACTCATCAAGTTATACAACAGAACCAATACATAACTACTACTCAGCAAGTTCTACAACAGAACCAATACATAACTACTACTCACCAAGTTCTACAACAGAACCAATACATAAATACTACTCACCAAGTTCTACAACAGAACCAATACATAGCGACCACTCACCAAGTTCTACAACAGAACCAATACATAACGACTACTCACCAAGTCATACAACAGAACCAATACAAAACGACTACTCATCAAGTTCTACAACAGAACCAATACATAACGACTACTCACCAAGTTCTACAACAGAACCAATACATAACGACTACTCACCAAGTCATACAACAGAACCAATACATAACGACTACTCACCAAGTTCTACAACAGAACCAATACATAGCGACTACTTACCAAGTCATACAACAGAACCAATACATAACGTCTACTCACCAAGTTCTACAACAGAACCAATACATAACGACTACTCATCAAGTTCTACAACAGAACCAATACATAGCGACTACTCACAACTTTCTACAACAGAACCAATACATAACGACTACTCACCAAGTTCTACAACAGAACCAATACATAACGACTACTCATCAAGTTCTACAACAGACCCAATACATAATGACTACTCACCAAGTTCTACAACAGAACCTATACATAAATACTACTCACCAAGTTCTACAACAGAACCAATACATAGCGACCACTCACCAAGTTCTACAACAGAACCAATACATAACGACTACTCACCAAGTCATACAACAGAACCAATACAAAACGACTACTCACCAAGTTCTACAACAAAACCAATACATTACGACTACTCACCAAGTTCTACAACAGAACCAATACATAGCGACTACTCACCAAGTCATACAACAGAACCAATACATAACGACTACTCATCAAGTTATACAACAGAACCAATACATAACTACTACTCAGCAAGTTCTACAACAGAACCAATACATAACTACTACTCACCAAGTTCTACAACAGAACCAATACATAAATACTACTCACCAAGTTCTACAACAGAACCAATACATAGCGACCACTCACCAAGTTCTACAACAGAACCAATACATAACGACTACTCACCAAGTCATACAACAGAACCAATACAAAACGACTACTCATCAAGTTCTACAACAGAATCAATACATAACGACTACTCACCAAGTTCTACAACAGAACCAATACATAACGACTACTCACCAAGTCATACAACAGAACCAATACATAACGACTACTCACCAAGTTCTACAACAGAACCAATACATAGCGACTACTTACCAAGTCATACAACAGAACCAATACATAACGTCTACTCACCAAGTTCTACAACAGAACCAATACATAGCGACTACTCATCAAGTTCTACAACAGAACCAATACATAGCGACTACTCACAACTTTCTACAACAGAACCAATACATAACGACTACTCACCAAGTTCTACAACAGAACCAATACATAACGACTACTCATCAAGTTCTACAACAGAACCAATACATTACGACTACTCATCAAGTTCTACAACAGAACCAATACATAACGACTACTCATCAAGTTATACAACAGAACCAATACATAACTACTACTCAGCAAGTTCTACAACAGAACCAATACATAACTACTACTCACCAAGTTCTACAACAGAACCAATACATAAATACTACTCACCAAGTTCTACAACAGAACCAATACATAGCGTCCACTCACCAAGTTCTACAACAGAACCAATACATAACGACTACTCACCAAGTCATACAACAGAACCAATACAAAACGACTACTCATCAAGTTCTACAACAGAACCAATACATAACGACTACTCACCAAGTTCTACAACAGAACCAATACATAACGACTACTCATCAAGTTCTACAACAGAACCAATACATAGCGACTACTCACCAAGTTCTACAACAGAACCAATACAAAACGACTACTCACCAAGTTCTACAACAGAACCAATACATTACGACTACTCATCAAGTTCTACAACAGAAGCAATACATAACGACTACTCACCAAGTTCTACAACAGAACCAATACATAACGACTACTCACCAAGCTTTACAACAGAGCCAATGCATAACGACTACTCATCAAGTTCTACAACAGAACCAATACATAACGACTACTCATCAAGTTCTACAACAGAACCAATACATAGCCACTACTCACCAAGTTCTACAACAGAACCAATACATAACCACTACTCACCAAGTTCTACAACAGAACCAATACATAACGATTACTCACCAAGTTCTACAACAGAACCAATACATAACTACTACTCACCAAGTTCTACAACAGAACCAATACATAACCACTACTCACCAAGTTCTACAACAGAACCAATACATAACGACTACTCATCAAGTTCTACAACAGAACCAATACATAACGACTACTCACCAGGTTATACAACAGAACCAATACATAACGACTACTCATCAAGTTCTACAACAGAACCAATACATAACGACTACTCATCAAGTTCTAAAACAGAACCAATACATAACGACTACTCACCATTTTATACAACAGAACCAATACATAACAACTACTCACCAAGTTCTACAACAGAACCAATACATAACGACTACTCACCAAGTTCTACAACAGAACCAATACATAACGACTACTCACCAAGTTCTACAACAGAACCAATACATAACGACTACTCACCAAGTTCTACAACAGAACCAATACATAACGACTACTCACCAAGTTCTACAACAGAACCAATACATAACGACTACTCACCAAGTTCTACAACAGAACCAATACATAACGACTACTCACCAAGTCATACAACAGAACCATTACATAACGACTACTCACCAAGTTCTACAACAGAACCAATACATAGCGACTACTTACCAAGTCATACAACAGAACCAATACATAACGTCTACTCACCAAGTTCTACAACAGAACCAATACATAGCGACTACTCATCAAGTTCTACAACAGAACCAATACATAGCGACTACTCACAACTTTCTACAACAGAACCAATACATAACGACTACTCACCAAGTTCTACAACAGAACCAATACATAACGACTACTCACCAAGTTCTACAACAGAACCAATACATAACGACTACTCATCAAGTTATACAACAGAACCAATACATAACTACTACTCAGCAAGTTCTACAACAGAACCAATACATAACTACTACTCACCAAGTTCTACAACAGAACCAATACATAAATACTACTCACCAAGTTCTACAACAGAACCAATACATAGCGACCACTCACCAAGTTCTACAACAGAACCAATACATAACGACTACTCACCAAGTCATACAACAGAACCAATACAAAACGACTACTCATCAAGTTCTACAACAGAACCAATACATAACGACTACTCACCAAGTTCTACAACAGAACCAATACATAACGACTACTCACCAAGTCATACAACAGAACCAATACATAACGACTACTCATCAAGTTCTACAACAGAACCAATACATAACGACTACTCACCAAGTTCTACAACAGAACCAATACATAACGACTACTCACCAAGTCATACAACAGAACCAATACATAACGACTACTCACCAAGTTCTACAACAGAACCAATACATAGCGACTACTTACCAAGTCATACAACAGAACCAATACATAACGTCTACTCACCAAGTTCTACAACAGAACCAATACATAGCGACTACTCATCAAGTTCTACAACAGAACCAATACATAGCGACTACTCACAACTTTCTACAACAGAACCAATACATAACGACTACTCACCAAGTTCTACAACAGAACCAATACATAACGACTACTCACCAAGTTCTACAACAGAACCAATACATAACGACTACTCATCAAGTTATACAACAGAACCAATACATAACTACTACTCACCAAGTTCTACAACAGAACCAATACATAACTACTACTCACCAAGTTCTACAACAGAACCAATACATAAATACTACTCACCAAGTTCTACAACAGAACCAATACATAGCGATCACTCACCAAGTTCTACAAAAGAACCAATACATAACGACTACTCACCAAGTCATACAACAGAACCAATACAAAACGACTACTCATCAAGTTCTACAACAGAACCAATACATAGCGACTACTCACAACTTTCTACAACAGAACCAATACATAACGACTACTCACCAAGTTCTACAACAGAACCAATACATAACGACTACTCACCAAGTTCTACAACAGAACCAATACATAACGACTACTCATCAAGTTATACAACAGAACCAATACATAACTACTACTCAGCAAGTTCTACAACAGAACCAATACATAACTACTACTCACCAAGTTCTACAACAGAACCAATACATAAATACTACTCACCAAGTTCTACAACAGAACCAATACATAACGACCACTCACTAAGTTCTACAACAGAACCAATACATAACGACTACTCACCAAGTTCTACAACAGAACCAATACATAACGACTACTCATCAAGTTCTACAACAGAACCAATACATAGCGACTACTCACAACTTTCTACAACAGAACCAATACATAACGACTACTCACCAAGTTCTACAACAGAACCAATACATAACGACTACTCACCAAGTTCTACAACAGAACCAATACATAACGACTACTCATCAAGTCATACAACAGAACCAATACATAGCGACTACTCACCAAGTTCTACAACAGAACCAATACAAAACGACTACTCACCAAGTTCTACAACAGAACCAATACATTACGACTACTCACCAAGTCATACAACAGAACCAATACAAAACGACTACTCATCAAGTTCTACAACAGAACCAATACATAACGACTACTCACTAAGTTCTACAACAGAACCAATACATAACGACTACTCACCAAGTCATACAACAGAACCAATACATAACGACTACTCACCAAGTTCTACAACAGAACCAATACATAGCGACTACTTACCAAGTCATACAACAGAACCAATACATAACGTCTACTCACCAAGTTCTACAACAGAACCAATACATAGCGACTACTCATCAAGTTCTACAACAGAACCAATACATAGCGACTACTCACAACTTTCTACAACAGAACCAATACATAACGACTACTCACCAAGTTCTACAACAGAACCAATACATAACGACTACTCACCAAGTTCTACAACAGAACCAAATCATAACGACTACTCATCAAGTTATACAACAGAACCAATACATAACTACTACTCACCAAGTTCTACAACAGAACCAATACATAACTACTACTCACCAAGTTCTACAACAGAACCAATACATAAATACTACTCACCAAGTTCTACAACAGAACCAATACATAGCGACCACTCACCAAGTTCTACAACAGAACCAATACATAACGACTACTCACCAAGTCATACAACAGAACCAATACAAAACGACTACTCATCAAGTTCTACAACAGAACCAATACATAGCGACTACTCACAACTTTCTACAACAGAACCAATACATAACGACTACTCACCAAGTTCTACAACAGAACCAATACATAACGACTACTCACCAAGTTCTACAACAGAACCAATACATAACGACTACTCATCAAGTTATACAACAGAACCAATACGTAACTACTACTCAGCAAGTTCTACAACAGAACCAATACATAACTACTACTCACCAAGTTCTACAACAGAACCAATACATAAATACTACTCACCAAGTTCTACAACAGAACCAATACATAACGACCACTCACTAAGTTCTACAACAGAACCAATACATAACGACTACTCACCAAGTTCTACAACAGAACCAATACATAACGACTACTCACCAAGTTCTACAACAGAACCAATACATAACGACTACTCACCAAGTTCTACAACAGAACCAATACATAACGACTACTCACCAAGTTCTACAACAGAACCAATACATAACGACTACTCATCAAGTTCTACAACAGAACCAATACATAGCGACTACTCACCAAGTTCTACAACAGAACCAATACAAAACGACTACTCACCAAGTTCTACAACAGAACCAATACATTACGACTACTCATCAAGTTCTACAACAGAAGCAATACATAACGACTACTCACCAAGTTCTACAACAGAACCAATACATAACGACTACTCACCAAGTTCTACAACAGAAGCAATACATAAAAACTACTCACCAAGTTCTACAACAGAACCAATACATAGCGACTACTCACCAAGTTCTACAACAGAACCAATACATAACGACTACTCACCAAGTTGTACAACAGAACCAATACATAACGACTACTCACCAAGTTCTACAACAGAACCAATACATAACAAACTCTCACCAAGTTCTAAAACAGAACCAATACATAACAACTACTCACCAGGTAATACAACAGAACCAATACATAACGACTACTCATCAAGTTCTACAACAGAACCAATACATAACGACTACTCACCAAGTTCTACAACAGAACCAATACATAACGACTACTCACCAAGTTCTACAACAGAACCAATACATTACGACTGCTCATCAAGTTCTACAACAGAACCAATACATAGCGACTACTCACCAGGTTATACAACAGAACCAATACATAACGACTACTCACCAAGTTCTACAACAGAACCAAAACATAACGATAACTCACCAAGTTCTACAACAGAACCAATACATAACGACTACTCACCAAGTTCTACAACAGAACCAATACATAACGACTACTCACCAAGTTCGACAACAGAACCAATACATAGCGACTACTCATCAAGTTCTACAACAGAACCAATACATAGCGACTACTCACCAGGTTATACAACAGAACCAATACATAACGACTACTCACCAGGTTATACAACAGAACCAATACATAACGACTACTCACCAAGTTCTACAACAGAACCAATACATAACGACTACTCACCAAGTTCTACAACAGAACCAATACATAACGACTACTCATCAAGTTATACAACAGAACCAATACATAACTACTACTCAGCAAGTTCTACAACAGAACCAATACATAACTACTACTCACCAAGTTCTACAACAGAACCAATACATAAATACTACTCACCAAGTTCTACAACAGAACCAATACATAGCGACCACTCACCAAGTTCTACAACAGAACCAATACATAACGACTACTCACCAAGTCATACAACAGAACCAATACAAAACGACTACTCATCAAGTTCTACAACAGAACCAATACATAACGACTACTCACCAAGTTCTACAACAGAACCAATACATAACGACTACTCACCAAGTCATACAACAGAACCAATACATAACGACTACTCACCAAGTTCTACAACAGAACCAATACATAGCGACTACTTACCAAGTCATACAACAGAACCAATACATAACGTCTACTCACCAAGTTCTACAACAGAACCAATACATAACGACTACTCATCAAGTTCTACAACAGAACCAATACATAGCGACTACTCACAACTTTCTACAACAGAACCAATACATAACGACTACTCACCAAGTTCTACAACAGAACCAATACATAACGACTACTCATCAAGTTCTACAACAGACCCAATACATAATGACTACTCACCAAGTTCTACAACAGAACCTATGCATAAATACTACTCACCAAGTTCTACAACAGAACCAATACATAGCGACCACTCACCAAGTTCTACAACAGAACCAATACATAACGACTACTCACCAAGTCATACAACAGAACCAATACAAAACGACTACTCACCAAGTTCTACAACAAAACCAATACATTACGACTACTCACCAAGTTCTACAACAGAACCAATACATAGCGACTACTCACCAAGTCATACAACAGAACCAATACATAACGACTACTCATCAAGTTATACAACAGAACCAATACATAACTACTACTCAGCAAGTTCTACAACAGAACCAATACATAACTACTACTCACCAAGTTCTACAACAGAACCAATACATAAATACTACTCACCAAGTTCTACAACAGAACCAATACATAGCGACCACTCACCAAGTTCTACAACAGAACCAATACATAACGACTACTCACCAAGTCATACAACAGAACCAATACAAAACGACTACTCATCAAGTTCTACAACAGAATCAATACATAACGACTACTCACCAAGTTCTACAACAGAACCAATACATAACGACTACTCACCAAGTCATACAACAGAACCAATACATAACGACTACTCACCAAGTTCTACAACAGAACCAATACATAGCGACTACTTACCAAGTCATACAACAGAACCAATACATAACGTCTACTCACCAAGTTCTACAACAGAACCAATACATAGCGACTACTCATCAAGTTCTACAACAGAACCAATACATAGCGACTACTCACAACTTTCTACAACAGAACCAATACATAACGACTACTCACCAAGTTCTACAACAGAACCAATACATAACGACTACTCACCAAGTTCTACAACAGAACCAATACATAACGACTACTCACCAAGTCATACAACAGAACCAATACAAAACGACTACTCACCAAGTTCTACAACAAAACCAATACATTACGACTACTCACCAAGTTCTACAACAGAACCAATACATAGCGACTACTCACCAAGTCATACAACAGAACCAATACATAACGACTACTCATCAAGTTATACAACAGAACCAATACATAACTACTACTCAGCAAGTTCTACAACAGAACCAATACATAACTACTACTCACCAAGTTCTACAACAGAACCAATACATAAATACTACTCACCAAGTTCTACAACAGAACCAATACATAGCGACCACTCACCAAGTTCTACAACAGAACCAATACATAACGACTACTCACCAAGTCATACAACAGAACCAATACAAAACGACTACTCATCAAGTTCTACAACAGAACCAATACATAACGACTACTCACCAAGTTCTACAACAGAACCAATACATAACGACTACTCACCAAGTCATACAACAGAACCAATACATAACGACTACTCACCAAGTTCTACAACAGAACCAATACATAGCGACTACTTACCAAGTCATACAACAGAACCAATACATAGCGACTACTCATCAAGTTCTACAACAGAACCAATACATAGCGACTACTCACAACTTTCTACAACAGAACCAATACATAACGACTACTCACCAAGTTCTACAACAGAACCAATACATAACGACTACTCATCAAGTTATACAACAGAACCAATACATAACGACTACTCACCAAGTCATACAACAGAACCAATACAAAACGACTACTCATCAAGTTCTACAACAGAATCAATACATAACGACTACTCACCAAGTTCTACAACAGAACCAATACATAACGACTACTCACCAAGTCATACAACAGAACCAATACATAACGACTACTCACCAAGTTCTACAACAGAACCAATACATAGCGACTACTTACCAAGTCATACAACAGAACCAATACATAACGTCTACTCACCAAGTTCTACAACAGAACCAATACATAGCGACTACTCATCAAGTTCTACAACAGAACCAATACATAGCGACTACTCACAACTTTCTACAACAGAACCAATACATAACGACTACTCACCAAGTTCTACAACAGAACCAATACATAACGACTACTCACCAAGTTCTACAACAGAACCAATACATAACGACTACTCACCAAGTCATACAACAGAACCAATACAAAACGACTACTCACCAAGTTCTACAACAAAACCAATACATTACGACTACTCACCAAGTTCTACAACAGAACCAATACATAGCGACTACTCACCAAGTCATACAACAGAACCAATACATAACGACTACTCATCAAGTTATACAACAGAACCAATACATAACTACTACTCAGCAAGTTCTACAACAGAACCAATACATAACTACTACTCACCAAGTTCTACAACAGAACCAATACATAAATACTACTCACCAAGTTCTACAACAGAACCAATACATAGCGACCACTCACCAAGTTCTACAACAGAACCAATACATAACGACTACTCACCAAGTCATACAACAGAACCAATACAAAACGACTACTCATCAAGTTCTACAACAGAACCAATACATAACGACTACTCACCAAGTTCTACAACAGAACCAATACATAACGACTACTCACCAAGTCATACAACAGAACCAATACATAACGACTACTCACCAAGTTCTACAACAGAACCAATACATAGCGACTACTTACCAAGTCATACAACAGAACCAATACATAGCGACTACTCATCAAGTTCTACAACAGAACCAATACATAGCGACTACTCACAACTTTCTACAACAGAACCAATACATAACGACTACTCACCAAGTTCTACAACAGAACCAATACATAACGACTACTCATCAAGTTCTACAACAGAACCAATACATAACGACCACTCACTAAGTTCTACAACAGAACCAATACATAACGACTACTCACCAAGTTCTACAACAGAACCAATACATAACGACTACTCACCAAGTTCTACAACAGAACCAATACATAACGACTACTCACCAAGTTCTACAACAGAACCAATACATAACGACTACTCACCAAGTTCTACAACAGAACCAATACATAACGACTACTCATCAAGTTCTACAACAGAACCAATACATAGCGACTACTCACCAAGTTCTACAACAGAACCAATACAAAACGACTACTCACCAAGTTCTACAACAGAACCAATACATTACGACTACTCATCAAGTTCTACAACAGAAGCAATACATAACGACTACTCACCAAGTTCTACAACAGAACCAATACATAACGACTACTCACCAAGCTTTACAACAGAGCCAATGCATAACGACTACTCATCAAGTTCTACAACAGAACCAATACATAACGACTACTCATCAAGTTCTACAACAGAACCAATACATAGCCACTACTCACCAAGTTCTACAACAGAACCAATACATAACCACTACTCACCAAGTTCTACAACAGAACCAATACATAACGATTACTCACCAAGTTCTACAACAGAACCAATACATAACTACTACTCACCAAGTTCTACAACAGAACCAATACATAACCACTACTCACCAAGTTCTACAACAGAACCAATACATAACGACTACTCATCAAGTTCTACAACAGAACCAATACATAACGACTACTCACCAGGTTATACAACAGAACCAATACATAACGACTACTCATCAAGTTCTACAACAGAACCAATACATAACGACTACTCATCAAGTTCTAAAACAGAACCAATACATAACGACTACTCACCATTTTATACAACAGAACCAATACATAACAACTACTCACCAAGTTCTACAACAGAACCAATACATAACGACTACTCACCAAGTTCTACAACAGAACTAATACATAACGACTACTCACCAAGTTCTACAACAGAACCAATACATAACGACTACTCACCAAGTTCTACAACAGAACCAATACATAACGACTACTCACCAAGTTCTACAACAGAACCAATACATAACGACTACTCACCAAGTTCTACAACAGAACCAATACATAACGACTACTCACCAAGTCATACAACAGAACCATTACATAACGACTACTCACCAAGTTCTACAACAGAACCAATACATAGCGACTACTTACCAAGTCATACAACAGAACCAATACATAACGTCTACTCACCAAGTTCTACAACAGAACCAATACATAGCGACTACTCATCAAGTTCTACAACAGAACCAATACATAGCGACTACTCACAACTTTCTACAACAGAACCAATACATAACGACTACTCACCAAGTTCTACAACAGAACCAATACATAACGACTACTCACCAAGTTCTACAACAGAACCAATACATAACGACTACTCATCAAGTTATACAACAGAACCAATACATAACTACTACTCAGCAAGTTCTACAACAGAACCAATACATAACTACTACTCACCAAGTTCTACAACAGAACCAATACATAAATACTACTCACCAAGTTCTACAACAGAACCAATACATAGCGACCACTCACCAAGTTCTACAACAGAACCAATACATAACGACTACTCACCAAGTCATACAACAGAACCAATACAAAACGACTACTCATCAAGTTCTACAACAGAACCAATACATAACGACTACTCACCAAGTTCTACAACAGAACCAATACATAACGACTACTCACCAAGTCATACAACAGAACCAATACATAACGACTACTCACCAAGTTCTACAACAGAACCAATACATAGCGACTACTTACCAAGTCATACAACAGAACCAATACATAACGTCTACTCACCAAGTTCTACAACAGAACCAATACATAACGACTACTCATCAAGTTCTACAACAGAACCAATACATAGCGACTACTCACAACTTTCTACAACAGAACCAATACATAACGACTACTCACCAAGTTCTACAACAGAACCAATACATAACGACTACTCATCAAGTTCTACAACAGACCCAATACATAATGACTACTCACCAAGTTCTACAACAGAACCTATACATAAATACTACTCACCAAGTTCTACAACAGAACCAATACATAGCGACCACTCACCAAGTTCTACAACAGAACCAATACATAACGACTACTCACCAAGTCATACAACAGAACCAATACAAAACGACTACTCACCAAGTTCTACAACAAAACCAATACATTACGACTACTCACCAAGTTCTACAACAGAACCAATACATAGCGACTACTCACCAAGTCATACAACAGAACCAATACATAACGACTACTCATCAAGTTATACAACAGAACCAATACATAACTACTACTCAGCAAGTTCTACAACAGAACCAATACATAACTACTACTCACCAAGTTCTACAACAGAACCAATACATAAATACTACTCACCAAGTTCTACAACAGAACCAATACATAGCGACCACTCACCAAGTTCTACAACAGAACCAATACATAACGACTACTCACCAAGTCATACAACAGAACCAATACAAAACGACTACTCATCAAGTTCTACAACAGAATCAATACATAACGACTACTCACCAAGTTCTACAACAGAACCAATACATAACGACTACTCACCAAGTCATACAACAGAACCAATACATAACGACTACTCACCAAGTTCTACAACAGAACCAATACATAGCGACTACTTACCAAGTCATACAACAGAACCAATACATAACGTCTACTCACCAAGTTCTACAACAGAACCAATACATAGCGACTACTCATCAAGTTCTACAACAGAACCAATACATAGCGACTACTCACAACTTTCTACAACAGAACCAATACATAACGACTACTCACCAAGTTCTACAACAGAACCAATACATAACGACTACTCATCAAGTTCTACAACAGAACCAATACATTACGACTACTCATCAAGTTCTACAACAGAACCAATACATAACGACTACTCATCAAGTTATACAACAGAACCAATACATAACTACTACTCAGCAAGTTCTACAACAGAACCAATACATAACTACTACTCACCAAGTTCTACAACAGAACCAATACATAAATACTACTCACCAAGTTCTACAACAGAACCAATACATAGCGTCCACTCACCAAGTTCTACAACAGAACCAATACATAACGACTACTCACCAAGTCATACAACAGAACCAATACAAAACGACTACTCATCAAGTTCTACAACAGAACCAATACATAACGACTACTCACCAAGTTCTACAACAGAACCAATACATAACGACTACTCATCAAGTTCTACAACAGAACCAATACATAGCGACTACTCACCAAGTTCTACAACAGAACCAATACAAAACGACTACTCACCAAGTTCTACAACAGAACCAATACATTACGACTACTCATCAAGTTCTACAACAGAAGCAATACATAACGACTACTCACCAAGTTCTACAACAGAACCAATACATAACGACTACTCACCAAGCTTTACAACAGAGCCAATGCATAACGACTACTCATCAAGTTCTACAACAGAACCAATACATAACGACTACTCATCAAGTTCTACAACAGAACCAATACATAGCCACTACTCACCAAGTTCTACAACAGAACCAATACATAACCACTACTCACCAAGTTCTACAACAGAACCAATACATAACGATTACTCACCAAGTTCTACAACAGAACCAATACATAACTACTACTCACCAAGTTCTACAACAGAACCAATACATAACCACTACTCACCAAGTTCTACAACAGAACCAATACATAACGACTACTCATCAAGTTCTACAACAGAACCAATACATAACGACTACTCACCAGGTTATACAACAGAACCAATACATAACGACTACTCATCAAGTTCTACAACAGAACCAATACATAACGACTACTCATCAAGTTCTAAAACAGAACCAATACATAACGACTACTCACCATTTTATACAACAGAACCAATACATAACAACTACTCACCAAGTTCTACAACAGAACCAATACATAACGACTACTCACCAAGTTCTACAACAGAACCAATACATAACGACTACTCACCAAGTTCTACAACAGAACCAATACATAACGACTACTCACCAAGTTCTACAACAGAACCAATACATAACGACTACTCACCAAGTTCTACAACAGAACCAATACATAACGACTACTCACCAAGTTCTACAACAGAACCAATACATAACGACTACTCACCAAGTCATACAACAGAACCATTACATAACGACTACTCACCAAGTTCTACAACAGAACCAATACATAGCGACTACTTACCAAGTCATACAACAGAACCAATACATAACGTCTACTCACCAAGTTCTACAACAGAACCAATACATAGCGACTACTCATCAAGTTCTACAACAGAACCAATACATAGCGACTACTCACAACTTTCTACAACAGAACCAATACATAACGACTACTCACCAAGTTCTACAACAGAACCAATACATAACGACTACTCACCAAGTTCTACAACAGAACCAATACATAACGACTACTCATCAAGTTATACAACAGAACCAATACATAACTACTACTCAGCAAGTTCTACAACAGAACCAATACATAACTACTACTCACCAAGTTCTACAACAGAACCAATACATAAATACTACTCACCAAGTTCTACAACAGAACCAATACATAGCGACCACTCACCAAGTTCTACAACAGAACCAATACATAACGACTACTCACCAAGTCATACAACAGAACCAATACAAAACGACTACTCATCAAGTTCTACAACAGAACCAATACATAACGACTACTCACCAAGTTCTACAACAGAACCAATACATAACGACTACTCACCAAGTCATACAACAGAACCAATACATAACGACTACTCACCAAGTTCTACAACAGAACCAATACATAGCGACTACTTACCAAGTCATACAACAGAACCAATACATAACGTCTACTCACCAAGTTCTACAACAGAACCAATACATAACGACTACTCATCAAGTTCTACAACAGAACCAATACATAGCGACTACTCACAACTTTCTACAACAGAACCAATACATAACGACTACTCACCAAGTTCTACAACAGAACCAATACATAACGACTACTCATCAAGTTCTACAACAGACCCAATACATAATGACTACTCACCAAGTTCTACAACAGAACCTATACATAAATACTACTCACCAAGTTCTACAACAGAACCAATACATAGCGACCACTCACCAAGTTCTACAACAGAACCAATACATAACGACTACTCACCAAGTCATACAACAGAACCAATACAAAACGACTACTCACCAAGTTCTACAACAAAACCAATACATTACGACTACTCACCAAGTTCTACAACAGAACCAATACATAGCGACTACTCACCAAGTCATACAACAGAACCAATACATAACGACTACTCATCAAGTTATACAACAGAACCAATACATAACTACTACTCAGCAAGTTCTACAACAGAACCAATACATAACTACTACTCACCAAGTTCTACAACAGAACCAATACATAAATACTACTCACCAAGTTCTACAACAGAACCAATACATAGCGACCACTCACCAAGTTCTACAACAGAACCAATACATAACGACTACTCACCAAGTCATACAACAGAACCAATACAAAACGACTACTCATCAAGTTCTACAACAGAATCAATACATAACGACTACTCACCAAGTTCTACAACAGAACCACTACATAACGACTACTCACCAAGTCATACAACAGAACCAATACATAACGACTACTCACCAAGTTCTACAACAGAACCAATACATAGCGACTACTTACCAAGTCATACAACAGAACCAATACATAACGTCTACTCACCAAGTTCTACAACAGAACCAATACATAGCGACTACTCATCAAATTCTACAACAGAACCAATACATAGCGACTACTCACAACTTTCTACAACAGAACCAATACATAACGACTACTCACCAAGTTCTACAACAGAACCAATACATAACGACTACTCATCAAGTTCTACAACAGAACCAATACATTACGACTACTCATCAAGTTCTACAACAGAACCAATACATAACGACTACTCATCAAGTTATACAACAGAACCAATACATAACTACTACTCAGCAAGTTCTACAACAGAACCAATACATAACTACTACTCACCAAGTTCTACAACAGAACCAATACATAAATACTACTCACCAAGTTCTACAACAGAACCAATACATAGCGTCCACTCACCAAGTTCTACAACAGAACCAATACATAACGACTACTCACCAAGTCATACAACAGAACCAATACAAAACGACTACTCATCAAGTTCTACAACAGAACCAATACATAACGACTACTCACCAAGTTCTACAACAGAACCAATACATAACGACTACTCACCAAGTCATACAACAGAACCAATACATAACGACTACTCACCAAGTTCTACAACAGAACCAATACATAGCGACTACTTACCAAGTCATACAACAGAACCAATACATAACGTCTACTCACCAAGTTCTACAACAGAACCAATACATAGCGACTACTCATCAAGTTCTACAACAGAACCAATACATAGCGACTACTCACAACTTTCTACAACAGAACCAATACATAACGACTACTCACCAAGTTCTACAACAGAACCAATACATAACGACTACTCATCAAGTTCTACAACAGAACCAATACATAACGACCACTCACTAAGTTCTACAACAGAACCAATACATAACGACTACTCTCCAAGTTCTACAACAGAACCAATACATAACGACTACTCACCAAGTTCTACAACAGAACCAATACATAACGACTACTCACCAAGTTCTACAACAGAACCAATACATAACGACTACTCACCAAGTTCTACAACAGAACCAATACATAACGACTACTCATCAAGTTCTACAACAGAACCAATACATAGCGACTACTCACCAAGTTCTACAACAGAACCAATACAAAACGACTACTCACCAAGTTCTACAACAGAACCAATACATTACGACTACTCATCAAGTTCTACAACAGAAGCAATACATAACGACTACTCACCAAGTTCTACAACAGAACCAATACATAACGACTACTCACCAAGCTTTACAACAGAGCCAATGCATAACGACTACTCATCAAGTTCTACAACAGAACCAATACATAACGACTACTCACCATTTTATACAACAGAACCAATACATAACAACTACTCATCAAGTTCTACAACAGAACCAATACATAGCCACTACTCACCAAGTTCTACAACAGAACCAATACATAACCACTACTCACCAAGTTCTACAACAGAACCAATACATAACGATTACTCACCAAGTTCTACAACAGAACCAATACATAACTACTACTCACCAAGTTCTACAACAGAACCAATACATAACCACTACTCACCAAGTTCTACAACAGAACCAATACATAACGACTACTCATCAAGTTCTACAACAGAACCAATACATAACGACTACTCACCAGGTTATACAACAGAACCAATACATAACGACTACTCATCAAGTTCTACAACAGAACCAATACATAACGACTACTCATCAAGTTCTAAAACAGAACCAATACATAACGACTACTCACCATTTTATACAACAGAACCAATACATAACAACTACTCACCAAGTTCTACAACAGAACCAATACATAACGACTACTCACCAAGTTCTACAACAGAACCAATACATAACGACTACTCACCAAGTTCTACAACAGAACCAATACATAACGACTACTCACCAAGTTCTACAACAGAACCAATACATAACGACTAC
This sequence comes from Bathymodiolus brooksi, assembly GCA_963680875.1. NCBI lineage: Eukaryota > Metazoa > Mollusca > Bivalvia > Mytilida > Modiolidae > Bathymodiolus > Bathymodiolus brooksi. The sequence goes on along the minus strand of OY804583.1, from coordinate 94,380,066 downwards.
TCACCAAGTTCTACAACAGAACCAATACATAACGACTACTCACCAAGTTCTACAACAGAACCAATACATAACGACTACTCACCAAGTCATACAACAGAACCAATACATAACGACTACTCACCAAGTTCTACAACAGAACCAATACATAGCGACTACTTACCAAGTCATACAACAGAACCAATACATAACGTCTACTCACCAAGTTCTACAACAGAACCAATACATAGCGACTACTCATCAAGTTCTACAACAGAACCAATACATAGCGACTACTCACAACTTTCTACAACAGAACCAATACATAACGACTACTCACCAAGTTCTACAACAGAACCAATACATAACGACTACTCACCAAGTTCTACAACAGAACCAATACATAGCGACTACTCATCAAGTTATACAACAGAACCAATACATAACTACTACTCAGCAAGTTCTACAACAGAACCAATACATAACTACTACTCACCAAGTTCTACAACAGAACCAATACATAGCGACCACTCACCAAGTTCTACAACAGAACCAATACATAACGACTACTCACCAAGTCATACAACAGAACCAATACAAAACGACTACTCATCAAGTTCTACAACAGAACCAATACATAACGACTACTCACCAAGTTCTACAACAGAACCAATACATAACGACTACTCACCAAGTCATACAACAGAACCAATACATAACGACTACTCACCAAGTTCTACAACAGAACCAATACATAGCGACTACTTACCAAGTCATACAACAGAACCAATACATAACGTCTACTCACCAAGTTCTACAACAGAACCAATACATAGCGACTACTCATCAAGTTCTACAACAGAACCAATACATAGCGACTACTCACAACTTTCTACAACAGAACCAATACATAACGACTACTCACCAAGTTCTACAACAGAACCAATACATAACGACTACTCATCAAGTTCTACAACAGACCCAATACATAATGACTACTCACCAAGTTCTACAACAGAACCAATACATAAATACTACTCACCAAGTTCTACAACAGAACCAATACATAGCGACCACTCACCAAGTTCTACAACAGAACCAATACATAACGACTACTCACCAAGTCATACAACAGAACCAATACAAAACGACTACTCACCAAGTTCTACAACAGAACCAATACATTACGACTACTCACCAAGTTCTACAACAGAACCAATACATAGCGACTACTCACCAAGTCATACAACAGAACCAATACATAACGACTACTCACCAAGTTCTACAACAGAACCAATACATAACGACTACTCATCAAGTTCTACAACAGAACCAATACATAGCGACTACTCACAACTTTCTACAACAGAACCAATACATAACGACTACTCATCAAGTTCTACAACAGAACCAATACATAACGACTACTCATCAAGTTCTACAACAGAACCAATACATAATGACTACTCATCAAGTTCTACAACAGAACCAATACATAACGTTTACTCACCAAGTTCTACAACAGAACCAATACATAACAACTACTCACCAAGTCATACAACAGAACCAATACATAACGACTACTCACCAGGTTATACAACAGAACCAATATATAACGACTACTCACCAAGTTCTACAACAGAACCAATACATAACGACTACTCACCAAGTTCTACAACAGAACCAATACATAACGACTACTCATCAAGTTCTACAACAGAACCAATACATAACGACCACTCACTAAGTTCTACAACAGAACCAATACATAACGACTACTCACCAAGTTCTACAACAGAACCAATACATAACGACTACTCACCAAGTTCTACAACAGAACCAATACATAACGACTACTCACCAAGTTCTACAACAGAACCAATACATAACGACTACTCACCAAGTTCTACAACAGAACCAATACATAACGACTACTCATCAAGTTCTACAACAGAACCAATACATAGCGACTACTCACCAAGTTCTACAACAGAACCAATACAAAACGACTACTCACCAAGTTCTACAACAGAACCAATACATTACGACTACTCATCAAGTTCTACAACAGAAGCAATACATAACGACTACTCACCAAGTTCTACAACAGAACCAATACATAACGACTACTCACCAAGCTTTACAACAGAGCCAATGCATAACGACTACTCATCAAGTTCTACAACAGAACCAATACATAACGACTACTCATCAAGTTCTACAACAGAACCAATACATAGCCACTACTCACCAAGTTCTACAACAGAACCAATACATAACCACTACTCACCAAGTTCTACAACAGAACCAATACATAACGATTACTCACCAAGTTCTACAACAGAACCAATACATAACTACTACTCACCAAGTTCTACAACAGAACCAATACATAACCACTACTCACCAAGTTCTACAACAGAACCAATACATAACGACTACTCATCAAGTTCTACAACAGAACCAATACATAACGACTACTCACCAGGTTATACAACAGAACCAATACTTAACGACTACTCATCAAGTTCTACAACAGAACCAATACATAACGACTACTCATCAAGTTCTAAAACAGAACCAATACATAACGACTACTCACCATTTTATACAACAGAACCAATACATAACAACTACTCACCAAGTTCTACAACAGAACCAATACATAACGACTACTCACCAAGTTCTACAACAGAACCAATACATAACGACTACTCACCAAGTTCTACAACAGAACCAATACATAACGACTACTCACCAAGTTCTACAACAGAACCAATACATAACGACTACTCACCAAGTTCTACAACAGAACCAATACATAACGACTACTCACCAAGTTCTACAACAGAACCAATACATAACGACTACTCATCAAGTTATACAACAGAACCAATGCATAGCGACTACTCACCAAGTTCTACAACAGAACCAATACAAAACGACTACTCACAAAGTTCTACAACAGAACCAATACATTACGACTACTCATCAAGTTCTACAACAGAACCAATACCTAACGACTACTCACCAAGTTCTACAACAGAACCAATACATAACGACTACTCACCAAGCTATACAACAGAGCCAATGCATAGCGACTACTCACCAAGTTCTACAACAGAACCAATACATAACGACTACTCATCAAGTTCTACAACAGAACCAATACATAGCCACTACTCACCAAGTTCTACAACAGAACCAATACATAACCACTACTCACCAAGTTCTACAACAGAACCAATACATAACGATTACTCACCAAGTTCTACAACAGAACCAATACATAACTACTACTCACCAAGTTCTACAACAGAACCAATACATAACCACTACTCACCAAGTTCTACAACAGAACCAAATCATAACGACTACTCACCAAGTTCTACAACAGAACCAATACATAACGACTACTCACTAGGTTATACAACAGAACCAATACATAACGACTACTCATCAAGTTCTACAACAGAACCAATACATAACGACTACTCACCATTTTATACAACAGAACCAATACATAACAATTACTCACCAGGTTATACAACAGAACCAATACATAACGACTACTCACCAAGTTCTACAACAGAACCAATAAATAGCGACTACTCACCAAGTTCTACAACAGAACCAATACATAGCGACCACTCACCAAGTTCTACAACATAACCAATACATAACGACTACTCACCATGTCATACAACAGAACCAATACATAACGACTACCCACCAAGTTATACAACAGAACCAATACATAACGACTACTCACCAAGTTCTACAACAGAACCAATACATAACGACTACCCACCAAGTTCTACAACAGAACACATTCATAACGACTACTCACCAAGTTCTACAACAGAACTAATCTATAATTACTCACCAAGTTCTACACAAATTCGTTAGTTGTTGGTTGCTAGGACACATTTTTCTCTGTTTTTACATGGATTTGGAGTACATAAATCTTTGTCCTGCAATCAATTAAAAACTAAAACATAATATAATCTTTATCAAAATATAGTATTTGGTTAATTATTGTTATTGTACTTCCATCTCTATAAATGATTAAAAATATCCATGTCAAATTTATTGCATACGATGCATTTCAAGAATAACTTTCATCAGGTACGCTTTAGGTCGGAAGGTTGAAAAGCCAAATAAATTGAAAAGTTATGGGAGCAAGACAACCAAAGGGGCCAAGCAGGATGGCCTAAATCGGTTGCGGTCACCTATGCCTGAGGTAGGAGCACCTTACTTTTAATTTTAAGAAATACATTTTTAAGAACTGTAAATTTCAATAACAATAATTTCTAGGGTTGACAAATCATTTAATTTGTTTATTATCAATAACGTTTGTAATCTACACCCATTCCTGATTATTTCCAAGCAAGTCCCCTTCGCACATATCAGTTTGGTTCATATAAATGGTGCAGACTCCAATTTGGCAGATATAACTGTGGAGTCTCACAAAGAAATATTCTTGGACCCAGGGCCTATGAGAGAGGGGTTCAGTCGGTACATCGGGCCCTGGCCCAGAGTTCCAAGAAGGGGGCTCTGAATCTCTGAAGGGCCCATAGCCTTAGCCACAGAGACTTTTATTTTGATTTCCCCCATTTTGGGGGGTATTTTCAACTATTTTTAGTTTATTTAGAAAAATAATTATGTAAAATTCACTTAGACTTCTGAATTATGGTTGTTGATCATCACTCACATTTACATTGTAACCAGGTAGGCCATCATTACATTATATAACATATTTACTGTCTTTCAGTTCAAATCCTCAATTTTGAGAGAAGTCTCAGCCTGTTACCGAGGTCCCAAAGCAAACTTGTTCCGCCTTGCAAAATTTACCTTGGAGGTCCAGGCGTGGACCTTTACCTTTTCTTTATTATGTCAATGTCATGTCCATTAGCATAAACACAGACTGTATGCTTACACTGTATGCAGATGAATATACTATTATGGTCTCCATTTAAAAATCTTGAGGTTATCCTTCCAAACCTCAGTAAAGAACTGGAATCATTTAGAGAATGGCACATGGACAATATGGTTTCTCTAAGCCTTGCTAAAACTGAAGGCATTTATTTTTGCCCAAAGCGAAAATTAAAACCACATCTGAATTTCAAATTAATCGTAATGGGCATGTAGAAAAGTCGCAAAGCAATGTTAAATATCTACGTACTGAAATATATGTCTAGTGATAGAACAGTTAGCATTATTACTTAAAAGATTAACAGTCGCAGGACGGTTTCCAATAATGATGCAGGAACAGCCTATCCTTCCGGAGCACCTGAGTTTACTAGGTTTTTTGTGGGGTATAGTTTCCTGTGTTGTTTTTGTTGATCATTAATCTTTTTGTCCTTTTTTTTTGGTCATTATATTTTCTGTTCTTTTTCGCATGACTCCTTCTGATTACCCCTTTGGTATCTTCAAACATTCTCAATAATAGTTTACATAATTAATAAAACTATTAATGTTAATTCAGCATCATAATTCACAGTAATACAAACGTAGATATATAATTTAGTGCATTTCTGGAATAACCTTTATCAGGTACGATTATAATCAAAAGATTTAAAAGCATGTAAAGCAAAAAGACCTGAACATGATAGCCACAATCTATTTAGATTATCTATGTCGGAGGAACAACCCTAGTTTTAATAATAATTATATTATTTAGGAATTGGAAATTTCAAAATGGATATATCCAATAAGCCGTTTCAGTGCCGAAATTCAAGCTACGAGATTGAGCGGTCATGCATATTTGTGTAAGGTTGATTTGATTTTTTGGTGTTTAGCGTACTTTCAGCAATATTTCAGCTATATCAAGGCAACCAGTTTTAGTGGTGGAGGAAGCCGGAGTCCCCGGAGAGAACCATCGACCATGGACATGCAACTGGTAAACTTTATCACTTGCGGGTGCGAGTCGAGTGCACCCTTTTTGTAATTTACAAAGCAGGACGCGAACCCATGCCGTATTGGCGATAGGCTTGTATGTGTTGTTAGGTAATCCAACTACCTAACTCATTGAGCCACCGGGCCCTGCCTGAGGGAGGAGAACCCTAGTTTTAGTAATCATTATATTATTTAGGAATTGGAAATTTCAAAATGGATATATCCAATAAGCCATGTCAGTGCCAATATTCAAGCTACGAGATTGAGCAGTCATACAACTTTGTGTAAGGAGTATCGAGTTTACGTTTGTTACGGTTATTAGGAGTTCCTACTTTTCTTCTGTTTTGTAAGACTCCGAGTGGATTGTATGGCTGTCCTAACGATTTTATATATTTATTTCCTGCATTTCATTTCTATTTCTAGTATTGTTTAGAATTACAATTTCGTGTTTTCATTTGGGGATAAGGTTATAATATTTGGTGCTAAAAGACACCTACGGCAATAGTTTCAGTTATATCGTGTAAGTTTTGTTGTTGGAGGAAACTTGTTTGCTTCTTACATATGTTATTAACCACGGCTCCTCATGTCCATGAATGATACGCTAGTGGTGATTGATACTAATTACAAAAAAATAAAATAAAAACAACAAAACAATAATAAAAAAAATGAACAAAACAAAAACAAAGCAACTTTTATATCACAACATACATGTAATGTCTTGATTGAAATCGTAGTAGCACTTACATTAGTTAAAAAGGAATGGATATCATTTATTGTTCCTTCACTAAAAATATGTTTTATGATATATTGACCTTCACCCCTTGAATCGACAACAGAGGAAGATTAAAAGCAAAATAATACTACAAACGTGATGATTTCAACTTCTCATTATCCAGGAGCAACATTTCAGCAGCACCAGCGTATGGAGTTTACATTTCACAACTCCTACATTATTCTAGAGCTTGTGCCGAGTACATTGATTTTCTGGAAAGAGCTCAGATGCTGAGGCAAAAGCTACTCCAACGAAGTAAAGTTGGTCCTAAGTCATGAAGTGATCGCTATAAAAAGTCATAACGAACCGATGATTGATCGTCCCGAAATATCCACATTTCAAATGACAATGGATAATTTCCCATTTAAGTAGATTTATTTCTTTCTGCTATCACTGATAAGACTTTTACCACAATTGCGTATGAGTTACACGACAGTGTCCTACAAGAAACCGGGACTGCTTATCATTCGCAAGCACATGGGTTCACACCGGGTTTTGTTTTTGGTGGGGTCCATGTTGCTGATTATTTTAGTTTTCTATGTTCTGTCTTTTGTTTTATTTGTCTTCGTTCTATGTCTTAAGCTTGTGTCCAATGTTCCCTGTCTCTCTGGATTGTCCATTGATGATTGTATTGTCGGGTTTCTCTTACATATGTTAACTGTACCCAGTGGTTTCTCTTACATCTGTTAACTGTACCCAGTGGTTTCTCTTACATCTGTTAACTGTACCCAGTGGTTTCTCTTACATCTGTTAACTGTACCCAGTGGTTTCTCTTACATCTGTTAACTGTACCCAGTGGTTTCTCTTACATCTGTTAACTGTACCCAGTGGTTTCTCTTACATCTGTTAACTGTACCCAGTGGTTTCTCTTACATCTGTTAACTGTACCCAGTGGTTTCTCTTACATCTGTTAACTGTACCCAGTGGTTTCTCTTACATCTGTTAACTGTACCCAGTGGTTTCTCTTACATCTGTTAACTGTACCCAGTGGTTTCTCTTACATCTGTTAACTGTACCCAGTGGTTTCTCTTACATCTGTTAACTGTACCCAGTGGTTTCTCTTACATCTGTTAACTGTACCCAGTGGTTTCTCTTACATCTGTTAACTGTACCCAGTGGTTTCTCTTACATCTGTTAACTGTACCCAGTGGTTTCTCTTACATCTGTTAACTGTACCCAGTGGTTTCTCTTACATCTGTTAACTGTACCCAGTGGTTTCTCTTACATCTGTTAACTGTACCCAGTGGTTTCTCTTACATCTGTTAACTGTACCCAGTGGTTTCTCTTACATCTGTTAACTGTACCCAGTGGTTTCTCTTACATCTGTTAACTGTACCCAGTGGTTTCTCTTACATCTGTTAACTGTACCCAGTGGTTTCTCTTACATCTGTTAACTGTACCCAGTGGTTTCTCTTACATCTGTTAACTGTACCCAGTGGTTTCTCTTACATCTGTTAACTGTACCCAGAGATTTCCTTTTATGAAATTGTATACAACATAAAGGATGTTATGTGAATCTACTATTGAAGTAGTGGATTAATAAAATATGTGTTTCTAATTGTATAATAAAAGATATATCAATAGTTTGATCTGTTATTAAACAGTTACATGTCATAATTGATTGGTTTAGAATTAACGTTTTAAAATTACCATAACAATTACAACATGTAAATAGATGTAAATATTACCTTCTAGATCATAATTAAAGATATTGTCTGTAGTATTAAATATTACCTTCCAGAAGATAATTAAAGATATTGTCTGTAGTATTAAATATTACCCTCTAGAACATAATTAAAGATATTGTCTGTAGTATTAAATATTACCCTCTAGAACATAATTAAAGACATTGTCTGTAGTATTAAATATTACCCTCTAGAACATAATTAAAATATTGTCTGTAGTATTAAATATTACCTTCTAGAACATAATTAAAGATATTGTCTGTAGTATTAAATATTACCTTCTAGATGATAATTACAGATATTGTCTGTAATATTAAATATTACCTTCTAGATGATAAATACAGATATTGTCTGTAGTATTAAATATTACCTTCTAGAACATAATTAAAGATATTGCCTGTAGTATTAAATATTACCTTCTAGAACATAATTAAAGATATTGTCTGTAGTATTAAATATTACCTTCTAGAACATAATTAAAGATATTGTCTGTAGTATTAAATATTACCTTCTATAACATAATTAAAAATATTGTCTGTAGTATTAAATATTACCTTCTAGATGATAATTACAGATATTGTCTGTAATATTAAATATTACCTTCTAGATGATAAATACAGATATTGTCTGTAGTATTAAATATTACCTTCTAGATCATAATTAAAGATATGGTCTGTAGTATTAAATATTACCCTCTAGAACATAATTAAAGATATTGTCTGTAGTATTAAATATTACCCTCTAGAACATAATTAAAGATATTGTCTGTAGTATTAAATATTACCTTCTATAACATAATTAAAAATATTGTCTGTAGTATTAAATATTACCTTCTAGATGATAATTACAGATATTGTCTGTAATATTAAATATTACCTTCTAGATGATAAATAAAGATATTGTCTGTAGTATTAAATATTACCTTCTAGAACATAATTAAAGATATTGTCTGTAGTATTAAATATTACCTTCTAGAACATAATTAAAGATATTGTCTGTAGTATTAAATATTACCTTCTAGAACATAATTAAAGATATTGTCTGTAGTATTAAAAATTACCTTCTAGAACATAATTAAAGATATTGTCTGTAGTATTAAATATTACCTTCTAGAACATAATTAAAGATATTGTCTGTAGTATTAAATATTACCTTCTAGAACATAATTAAAGATATTGTCTGTAGTATTAAATAAATGCTATATCAACTGGATCTATATTTAGAAACACTTTGAGTTTGTTCTCCTAATAAACGATTGTGTTAAAAATATTATTGATATAAAAAAGTAAGACTATCGATTTGTTTCAAACTTACGAATCAAAATCATGGCTGATCGCTTGGTCTAGAAACCAGTAGATTTATTATATGGCTAGCAAGTTTCTTTTTTATTTTCTCTTGTACGCCCTATTATATAGCTATGTTGTAGCCCTGATATCAATAAAAAGAAAAGTCAATCGAAGCTGTTTGATTTATTTACTCCCAAATACATTTATATTATTTTGACTTTTCAATCTTTTCACACTATTAGCGTACCTGATGAAGGAATTCCAGAAATAAATTATATATAGAACAGTTTGATTATACCAACGGGGAAATCAGAAGGCGTAAATCAAAGTAGGTCAGACAATGCCACGGTCACACTAAATTAGATATAGAACAGTTTGATGATACCAACTGGGTAACCAGAGGGCGTAAATCAAAGATGGACAGACAATGCTACAGTCACACTAAATTATATATAGAGCAGATTGATGATACCAACGGAGTAATCAGAGGGTGTAAGTCAAAGAAGGACAGACAATGCCACGGTCACACTAAATTATATATAGAACAGTTTGATGGTACCAACGGAGTAATCAGAGGACGTAAATCAAAGACGGACAGACAAAGACGCGGTCAAGAAAAAGGTGAAAAGGAAAAGCAACGATCCTCAAACTCTATATAGAAAACTAAATATCGACAACGCGAACCCCACGGAAATTATGGGATGAACACAGGTGCTCTTGTCCATTCCTCATTACGGGGTGAACACAAGTGCTCTTGTCCATTCCTTATTACGGGGTGAACACATGTGCTCTTGTCCATTTCTCATTATGGGGTGAACACAGGTGCTCTTGTCCATTCCTCATTACGGGGTGAACACAGGTGCTCTTGTCCATTCCTCATTACGGGGTGAACACATGTGCTCTTGTCCATTCCTCATTACGGGGTGAACACATGTGCTCTTGTCCATTCCTCATTACGGGGTGAACACAGGTGCTCTTGTCCATTTCTCATTACGGGGTGAACACAGGTGCTCTTGTCCATTCCTCATTACGGGGTGAACACATGTGCTCTGTCCATTCCTCATTACGGGGTGAACACAGGTGTTCTTGTCCATTCCTCATTACGGGGTGAACACATGTGCTCTTGTCCATTCCTCATTACGGGGTGAACACATGTGTTCTTGTCCATTCCTCATTACGGGTTGAACACATGTGCTCTTGTCCATTCCTCATTACGGGGTGAACACAGGTGCTCTTGTCCATTCCTCATTCATGACCAAATGAAAGTCAGTTTAACAAGATAATAAACAGAATGTAAATTCACCATAAGACATGTCGTCCATATAATAGGTATATATTTGTATTAATCTAAGTGATCAAGATTTAATAATTTGTTACGCCATTATATCAACATACTTTCGGGAAGTAATTTATTGAAGGATCATTTGACAAGGAAGTCACAAGTAGAAGTTTAAAGATGGCTCATCATCACATCCAGTATAAGTATAACACATGCAGTTAATATGACACCCCTAATGACAGGAGGAAAGTAATATTTTATCTTATCTTCCGAAAGTATTTTGTTCAATTACTTTTGGATTCGTTTGCAAGTGAGAACATGTTTTCTTTCCTACACAAGGAGCTAGATGATGATAATTATTGATGTAGATATAGTAAATGCCACGACATTATTCTTTCTTATAACATCTCTGATGTAATATTAAATTAAAAACAATCGGTTTTATGTAAAGTTAAACCTGTATTAAGAGGTCATCTTTGATGCAAAAAAGTGGCCTTATGAAACAGGTGACCTCTTCAAAAAGAGGTTGAATTTGCATGACATTTTCTATGACAGGGCAAGAGAAAAGTGACTGCTTAATAGAGGTGACCTCAAGGGCAGGCTTGATTGTAATTAAGAATCAACTGTCGTTCGTACCTGATGAAGATTATTCCAGAAACATTTCGTGTGCACTACATTAGATATCTATGTTTTTATTACTATCACTATGTCGATACCTCTAATGGTGAAGTATTAGTCTCCGAGTGTATCATCCTCCAATGAGTTTCGACATTGACATAGTTTATTAGACATCTTTAATATTGAAATTGCAGTTCCTTAATAATGTAAGTATTATTACAACTAAGGCTTTCCCCACTGATACATTAGTGACCTTAGCTGATTTTAGCTATTATGTTTGCGCTTGTATGGTTTATTGTTCTGAAAAGATTTTAAAATTATTTTTCTTTCCTATCTTTTGACTTTTAGTGTACCTGATATAGCTTATTCCAGATACGCGTCGTGTGTTCTAAATTAGATATCTACGTTTATATAGAGAAAATGTATCCAAGAACCATTTACTAAAACACCAACATTAAAATTTGGTACTTGGCACTGATAATGGTCAACAGTATTTAATACACAACGCTACTCACACGTTACTAAGTGACGCACATGCAATGCTTGTTCGAAGGGTCGGGGGTTGTTAGATTATAAAACAGAAAGCTTGTTCGTGGAACACAATATATGCCATATTTAGAGAATGATCCTTGCACGCTAGAGACATATTTTATAAATATCGAGGTACATGCGCTTTGTTGCCGCTACTTTGTTCGTCACTACCCATCTGTCTGTACTATCCGAGCAATATTTGTATGCTTTTTTATATTTTTATTATGTTGTTGAATGTGTTCTGAAGATGCAATGAATATGTGCAGCTAGACGTAAATTATCCCTCCCTCCCTCCCTCCCTCCCTCCATCCATCCATCCATCCATCCATCCATCCATCAATCAATCTAATTCGTCTACTAGCAATGAATTAATGTTCCTATAGTGTCTTTGAATCATCTGAAATTCACGATTCTAGTGTAAAGAAAAATAAAGTTTTAAAATAGAAATGTATAGTAGGCACATATACTGACATCATATTAAAATTATTCCATTCGTTCCGTGTACTTGTATTTCAATTTTTCAACGAGCTACATCATTGAATGTGCACAAAGGTCAGAAAGTATTATATCTTATTCTAGGAAGCGATGTTTCTATGTCATTACGTGTGGAAAGATTCATATATTAGACTAGGAGAGAAATCTTATACATCTTAACGTAGAGAAAGTATCATATATTTGACTAGGAAAGGAGGCTTCTATGTCATTACGTGTAGAATGTTTCATGTATTAGACTAGGAAAGGAGGCTTCTACATCATAGTTTATTTAGAAAGTATTATATATTAGACTACCGGAGGTGTATATATCATTACTCGAGAAAATGGAGAAAGATGCTGTATTTTCCAATTATGACTATGAAGAAAAACAAAAAAAAGAAGACATTGTTTTGACAAATGCGCACTTCTGCAGTTTAACTGAGACAACCGAAGATGACGTCATCGATACAAACATGTTGGATAATGACATGAACGATAGGTGTGGGAGTCAGTCCGGGGACAACCATACTTTTATGTTTCTAGGTAATATCAGACGTAGTAGTAGTCATGACAACAGTAGAATGAGATTAACCAATCACAACGCTGAACATTCCAAGACGAAATCAAAACATTGGCAGTTAAGTTCATTTGTCTTCCTCTTAACGACTCTCGTTTTTCTGTCGGTAGCCCTTGGTCTTGGGATTAAAAGTATATTTGACGGTAAGTTTGTTAGGATAATTTTGAAATTGAAATTGAAATTAAATATATGCTATGACAAGAAAGTTTAAACCGTGATGGTCAAGAATTCCCTCAATATCAACAAAACGTACAATCACCTCTCACCTCAACTCAATGAACACAAAACGACCACGACATATGACATCATAAATTTAGGTTCTGGCTTGAGGCAGGCACAACAATATTGTGGGGTTAAACCAGTAAATGTGATCATAACACTCACCTTTTGTAATTTTGAAGCTACATGTATGTGTATCGTTAGTAGTTATAACCAATGTTATTAACAAATAAACCCCTTCGATTTTGCTATGGTGAGCGTGCTCGCTTTCATTGTGGCATATTGTGAGTTCGAGCCCTGGTCAGCTCAAATAAAGGATTATGATATTGGTATTTGTTTGTTATCCGCTAAGAACACATCATTAAGAGGCCAGAGCAAAGATTGTTTGCCAAAAATCACTACAATGTGTCCGAGTGTAGAATATATCTACCTGCGGAATGCTGTTTCACTGAGTTAGCACTATAACATTCCGACTAAGCGTATTGGCTTAGTATAAAACGGACATCATCATCTTCATCATCATCATCATCATCATCTCGTCAAAGCGTAATTTGCTCCCACTTTGGTGCTACTAATGGACTTTTAGTTCCCGAGGATATCATTTGCCCAGTAGTCAAGTGTTGTGGCACTGACATGGCTTATTAGATATATTTTATATTCATTCACAGTTCCTAAGTCATGTAATTATTATTGAAGGTGATATTCTTCTCCCTCAGACATAAGTGACCTTAGCCGAATTAGCAATCCTGTTTAGGTCAATTGGTTTCCCCGAAAGACTTAAATTATTTGGCTTTCAAATATTTTTACCTTGAGATTACCTGATGAAGGTCATTCTAGAACCGCGTCGTGAGCACTAATTTTGATATCTATATGTATACTTTTGATATTTCTGAATAGCTGCTCAATTGGCGATTAGTAAACATTATTCACTCACTCATTCAAATAACTATCAATAAACATGATGTTTTGACCTTTCCGGTGAACTTGTCATTCATTCAATTAAATATCAATGAACATGATGTTTTAACCTTTCCGGTGAACTTGTCACTCATTCAATTAACTATCAATGAACATGATGTCTTAATCCTCCCGGTGAACTTGTCACTCATTCAATAACGACCAATAAACATGATGTTTTAACCTTTCCGGTGAACTTGTCACTCATTCAGTTAACTATCAATAAACATGATGTTTTAACATTTCCGGTGAACTTGTCACTCATTCAATTAACTATCAATAAACATGATGTTTTAACTTTTCCGGCGAACTTGTCACTCATTCAGTTAACTATCAATGAACATGATGTTTTAGCCTTTCTGATGACCTTGTCACTCATTCAATTAATTATCAATACACATGATGTTTTAACCTTTCTGGTGAACTTGTCACTCATTCAATTAACTATCAATACACATGATGTTTTAACCTTTCTGGTGAACTTGTCACTCATTTAATTAACCATCAATCAACATGATGTTTTAACCTTTCCGGTGAACTTGTCACTCATTCAATTAACTATCAATACACATGATGTCATAGCCTTTCCAGTGAACTTGATTTTATTTATAACCATATTTATTTAACGTTATAATCGTGAACATTGTACATAATATATTTAATAATTTGTGACATTAAGAATTTCTAATTTAACAGGTTCGAAAGAATGCCCTAATTGTATTGATAAAGGTAAGATTTTATTTTACAGAGATAACTTTTCGTTTTAACGATGATAAAGGTAATATTTTATTTTACAGAGATAACTTTTCGTTTTGACGATGTTTCTAATTATGTTTACTCTTTGTTTGTCTACTGCTGGGTTTATCATCCATATAATTGTGACTGATACCATCTTGTATGGATGAATAAAAATAGTATGATATTGATTATTAACTAACAGACATATGCAAAGAGGAAACTCGTTTTAATTAGAAATATGTTGTATACAACATGCTATCAACAATAGAAATCAAATGAAACACAAGACATGAAAGAAAACAAGACAAGAAAATGAGAAAATATGATAAGTAGATATTACTCGTTCAGCAAGAGATTGTCACTGTCCTTGTCACTCTTTCATTATTGAAATAGCTTGTTTCGTGCATGTTTCAGCGAATACTAGTGTAAAGACTTATTACGTTGATTACAATGAAATCTACAAAAATGCAACGTATATAAAGGTAATAACAAAATTACCGAACTCCGAACAATCTTATTGTTGATTGTTGATATCAACAAAATGTTTCAAGATATCAAACGGGGACAATCTAAAGTCGTTATACGAAGAAGGACAGATAACACAATGTACAAAAGATAAAGGACAAAAGGACAGACAGTGATTTACAAAACACTACACAGAAAACTAAGGATCGCACAACACGAACCCAACTAATAACAAACAATGATCCACAAAACACTATACAGAAAGCTAAACATTCAGCAACACAAACACAATAAAATACGTACGGCGGAAGAGTAGTTTCTGCTTCACATGTGTCGCCCGTCATGTTATTATTGTTTCTTGTTACAGAGGTTGTCTTCAGTGACCTATTACTTATTCATTATATTTTTGCATATAACAAATTTGCAGAGAAATAATGTATAGAGCTTATCTAATGTTTTTTTGTGGTATGTGCTACCTATTTAATTTATAGAACACTTGTAAATTTCAGCAAATTGTAGCCATGACACGAGTGAGAGTCTACCAGAAATTGAAGTAAACAAAGGTACAGCCAAACCACTATTATACAGTCATCTGTATTTAAAAGTCATATTTCACATGAATCAAATCTCATTTAAGAGGTCAGTTGTCTTATAAGGTCACTTGTTCCCTGTCACAATTGTGACCTCTTAATACAAGTTTGATTGTATATTTAAGGGCAGTTAAACCAAGGGAACTCTAGGGTATATACATATAACCTACTTTCCCTTACTGGTGGCAAGTGACGAGTCAAGTATGCATAGTTATTGGTAATACGTGTTTGTTTTATGTGTAGTACATGGTATGTTATTGGTAATATGTGTATGTTATGTGTAGCACGTGGTAAGTTAGTGTTATTGCGTGTATGTTGTATGTGTAGTACATGGTACGTTATTGGTAATACGTGTATGCTATGTGTAGTACGTGGTAAGTTATTGGTAATATGTATATGTTATGTGTAGCATGTGGTAAGTTAGTGTTAATACGTGTATGTTTTATGTGTAATACGTGGTAAGTTATTGGTAATACATGTATGTTTTATGTGTAGTACGTGGTAGGTTATTAGTAATACATGTATGTCTTATGTGCTGTACGTGGGAAGATATTGGTAATACGTGTATGTTTTATGTGTAGTACGTGGTAAGTTATTGGTAATATGTATATGTTATGTGTAGCACGTAATAAGTTAGTGTTAATACGTGTATATTTTATGTGTAATACGTGGTAAGTTATTGGTAATACATGTATGTTTTTTATGTGTAGTACGTGGTAAGTTATTGGTAATGCGTGTATGTTTTATGTGTAGTACCATGTAAGTTATTGGTAATACGTGTATATTTTATGTGTAGTACGTGGTAAGTTATTGGTAATACGTGTATGATTTATGTGTAGTACGTGTAAGTTATTGGTAATACGTGTATGTTTTATGTATAGTACGTGGTAAGTTATTAGTAATACATGTATGTCTTATGTGTTGTACGTGGGAATATATTGGTAATACGTGTATGTTTTATATGTAGTACGTGGTAAGTTATTGGTAATGCGTGTATGCTATTGGTAATACATGTTATGCTTTGGGTTCATTGTCCCTTCCATTATTTATGTTATTCTTCTTAGAATATTATATACTAACGATTGAGCCAAACTTTCCGTGGGTTTATTATCATCGTTTGACTTATTAGTTCTGCTAAATAGATATATACACACCATTAACTGTCATCAATATTTCAGAAGCATCATGTGCTCGTTCTCCATGCAGAAATAATGGAACTTGTCTCTTATCATATGAAGGCTTTAATTGCTCTTGTCCACGGAACTTTTCTGGGAATCGTTGTGAAGATAAATAGCTCATTATATACCGTTAACAAAGATAATTCATTGATATTATGCTACTTACCTTCGTCATTGCGTTGATATTGCGTTGGTTTATGTTCAGTATAATTTGTACATGTGCTATGGCTTCTTGTTTAGTTTTATGCATGTGCTTTGTAGATCGTTGTTTGTCCTTTTATGCTTTTTCTTTTGGTCATTGTGTTATCTTTTCTTCGATATACGAATTCTGATTACCCCTTTGGTATCTTCAAACTCTTCTTACATACTTTTTGCTAATAAAATGAAAAACAAATAACTACCACCCTGTAGAATTATTTCCAAAATCCAATAGAAAAATCGTTAATTGACGTAACATCGATAACACTTACATACAAATGCACGGCCGCTCACTGTCCTTGCTTTGTAGAGGCATTTCAATAAAAAGTGGCGGTGCTAAGCTACATGTATGTGGAAAAGATTACGCTCTTGGTGGTAATGCCACCCTCGTCACATATAACAGGGTGAACAGTGTCATAACAAGAAATGTTTGAAGATACCACAGGGATAATCAGAAGTCGTAACATAATAATCTTGAACATTATACATAATATATTTAATCTTTGTGACACAGAAGTTTTCATATATTTAATGCCAGTTCTGTCGTAGAGAATCAATGATCTGAACCATGATGCAAACAAATGATAGTATACAAGGCTATCGTAAGTCATAATAGTGAAACAACAGATAGCATACAAGGCTATCCTAAGTCATAATAGTGAAACAAAAGATAGTATACAAGGCTATCGTAAGTCATAATAGTGAAACAAAAGATAGTATACAAGGCTATCGTAAGTCATAATAGTGAAACAAAAGATAGTATACAAGGCTATCGTAAGTCATAATAGTGAAACAAAAGATAGTATACAAGGCTATCGTTTGTCATAATAGTGAAGCACAAGATAGTATACAAGGCCATCTAAGGTTATAATAGTGAAACAAAAGATAGTATACAAGGCTATCGTAAGTCATAATAGTGAAACAAAAGATAGTATGCAAGGCTATCGTAAGTCATAATAGTGAAACAAAAGATAGTATACAAGGCTATCGTAGATCATAATAGTGAAACAAAAAATAGCATACAAGGCTATCGTAAGTCATAATAGTGAAACAAAGATAGTAAACGAGGCTACCATATGTCATTATAGTGAAACAAAGATAGTATGCAAGGCTATCGTAAGTTATAATAGTGAAACAAAAGATAGTATACAAGGATATCGTAGTTCATAATAGTGAAGCAAAAGATAGTATAAAAGGCTACCATAGGTCATAATAGTGAAACAAAAGATAGTATACAAGGCTATCGTAAGTCATAATAGTGAAGCAAACGATAGTATTCAAGGATATCGCAAGTCATAATAGTGAAAAAAAAGATAGTATAAGAGGCTACCATATGTCATTATAGTGAAACAAAGATAGTATGCAAGGCTATCGTAAGTCATAATAATGAAACAAAAGATAATATACAAGGCTATCGTAAGTCATAATAGTGAAACATAAGATTGTATATCAGGCTATCGCAAGTCATAATAGTGGAACAACAGATAGTATACAAGGTTATCGTAGGTCCTAATAGTGAAACAAAAGATAGTATACAAGGCTATCGTAAGTCATAATAGTGAAACACAGGATAGTATACAAGGCTATCTTAGGTCATAATAGTGAAACAAAAGATAGTATACAATGCTATCGTAAGTCATAATAGTGCCACAAAAGATAGTATACAGACTATCGTTAGTCATAATAGTGCCACAAAAGATAGTATACAAGGCTATAGTAAGTCATAATAGTGAAACAAAAGATAGTATACAAAGCTATTGGAAGTCATAATAGTGAAACAACAGATAGTATACAAGGCTATCGTAAGACAATAGTGAAACAAAAGATAGTATACAAGGCTATCGTAAGTCATAATAGTGAAACAAAAGATAGTATACAAGGCTATCGTTTGTCATAATAGTGAAGCACAAGATAGTATACAAGGCCATCGTAGGTCATAATAGTGAAACAAAAGATAGTATACAAGGCTATCGTAAGTCATAATAGTGAAACAAAAGATAGTATGCAATGTTATCGTAAGTCATAATAGTGAAACCAAAGATAGTATACAAGGCTATCGTAGATCATATTAGTGAAACAAAAAATAGTATACAAGGCTATCGTAAGTCATAATAGTGAAACAAAAGATAGTATACGAGGCTACCATATGTCATTATAGTGAAACAAAGATAGTATGCAAGGCTATCGTAAGTCATAATAGTGAAACAAAAGATAGTATACAAGGATATCGTAGTTCATAATAGTGAAGCAAAAGATAGTATAAAAGGCTACCATAGGTCATAATAGTGAAACAAAAGATAGTATACAAGGCTATCGTAAGTCATAATATTGAAACAAAAGATAGTATTCAAGGATATCGTAAGTCATAATAGTGAAACAAAAGATAGTATACGAGGCTACTATATGTCATTATAGTGAAACAAAGATAGTATGCAAGGTTATCGTAAGTCATAATAGTGAAACAAAAGATAGTATACAAGGATATCGTAGTTCATACTAGTGAAGCAAAATATAGTATACAAGGCTACCATAGGTCATAATAGTGAAACAAAAGATAGTATACAAGACTATTGTAAGTCATAATAGTGAAACAAAAGATGGTATATAAGGCTATCGTAATTTATAATAGTGAAACAAAAGATGGTATACAAGGCTATTATAAGTCATAATAATGAAACAAAAGATAATATACAAGGCTATCGTAAGTCATAATAGTGAAACAAAAGATTATATATCAGGCTATCGCAAGTCATAATAGTGAAACAACAGACAGTATACAAGGTTATCGTAGGTCATAATAGTGAAACAAAAGATAGTATACAATGCTATCGTAAGTCATAATAGTGAAACAAAGGATAGTATACAAGGCCATCTTAGGTCATAATAGTGAAACAAAAGATAGTATACAATGCTATCGTAAGTCATAATAGTGCCAAAAAAGATAGTATACAAGGCTATAGTAAGTCATAATAGTGAAGCAAAAGATAGTATACAAAGCTATTGTAAGTCATAATAGTGAAACAACAGATAGTATACAAGGCTATCGTAAGTCATAATAGTGAAACAAAAGATTGTATACAAGGCTATCGTAAGTCATAAAAGTGAAACAACAGATAGTATGTTAAGGCTATCGTAAGTCATAATAGTGAAACAAAAGATAGTATACAAGGCTATCGTTTGTCATAATAGTGAGGCACAAGATAGTATACAAGGCCATCGTAGGTTATAATAGTGAAACAAAAGATAGTATACAAGGCTATCGTAAGTCATAATAGTGAAACAAAAGATAGTATGCAAGGCTATCGTAAGTCATAATAGTGAAACAAAAGATAGTATACAAGGCTATCGTAGATCATAATAGTGAAAAAAAAATAGTATACAAGCTATCGTAAGTATTAATAGTGAAAAAAAAGAGAGTATACGAGGCTACCATATGTCATTATAGTGAAACAAAGATAGTATGCAAGGCTATCGTAAGTCATAATAGTGAAACAAAGGATAGTATACAAGGATATCGTAGTTCATAATAGTGAAGCAAAAGATAGTATAAAAGGCTACCATAGGTCATAATAGTGAAACAAAAGATAGTATACAAGGCTATCGTATGTCATAATAGTGAGGCACAAGATAGTATACAAGGCCATCGTAGATCATAATAGTGAAACAAAAAATAGTATACAAGGCTATCGTAAGTAATAATAGTGAAACAAAAGCTAGTATACGAGGCTACCATATTTCATTATAGTGAAACAAAGATAGTATGCAAGGCTATCGTAAGTCATAATAGTGAAACAAAGGATAGTATACAAGGATATCGTAGTTCATAATAGTGAAGCAAACGATAGTATAAAAGGCTACCATAGGTCATAATAGTGAAACAAAAGATCGTATACAAGGCTGTCGTAAGTCAAAATAGTGAAACAAAAGATAGTATTCAAGGATATCGTAAGTCATAATAGTGAAACAAAAGATAGTATACGAGGCTGCCATATGTCATTATAGTGAAACAAAGATAGTATGCAAGGCTATCGTAAGTAATACTAGTGAAACACAA
Organism: Bathymodiolus brooksi; assembly: GCA_963680875.1. Classification (NCBI taxonomy): domain Eukaryota; kingdom Metazoa; phylum Mollusca; class Bivalvia; order Mytilida; family Modiolidae; genus Bathymodiolus; species Bathymodiolus brooksi. The sequence goes on along the minus strand of OY804583.1, from coordinate 94,358,571 downwards.
GATAGTATACAAGGCTATCGTAATTCATAATAGTGAAACAAAAGATAGTATACAAGGCTATCGTAAGTCATAATAGTGCAACAAAAGATAGTATACAAGACTATCGTAAGTCATAATAGTGATACAAAAGATGGTATATAAGGCTATCGTAATTTATAATAGTGAAACAAAAGATGGTATACAAGGCTATTGTAAGTCATAATAATGAAACAAACGATAATATACAAGGCTATCGTAAGTCATAATAGTGAAACAAAAGATTGTATATAAGGCTATCGCAAGTCATAATAGTGAAACAACAGATAGTATACAAGGTTATCGTAGGTCATAATAGTGAAACAAAAGATAGTATAGAAAGCTATCGTAAGTCATAATAGTGAAACAAAGGATAGTATGCAAGGCTATCTTAGGTCATAATAGTGAAACAAAAGATAGTATACAATGCTATCGTAAGTCATAATATTGCCACAAAAGATAGTATACAGACTATCTTTAGTCATAATAGTGCCCCAAAAGATAGTATAGAAGGCTATAGTAAGTCATAATAGTGAAGCAAAAGATAGTATACAAAGCTATTGTAAGTCATAATAGTGAAACAAAGGATAGTATACAAGGCTATCGTAAGTCATAATATTGAAACAAAAGATAGTATTCAAGGATATCGTAAGTCATAATAGTGAAACAAAAGATAGTATACGAGGCTACTATATGTCATTATAGTGAAACAAAGATAGTATGCAAGGTTATCGTAAGTCATAATAGTGAAACAAAAGATAGTATACAAGGATATCGTAGTTCATACTAGTGAAGCAAAATATAGTATACAAGGCTACCATAGGTCATAATAGTGAAACAAAAGATAGTATACAAGACTATTGTAAGTCATAATAGTGAAACAAAAGATGGTATATAAGGCTATCGTAATTTATAATAGTGAAACAAAAGATGGTATACAAGGCTATCGTAAGTCATAATAGTGAAACAAAAGATTATATATCAGGCTATCGCAAGTCATAATAGTGAAACAACAGACAGTATACAAGGTTATCGTAGGTCATAATAGTGAAACAAAAGATAGTATACAATGCTATCGTAAGTCATAATAGTGAAACAAAGGATAGTATACAAGGCCATCTTAGGTCATAATAGTGAAACAAAAGATAGTATACAATGCTATCGTAAGTCATAATAGTGCCAAAAAAGATAGTATACAAGGCTATAGTAAGTCATAATAGTGAAGCAAAAGATAGTATACAAAGCTATTGTAAGTCATAATAGTGAAACAACAGATAGTATACAAGGCTATCGTAAGTCATAATAGTGAAACAAAAGATTGTATACAAGGCTATCGTAAGTCATAAAAGTGAAACAACAGATAGTATGTTAAGGCTATCGTAAGTCATAATAGTGAAACAAAAGATAGTATACAAGGCTATCGTTTGTCATAATAGTGAGGCACAAGATAGTATACAAGGCCATCGTAGGTTATAATAGTGAAACAAAAGATAGTATACAAGGCTATCGTAAGTCATAATAGTGAAACAAGAGATAGTATGCAAGGCTATCGTAAGTCATAATAGTGAAACAAAAGATAGTATACAAGGCTATCGCAGATCATAATAGTGAAAAAAAAATAGTATACAAGCTATCGTAAGTATTAATAGTGAAAAAAAAGAGAGTATACGAGGCTACCATATGTCATTATAGTGAAACAAAGATAGTATGCAAGGCTATCGTAAGTCATAATAGTGAAACAAAGGATAGTATACAAGGATATCGTAGTTCATAATAGTGAAGCAAAAGAAAGTATAAAAGGCTACCATAGGTCCTAATAGTGAAACAAAAGATAGTATACAAGGCTATCGTTTGTCATAATAGTGAGGCACAAGATAGTATACAAGGCCATCGTAGGTTATAATAGTGAAACAAAAGATAGTATACAAGGCTATCGTAAGTCATAATAGTGAAACAAAAGATAGTATGCAAGGCTATCGTAAGTCATAATAGTGAAACAAAAGATAGTATACAAGGCTATCGTAGATCATAATAGTGAAACAAAAAATAGTATACAAGGCTATCGTAAGTAATAATAGTGAAACAAAAGCTAGTATACGAGGCTACCATATTTCATTATAGTGAAACAAAGATAGTATGCAAGGCTATCGTAAGTCATAATAGTGAAACAAAGGATAGTATACAAGGATATCGTAGTTCATAATAGTGAAGCAAACGATAGTATAAAAGGCTACCATAGGTCATAATAGTGAAACAAAGATAGTATGCAAGGCTATCGTAAGTAATACTAGTGAAACACAAGATAGTATACAAGGCTATCGTAATTCATAATAGTGAAACAAAAGATAGTATACAAGGCTATCGTAAGTCATAATAGTGAAACAAAAGATAGTATACGAGGCTGCCATATGTCATTATAGTGAAACAAAGATAGTATGCAAGGCTATCGTAAGTAATACTAGTGAAACACAAGATAGTATACAAGGCTATCGTAATTCATAATAGTGAAACAAAAGATAGTATACAAGGCTATCGTAAGTCATAATAGTGCAACAAAAGATAGTATACAAGACTATCGTAAGTCATAATAGTGATACAAAAGATGGTATATAAGGCTATCGTAATTTATAATAGTGAAACAAAAGATGGTATACAAGGCTATTGTAAGTCATAATAATGAAACAAACGATAATATACAAGGCTATCGTAAGTCATAATAGTGAAACAAAAGATTGTATATAAGGCTATCGCAAGTCATAATAGTGAAACAACAGATAGTATACAAGGTTATCGTAGGTCATAATAGTGAAACAAAAGATAGTATACAAAGCTATCGTAAGTCATAATAGTGAAACAAAGGATAGTATGCAAGGCTATCTTAGGTCATAATAGTGAAACAAAAGATAGTATACAATGCTATCGTAAGTCATAATATTGCCACAAAAGATAGTATACAGACTATCTTTAGTCATAATAGTGCCCCAAAAGATAGTATACAAGGCTATAGTAAGTCATAATAGTGAAGCAAAAGATAGTATACAAAGCTATTGTAAGTCATAATAGTGAAACAAAGGATAGTATACAAAGCTATTGTAAGTCATAATAGTGAAACAAAAGATAGTATACAATGCTATCGTAAGTCATAATAGTGAAACAAAGGATAGTATACAAGGCTATCTTAGGTCATAATAGTGAAACAAAAGATAGTATACAATGCTAGCGTAAGTCATAATAGTGCCAAAAAAGATAGTATACAAGGCTATAGTAAGTCATAATAGTGAAGCAAAAGATAGTATACAAAGCTATTGTAAGTCATAATAGTGAAACAACAGATAGTATACAAGGCTATCGTAAGTCATAATAGTGAAACAAAAGATTGTATACAAGGCTATCGTAAGTCATAAAAGTGAAACAACAGATAGTATGTTAAGGCTATCGTAAGTCATAATAGTGAAACAAAAGATAGTATACAAGGCTATCGTTTGTCATAATAGTGAGGCACAAGATAGTATACAAGGCCATCGTAGGTTATAATAGTGAAACAAAAGATAGTATACAAGGCTATCGTAAGTCATAATAGTGAAACAAAAGATAGTATGCAAGGCTATCGTAAGTCATAATAGTGAAACAAAAGATAGTATACAAGGCTATCGTAGATCATAATAGTGAAAAAAAAATAGTATACAAGCTATCGTAAGTATTAATAGTGAAAAAAAAGAGAGTATACGAGGCTACCATATGTCATTATAGTGAAACAAAGATAGTATGCAAGGCTATCGTAAGTCATAATAGTGAAACAAAGGATAGTATACAAGGATATCGTAGTTCATAATAGTGAAGCAAAAGATAGTATAAAAGGCTACCATAGGTCATAATAGTGAAACAAAAGATCGTATACAAGGCTATCGTTTGTCATAATAGTGAGGCACAAGATAGTATACAAGGCCATCGTAGGTTATAATAGTGAAACAAAAGATAGTATACAAGGCTATCGTAAGTCATAATAGTGAAACAAAAGATAGTATGCAAGGCTATCGTAAGTCATAATAGTGAAACAAAAGATAGTATACAAGGCTATCGTAGATCATAATAGTGAAACAAAAAATAGTATACAAGGCTATCGTAAGTAATAATAGTGAAACAAAAGCTAGTATACGAGGCTACCATATTTCATTATAGTGAAACAAAGATAGTATGCAAGGCTATCGTAAGTCATAATAGTGAAACAAAGGATAGTATACAAGGATATCGTAGTTCATAATAGTGAAGCAAACGATAGTATAAAAGGCTACCATAGATCATAATAGTGAAACAAAAGATCGTATACAAGGCTATCGTAAGTCATAATAGTGAAACAAAAGATAGTATTCAAGGATATCGTAAGTCATAATAGTGAAACAAAAGATAGTATACGAGGCTGCCATATGTCATTATAGTGAAACAAAGATAGTATGCAAGGCTATCGTAAGTAATACTAGTGAAACACAAGATAGTATACAAGGCTATCGTAATTCATAATAGTGAAACAAAAGATAGTATACAAGGCTATCGTAAGTCATAATAGTGCAACAAAAGATAGTATACAAGACTATCGTAAGTCATACTAGTGATACAAAAGATGGTATATAAGGCTATCGTAATTTATAATAGTGAAACAAAAGATGGTATACAAGGCTATTGTAAGTCATAATAATGAAACAAACGATAATATACAAGGCTATCGTAAGTCATAATAGTGAAACAAAAGATTGTATATAAGGCTATCGCAAGTCATAATAGTGAAACAACAGATAGTATGCAAGGTTATCGTAGGTCATAATAGTGAAACAAAAGATAGTATACAAAGCTATCGTAAGTCATAATAGTGAAATAAAGGATAGTATGCAAGGCTATCTTTAGTCATAATAGTGAAACAAAAGATAGTATACAATGCTATCGTAAGTCATAATATTGCCACAAAAGATAGTATACAGACTATCTTTAGTCATAATAGTGCCCCAAAAGATAGTATACAAGGCTATAGTAAGTCATAATAGTGAAGCAAAAGATAGTATACAAAGCTATTGTAAGTCATAATAGTGAAACAAAGGATAGTATACAAAGCTATTGTAGGTCATAATAGTGAAACAACAGATAGTATACAAGGCTATCGTAAGTCATAATAGAGAAACAAAAGATAGTATACAATGCTATCGTATGTCATAATAGTGAAACAAAGGATAGTATACAAGGCTATCGTAGGTCATAATAGTGATACAAAAGATAGTATACAAGGCTATTGTAAGTCATAATAGTGAAACAAAAGATAGTATGAAAAGCTATTGTAAGTCATAATAGTGAAACAAAAGATGGTATACAAGGCTATCGTAAGTCATAATAGTGAAACAATAATCAACTTTGAACTAGAACATAATTGCCAATATCATCTTTCTTCATCTGTACACAATTGAATTTTTTTTTGACATGGTGTTGATATCTTCGTAAAGTTTTTTGAACGTTTAATAATACTCTACATATCTTACACAGTGACACCATGTAGTAGCTCCCCCTGCCAGAATGAAGGTCGATGTGTTGTTGTTGATGGAAATTACGTCTGTGTTTGTCCTCATGGATTTAATGGTCCAGAATGTCAAGGTAACTAAAACCCAATATAGTTGCTTTATAATGTTTATTTTGCAAATCAAATTCATTGTGTTGTCGATGTGATTCGTTGCTAGATTATTAATGTAAATTTGACAGTTCTGGAAAGTGAGTACAATATCTGTATTCATTTAAATTCGCCAATAAATTCAATAAGGCAAAAAGGCTATTACAATTTAATAATAGAACAAATCTTCCGATCTGTCAAGCTGCATGTGGCTTACTGGAATCTCAGACAAAATGTCATGGATGTGTAAATGATTCTATATATTTACTGCAGGTAAGAAAGCATACTTATCGATCTGAGATAAGTCAGTTTTATTGATGGAGGAAACCGGAATACCCGGAGGAAACAACTGACACTGACAACTTTATGACATAATAATGTATCCAGTGCACCTGGCCTGAATGGGTTTCGAACTCACAACTTTACTGGAGATAGGCACTGATTGCCCAGGTAGTTGCAAAATCCAACTACCATACGATCACGACCACGACGGCCCGAAGACTTGAAATACAAAAATACGATCCGTTCACTATAATTGTTCACAAAATGTTCCCTTATAACTCGTGTATTGGGTTAATTTGAACTGAAATAATCTGTTAATTAATCAATTTGAGACACTGTATATTATATATTCATCTAATTGGCCTATAATAATTAGTGACTAATTAAATCACGACATTTAACATTTGGTCCAAATGTATTTCAGTGACGCCATGTACCATGCCATCATGCCTATTTAATGGTAGTTATGATTGTTCCTGTCTAGATGGCTTGATAGGAACAAATTGTGAAGGTTTGTAGAAACATTTAATATTAGAGACATTACAAGAGGCCATGGTAATCTTATCTCTGTTTAGATGGCTTTAGAGGAACACATTGTGAAGGTTTGTAGAAACATTTAATATTAGAAACATTACAGAGGCCATGATAATCTTATCTCTGACTAGATGGCGTTAGAGGATCACATTGTGAAGGTTTGTAGAAACATTTAATATTAGAGACATTACAAGAGGCCATGCTAATCTTATCTCTGACTAGATGGCTTTAGAGGAACACATTGTGAAGGTTTGTAGAAACATTTAATATTAGAGACATTACAAGAAGCCATGGTAATCTTATCTCTGACTAGATGGCTTTAGAGGAACACATTGTGAAGGTTTGTAGAAACATTTAATATTAGAGACATTACAAGAGGCCATGATAATCTTATCTCTGACTAGATGGCTTTAGAGGAACACATTGTGAAGGTTTGTAGAAACATTTAATATTAGAAACATTACAGAGGCCATGATAATCTTATCTCTGACTAGATGGCGTTAGAGGAACACATTGTGAAGGTTTGTAGAAACATTTAATATTAGAGACATTACAAGAGGCCATGCTAATCTTATCTCTGACTAGATGGCTTTAGAGGAACACATTGTGAAGGTTTGTAGAAACATTTAATATTAGAGACATTACAAGAAGCCATGGTAATCTTATCTCTGACTAAATGGCTTTAGAGGAACACATTGTGAAGGTTTGTAGAAACATTTAATATTAGAGACATTACAAGAGGCCATGATAATCTTATCTCTGACTAGATGGCTTTAGAGGAACACATTGTGAAGGTTTGTAGAAACATTAAATATTAGAGACATTACAAGAGGCCATGCTAATCTTATCTCTTACTAGAAGGCTTTAGAGGAACACATTGTGAAGGTTTGTAGAAACATTTAATATTAGAGACATTACAAGAGGCCATGATAATCTTATCTCTGTCTAGATGGATTTAGAGGAACAAATTGTGAAGGTTTGTATAAATATTTACTATTATAGACATCACATTACGTAAAGCAATCATAATATTATCTCGTTAAAGGCGGTCAATATTTGATAAATCATTACACCTGTAGCACTTTATCAAATCATTCTCATACGTGTTAGATACACTTTAACTGCTGAAACATAATCAAAACGCCATACAATGTCGAGTGAAGTCCAAATTCGGAATAATCGTATTAAAAACATGCTTTGTTTCGTTTTGAGCTGTTTTGTGTATAGAGGTAATACCTTTTTCGAAACGTCTCCTTATGAGGTTTTAGTTCTGACTTCTGAACACATATTTCTTTCTGGAACTGTTCTGAAATAAAATGGCTTCCACATTAACCCACCATTTATTAAGGCGCATACAAACATCATTGATACCAGCTGTGCCTTTAAAAGTATTTTTTTAGGTGTCTACCAAACTTGGAAATGATCGGTCATATATGATTGTAATAGTGGTGTCGAGTTTTCCTCTTTTTCTGCTATTTTTCGATTGTATTTTGAAATTGGGCCGACAGTGTAGTATTTTCTGTTTTTCATTTTTCTAGCCATTATTATGTACATATTTTTTACAGTGACACCATGTAGTAGCACCCCCTGCCAGAATGGCGGTCGATGTGTTGTTGTTGGTGGAAATCACGTCTGTGTTTGTCCTCATGGATTTAATGGTCCAGAATGTCAAGGTAACTAAAACGCAATGTAGTTGTTTTATGTACAAGTGGTACCTTTCTGTTTTTGCTACAAATCGAGCTCATTGCGATTCGTCGCTATGATGTTCATGGGCAACAGACAAAGGTCAGAACAATATATCAATTCGCCAATAAACACAATAGAATGAACCGGGGGCTCACCTGTTTATCCGTGTGCGCTTTGTATTTAAGCAATCTTGAGATTTTTAGAGATTTTTAATAAACGTATTATTCATATTCTCATAGTTAAACAATATGATATGAAATCAGCCAACTTGGGTTTCTGTTTCACACAAAAGATGAAAGTGACAATCCAATGACTATTTAGGTACTTTTGTTATTCAATCTACTGTTAGTATCTTTGAAAAAACTATTACTTCAATTCACCATAAGGTCTTATTTTAAAACTATGTCTTATGGTGGCGGCCATCTTGGATTTCCGATCGAGTGGCTTTTGCGAAATTACAGAAATGCTAAAAGTTTATAGACGACCAATGATGTGGCCACAACTGACAATATTGGAGGGCGCAAAGTAATGTCAATACCTCGCTTGATCCTTTGAGTTTGATGATCTAAAAAGTAAATACAATTTAATGGAGAAAGAAAATATTGTGATTTTTTCAATATAGCTGCGTGCGACCTATTGGAGTCTTAAAGCAAAAGGTTTGGGTGTGTAAATATTTCCTAGATAGTTACTTCTACTCCATTTAACATTCTGAAAGATATATCATACTTACTGATCACAGATATGTCGTATTTTGTCTGACTAGAAGTAAGAATACGATCCGTTCATTATAATTGTTAACTAAATGTTACATAATAACTCGCATACCCGGTTAATTGGAACTGAAATAATATGTCAGAACTTTATTTCAAGCTTGACACGACGTATATACTATATTTGTTAAAATAATATTATAATGTTAACCCTTTTTATACATGATTATTTACCTATATAATTTTGTCTTTTTTAAAACAATATACATGTGAATGAACTGAATAATATATTGCAACAGCAAACACAAATTATATGTTTTATTTGTGGATGAGTTAGACATTTTTAATCACTGTCTTGGATTGTTAATATATATTTGACCTTTTATCTTTAGTGACTAATTAAATCAAGAAATATATTTTTGGGGAACATGTATTTCAGTGACGCCATGTACCATCTCACCGTGCCTATTTAATGGTACGTGTTCAATTTCCGGAAGTAGTTATGATTGTTCCTGTCAGAATGGCTTTAGAGGAACAAATTGTGAAGGTTTGTATAAAGATCTAAGATCATAGACATTACAAAAAGCAATAATAATCTTCAACGCGTTAAAGGTGGTCAATATTTGATGATGAAATCATTACACCTGAAACACTTTATCAAATCATTATATAAGGGTAATAACAAAATTACCGAACTCCGAGCAATCTTACAAAGGGAAAGTCAAAACTCGTAAGTATATAAACAGACAAAATCAGTCAACAACCGGAAAACTGTGAAAACCGTAATGACCCTGACTTGGTACAGGCATTTCTAAAGAAATGGTGGGTTGAATCAGATATTAAAGCGCCAATCCCCCCCCCCTTTCATTACGGCTCAAAGTTTCTGGCTGTCACTATAACAGTATTTATAACAATACTTAAACAAAACAGGCAAAATAGTCGTCACAACAGCACCAAACTCAGTGAAGTGAATGTCAAAAATATTTTTACGTCACACATTGATAAAAAAATATCTTTGACATTTTTGTTTTTGACCACTTATCTTTATACATTTTCACTATATGAGAATCCATCGTTTATAATCTTTTCTGCAGAGACGGAATATATTTCGACAAGATCTTGGTATCGGAATATAAACTTTTTAAGAGATCGAATAAGGCGAATCTTTTCATAGCCCTGGTCCAGTAGCCTGTTTCTCAGATGAAGATGACGTTTCAGGAAATCAGAATAATTGCTACTGGCCCTTGCATAACGAATCAATTCCAAGATGTAAACACCATATGCAGGAGAAGCTGGTATATTGCTGCACATATTTGGAAAATTTATGATTTTAAAATTGAAGTCGTCCCGTTTATCATAAATTTTAGTACTGAGTTGACCACTGTCGTCAAATTCGAGGAATAAGTCCAAAAATGATGCGGAAGAAGCGGTATCTGTGGTCTCTTTAACTTGCAGCTCTGGAGGATATATCAATGGAAGAAATTCTGCAAATCTAGAATTATTGATAGATAAGACGTCGTCAATATACCTGTATGTGAAATTAAAGGCTCTAGCGTCATGAATCTTCTTATCTTTTACAAGCTTTTGAAGAACATCCGACTCGTATGAGTATAAAAATAAATCGGCTAGAAAAGGGGCACAATTCGTACCCATTGGTATGCCGACGCCTGGCTGAAACAGTATCCCTCCAAAGGAGACAACTATGTTATCGATGAGGAACTCCAGCATACTGATCACTTGTTCCTCGGAGTAGTATGTTTTACCTTTTTGAATTTTGTTTGCAAAAATATGTGGAATTGTAGCCTAACACAACAAGTTTTGAGCCATAGTTTCTATGACTGAAAGCTTTGTGAATTGTTTCTTTTCAGTGGGTTTTTAATTTGTCATGCGGTATGGTGGTATATAGAGTTGAACAATCAAAAGTTTTGATGGAGGATATATGAGAGAAAGATCTTGATTTAATTATTATCATACGCGTTCCATACGATTAAACTGCTGAAACGTCTTCGAAGCGCCTTAGTCTCGTGTAAGCTCCAAATTCCAACGAATCGCAATACAAATTTATTTGTGTTCCGTTTTTAACTGTTTTCCGTGAGGACGTTGCACGTTTCTTAAAACGCTTCAGTAAATAGTTTTAGATTTGACGCCTAACATAAATTTGTCTCTGGGACGGTTCTAAATCAAATGGTTTCCATATCAACCAATCATTTATTAAGGCGCATAGAAAGACCCGATTCATTGAAAGCAACTGTGCTTTTAAAAGTTTTCAGTGTACATGTAGCAGCGCTATGCTGAAATATTTGTCGTATATAATCTATTATCTATTTCCAGAAACGCCATGTTCAGATTCACCATGTTTTAATGGCGGTTCATGTTTTATATCTGACAGTAGCTATAACTGTTCCTGTTTGTTAGGATTTACAGGTTCACGATGTCAAGGTATGATTACCGCTCTGTGGCATATGTTAATATCTGATAATTAATTTAGATAATCAACATTTTTCTATGACTTTTGTGTGTGAGCTTGTGCATTGTTTTCCAATAATAATGATACATACAATAATAATAGTACCATATGGTATGAACACGGTGATAATGTTTTAGTCAACTACTTGCTGAATGCATCATTTCACTGAGAGCAGTGATGTGGGATCATTGAACTAGTTTAAGCATTAGAGAATACCGAAGGTGAAATGAAAAATGGATAATTGAAAAACACTGACAACATTGGGCACACAAGACACCAGACAAAGAAAACAAAACATAACTCAATATGTGTTGGACACCGCCGTACGCAAATAAAACCAACTAACGTAAATAGAACATGGGCCCTCCAACAAACAACTGGAGGTAAAGACGACCCGAAAATCATTTGTATTCCCCTGTTTGTCATGTGTCTTTACCAAGCTAGGAAATATATAATAGTATTAGCGGTGTAAATTTTCCGTCTTTTTCTGCGATTTTTCGACTGGATTTTAAAATTGTTCCGACAGTGTAGTATTTTTTGTTTTTCATTTATATATTATTGTTGCACACATATTTTATACAGTTACACCATGTAGCAGCGCCCCCTGCCAGAATGACGGTCGATGCATTGTTATTGATGGAAACCACGTCTGTGTTTGTCCTCATGGATTTAATGGTCCAGAATGTCAAGGTAGCTAAAACCCAAATGTAGTTGTTTCATGGAGAAGTAGTTAATTTCTGTTTATGCTACAAATCAAGTGCATTGTGTTGCCGATATGATTCGTCATTATAAAGGTTAGCTATGATCGACTGTTGTAAGCGAAAAGTTTGAAGATACTACAGGAGTATTCAAAAGCCGCCAATCAGAGAAAGACAGACAGAACAATGGCCAAAAGAACAAGGACAACATTACAATTATGTGCAAAACACTACATAGTGTGTACAGATTTTCAATTCATATAAATTCTTCAATAAATATAGCCAAATACAAAGGTTATTACAGCTTCATGGATAGGAAACAAATCTTGTGGCATTCCGAAAAAAAACGTTTGTGGACAGCAGGAGTTTCAAAGCACATGTCTTGATTATGTAAGTGTTCTCTAAATAGTTGCTGCTACACCACCCTACATCCAGAAAGACGGCGTGCTTATTGAAATATGACACAATGCAAGCCGTACTTTGTAAGCATACGATTGGTTTATTATAATTGTTAGATAAATTTAACCTCATAGCTTGCAGACTTGGTTATTCGAACTAAAACAATACGTCATACGTCAAATTTGACTTGGACACAAAGTACCCAACATTTTTATCGAAAAAACAACACGATATTTTCATGAATCATATAATATTATTTACCTATATAAATCTTTTATGAAACAATATACTTGTCAATCAACTGATTAATATATTGCAACAGCTAACACAAGTGATTAGTTGCATTTTTGTATGAATTAAAATTTTTAATCACTTTCATGGATTGTTAACATATAGTTGACCTTTAACCTGTAGTGATCAATTACATCACGACATTTAACCTTTCGTAAAAATATATTTAAGTGACACCATGTACCATCTCAACGTGCCTATTTAATGGTACCTGTTCAATTTCCGGAAGTAGTTATGATTGTTCCTGTCAAGATGGCTTTAGAGGAACAAATTGTGAAGGTTTGTAGAAACATTTAATATTAGAGACATTACAAGAAGCCATGTTAATCTTATCTCATTAAAGATGGTCAATATTTGGTAAAAGTAGAAGTGATGAAATCATTACGTCTGAAACACATCATCGAAATCATTAACATACGTGTTCGATATGATTAAACTGCTGAAACATGTTCGAAGCGCTTTACAGTGTCGAGTGAACTCCAAATTCCAACGAACCGTAATATAAACATTATTTTGTTTCGTTTTAAGCTGCTTTGCGTGTGGACGTAAAAACGTTTTACAAACTCTTCCGTAAGAAGTTTAGCTTTGACGTCTGAATATATATTTCTTTTTGGAACGGTTCTAAAATATAATGGCTTCCACATTAACCCATAATTTATTAAGGCGCATAAAAAAAATCATTGATACCATCTCTGCTCTTAAAGGTTTTCAATGTACATGTAACAGCGCTATGCTGAAATATTTTTTTCTGTTATCGTCTATTATCTATTTTCAGAAACACCATGTTCAGATTCACCATGTATTAATGGCGGTTCATGTTTTATTTCTGACAGTAGTTATATCTGTTCCTGTTTGTATGGATTTAAAGGTTCACGATGTGAAGGTACGATTGATTACTTAGTACAAAAGTATGTCGTATTTTACTATTTGATAATTAATCCAAATAATCAACCTTTTTCTATGACTTGTATATATTTTCAATAATAATAATAATAATAATAACAATAATAAATATAATAATAACATTAATAATAATAATAATAATAATAATAATAATAATAATAATAATAATAATAATAATAATAATAATGATAGTACAATATGGTTTGAACACGATCCAAAATGTACACATTTTTCGGTGATAATTTTTAGTCAGTTTCTTGCTGAATGCATCATTTCACTAAGAGGAGAGATTTGGGCACATCAACCTAGTTTACCCGTGCCACTTGTCTTTTTGTAGGTGCCGGTACCAAACTTGGAAATGATTGGTCATATATAATAGTAATGGCGGTGTCGAGTTATCCTCTTTTTACATCGATTTTTCTATTAGATTTTGATATTGTGCCGACAGTGTAGTATTTTCTGTTTTTCATTTTATCAGCCATTATTAAGTACATATTTAATACAGTGACACCATGTAGTAGCGCCCCCTGCCAGAATGGCGGTCGATGTGTTGTTGTTGGTGGAAATCACGTCTGTGTTTGTCCTCATGGATTTAATGGTGCCGAATGTCAAGGTAACTAAAACCCAAATGTAGTTGTTTTATGAACATGTAATACCCTTCTGTTTTGCTACAAATCGAGCTCATTGTGATTCGTCGTTATGATGTTCAGGGGCGGCAGAAAAAAGTCAGAACAATATATCGATTCATTCAAATTCGCCAATAAACACAATAAAATGAACCAGAGGCTCGCCTGTGTATTCGTGTACGCTTTGTATTCAAGCAATCTTGAGATTTTTAGAGAGAAAAATAAACGTATTATTCATATTCTCATAGATAAACAATATGATATGGAATCAACCAACTTCGGTTTCCGGTTCACACAAAAGATGAAAGTGACAATTCAATGACTATTTATGTACTTTTGCTATTCAATCTGTTGTTAGTATCTTTGACAAACTATTTCTTCAATTCACCATAAGGTCTTATCTTAAAACTATCTCTTATGGTGGCGGCCATCTTGGATTTCCGATCGAGTTGTTTGTGAGAAATTACTGAAATACTAAATATTTATAGACGACCGATGATGTGGCCGCCACTGACAATATTGGAGGACGCAAAGCAATGTCAATACCTTGCTTGATCCTTTGAGTCTGGTGATTTAAAAAGTAAATACAACTTAATGGAGAAAGAAAATATTGTGATTTTCTATAGAGCTGCGTGCGACCTATTAGAGTCTTAAAGCAAAAGCTTTGACTGTGTAAATATTTTCTAGATAGTTACTGCTATTTCATTACACTTACTGAAAGATATATCATACTGATCACAGATATGTCGTATTTTGTCTGACTAGAAGTAAGAATACGATCTCTTCATTATAATTGATAACTACATGTTACATTATAACTCGCATACCCAGTTAATTCGAACTTAAATACTATGTCAGAACTTTATTTCGAGTTTGACACGACGCATATACTATATTTGTCAATATAAGACTAGAATTTTGACCTTTATGATACATGGTTATTTATCAATATAATTTTGTCTTTTATAAAACAATATACTTGTGCATGAACTGAATAATATATTGCAACAGATAACACACATTATGTGTTTTATTTGTAGATGAGTTAGACGTTTTTAATCTCTGCAATGGATTGTTAATATATACATAACATTTTATCTTTAGTGACTAATTAAATCACGAAATTTATTGTTGGGGAACATGTATTTCAGTGACGCCATGTACCATCTCACCGTGCCTATTTAATGGTATGTGTTCAATTTCCGGAAGTAGTTATGATTGTTCCTGTCAGAATGGCTTTAGAGGAACAAATTGTGAAGGTTTGTATAAAGATCTAAGATCATTGACATTACAAAAAGCAATAATAATCTTCAACGCGTTAAAGATGGTCAACATTTGATGATGAATTCATTACACCTGAAACACTTTATCAAATCATTATCATACGCGTTCCATATGATTCAACTGCTGAAACGTCTTTGAAGTGCTTTAGTCTCGTGTGCACTCCAAATTCCAACGAATCGTAATACAGATTTAATTGTGTTCCGATTTTAACTGTTTTCGTGAGGACGTTAAACGTTTCTTAAAACGCTTCGTAAAAAGTTTTAGTTTTGACGTCTAACATAAATTTGTTTATGGAACGGTTCTAAATAGAATGGTTTCCACATCAACCAATCATTTATTAAGGTGTATAAAACTTTCTGATTCATTGAAAGTATCTGTGCTTTTAAAAATTTTCAGTGTACATGTAACAGCGCTATACTGAAATATGTTTCTGTTATAATCTATTATCTATTTTCAGAAACACCATGTTCAGATTCACCATGTGTGAATGGCGGTTCATGTTTTATATCTGGCAGTAGTTATATCTGTTCCTGTTTGTATGGATTTACAGGTTCACGATGTGAAGGTACAACTATTTAGTACAGCTCTATGTCATATTATACAATCCGGTCATTAATCCAGATAATCACTCTATTTCTATTCCTTGCATAATTTTTTTTCAATACTACTAATAATAATAAAAATAAAAATAAAAATAACATTAATAATAATAATAATAATAATAATAACAATAATAATAATAGTACTACATGGTATGAACACGATCCAAAATGTACACATTTTTCGGTGATCATTTTAAGTCAACTACTTGCTGGATGCTTCATTTCCTTAATAGGAGAGATTTGGGCCCATAGAACTAGTTTAAACGTTAGAGAATACCGAAGCGGCAATAACAAATGAACAATCCAGAGAAACTGGCAGCACTCAGTACACAAGACGAAGACAAAGCAAAAACACAACACAATATGTGTTAGACACCGCTATACGCAAGCATTTTTTTTTTAAAGCAAATACATGTATATCATGGCCCTCCCACAAACAACTGGAGGTAAAGACGAACCGAACAACGTTTGCATGCCACTGTTTTGTATGCGTCTGTGCAAAGCTAGGCAATATATAATAGTATTAGCGGTGGCGATTCTCCGTCTTTTTCTGCGATATTTCGATAGGATTTTGAAATTGTGCTGACAGTGTAGTATTTTTTGTTTTTCATTTTATTAGTTATTATTATATACATATTTTATACAGTGACACCATGTAGCAGCGCCCCCTGCCAGAATGACGGTCGATGTATTGTAGTTGATGGTAATTACGTCTGTGATTGTCCTCATGGATTTTATGGTCCAGAATGTCAAGGTAACTAAAACCCAATGTAGTTGTTTTATGATAGAATACTAACTTTGGTAATGTCAACTTTACGGAAAATCACTATAATTATTTAACATGCTAATACCCTTTGGTATCTTCAAACTTCAAATAGAAAAAAAGGTTATTACAGCTTCATGGGCAGAATAAATCTTTCGATATTCGGTAAAACCACTTGTAAGCAGCAGGAGTTTCAACGCAGATGTCTTGCTACACCATTGTACATCAGGTAAGACATAGGGTGGCATACTTATTGAAATCTGATAAAATGCAGGCCAGACTTTGTAAGACTTGAAGTACGAATACGATCGGTTCATTATAATTGTTAGCTGAATTTAATCCCATAACTCATATGCTCGGTTAATTCGAACTGAAATAATAAGCGATACGTCAAATTTGACTTGTACACAATGTATGCAGCACATTTATCGATTTTGTCCTTTATGATAAAATATTATTAATTTAATATTGTTTACCTTTAATTAATCAATATTCTTGTGAATGAACTAAATAAGATATTGCAACAGCTAACAAATCATAAATTTCGTTAAAATTCCATCGAATCGTAATAAAAACATTTTTTTTCTTTTTTAACTGTTTTGTGTGTGGAGGTATACCTTTTTTGAAACGTTTTCTTGAAAAGGTTTAGTTTTGACGTCTGAACATCAATTTCTTTCTGTATCGGTTCTATTTAAAATGCCTTCCAAATTCAACTCAACATTTATCAATATATATAAAGAATTCCTAGTGATGGAGAGCAACTGTGCGTTTAACAGTTTTCAGTGTACAAGTAACAGTGCTATACTGAAATATTTTTCTGTTATTATCTATTATCTATTTCCAGAAACGCCATGTTCAGATGCACCATGTGTGAATGGCGGTTCATGTTTTATATCTGACAGTAGTTATATCTGTTCCTGTTTGCTAGGATTTAAAGGTTCACGATGTGAAGGTACGACTATGTCATATTATACAATCCGATCATTAATCCAGATAATCAGCCTTTTTCTATTATTTGTGTAGTTTTTTCAATACTAATAATAATAATAAAAATAAAAACCATAATAACATTAATATTAATAATAATAATAATAATAATAATAACAATAATAATAATAGCACTATATGGTATGAACACGATCCAAAATGTACACATTTGTGGGTGATGATTTTTAGCCAACTACTTGCTGGATGCTTCATTTCCTTTAGAGGAGAGACTTGGGCGCATAGAACTAACTTAAACCTTAGAGAATACCGACAGGGCAATAACAAATGAACAATCCAGAGAAACTTCAACATTGGGTACTCAAGACACAAGACGAAGACAAAAAAACCCCACCACGATATGTGTTAGACACCGCTATACGGAAGCAAGCAAAATTAAAGTAAATATATCATGGCCCTCCCACAAGCAACTGGAGGTAAAGACAAACCCAACATCGTTTGCATGCCACTGCTTTTTATGTGTCTGTACCAAGCTAGGTGATATATGATAGTATTAGCGGTGTCGATTTGCTGTCTTTTTCTACGATGTTTCGATTGGATTTTGAAATTGTTCTGACAGTGTAGTATTTTCTGTTTTTCATTTTATTAGTTTTTATTATATACATATTGTATACAGTGACACCATGTAGCAGCGCCCCCTGCCAGAATAACGGTCGATGTGTTGTTGTTGATGGTATTTACCTCTGTGATTGTCCTCATGGGTATAATGGTCCAGAATGTCAAGGTAACTAAAACCCGATGTAGCTGTTTGATGATGGAACACTACCATTGGTAATGTTAGCTTTACGGAAAATCACTATATTTTTTTAACATGCTAATACCCTGTGGTATCTTCAAGCTTCAAATAAAAAAAAAGGTTATTACAGCTTCATGGGTAGAATAAATCTTTCGATATTCGATAAAGCCACTTGTAGCCAGCAGGAGTTTCAACGCAGATGTCTTGCTACACCATTGTGCATCAGGTAAAACATAAGGTGGCATAATTATTGAAATTTGATTTAATGCAGGCCATACTTTGTAAGACTTGAAGTACGAATACGATCGGTTCATTATAATTGTTAGCTGAATTTAACCCCATAACTCGTATTCTCGGTTAATTCGAACTGAAATAAAATACGTCAAATTTGACTTGGACACAATGTATCCAACATATTTATCGAAAAGAACATCCCGATTTTGTCTTTTATGATACAATATTAGTAATCTAAATTTGTTTGTCTTTTATTAATCAATATTCTTGTGAATGAAATAAATAAGATATTGCAACAGCTAACAAATCATAAATTTCGCTAAAATTCCAACGAATCGTAACAAAAGCAATTTTTTGTTTCCTTTATAACTGTTTTGCATGTGGAGGTAATACGTTTTTCGAAACGTTTTCTTGAAAAGAATTAGTTTTGACGTCTGAACATAGATTTCTTTCTGGGATGGTTCTAAATCAAATGCCTTCCAAAATTAACTTAACATTTATTAATAGATATAAAGCATTTCAAATGATGCAGAGCAACTGTGCTTTTAAAAGTTGTCAGTGTACATGTAGCAGCGCTATATTGAAATATTTGCTGTTATAATATATTATCTATTTCCAGAAACGCCATGTTCAGATTCACCATGTTTTAATGGCGGTTCATGTTTTATATCTGGCAGTAGTTATAGCTGTTCCTGTTTTTTAGGATTTACAGGTTCACGATGTCAAGGTATGATTACAGCTCTGTGTCATATAATACTATCTGATAATTAATCCAGATAATCAACATTTTTCTATGACTTGTGTGTGTGAGTTTGTGTATATTTTTCCAATAATAATAATACATACAATAATAATAATACTATATGGTATGACAACGATTAAAAATGTACACATTTTTCAGCGGATCATTTTAGTCAATGACTTGCTGAATGCATCATTTCACTGAGAGCAGAGATTTGGGTCCATAGACATAGCTTAACCATGCCACTTGGTTTTTTCATTGAAGTACCTGTGGCCAAATAATAGTATTAGCGGTGTCGATTTTCCTTTTTTTTTGCGATTTTCCGAATGGATTTGAAATGGTTCCGAAAATATAGTATTTTTCGTTTTTCATTATGTTAGTTATTATTCTATGCATATTTTAAACAGTGACACCATGTAGCAGCGCCCCCTGCCATAATGGTGGTCAATGCATTGTTGTTGGTGGACATTACCTCTGTGTTTGTCCTCGTGGATTTAATGGTCGAGAATGTCAAGGTAACTAATACCCAAATGTGGTTGTTTCATGATGAAGTAGTACATTTATGTTTATGCTAGAAATCAAACAAACTGTGTTGTCGATATGATTCGTCATTAGACAGTTTAGGAATGATCAACGGTTGTAAGCTACAAGTTTGAAGATACTAAAAGGGATATTCAAAAACCGTCAATCAGAGAAAGACAGACAATACAATGGCCAAAAGAGCAAGGACAAAATGACAATTACATACATAATACTACATAGTGAGTACGAAACTTCCATTCATTTAAGTTCTTCAATAAATATAATCAAATAAAAGGTTATTACAGCTTCGTGGATAGAAAAATATCTTGTGGAATTCCAAAGAAGCGTTTGTGGACAGCAGGGGTTTCAAAGCACATGTCTTGATTATGTAAGTGTTCTCTAAATAGTTGCTGTTACACCACTGTACGTCCAGCAAGACATAAGACGGCATACGAGTAGTTATTGAAATCTGATGCAATGCACGCCATACTTTGCAAGACTTGAAGTAGGAATACGATCCGTTCATTATAATTGTTATCTACATTTAACCTCATAACTCGTATATTCAGTTTATTTGAACTGAAATAATACGTCGAGCATGCGTCAAATTTGACTTGGACGCAAGGTATCCAACATATTTATGGGAAAAAACATCACGATTTTGTCCTTTATGATAAAATATTATTAATCTAAATGTGTTATCTTTTATTAAACAGTATACTTATGAATGGACTGTAAAAGATTTTGCCATACCTTGCACAAATTACAATTTTAATTTTTAAACATTTTTATTCCCTATTGTGGATTATTAATACATATTTGACCTTTCACCTTTAGTGACCAATTAAGTCAAGACATTTGATCTGTTGTAAACATGTTTTTCAGTGACGCCATGCACAATCTCACCGTGTCTATTTAGTGGTATCTGTTTAATTTCCGGAAGTAGCTATGATTGTTCCTGTTTACATGGCTTTAGAGGAACACATTGTGAAGGTTTGTATCAACATTTAATATTAGAGACATTAGAAGAGGCCATGATAATCTTATCTCTGTTTACATGGCCTTAGAGGAACACAATGTGAAGGTTTGTAGAAATATTTAACATTAGAGACATTACAAGAGGCAATGGTTGTGAAAATAATTAAATGACGATAATTGATTGATTGATTGATTGATTGTTGTCTAGCTCCAACTTTAGCAGTGTTTCAGCTATATCATGGCGTGAATCTTTTCTTTAATATATATTAGACACCTAGAAGACTAAAAGAAATAAAATATACTTGTCTATAAAACTCTAATGACGATAAGATCAACATTACATTTCATGGACTTGTTTGTTGTTGTAGTTACAGTGTTTTAATATCTGCCTCATATGAAATTTCTATGAAATACCTAAGTATTTTTTATTGATGAAATTTAGAGAAGACTGAAAGGAAAATAAAAAAAATTGTATTCAAAAATTCTTAAAGCTTTTGTGAATGTTTACTAAAACGATTTAGTTTTGACGTCTGAAAAACGATTTAGTGTTGACGTCGGAAAAACTATTTAGTTTTGACGTCTTAAAACAATTTATTTGTGACGCTGAATATAGATATCTTACTGAAACGTTTCAAGCTAGAACATTTCAGGTGAAATTTATCGACATTGGTTGTCATGTAGCAAAGACGACTGAGCCGTTTTGTTTTATATAGGGACACAGTAGTAAACGTACTTGTAACAACGAGATATTTTAATATTGTATGTTGTCATCTATTATCTATTTTCAGAAACTCCATGCTCAGATTCACCATGTGTGAATGGCGGTTCATGTTTTATATCTGGCAGTAGTTATATCTGTTCCTGTTTGTTAGGATTTACAGGTTCACGATGTGAAGGTAGGATTACAACATTATGTTCTATTTTATGATCTGATCATTAATCGAAGCAATTATCCTGTCTTCTATCACTATTATGCGCGCGCTTTTCATTAATTTTCAACTGCTTCCAATTACCACTCTAGCATCTTCAAACTTTGCGTCTTAAAATGGAAAACAAAATTTACTACACTGTTGAAATAGTTCCTGAATTTAATAGAAACATCGTAGAAAGAGACAAAATTGATGCCTCTAACACACAAACACATGGTCGCTCACTTTCATGGCTTCGCACAGGCACTTTGATTAAAAGTGATGGGGTAAAATGAGAACTATGGGCTTTTCCTCTTAGTGATAATGCAAGTGTTTTCCACATGTGAGTAAATTACCAACCTCATATATAACCAGGTAAGCATTGATATTAAAAGAAATAAATATATAATCAGTTCAAATAGGTCAACATGACAACGACTAATTCACATGATCCAAGAATTATAAATAAATAATAGTACAACATGGCATGAACACGAACCAAAATATACTCAAATTTCGGTTGATGATCACGAACAAAAATGTACTAATTTTTCGGTGAATAATCACGATCTAATATGTACTCTTTTATTGGCTGAGAAGCACGAATAAAAAATTACTCCTTTATTGACAGATGATCACAAACCAAAAAGTACTCATTTTCGGCGGATGATCACGAATCAAAATGTATTAATTTTTCAGTGAATGATCACTAAGTAATATGTACTCCTTTATTGGCGGATGATCACTCACCAAAAAGTACTCTTTTATTGGCGGATGATCACAAACCAAAAAGTACTCCTTTATTGACGGATGATCACTCACCAAAAAGTACTCCTTTATTGGCGGATGATCACAAACCAAAAAGTACTCATTTTCGGCGGATGATCACGAATCAAAATGTATTAATTTTTCGGTGATTGATCACTAACTAATATATTCTCCTTTATTGTCGGATGATCACGAACCAAAAAGTGTTCATTTTCGGCGGATGATCACGAACCTAAATGTATTAATTTTCGGTGAATGAACACTAACTAATATGTACTCCTTTATTGGCGGATGATCACTCACAAAAAAGAACTCCTTTATTGGTCGATGGTCACTCACCAAAAAGTACTCCTTTATTGGCGGATGATCACGAACCAAAAGGTACACCTTTATTGGCGGATGATCACGAACCAAAAACTTTTCATTTTCGGTGGATGATCACGAACCAAAATGTATTAATATTTGGGTGAATAAACACTAACTAATACGTACTCCTTTATTGAAGGATGATCATGCACCAAAAATTACTTCTTTATTGGCGGATGATCACGAATCAAAAAGTATTCATTTTCGGCGGAAGATCACGAACCAAAATGTATTAATTTTTTGGTGAATGAACACTAACTAATATGTACTCCTTTATTGGCGGATGATCACGAACCAAATAGTATTCCTTTGTAGGCGGATGATCACTAACCAAAATGTATTTATTTGTCGGTGGGTCGTTTTTAGTCAACTATATAAGGGATTAGTATGTATGTTCTGGACTTGTTCCATTTAAAATTTTAGGCTTTTGCTCACCCCTTCGATATCTTTAATCCTTTTTCTTATATATTTTACACAGTGACACCATGTAGCAGCTCCCCTTGCCATAATGACGGCCAATGTATTGTTGTTGATGGAAACCACGTCTGTGTTTGTCCTCCTGGATTTAATGGTGCAGAATGCCAAGGTAGCTAAAACCCAAATAAACAAGTAGCACATTTCTGTTTCTGATACAAATCGAAATACATTGTGATTCGACGCTATTATGTTCAGGTTAGACCGACTGTTGTCATATAATATACACATGTCTGTCCTATTTTAAACAGGACTTGTGCATAAACTGAATAATAATGAGTGACAAATTAAATCACGAAATGTATCCCTGTTATATGATAATACTCAGCTAACTCGAATTGAACAAAAATCAGCCAATTCGAAGAAAATGTGCATAATAAAGTGATCAAAATAAAAGAAAACAATTTCGTCCTTTATGATGCAAAATATATATATCCACATAATTTTCTCTTTTATTAAGCAGTACTGGTGAATGAACTGAATAATATATTTCAACAGTAGTACAAATTATAAATTGTATTTGTGGATGGATTAGGAATTTTTAACCAGTTGTATGGATTGTTGATATATTTTGACCCTAAAATGTTTGACCCTTAACCTTTAGTGACCAATTAAATGACGACATTTACCCTTTGTAAACATGTATTTCAGTGACGCCATGCACCATCTCACCGTGCCTATTTAATGGTACCTGTTCAATATCCGGAAATAGTTATGATTGTTCCTGTCTAGATGGTTTCGGTGGAGGAAATTGTGAAGGTTTGTAGAAACATTAAAGAATAGAGACTTTACAAGAGGCAATGATTGTGCAATAATCAAATGACGATAATTAATTGATTGATTGATTTATTTATTGGTGCTTAGCTCCAACTTTAGCAGTGTTACAGCGATATAGGTGGCGCGAATCTTTTCTTTAATATATATTAGACACCTAGAAGACTAAAAGAAATAAAAAATAATTGTCTTTCAAACTCTAATGACGATAAAATCAACATTACATTTCATGGACTTGTTTGTAGTTGTAGTTACAGTGTTTTGATATCTGCCTCATATGAAATTACTATGAAATGCTTAAATATTTTCTGTTGATCAACTTTAGAGAAGACTGAAAGGAAAATAAAAACAGCTTTATCCAAAACAATATCTTAAAGCTTTTTGGAATGCTTACTAAAACGATTTAGTATTGACGTCTGAAAAAACGATTTAGTTTTGACGTCGGAAAAACGATTTAGTTTTGACATCTGAAAAACGATTTAGACTTGACATCTGAAAAAACGATTTAGTTTTCACATCTCATAAACGATTTAGTTTTGACATTTGAAAAAAACGATTTAGATTTGACATCCGAAAAACCATTTAGTTTTGACGTCTTAAAACAATTTATTTGTGACGCTGAATATGGGTAGCTTTCTGAAACGTTTCAAGCTGAAGGATTTCAGGTGAAATTTATCGACATTGGTTGTCATATAAGACGACTGCTTTTTTGTAGGGACACAGTTGTAAACGTACTTGTAGCAACGAGACATTTTAATATTTGTATGTTATCGTCTATTATTTATTTCCAGAAACGCCATGTTCAGATTCACAATGTGTGAATGGCGGTTCATGTTTTATATCTGGCAGTAGTTATATCTGTTCCTGTTTGTTAGGATTTTCAGGTTCACGATGTGAAGGTATGATTACAACATTATGTTCTATTTTACGATCTGATCATTAATAGAAGCAATTATCCTGTCTTCTATCACTATTATGCGCGCGCTTTTCATTAATTATCAACTGCTTCCAATTACCACTCTAGCATCTTCAAACTTTGCGTCTTAAAATGGAAAACAAATTTACTACACTGTCAAAATAGTTCCTGAATTTAATAGAAACATCGTAGAAAGAGACAAAATGGATGCTTCTAACACACAAAAACATGGTCGCTCACTTTCATGGCTTGGCACAGGCACTTTGATTAAAAGTGACAGGGTAAAATGAGAACTATGGACCTTTCCTCTTAGTGATAATGCAAGTGTTTTCCACATGTAAGTAAATTACCAGCCTCACATATAACCAGGCAAACATTGTTATTAAAAGAAATAAATATATAATCAGCTCAAATAGGTCAACATGACAACGACTAATTCACATGATTCAAGAATTATAAATAAATAATAGTACAACATGGCATGAACACGAACCAAAATATACTCAAATTTCGGCTGATGATCACTAGCAAAAATGTACTAATTTTTCGGTGAATAATCACGATCTAATATGTACTCCTGTATTGGCTGATAAGCACGAATAAAAAAATACTCCTTTATTGGCAGATGATCACAAACCAAAAAGTTTTCATTTTCGGTGGATGATCACGAATCAAAATGTATTATTTTTTCAGCGAATGATCACTAGGTAATATGTACTCCTTTATTGGCGGATGATCACTCACCAAAAAGTACTCCTTTATTGGAGGATGATCACGAACCAAAAACTTTTCATTTTCGGCGGATGATCACGAACCAAAATGTATTAATTTTTGGGTGAATGAATAATAACTAATACGTACTCCTTTATTGGCGAATGATCAAGCACCAAAAAAGGGCTTCTTTATTGGCGGATGATCACGAATCAAAAAGTACTCATTTTCGGCGGATGATCACGAACCAAAATGTATTAATTTTTCGGTGGATGAACACTAACTAATATGTACTCCTTTATTGGCGGATGATCACGAACCAAATAGTACTTCTTTATTGGCGGATGACCACGAACCAAAATGTATTAATTTGTCGGTGGGTGGTTCTTAGTCAACTATATAAGGGATTAGTATGTATTGTCTGGACTTGTTCCATTTAAAGCTTTAGGCTTTTGATCACCCCTTCGATATCTTTAAACCTTTTTCTTATATATTTTACACAGTGACACCATGTAGCAGCTCCCCTTGCCATAATGACGGCCAATGTATTGTTGTTGATGGAAACCACGTCTGTGTTTGTCCTCCTGGATTTAATGGTGCAGAATGCCAAGGTAGCTAAAACCCAAATAAGCAAGTAGTACATTTCTGTTTCTGATACAAATCGAAATACATTGTGATTCGGAGCTATTATGTTCAGGTTAGACCGACTGTTGTCATATAATATACACATGTCTGTCCTATTTTAAACAGGACTTGTGCATATACTGAATAATAATGAGTGACAAATTAAATCACGAAATGTATCCCTGTTATATGATAATACTCAGCTAACTCGAATTGAACAAAAATCAGCCAATTCGAAGAAAATGTGTATAATAAAGTGATCAAAATAAAAGAAAACAATTTCGTCCTTTATGATGCAAAATATATATATCCACATAATTTTCTCTTTTATTAAGCAGTACTGGTGAATGAACTGAATAATATATTTCCACAGTAGTACAAATTATAAATTGTATTTGTAGATGGATTAGGAATTTTTAACCAGTTGTATGGATTGTTGATATATTTTGACCCTAAAATGTTTGACCCTTAACCTTTAGTGACCAATTAAATGACGACATTTACCCTTTGTAAACATGTATTTCAGTGACGCCATGCACCATCTCACCGTGCCTATTTAATGGTACCTGTTCAATATCCGGAAATAGTTATGATTGTTCCTGTCTAGATGGTTTCAGTGGAGGAAATTGTGAAGGTTTGTAGAAACATTAAAGAATAGAGACTTTACAAGAGGCAATGATTGTGCAATAATCAAATGACGATAATTAATTGATTGATTGATTTATTTATTGGTGCTTAGCTCCAACTTTAGCAGTGTTACAGCGATATACGTGGCGCGAATCTTTTCTTTAATATATATTAGACACCTAGAAGACTAAAAGAAATAAAAAATAATTGTCTTTCAAACTCTAATGACGATAAGATCAACATTACATTTCATGGACTTGTTTGTAGTTGTAGTTACAGTGTTTTAATATCTGCCTCATATGAAATTACTATGAAATGCTTAAATATTTTCTGTTGATCAACTTTAGAGAAGACTGAAAGGAAAATAAAAACAGCTTTATCCAAAACAATATCTTAAAGCTTTTTGGAATGTTTACTAAAACGATTTAGTATTGACGTCTGAAAAAACGATTTAGTTTTGACGTCGGAAAAACGATTTAGTTTTGACATCTGAAAAACGATTTAGATTTGACATCTGAAAAAACGATTTAGTTTTCACATCTCATAAACGATTTAGTTTTGACATTTGAAAAAAACGATTTAGATTTGACATCCGAAAAACCATTTAGTTTTGACGTCTTAAAACAATTTATTTGTGACGCTGAATATGGGTAGCTTTCTGAAACGTTTCAAGCTGAAGGATTTCAGGTGAAATTTATCGACATTGGTTGTCATATAAGACGACTGCTTTTTTGTAGGGACACAGTTGTAAACGTACTTGTAGCAACGAGACATTTTAATATTTGTATGTTATCGTCTATTATTTATTTCCAGAAACGCCATGTTCAGATTCACCATGTGTGAATGGCGGTTCATGTTTTATATCTGGCAGTAGTTATATCTGTTCCTGTTTGTTAGGATTTTCAGGTTCACGATGTGAAGGTATGATTACAACATTATGTTCTATTTTACGATCTGATCATTAATCGAAGCAATTATCCTGTCTTCTATCACTATTATGCGCGCGCTTTTCATTAATTTTCAACTGCTTCCAATTACCACTCTAGCATCTTCAAACTTTGCGTCTTAAAATGGAAAACAAAATTTACTACACTGTCGAAATAGTTCCTAAATTTAATAGAAACATCGTAGAAAGAGACAAAATGGATGCCCTAACACACAAAAACATGGTCGCTCACTTTCATGGCTTGGCACAGGCACTTTGATTAAAAGTGACAGGGTAAAATGAGAACTATCGGCCTTTCCTCTTAGTGATAATGCAAGTGTTTTCCACATGTGAGTAAATTACCAGCCTCACATATAACCAGGCAAACATTGTTATTAAAAGAAATAAATATATAATCAGCTCAAATAGGTCAACATGACAACGACTAATTCACATGATTCAAGAATTATAAATAAATAATAGTACAACATGGCATGAACACGAACCAAAATATACTCAAATTTCGGCTGATGATCACTAACAAAAATGTACTAATTTTTCGGTGAAAAATCACGATCTAATATGTACTCCTGTATTGGCTGATAAGCACGAATAAAAAAATACTCCTTTATTGGCGGATGATCACTCACCAAAAAGTACTCCTTTATCGGCGGATGATCACGAATCAAAATGTATTATTTTTTCAGCGAATGATCACTAAGTAATATGTACTCCTTTATTGGCGAATGATCACTCACCAGAAAGTACCCCTTTATTGGCGGATGATCACGAACCAAAAACTTTTCATTTTCGGCGGATGATCACGAACCAAAATGTATTAATTTTTGGGTGAATGAACAATAACTAATACGGTATTCCTTTATTGGCGGATGATCACGCACCAAAAAGTGCTTCTTTATTGGCGATGATCACGAATCAAAAAGTATTCATTTTCGGCGGATGATCACGAACCAAAATGTATTAATTTTTCGGTGGATGAACACTAACTAATATGTACTCCTTTATTGGCGGATAATCACGAACCAAATAGTACTTCTTTATTGGCGGATGACCACGAACCAAAATGTATTAATTTGTCGGTGGGTGGTTTTTAGTCAACTATATAAGGGATTAGTATGTATTGTCTGGACTTGTTCCATTTAAAGCTTTAGGCTTTTGATCAGCCCTTCGATATCTTTAAACCTTTTTCTTATATATTTTACACAGTGACACCATGTAGCAGCTCCCCCTGTCATAATGACGGCCAATGTATTGTTGTTGATGGAAACCACGTCTGTGTTTGTCCTCCTGGATTTAATGGTGCAGAATGCCAAGGTAGCTAAATCCCAAATAAAAAAGTAGTACATTTCTGTTTCTGATACAAATCGAAATGCATTGTGATTCGGAGCTATTATGTTCAGGTTAGACCGACTGTTGTCATATAATATACACATGTCTGTCCTATTTTAAACAGGACTTGTGCATAAACTGAATAATAATGAGTGACAAATTAAATCACGAAATGTATCCCTGTTATATGATAATACTCAGCTAACTCGAATTGAACACAAATCAGCCAATTCGAAGAAAATGTGTATAATAAAGTGATCAAAATAAAAGAAAACAATTTCGTCCTTTATGATGCAAAATATATATATCCACATAATTTTCTCTTTTATTAAGCAGTACTGGTGAATGAACTGAATAATATATTTCCACAGTAGTACAAATTATAAATTGTATTTGTAGATGGATTATGAATTGTTAACCAGTTGTATGGATATATTTTGACCCTAAAATGTTTGACCTTTAAACTTTAGCGACCAATTAAATGACGACATTTACTCTTTGTAAACATGTATTTCAGTGACGCCATGCACCATCTCACCGTGCCTATTTAATGGTACCTGTTCAATATCCGGATATAGTTATGATTGTTCCTGTCTAGATGGTTTCGGTGGAGGAAATTGTGATGGTTTGTAGAAACATTAAAGAATAGAGACTTTACAAGAGGCAATGATTGTGCAATAATCAAATGACGATAATTAATTGATTGATTGATTTATTTATTGGTGCTTAGCTCCAACTTTAGCAGTGTTACAGCGATATACGTGGCGCGAATCTTTTCTTTAATATATATTAGACACCTAGAAGACTAAAAGAAATAAAAAATAATTGTCTTTCAAACTCTAATGACGATAAGATCAACATTACATTTCATGGACTTGTTTGTAGTTGTAGTTACAGTGTTTTAATATCTGCCTCATATGAAATTACTATGAAATGCTTAAATATTTTCTGTTGATCAACCTTAGAGAGGACTGAAAGGAAAATAAAAACAGTTTTATCCAAAGCAATTTCTTAAAGCTTTTGGGAATGTTTAATAAAACGATTTAGTATTGACTTCTGAAAAAACGATTTAGTTTTGACGTCGGAAAAACGATTTAGATTTGACATCTGAAAAAACGATTTAGTTTTCACACTGATAAACGATTTAGTTTTGACATTTGAAAAAAACGATTTAGATTTGACATCCGAAAAACGATTTAGTGTTGACGTCTTAAAACAATTTATTTGTGACGCTGAATATGGGTAGCATTCTGAAACGTTTCAAGCTGAAGGATTTCAGATGAAATTTATCGACATTGGTTGTCATATAAGACGACTGCTTTTATATAGGGACACAGTTGTAAACGTACTTGTAGCAACGAGACATTTTAATATTTGTATGTTGTCGTCTATTATTTATTTCCAGAAACGCCATGTTCAGATTCACCATGTGTGAATGACGGTTCATGTTTTATATCTGGCAGTAGTTATATCTGTTCCTGTTTGTTAGGATTTTCAGGTTCACGATGTGAAGGTATGATTACAACATTATGTTCTATTTTACGATCTGATCATTAATCGAAGCAATTATCCTGTCTTCTATCACTATTATGCGCGCGCTTTTCATTAATTTTCAACTGCTTCCAATTACCACTCTAGCATCTTCAAACTTTACGTCTTTAAATGGAAAACAAAATTTACTACACTGTCGCAATAGTTCCTGAATTTAATAGAAACATCGTAGAAAGAGACAAATTGGATGCCCCTAACACACAAAAACATGGTCGCTCACTTTCATGGCTTGGCACAGGCACTTTGATTAAAAGTGATAGGTTAAAATGAGA
Source organism: Bathymodiolus brooksi (assembly GCA_963680875.1). Lineage (NCBI taxonomy): Eukaryota > Metazoa > Mollusca > Bivalvia > Mytilida > Modiolidae > Bathymodiolus > Bathymodiolus brooksi. Next base: position 94,327,181 of record OY804583.1, on the reverse strand, counting down.
ACTATGGACCTTTCCTCTTAGTGATAATGCAAGTGTTTTCCACATGTAAGTAAATTACCAGCCTCACATATAACCAGGCAAACATTGTTATTAAAAGAAATAAATATATAATCAGCTCAAATAGGTCAACATGACAACGACTAATTCACATGATTCAAGAATTATAAATAAATAATAGTACAACATGGCATGAATGCGAAACAAAATATACTCAAATTTCGGCTGATGATCACTAACAAAAATGTACTAATTTTTCGGTGAATAATCACGATCTAATATGTACTCCTGTATTGGCTGATAAGCACGAATAAAAAAATACTCCTTTATTGGCGGATGATCACAAACCAAAAAGTTTTCATTTTCGGTGGATGATCACGAATCAAAATGTATTATTTTTCAGCAAATGATCACTAGGTAATATGTACTACTTTATTGGCGGATGATCACTCACCAAAAAGTACTCCTTTATTGGCGGATGATCACGAACCAAAAACTTTTCATTTTCGGCGGATGATCACGAACCAAAATGTATTAATTTTTGGGTGAATGAATAATAACTAATACGTACTCCTTTATTGGCGGATGATCAAGCACCAAAAACGTGCTTCTTTATTGGCGGATGATCACGAATCAAAAAGTACTCATTTTCGGCGGATGATCACGAACCAAAATGTATTAATTTTTCGGTGAATGAACACTAACTAATATGTACTCCTTTATTTGCGGATGATCACGAACCAAATAGTACTTCTTTATTGGCGGATGACCACGAACCAAAATGTATTAATTTGTCGGTGGGTGGTTCTTAGTCAACTATATAAGGAATTAGTATGTATTGTCTGGACTTGTTCCATTTAAAGCTTTAGGCTTTTGAACACCTCTTCGATATCTTTAAACCTTTTTCTTATATATTTTACACAGTGACACCATGTAGCATCTCTCCCTGCCATAATGACGGCCAATGTATTGTTGTTGATGGAAACCACGTCTGTGTTTGTCCCCCTGGATTTAATGGTGCAGAATGCCAAGGTAGCTAAAACCCAAATAAACAAGTAGTACATTTCTGTTTCTGATACAAATCGAAATGCATTGTGATTCGGCGCTATTATGTTCAGGTTAGACCGACTGTTGTCATATAATATACACATGTCTGTCCTATTTTAAACAGGACTTGTGCATAAACTGAATAATAATTCGAATTGAACAAAAATCAGCCAATTCGAAGAAAATGTGTATAATAAAGTGATCAAAGTAAAAGAAAACAATTTCGTCCTTTATGATGCAAAATATATATATCCACATAATTTTCTCTTTTATTAAGCAGTACTGGTGAATGAACTGAATAATATATTTCAACATTAGTACAAATTATAAATTGTATTTGTAGATGGATTAGGAATTTTTAACCAGTTGTATGGATTGTTGATATATTTTGACCCTAAAATGTTTGACCCTTAATCTTTAGTGACCAATTAAATGACGACATTTACTCTTTGTAAACATGTATTTCAGTGACGCCATGCACCATCTCACCGTGTCTATTTAATGGTACCTGTTCAATATCCGGAAATAGTTATGATTGTTCCTGTCTAGATGGTTTCGGTGGAGGAAATTGTGAAGGTTTGTAGAAACATTAAAGAATAGAGACTTTACAAGAGGCAATGATTGTGCAATAATCAAATGACGATAATTAATTGATTGATTGATTTATTTATTGGTGCTTAGCTCCAACTTTAGCAGTGTTACAGCGATATAGGTGGCGCGAATCTTTTCTTTAATATATATTAGACACCTAGAAGACTAAAAGAAATAAAAGATAATTGTCTTTCAAACTCTAATGACGATAAGATCAACATTACATTTCATGGACTTGCTTGTAGTTGTAGTTACAGTGTTTTAATATCTGCCTCATATGAAATTACTATGAAATGCTTAAATATTTTCTGTTGATGAACTTTAGAGAAGACTGAAAGGAAAATAAAAACAGTTTTATCCAAAGCAATTTCTTAAAGCTTTTGGGAATGTTTACTAAAACGAATTAGTATTGACGTCTGAAAAAACGATTTAGTTTTGACGTCGGAAAAACGATTTAGTTTTGACATCTGAAAACCTATTTAGATTTGACATCTGAAAAAAACGATTTAGATTTGACATCCGAAAAACCATTTAGTTTTGACGTCTTAAAACAATTTATTTGTGACGCTGAATATGGGTAGCTTTCTGAAACGTTTCAAGCTGAAGGATTTCAGGTGAAATTTATCGACATTGGTTGTCATATAAGACGACCGCTTTTATATAGGTACACAGTTGTAAACGTACTTGTAGCAACGAGACATTTTAATATTTGTATGTTATCGTCTATAATTTATTTCCAGAAACGCCATGTTCAGATTCACCATGTGTGAATGGCGGTTCATGTTTTATATCTGGCAGTAGTTATATCTGTTCCTGTTTGCTAGGATTTACAGGTTCACGATGTGAAGGTATGATTACAACATTATGTTCTATTTTACGATCTGATCATTAATCGAAGCAATTATCATGTCTTCTATCACTATTATGCGCGCGCGTTTCATTAATTTTCAACTGCTTCCAATTACCATTCTAGCATCTTCAAACTTTGCGTCTTAAAATGGAAAACAAATTTACTACACTGTGGAAATAGTTCCTGAATTTAATAGAAACATCGTAGAAAGAGACAAAATGGATGCCCCTAACACACAAAAACATGGTCGCTCACTTTCATGGCTTGGCACAGGCACTTTGATTAAAAGTGACAGGGTAAAATGAGAACTATGGGCCTTTCCTCTTAGTGATAATGCAAGTGTTTTCCACATGTGAGTAAATTACCAGCCTCACATATAACCAGGCAAACATTGTTATTAAAAGAAATAAATATATAATCAGCTCAAATAGGTCAACATGACAACGACTAATTCACATGATTCAATAATTATAAATAAATAATAGTACAACATGGCATGAACACGAACCAAAATATACTCAAATTTTGGCTGATGATCACTAACAAAAATGTACTAATTTTTCGGTGAATAATCACGATCTAATATGTACTCCTGTATTGGCTGATAAGCACGAATAAAAAAATACTCCTTTATTGGCGGATGATCACAAACCAAAAAGTTTTCATTTTCGGTGGATGATCACGAATCAAAATGTATTATTTTTTCAGCGAATGATCACTAAGTAATATGTACTCCTTTATTGGCGAATGATCACTCACCAGAAAGTACCCCTTTATTGGCGGATGATCACGAACCAAAAACTTTTCATTTTCGGCGGATGATCACGAACCAAAATGTATTAATTTTTGGGTGAATGAACAATAACTAATACGGTACTCCTTTATTGGCGGATGATCACGCACCACAAAGTTCTTCTTTATTGGCGGATGATCACGAATCAAAAAGTATTCATTTTCGGCGGATGATCACGAACCAAAATGTATTAATTTTTCGGTGAATGAACACTAACTAATATGTACTCCTTTATTGGCGGATGATCACGAACCAAATAGTACTTCTTTATTGGCGGATGACCACGAACCAAAATGTATTAATTTGTCGGTGGGTGGTTTTTAGTCAACTATATAAGGGATTAGTATGCATTGTCTGGATTTGTTCCATTTAAAGCTTTAGGCTTTTGATCACCCCTTCGATATCTTTAAACCTTTTTCTTATATATTTTACACAGTGACACCATGTAGCAGCTCCCCCTGCCATAATGACGGCCAATGTATTGTTGTTGATGGAAACCACGTCTGTCTTTCTCCTCCTGGATTTAATGGTGCAGAATGCCAAGGTAGCTAAAACCCAAATAAGCAAGTAGTACATTTCTGTTTCTGATACAAATCGAAATACATTGTGATTCGGAGCTATTATGTTCAGGTTAGACCGACTGTTGTCATATAATATACACATGTCTGTCCTATTTTAAACAGGACTTGTGCATAAACTGAATAATAATGAGTGACAAATTAAATCACGAAATGTATCCCTGTTATATGATAATACTCAGCTAACTCGAATTGAACAAAAATCAGCCAATTCGAAGAAAATGTGTATAATAAAGTGTTTAAAATAAAAGAAAACAATTTCGTCCTTTATGATGCAAAATATATATATCCACATAATTTTCTCTTTTATTAAGCCGTACTGGTGAATGAACTGAATAATATATTTCAACAGTAGTACAAATTATAAATTGTATTTGTAGATGGATTAGGAATTTTTAACCAGTTGTATGGATTGTTGATATATTTTGACCCTAAAATGTTTGACCCTTAACCTTTAGTGACCAATTAAATGACGACATTTACTCTTTGTAAACATGTATTTCAGTGACGCCATGCACCATCTCACCGTGCCTATTTAATGGTACCTGTTCAATATCCGGAAATAGTTACGATTGTTCCTGTCTAGATGGTTTCGGTGGAGGAAATTGTGAAGGTTTGTAGAAACATTAAAGAATAGAGAATTTACAAGAGGCAATGATTGTGCAATAATCAAATGACGATAATTAATTGATTGATTGATTTATTTATTGGTGCTTAGCTCCAACTTTAGCAGTGTTACAGCGATATACGTGGCGCGAATCTTTTCTTTAATATATATTAGACACCTAGAAGACTAAAAGAAATAAAAAATAATTGTCTTTCAAACTCTAATGACGATAAGATCAACATTACATTTCATGGACTTGTTTGTAGTTGTAGTTACAGTGTTTTAATATCTGCCTCATATGAAATTACTATGAAATGCTTAAATATTTTCTGTTGATGAACTTTAGAGAAGACTGAAAGGAAAATAAAAACAGTTTTATCCAAAACAATTTCTTAAAGCTTTTGGGAATATTTACTAAAACGATTTAGTTTTGACATCGGAAAAACGATTTAGTTTTGACATCTGAAAAACCATTTAGATTTGACATCTGAAAACAATTTATTTGTGACGCTGAATATGGGTTGCTTTCTGAAACGTTTCAAGCTGAAGGATTTCAGGTGAAATTTATCGACATTGGTTGTCATATAAGACGACTGCTTTTATATAGGGACACAGTTGTAAACGTACTTGTAGCAACGAGACATTTTAATATTTGTATGTTATCGTCTATAATTTATTTCCAGAAACGCCATGTTCAGATTCACCATGTGTGAATGGCGGTTCATGTTTTATATCTGGCAGTAGCTATATCTGTTCCTGTTTGTTAGGATTTACAGGTTCACGATGTGAAGGTATGATTACAACATTATGTTCTATTTTACGATCTGATCATTAATCGAAGCAATTATCATGTCTTCTATCACTATTATGCGCGCACTTTTCATTAATTTTCAACTGCTTCCAATTACCACTCTAGCATATTCAAAAATTGCGTCTTAAAATGGAAAACAAATTTACTACACTGTCGAAATAGTTCCTGAATTTAATAGAAATATGGTAGAAAGAGACAAAATTGATGCCCCTAACACACAAAAACATGGTCGCTCACTTTCATGGCTTGGCACAGTCACTTTGATTAAAAGCGACAGGGTAAAATGAGAACTATGGGCCTTTCCTCTTAGTGATAATGCAAGTGTTTTCCACATGTGAGTAAATTACCAGCCTCACATATAACCAGGCAAACATTGTTATTAAAAGAAATAAATATATAATCAGCTCAAATAGGTCAACATGACAACGACTAATTCACATGATTCAAGAATTATAAATAAATAATAGTACAACATGGCATGAACACGAACCAAAATATACTCAAATTTCGGCTGATGATCACAAACAAAAATGTAATAATTTTTCGGTGAATAATCACGATCTAATATGTACTCCTGTATTGGCTGATAAGCACGAACAAAAAAATACTCCTTTATTGGCGGATGATCACAAACCAAAAAGATTTCATTTTCGGTGGATGATCACGAATCAAAATGTATTATTTTTTCAGCGAATGATCACTAAGTAATATGTACTCCTTTATTGGCGGATGATCACTCACCAAAAAGTACTCCTTTATTGGCGGATGATCACGAACCAAAAACTTTTCATTTTCGGCGGATGATCACGAACCAAAATGTATTAATTTTTGGGTGAATGAACAATAACTAATACGTACTCCTTTATTGGAGGATGATCACGCACCAAAAAGTGCTTCTTTATTGGCGGATGATCACGAATCAAAAAGTACTCATTTTCGGCGGATGATCACGAACCAAAATGTATTAATTTTTCGGTGAATGAACACTAACTAATATGTACTCCTTTATTGGCGAATGATCACGAACCAAATAGTACTTCTTTATTGGCGGATGACCACGAATCAATATGTATTAATTTGTCGGTGGGTCGTTTTTAGTCAACTATATAAGGGATTAGTATGTATTGTCTGGACTTGTTCCATTTAAAGCTTTTGGCTTTTGATCACCCCTTCGATATCTTTAAACTTTTTACTTATATATTTTACACAGTGACACCATGTAGCAGCTCCCCTTGCCATAATGACGGCCAATGTATTGTTGTTGATGGAAACCACGTCTGTGTTTGTCCTCCTGGATTTAATGGTGCAGAATGCCAAGGTAGCTAAAACCCAAATAAACAAGTAGTACATTTCTGTTTCTGATACAAATCGAAATGCATTGTGATTCGGCGCTATTATGTTCAGGTTAGACCGACTGTTGTCATATAATATACACATGTCTGTCCTATTTTAAACAGGACTTGTGCATAAACTGAATAATAATGAGTGACAAATTAAATCACGAAATGTATCCCTGTTATATGATAATACTCAGCTAACTCGAATTGAACACAAATCAGCCAATTCGAAGAAAATGTGTATAATAAAGTGATCAAAATAAAAGAAAACAATTTCGTCCTTTATGATGCAAACTATATATATCCACATAATTTTCTCTTTTATTAAGCAGTACTGGTGAATGAACTGAATAATATATTTCCACAGTAGTACAAATTATAAATTGTATTTGTAGATGGATTAGGAATTTTTAACCAGTTGTATGGATTGTTGATATATTTTGACCCTAAAATGTTTGACCTTTAACCTTTAGTGACCAATTAAATGACGACATTTACCCTTTGTAAACATGTATTTCAGTGACGCCATGCACCATCTCACCGTGCCTATTTAATGGTACCTGTTCAATATCCGGAAATAGTTATGATTGTTCCTGTCTAGATGGTTTCAGTGGAGGAAATTGTGAAGGTTTGTAGAAACATTAAAGAATAGAGACTTTACAAGAGGCAATGATTGTGCAATAATCAAATGACGATAATTAATTGATTGATTGATTTATTTATTGGTGCTTAGCTCCAACTTTAGCAGTGTTACAGCGATATACGTGGCGCGAATCTTTTCTTTAATATATATTAGACACCTAGAAGACTAAAAGAAATAAAAAATAATTGTCTTTCAAACTCTAATGACGATAAGATCAACATTACATTTTATGGACTTGTTTGTAGTTGTAGTTACAGTGTTTTAATATCTGCCTCATATGAAATTACTATGAAATGCTTAAATATTTTCTGATGATGAACTTTAGTGAAGACTGAAAGGAAAATAAAAACAGTTTTATCCAAAACAATTTCTTAAAGCTTGTGGGAATGTTTAATAAAACGATTTAGTATTGACGTCTGAAAAAACGATTTAGTTTTGACGTCGGAAAAACGATTTAGTTTTGACATCTGAAAAACGATTTAGATTTGACATCTGAAAAAACGATTTAGTTTTCACATCTGATAAACGATTTAGTTTTGACATTTGAAAAAAACGATTTAGATTTGACATCCGAAAAACCATTTAGTGTTGACGTCTTAAAACAATTTATTTGTGACGCTGAATATGGGTAGCATTCTGAAACGTTTCAAGCGGAAGGATTTCAGGTGAAATTTATCGACATTGGTTGTCATATAAGACGACTGCTTTTATATAGGGACACAGTTGTAAACGTACTTGTAGCAACGAGACATTTTAATATTTGTATGTTGTCGTCTATTATTTATTTCCAGAAACGCCATGTTCAGATTCACCATGTGTGAATGGCGGTTCATGTTTTATATCTGGCAGTAGTTATATATGTTCCTGTTTGCTAGGATTTACAGGTTCACGATGTGAAGGTATGATTACAACATTATGTTCTATTTTACGATCTGATCATTAATCGAAGCAATTATCATGTCTTCTATCACTATTATGCGCGCGCGTTTCATTAATTTTCAACTGCTTCCAATTACCACTCTAGCATCTTCAAACTTTGCGTCTTAAAATGGAAAACAAATTTACTACACTGTCGAAATAGTTCCTGAATTTAATAGAAACATCGTAGAAAGAGACAAAATGGATGCCCCTAACACACAAAAACATGGTCGCTCACTTTCATGGCTTGGCACAGGCACTTTGATTAAAAGTGACAGGGTAAAATGAGAACTATGGGCCTTTCCTCTTAGTGATAATGCAAGTGTTTTCCACATGTGAGTAAATTACCAGCCTCACATATAACCAGGCAGACATTGTTATTAAAGAAATAAATATATAATCAGCTCAAATAGGTCAACATGACAACGACTAATTCACATGATTCAATAATTATAAATAAATAATAGTACAACATGGCATGAACACGAACCAAAATATACTAACATTTCGGCTGATGATCACTAACAAAAATGTACTAATTTTTCGGTGAATAATCACGATCTAATATGTACTCCTGTATTGGCTGATAAGCACGAATAAAAAAAATACTCCTTTATTGGTGGATGATCACAAACCAAAAAGTTTTCATTTTCGGTGGATGATCACGAATCAAAATGTATTATTTTTTCAGCGAATGATCACTAAGTAATATGTACTCCTTTATTGGCGGATGATCACTCACCAGAAAGTACCCCTTTATTGGCGGATGATCACGAACCAAAAACTTTTCATTTTCGGCGGATGATCACGAACCAAAATGTATTAATTTTTGGGTGAATGAACAATAACTAATACGTACTCCTTTATTGGAGGATGATCACGCACCAAAAAGTGCTTCTTTATTGGCGGATGATCACGAATCAAAAAGTACTCATTTTCGGCGGATGATCACGAACCAAAATGTATTAATTTTTCGGTGAATGAACACTAACTAATATGTACTCCTTTATTGGCGAATGATCACGAACCAAATAGTACTTCTTTATTGGCGGATGACCACGAATCAATATGTATTAATTTGTCGGTGGGTCGTTTTTAGTCAACTATATAAGGGATTAGTATGTATTGTCTGGACTTGTTCCATTTAAAGCTTTTGGCTTTTGATCACCCCTTCGATATCTTTAAACTTTTTACTTATATATTTTACACAGTGACACCATGTAGCAGCTCCCCTTGCCATAATGACGGCCAATGTATTGTTGTTGATGGAAACCACGTCTGTGTTTGTACTCCTGGATTTAATGGTGCAGAATGCCAAGGTAGCTAAAACCCAAATAAACAAGTAGTACATTTCTGTTTCTGATACAAATCGAAATGCATTGTGATTCGGCGCTATTATGTTCAGGTTAGACCGACTGTTGTCATATAATATACACATGTCTGTCCTATTTTAAACAGGACTTGTGCATAAACTGAATAATAATGAGTGACAAATTAAATCACGAAATGTATCCCTGTTATATGATAATACTCAGCTAACTCGAATTGAACACAAATCAGCCAATTCGAAGAAAATGTGTATAATAAAGTGATCAAAATAAAAGAAAACAATTTCGTCCTTTATGATGCAAACTATATATATCCACATAATTTTCTCTTTTATTAAGCCGTACTGGTGAATGAACTGAATAATATATTTCCACAGTAGTACAAATTATAAATTGTATTTGTAGATGGATTAGGAATTTTTAACCAGTTGTATGGATTGTTGATATATTTTGACCCTAAAATGTTTGACCTTTAACCTTTAGTGACCAATTAAATGACGACATTTACCCTTTGTAAACATGTATTTCAGTGACGCCATGCACCATCTCACCGTGCCTATTTAATGGTACCTGTTCAATATCCGGAAATAGTTATGATTGTTCCTGTCTAGATGGTTTCAGTGGAGGAAATTGTGAAGGTTTGTAGAAACATTAAAGAATAGAGACTTTACAAGAGGCAATGATTGTGCAATAATCAAATGACGATAATTAATTGATTGATTGATTTATTTATTGGTGCTTAGCTCCAACTTTAGCAGTGTTACAGCGATATACGTGGCGCGAATCTTTTCTTTAATATATATTAGACACCTAGAAGACTAAAAGAAATAAAAAATAATTGTCTTTCAAACTCTAATGACGATAAGATCAACATTACATTTTATGGACTTGTTTGTAGTTGTAGTTACAGTGTTTTAATATCTGCCTCATATGAAATTACTATGAAATGCTTAAATATTTTCTGATGATGAACTTTAGTGAAGACTGAAAGGAAAATAAAAACAGTTTTATCCAAAACAATTTCTTAAAGCTTGTGGGAATGTTTAATAAAACGATTTAGTATTGACGTCTGAAAAAACGATTTAGTTTTGACGTCGGAAAAACGATTTAGTTTTGACATCTGAAAAACGATTTAGATTTGACATCTGAAAAAACGATTTAGTTTTCACATCTGATAAACGATTTAGTTTTGACATTTGAAAAAAACGATTTAGATTTGACATCCGAAAAACCATTTAGTGTTGACGTCTTAAAACAATTTATTTGTGACGCTGAATATGGGTAGCATTCTGAAACGTTTCAAGCGGAAGGATTTCAGGTGAAATTTATCGACATTGGTTGTCATATAAGACGACTGCTTTTATATAGGGACACAGTTGTAAACGTACTTGTAGCAACGAGACATTTTAATATTTGTATGTTGTCGTCTATTATTTATTTCCAGAAACGCCATGTTCAGATTCACCATGTGTGAATGGCGGTTCATGTTTTATATCTGGCAGTAGTTATATATGTTCCTGTTTGCTAGGATTTACAGGTTCACGATGTGAAGGTATGATTACAACATTATGTTCTATTTTACGATCTGATCATTAATCGAAGCAATTATCATGTCTTCTATCACTATTATGCGCGCGCGTTTCATTAATTTTCAACTGCTTCCAATTACCACTCTAGCATCTTCAAACTTTGCGTCTTAAAATGGAAAACAAATTTACTACACTGTCGAAATAGTTCCTGAATTTAATAGAAACATCGTAGAAAGAGACAAAATGGATGCCCCTAACACACAAAAACATGGTCGCTCACTTTCATGGCTTGGCACAGGCACTTTGATTAAAAGTGACAGGGTAAAATGAGAACTATGGGCCTTTCCTCTTAGTGATAATGCAAGTGTTTTCCACATGTGAGTAAATTACCAGCCTCACATATAACCAGGCAGACATTGTTATTAAAGAAATAAATATATAATCAGCTCAAATAGGTCAACATGACAACGACTAATTCACATGATTCAATAATTATAAATAAATAATAGTACAACATGGCATGAACACGAACCAAAATATACTAACATTTCGGCTGATGATCACTAACAAAAATGTACTAATTTTTCGGTGAATAATCACGATCTAATATGTACTCCTGTATTGGCTGATAAGCACGAATAAAAAAAATACTCCTTTATTGGCGGATGATCACAAACCAAAAAGTTTTCATTTTCGGTGGATGATCACGAATCAAAATGTATTATTTTTTCAGCGAATGATCACTAAGTAATATGTACTCCTTTATTGGCGGATGATCACTCACCAGAAAGTACCCCTTTATTGGCGGATGATCACGAACCAAAAACTTTTCATTTTCGGCGGATGATCACGAACCAAAATGTATTAATTTTTGGGTGAATGAACAATAACTAATACGTACTCCTTTATTGGAGGATGATCACGCACCAAAAAGTGCTTCTTTATTGGCGGATGATCACGAATCAAAAAGTACTCATTTTCGGCGGATGATCACGAACCAAAATGTATTAATTTTTCGGTGAATGAACACTAACTAATATGTACTCCTTTATTGGCGAATGATCACGAACCAAATAGTACTTCTTTATTGGCGGATGACCACGAATCAATATGTATTAATTTGTCGGTGGGTCGTTTTTAGTCAACTATATAAGGGATTAGTATGTATTGTCTGGACTTGTTCCATTTAAAGCTTTTGGCTTTTGATCACCCCTTCGATATCTTTAAACTTTTTACTTATATATTTTACACAGTGACACCATGTAGCAGCTCCCCTTGCCATAATGACGGCCAATGTATTGTTGTTGATGGAAACCACGTCTGTGTTTGTCCTCCTGGATTTAATGGTGCAGAATGCCAAGGTAGCTAAAACCCAAATAAACAAGTAGTACATTTCTGTTTCTGATACAAATCGAAATGCATTGTGATTCGGCGCTATTATGTTCAGGTTAGACCGACTGTTGTCATATAATATACACATGTCTGTCCTATTTTAAACAGGACTTGTGCATAAACTGAATAATAATGAGTGACAAATTAAATCACGAAATGTATCCCTGTTATATGATAATACTCAGCTAACTCGAATTGAACACAAATCAGCCAATTCGAAGAAAATGTGTATAATAAAGTGATCAAAATAAAAGAAAACAATTTCGTCCTTTATGATGCAAACTATATATATCCACATAATTTTCTCTTTTATTAAGCAGTACTGGTGAATGAACTGAATAATATATTTCCACAGTAGTACAAATTATAAATTGTATTTGTAGATGGATTAGGAATTTTTAACCAGTTGTATGGATTGTTGATATATTTTGACCCTAAAATGTTTGACCTTTAACCTTTAGTGACCAATTAAATGACGACATTTACCCTTTGTAAACATGTATTTCAGTGACGCCATGCACCATCTCACCGTGCCTATTTAACGGTACCTGTTCAATATCCGGAAATAGTTATGATTGTTCCTGTCTAGATGGTTTCGGTGGAGGAAATTGTGAAGGTTTGTAGAAACATTAAAGAATAGAGAATTTACAAGAGGCAATGATTGTGCAATAATCAAATGACGATAATTAATTGATTGATTGATTTATTTATTGGTGCTTAGCTCCAACTTTAGCAGTGTTACAGCGATATACGTGGCGCGAATCTTTTCTTTAATATATATTAGACACCTAGAAGACTAAAAGAAATAAAAAATAATTGTCTTTCAAACTCTAATGACGATAAGATCAACATTACATTTTATGGACTTGTTTGTAGTTGTAGTTACAGTGTTTTAATATCTGCCTCATATGAAATTACTATGAAATGCTTAAATATTTTCTGATGATGAACTTTAGTGAAGACTGAAAGGAAAATAAAAACAGTTTTATCCAAAACAATTTCTTAAAGCTATTGGGAATGTTTAATAAAACGATTTAGTATTGACGTCTGAAAAAACGATTTAGTTTTGACGTCGGAAAAACGATTTAGTTTTGACATCTGAAAAACGATTTAGATTTGACATCTGAAAAAACGATTTAGTTTTCACATCTGATAAACGATTTAGTTTTGACATTTGAAAAAAACGATTTAGATTTGACATCCGAAAAACCATTTAGTGTTGACGTCTTAAAACAATTTATTTGTGACGCTGAATATGGGTAGCATTCTGAAACGTTTCAAGCGGAAGGATTTCAGGTGAAATTTATCGACATTGGTTGTCATATAAGACGACTGCTTTTATATAGGGACACAGTTGTAAACGTACTTGTAGCAACGAGACATTTTAATATTTGTATGTTGTCGTCTATTATTTATTTCCAGAAACGCCATGTTCAGATTCACCATGTGTGAATGGCGGTTCATGTTTTATATCTGGCAGTAGTTATATATGTTCCTGTTTGCTAGGATTTACAGGTTCACGATGTGAAGGTATGATTACAACATTATGTTCTATTTTACGATCTGATCATTAATCGAAGCAATTATCATGTCTTCTATCACTATTATGCGCGCGCGTTTCATTAATTTTCAACTGCTTCCAACATACCACTCTAGCATCTTCAAACTTTGCGTCTTAAAATGGAAAACAAAATTTACTACACTGTCGAAATAGTTCCTGAATTTAATAGAAACATCGTAGAAAGAGACAAAATGGATGCCCCTAACACACAAAAACATGGTCGCTCACTTTCATGGCTTGGCACAGGCACTTTGATTAAAAGTGACAGGGTAAAATGAGAACTATGGGCCTTTCCTCTTAGTGATAATGCAAGTGTTTTCCACATGTGAGTAAATTACCAGCCTCACATATAACCAGGCAGACATTGTTATTAAAGAAATAAATATATAATCAGCTCAAATAGGTCAACATGACAACGACTAATTCACATGATTCAATAATTATAAATAAATAATAGTACAACATGGCATGAACACGAACCAAAATATACTAACATTTCGGCTGATGATCACTAACAAAAATGTACTAATTTTTCGGTGAATAATCACGATCTAATATGTACTCCTGTATTGGCTGATAAGTACGAATAAAAAAAATACTCCTTTATTGGCGGATGATCACAAACCAAAAAGTTTTCATTTTCGGTGGATGATCACGAATCAAAATGTATTATTTTTTCAGCGAATGATCACTAAGTAATATGTACTCCTTTATTGGCGGATGATCACTCACCAGAAAGTACCCCTTTATTGGCGGATGATCACGAACCAAAAACTTTTCATTTTCGGCGGATGATCACGAACCAAAATATATTAATTTTTGGGTGAATGAACAATAACTAATACGGTACTCCTTTATTGGCGGATGATCACGCACCAAAAAGTGCTTCTTTATTGGCGATGATCACGAATCAAAAAGTATTCATTTTCTGCAGATGATCACGAACCAAAATGTATTAATTTTTCGGTGAATGAACACTAACTAATATGTACTCCTTTATTGGCGGATGATCACGAACCAAATAGTACTTCTTTATTGGCGGATGACCACGAACCAAAATGTATTAATTTGTCGGTGGGTGGTTTTTAGTCAACTATATAAGGGATTAGTATGTATTGTCTGGACTTGTTCCATTTAAAGCTTTAGGCTTTTGATCAGCCCTTCGATATCTTTAAACCTTTCTCTTATATATTTTACACAGTGACACCATGTAGCAGCTCCCCCTGCCATAATGACGGCCAATGTATTGTTGTTGATGGAAACCACGTCTGTGTTTGTCCTCCTGGATTTAATGGTGCAGAATGCCAAGGTAGCTAAATCCCAAGTAAAAAAGTAGTACATTTCTGTTTCTGATACAAATCGAAATGCATTGTGATTCGGAGCTATTATGTTCAGGTTAGACCGACTGTTGTCATATAATATACACATGTCTGTCCTATTTTAAACAGGACTTGTGCATAAACTGAATAATAATGAGTGACAAATTAAATCACGAAATGTATCCCTGTTATATGATAATACTCAGCTAACTCGAATTGAACACAAATCAGCCAATTCGATGAAAATGTGTATAATAAAGTGATCAAAATAAAAGAAAACAATTTCGTCCTTTATGATGCAAACTATATATATCCACATAATTTTCTCTTTTATTAAGCAGTACTGGTGAATGAACTGAATAATATATTTCCACAGTAGTACAAATTATAAATTGTATTTGTAGATGGATTAGGAATTTTTAACCAGTTGTATGGATTGTTGATATATTTTGACCCTAAAATGTTTGACCTTTAAACTTTAGTGACCAATTAAATGACGACATTTACCCTTTGTAAACATGTATTTCAGTGACGCCATGCACCATCTCACCGTGCCTATTTAATGGTACCTGTTCAATATCCGGATATAGTTATGATTGTTCCTGTCTAGATGGTTTCGGTGGAGGAAATTGTGAAGGTTTGTAGAAACATTAAAGAATAGAGACTTTACAAGAGGCAATGATTGTGCAATAATCAAATGACGATAATTAATTGATTGATTGATTTATTTATTGGTGCTTAGCTCCAACTTTAGCAGTGTTACAGCGATATACGTGGCGCGAATCTTTTCTTTAATATATATTAGACACCTAGAAGACTAAAAGAAATAAAAAATAATTGTCTTTCAAACTCTAATGACGATAAGATCAACATTACATTTCATGGACTTGTTTGTAGTTGTAGTTACAGTGTCTTAATATCTGCCTCATATGAAATTACTATGAAATGCTTAAATATTTTCTGTTGATCAACTTTAGAGAAGACTGAAAGGAAAATAAAAACAGTTTTATCCAAAACAATTTATTAAAGCTTTTTGGAATGTTTAATAAAACGATTTAGTATTGACTTCTGAAAAAACGATTTAGTTTTGACGTCGGAAAAACGATTTAGTTTTGACATCTGAAAAACGATTTAGATTTGACATCTGAAAAAACGATTTAGTTTTCACATCTGATAAACGATTTAGTTTTGACATTTGAAAAAAACGATTTAGATTTGACATCCGAAAAACGATTTAGTGTTGACGTCTTAAAACAATTTATTTGTGACGCTGAATATGGGTAGCATTCTGAAACGTTTCAAGCGGAAGGATTTCAGGTGAAATTTATCGACATTGGTTGTCATATAAGACGACTGCTTTTATATAGGGACACAGTTGTAAACGTACTTGTAGCAACGAGACATTTTAATATTTGTATGTTGTCGTCTATTATTTATTTCCAGAAACGCCATGTTCAGATTCACCATGTGTGAATGGCGGTTCATGTTTTATATCTGGCAGTAGTTATATATGTTCCTGTTTGCTAGGATTTACAGGTTCACGATGTGAAGGTATGATTACAACATTATGTTCTATTTTACGATCTGATCATTAATCGAAGCAATTATCATGTCTTCTATCACTATTATGCGCGCGCGTTTCATTAATTTTCAACTGCTTCCAATTACCACTCTAGCATCTTCAAACTTTGCGTCTTAAAATGGAAAACAAATTTACTACACTGTCGAAATAGTTCCTGAATTTAATAGAAACATCGTAGAAAGAGACAAAATGGATGCCCCTAACACACAAAAACATGGTCGCTCACTTTCATGGCTTGGCACAGGCACTTTGATTAAAAGTGACAGGGTAAAATGAGAACTATGGGCCTTTCCTCTTAGTGATAATGCAAGTGTTTTCCACATGTGAGTAAATTACCAGCCTCACATATAACCAGGCAGACATTGTTATTAAAGAAATAAATATATAATCAGCTCAAATAGGTCAACATGACAACGACTAATTCACATGATTCAATAATTATAAATAAATAATAGTACAACATGGCATGAACACGAACCAAAATATACTAACATTTCGGCTGATGATCACTAACAAAAATGTACTAATTTTTCGGTGAATAATCACGATCTAATATGTACTCCTGTATTGGCTGATAAGTACGAATAAAAAAAATACTCCTTTATTGGCGGATGATCACAAACCAAAAAGTTTTCATTTTCGGTGGATGATCACGAATCAAAATGTATTATTTTTTCAGCGAATGATCACTAAGTAATATGTACTCCTTTATTGGCGGATGATCACTCACCAGAAAGTACCCCTTTATTGGCGGATGATCACGAACCAAAAACTTTTCATTTTCGGCGGATGATCACGAACCAAAATATATTAATTTTTGGGTGAATGAACAATAACTAATACGGTACTCCTTTATTGGCGGATGATCACGCACCAAAAAGTGCTTCTTTATTGGCGATGATCACGAATCAAAAAGTATTCATTTTCTGCAGATGATCACGAACCAAAATGTATTAATTTTTCGGTGAATGAACACTAACTAATATGTACTCCTTTATTGGCGGATGATCACGAACCAAATAGTACTTCTTTATTGGCGGATGACCACGAACCAAAATGTATTAATTTGTCGGTGGGTGGTTTTTAGTCAACTATATAAGGGATTAGTATGTATTGTCTGGACTTGTTCCATTTAAAGCTTTAGGCTTTTGATCAGCCCTTCGATATCTTTAAACCTTTCTCTTATATATTTTACACAGTGACACCATGTAGCAGCTCCCCCTGCCATAATGACGGCCAATGTATTGTTGTTGATGGAAACCACGTCTGTGTTTGTCCTCCTGGATTTAATGGTGCAGAATGCCAAGGTAGCTAAATCCCAAGTAAAAAAGTAGTACATTTCTGTTTCTGATACAAATCGAAATGCATTGTGATTCGGAGCTATTATGTTCAGGTTAGACCGACTGTTGTCATATAATATACACATGTCTGTCCTATTTTAAACAGGACTTGTGCATAAACTGAATAATAATGAGTGACAAATTAAATCACGAAATGTATCCCTGTTATATGATAATACTCAGCTAACTCGAATTGAACACAAATCAGCCAATTCGAAGAAAATGTGTATAATAAAGTGATCAAAATAAAAGAAAACAATTTCGTCCTTTATGATGCAAACTATATATATCCACATAATTTTCTCTTTTATTAAGCAGTACTGGTGAATGAACTGAATAATATATTTCCACAGTAGTACAAATTATAAATTGTATTTGTAGATGGATTAGGAATTTTTAACCAGTTGTATGGATTGTTGATATATTTTGACCCTAAAATGTTTGACCTTTAAACTTTAGTGACCAATTAAATGACGACATTTACCCTTTGTAAACATGTATTTCAGTGACGCCATGCACCATCTCACCGTGCCTATTTAATGGTACCTGTTCAATATCCGGATATAGTTATGATTGTTCCTGTCTAGATGGTTTCGGTGGAGGAAATTGTGAAGGTTTGTAGAAACATTAAAGAATAGAGACTTTACAAGAGGCAATGATTGTGCAATAATCAAATGACGATAATTAATTGATTGATTGATTTATTTATTGGTGCTTAGCTCCAACTTTAGCAGTGTTACAGCGATATACGTGGCGCGAATCTTTTCTTTAATATATATTAGACACCTAGAAGACTAAAAGAAATAAAAAATAATTGTCTTTCAAACTCTAATGACGATAAGATCAACATTACATTTCATGGACTTGTTTGTAGTTGTAGTTACAGTGTCTTAATATCTGCCTCATATGAAATTACTATGAAATGCTTAAATATTTTCTGTTGATCAACTTTAGAGAAGACTGAAAGGAAAATAAAAACAGTTTTATCCAAAACAATTTATTAAAGCTTTTTGGAATGTTTAATAAAACGATTTAGTATTGACTTCTGAAAAAACGATTTAGTTTTGACGTCGGAAAAACGATTTAGTTTTGACATCTGAAAAACGATTTAGATTTGACATCTGAAAAAACGATTTAGTTTTCACATCTGATAAACGATTTAGTTTTGACATTTGAAAAAAACGATTTAGATTTGACATCCGAAAAACGATTTAGTGTTGACGTCTTAAAACAATTTATTTGTGACGCTGAATATGGGTAGCATTCTGAAACGTTTCAAGCGGAAGGATTTCAGGTGAAATTTATCGACATTGGTTGTCATATAAGACGACTGCTTTTATATAGGGACACAGTTGTAAACGTACTTGTAGCAACGAGACATTTTAATATTTGTATGTTGTCGTCTATTATTTATTTCCAGAAACGCCATGTTCAGATTCACCATGTGTGAATGGCGGTTCATGTTTTATATCTGGCAGTAGTTATATATGTTCCTGTTTGCTAGGATTTACAGGTTCACGATGTGAAGGTATGATTACAACATTATGTTCTATTTTACGATCTGATCATTAATCGAAGCAATTATCATGTCTTCTATCACTATTATGCGCGCGCGTTTCATTAATTTTCAACTGCTTCCAAATATCAATCTAGCATCTTCAAACTTTGCGTCTTAAAATGGAAAACAAAATTTACTACACTGTCGAAACAGTTCCTGAATTTAATAGAAACATCGTAGAAAGAGACAAAATGGATGCCCCTAACACACAAAAACATGGTCGCTCACTTTCATGGCTTGGCACAGGCACTTTGATTAAAAGTGACAGGGTAAAATGAGAACTATGGGCCTTTCCTCTTAGTGATAATGCAAGTGTTTTCCACATGTGAGTAAATTACCAGCCTCACATATAACCAGGCAGACATTGTTATTAAAAGAAATAAATATATAATCAGCTCAAATAGGTCAACATGACAGCGACTAATTCACATGATTCAATAATTATAAATAAATAATAGTACAACATGGCATGAACACGAACCAAAATATACTAACATTTCGGCTGATGATCACTAACAAAAATGTACTAATTTTTCGGTGAATAATCACGATCTAATATGTACTCCTGTATTGGCTGATAAGCACGAATAAAAAAATACTCCTTTATTGGCGGATGATCACAAACCAAAAAGTTTTCATTTTCGGTGGATGATCACGAATCAAAATGTATTATTTTTTCAGCGAATGATCACTAAGTAATATGTACTCCTTTATTGGCGGATGATCACTCACCAGAAAGTACCCCTTTATTGGCGATGATCACGAACCAAAACTTTTCATTTTCGGCGGATGATCACGAACCAAAATGTATTAATTTTGGGTGAATGAACAATAACTAATACGGTACTCCTTTATTGGCGGATGATCACGCACCAAAAAGTGCTTCTTTATTGGCGATGATCACGAATCAAAAAGTATTCATTTTCGGCGGATAATCACGAACCAAAATGTATTAATTTTTCGGTGAATGAACACTAACTAATATGTACTCCTTTATTGGCGGATGATCACGAACCAAAATGTATTAATTTGTCGGTGGGTGGTTTTTAGTCAACTATATAAGGGATTAGTATGTATTGTCTGGACTTGTTCCATTTAAAGCTTTAGGCTTTTGATCAGCCCTTCGATATCTTTAAACCTTTTTCTTATATATTTTACACAGTGACACCATGTAGCAGCTCCCCCTGCCATAATGACGGCCAATGTATTGTTGTTGATGGAAACCACGTCTGTGTTTGTCCTCCTGGATTTAATGGTGCAGAATGCCAAGGTAGCTAAATCCCAAATAAACAAGTAGTACATTTCTGTTTCTGATACAAATCGAAATGCATTGTGATTCGGCGCTATTATGTTCAGGTTAGACCGACTGTTGTCATATAATATACACATGTCTGTCCTATTTTAAACAGGACTTGTGCATAAACTGAATAATAATGAGTGACAAATTAAATCACGAAATGTATCCCTGTTATATGATAATACTCAGCTAACTCGAATTGAACAAAAATCAGCCAATTCGAAGAAAATGTGTATAATAAAGTGATCAAAATAAAAGAAAACAATTTCGTCCTTTATGATGCAAAATATATATATCCACATAATTTTCTCTTTTATTAAGCAGTACTGGTGAATGAACTGAATAATATATTTCAACAGTAGTACAAATTATAAATTGTATTTGTAGATGGATTAGGAATGTTTAACCAGTTGTATGGATTGTTGATATATGTTGACCCTAAAATGTTTGACCCTTAACCTTTAGTGACCAATTAAATGACGACATTTACTCTTTGTAAACATGTATTTCAGTGACGCCATGCACCATCTCACAGTGCCTATTTAATGGTACCTGTTCAATATCCGGAAATAGTTATGATTGTTCCTGTCTAGATGGTTTCGGTGGAGGAAATTGTGAAGGTTTGTAGAAACATTAAAGAATAGAGACTTTACAAGAGGCAATGATTGTGCAATAATCAAATGACGATAATTAATTGATTGATTGATTTATTTATTGGTGCTTAGCTCCAACTTTAGCAGTGTTACAGCGATATACGTGGCGCGAATCTTTTCTTTAATATATATTAGACACCTAGAAGACTAAATGAAATAAAAGATAATTGTCTTTCAAACTCTAATGACGATAAGATCAACATTACATTTCATGGACTTGTTTGTAGTTGTAGTTACAGTGTTTTAATATCTGCCTCATATGAAATTACTATGAAATGCTTAGATATTTTCTGTTGAAGAACTTTAGAGAAGACTGAAAGGAAAATAAAAACAGTTTTATCCAAAACAATTTCTTAAAGCATTTGGGAATGTTTACTAAAACGATTTAGTATTGACGTCTGAAAAAACGATTTAGTTTTGACGTCGGAAAAACGATTTAGTTTTGACATCTGAAAAACGATTTAGATTTGACATCTGAAAAAACGATTTAGTTTTCACATCTGATAAACGATTTAGTTTTGACATTTGAAAAAAACGATTTAGATTTGACATCCGAAAAACCATTTAGTTTTGACGTCTTAAAACAATTTATTTGTGACGCTGAATATGGGTAGCTTTCTGAAACGTTTCAAGCTGAAGGATTTCAGGTGAAATTTATCGACATTGCTTGTCATATAAGACGACTGCTTTTACATAGGGACACAGTTGTAAACGCACTTGTAGCAACGAGACATTTTAATATTTGTATGTTATCGTCTATTATTTATTTCCAGAAACGCCATGTTCAAATTCACCATGTGTGAATGGCGGTCTATGTTTTATATCTGGCAGTAGTTATATCTGTTCCTGTTTGCTAGGATTTACAGGTTCACGATGTGAAGGTATGATTACAACATTATGTTCTATTTTACGATCAGATCATTAATCGAAGCAATAATCATGTCTTCTATCACTATTATGCGCGCGCGTTTCATTAATTTTCAATTGCTTCCAATTACCACTCTAGCATCTTCAAACTTTGCGTCTTAAATTGGAAAACAAAATTTACTACACTGTCGAAATAGTTCCTGAATTTAATAGAAACATCGTAGAAAGAGACAAAATGGATGCCCCTAACACACAAAAACATGGTCGCTCACTTTCATGGCTTGGCACAGGCACTTTGATTAAAAGTGACAGGGTAAAATGAGAACTATGGGCCTTTCCTCTTAGTGATAATGCAAGTGTTTTCCACATGTGAGTAAATTACCAGCCTCACATATAACCAGGCAAACATTGTTATTAAAAGAAATAAATATACAATCAGCTCAAATAGGTCAACATGACAACGACTAATTCACATGATTCAAGAATTTTCAATAAATAATAGTACAACATGGCATGAACACGAACCAAAATATACTAAAATTTCGGCTGATGATCACTAACAAAAATGTATTCATTTTTCGGTGAATAATCACGATCTAATATGTACTCCTGTATTGGTTGATAAGCACGAATAAAAAAATACTCCTTTATTGGCGGATGATCACAAACCAAAAAGTTTTCATTTTCGGTGGATGATCAGGAATCAAAATGTATTATTTTTTCAGCGAATGATCACTAAGTAATATGTACTCCTTTATTGGCGGATGATCACTCACCAAAAAGTACTCCTTTATTGGCGGATGATCACGAACCAAAAACTTTTCATTTTCGGCGGATGATCACGAACCAAAATGTATTAATTTTTGGGTGAATGAACAATAACTAATACGTACTCCTTTATTGGCGGATGATCACGCACCAAAAAGTGCTTATTTATTGGCGATGATCACGAATCAAAAAGTACTCATTTTCGGCGGATGATCACGAACCAGAATGTATTAATTTTTTGGTGAATGAACACTAACTAATATATACTCCTTTATTGGCGGATGATCACGAACCAAATAGTACTTCTTTATTGGCGGATGACCACGAACCAAAATGTATTAATTTGTCGGTGGGTGGTTTTTAGTCAACTATATAAGGGATTAGTATGTATTGTCTGGACTTGTTCCATTTAAAGCTTTAGGCTTTTGATCAGCCCTTCGATATCTTTAAACCTTTTTCTTATATATTTTACACAGTGACACCATGTAGCAGCTCCCCTTGCCATAATGACGGCCAATGTATTGTTGTTGATGGAAACCACGTCTGTGTTTGTCCTCCTGGATTTAATGGTGCAGAATGCCAAGGTAGCTAAATCCCAAATAAACAAGTAGTACATTTCTGTTTCTGATACAAATCGAAATGCATTGTGATTCGGCGCTATTACCGACTGTTGTCATATAATATACACATGTGTGTCCTATTTTAAACAGTACTTGTGAATGAACTGAAAAATATATAGTGACAAATTAAATCACAAAATGTATCCCTTTTAAATGATAATACTCAGCTAACTCGAATTGAACAAACATCAGCCAATTCGAAAAAAATGTGTATAATAAAGTGATCAAAATAAAAGAAAACAATTTCGTCCTTTATGATGCAAAATATATATATCCATATAATTTTGTCTATTATTAAGAAGTACTGGTGAATGAACTGAATAATATATTGCAACAGCTAGTACCAATTATAAATTGTATTTGTAGATGGATTATGAATTTTTATTTGTATGGATTGTTGATATATTTTGAACCTAAAAGGTTTGACCATAAATCTTTAATGACCAATTAAATGACGACATGTATCCTTTGTAAACATGTATTTCAGTGACGCCATGTACCATCTCATCGTGCCTATTTAATGGTGCCTGTTCAATTTCCGGAAATAGTTATGATTGTTCCTGTCTAGATGGTTTCGGTGGAGCCGATTGTGAAGGTTTGTAGAAACATTAAAGAATAGAGACATTACAAGAGGCAATGATTGTGCAATAATCAAATGACGATAATTGATTGATTGATTGATTGATTGATTTATTGATTGGTGTTTAGCTCCAACTTTAGCAGTGCTTCAGCGATATACGTGTCACGAATCTTTTCTTTAATATATATTAGACACCTAGAAGACTAAAAGAAATAAAAGATATTTGTCTATGAAACTCTAATGTTGATAAGATCAACATTACATTTCATAGAATTTTTGATTGTTGTAGCTACAGTGTTTTAATACATGTATTTGCATCTTATGAAATTACAATGAAATACTTAAATATTTTCTGTTGATGAACATTAGAGAAGACCGAAAGGAAAATAAACAAAAGTGTTATCGAAAACAATTTCTTAAAGTTTTTGGGAATGTTTACTAATATTCTATTAGTGTCTACTCCTTAAGGAACTGTTCTCATATAGTGCTGTATGGTGAGGCCTGGATCAACAGCGAGGGCACTATACCCCACCAGACAACACTATAGGAAAACTGTTCTCGAGTGAGAAGATAATAATATATTTAGTATATTACATCCCATTGCAGACATACAAGAAAAACACATTCAAATTCAATATATTAATAATAACATTTGCAATGAGACATTACATTTGTATAGGTAAACCTGACCATGTTGACAGCAGAGTACAGCGCGAGTCTATCTTAAGGTAGATACAATTTAAACCAATTACACTGGAAAAGCTATGCCACAGGTATAGTTCCCGTGGGAAATCGTTTGAAACTGGAATAGGCCCCGTCGCTAGGTATAGTCACCTGTTGTCAAGTGTACTGTTCAAAAACAGTACACACTGATTACCCAATCAAAATACAGCATTTCGTATGTTGGGTACTAAGACGAGTCTTAGAGTCTGAAAAATATTTAATTTTGACGTCTAAAAAACGATTTAGGTTTGACTTCTGAAAAACGATTTAGTTTTCACGTCTAAACATGGTTAGGATTCTGATTACCCCTTTGGTATCTTCAAACTCTTCTTCTGATACGCTGCAAGTAGGACATTTCAGGTGTCATTTATCGTTGTACTGGACCGGATCCAGCAAGCTTAACCAGTTTGAGGCTCAAAAAAGGAGATACAGTACTATGGCTGAAGTCTTTATTAAATCCTCAAATGAATAGGTGAAAAACTGAAAAATACAAAAAGGGAACAATCATAAGAAAGTGTCCGAATTACATGAAAGTTACTGTGGATAAAAATAAATAGCATAAAGTCACATAAAGACTGAAACGCAAGTTTCGGTGTACGTTGCTCAGCAATTTCCGGTGTACGTTCGGAAATAATATTGCATAACACAGTTCTGGTTACAAACGGGAAAATAATGATGATTTGATATCACAATATACTGTAGAATATGTTTATAATGTCAAATATTATCGGTTTCTATGATAGATGAATCAGCACGGACATAAATGTTGACAAACTGCATGTTGAAACTCAACCAATGTATTTCCTCATATTTGCATAGGAATTATAGTGTAAAGTTAATAAACGTGTTTGATAATTCAATATTGTCTGTATATTGTTGAAATTTCTACTCACGCTGTAGTATGCCCCTCTGAATCCTAGGTAGTATTTCGTGTCGACGTGAAAACGTATATTTTTCGTATATGGGGTTCTGGTGTGTCGGGGAAAAAAACCTTGATACTGAGGTTACAAACATATATTCAGAACTTACTAATTTATCGATAACATGTGACAGTACACTCCCCGTCTGATATCTACTTGACATCACTATGCTTAAAATAAACAATAACGAATAATATGATACATAATTCCAGTGAATATAAATTATACAAAAACTTCTTCCACAAGAAGAATCAACTCAGATATTGGCCGGGTGTATACTGTTGGTTTTCCGTTGACTATAAAACGGACTTCTACTTTCCTAACGTGATCGTCGGAACTTTTGATAGCGTTCACTATTCTTCCGATAGGCCATTGGGTGCGGCATATATTTTTTCCTTTAGTAGAACTACGTCTCCTTTCCTGAGATCACGTTGACTGTCAGTCCATTTCTGTCTTTGTTGGAGATGTGGAAGATATTCTTTTCTCCATCTGGACCAGAACATGCTGGCTAATGCTTGTACCCGTTTCCATTCGTTACGGTACAAATCATTCCTGTCGGTTGTTTCAGGAATGAATTTATGTTGGGTCTTCTGGGTCAACAGCATAGCTGGAGTCAATATCAACGGTGATTCAGGATCAGTTGACACAGGTACAAGCGGTCTTGAGTTAACAATGGCGCAAACTTCGGCCATGAACGTGTTGAGCACGTCATGAGTTAAAGTATCTCCAGTAGAACCAAGGAGCATCGAGTCTAATATCCTCCTGACCATTCCAATCATGCGTTCCCAAACTCTGCCCATGTGGGACGAATGTGGAGGATTGAAAATCCAGGCTGCCCTGGAATCGGAGAGATAACGTTTGATTGGCCTGTCTTCCACGTTGATCGGGATCACTTTTAAATCGTCTACTGCTCCGATGAAGTTGGTTCCACGGTCTGACTGGAATATTTTAGCTTCTCCTCTTATTGCTGTGAATCGTTTGACCGCATTGATGAATGCTGAGGAGCTCATTTCTTCGACAAGTTCAATATGAACAGCCTTGTTACTAAACAAGTAAATAGAATGGCCCAACATTTGGAGTTGGCATATCCACCACGGTTCTGCGTGCGATTATGGTCCACGGCCCAAAGGCGTCTACTCCTACATTTGTGAAAGGGGGTGCTGGATCGAGACGATCTTCTGGTAAGTCGGACATAATCTGACATTCTTCTTTACCTCTAAGTTTACGGCAGGTAACACAATTGCGAATGAATGAGGATATTAACCGTTTAATTCCGGTTATCCAAAAACCTGCAGAACGAATCGCACCATCTGTAAAGTGGCAACCTTGATGCTTGATCTTCTCATGGTGGTGTCTCACCAAAAGAGTGGCGATGTAATGACGTCCAGGTATGATTAAAGGCATCTTTTCTTGAAGACTTAAGTCTGATTTGGCGATACGTCCGCCAACTCGTAAAAGTCCCCTTTCATCCAAAAACGGATTGAAATTGGCAATTGTGCTTCGTCTGCCAACAGGTGTCTTGTGACGAAGATAATCAATTTCTTCCTGATAAACTTCAGTTTGTACTGATTTTAAGACAAAGTCTTCCGCATCTTGAAGTACAGTGTCGATAGGATAAATTCTTGATTTTCCGTTTAAACGTGAACGAGACGAACGTTTCAAAAATGCAATACCACGTATAAGAGCTTTCCAGGTCGAGAAATGCTGAAATCTTTCAGTTCCTATGTTGATGCAATCTAGTGTTGTGAGTGTTTTTGCAACCGAGATATCCGGACGAACATCTGGACGAATCTCCCCATCGCTGTCTGGGTCAACAAGTTGATGTTTCCCTTCAGGGTTTTTACTTGATTCAGAAGTGAGAAGATGTTTAGATCCCAATAACCACTCGCTGTTGTGAATTTCGCTAGCAGGTAGTGATCTTGTAGCTGAGTCAGCCGGATTATGATCCGTGTTTACATAATTCCATTGTTCTGGAAGACTAAATTTTCTGATTCTTTCAACTCTATTTCTAACGTAGATATAGAATCTTCTTGTGTCGTTCGTGATGTAGCCTAGAACTACTTTGCTATCTGTATAATATTGAATAGAGTTAATTGGTAGATCCAGCTGTTCTAAAGCACACTGTGCGATTTCTACGGCCAGTACAGCGGTACAAAGTTCCAGACGCGGAATTGTATGTCCGTTTGTAGGAGCAACTTTTGCTTTCCCTAGGACGAAACTAAGATCAGGATTGCCATCTTTATCCAATGTACGGAGATAGGCAACCGCTGCTATTGCCTTTTCTGACGCATCTGCGTACACGTGAAGTTCTTTCGTGACAGTTTGGCTGAGGCAAGACACGTATGTACGTGGTATACGTAGAGTTTCTAGCGCTTTCAATGCATCTCGCCAAGATTCCCATTCAGATGCGATGTCATCTGGGACAGGGTCGTCCCAATCGAACGTGCTTGACGTAAGTTTTCGTAAAATTAGCTTTCCTTGGATAATTACTGGAGCCATGAATCCCAGAGGATCGTATATACTATTAACTGTTGATAGTATACCCCATCGAGTGACGGGCTTATTGTCTGGAGACAACTGGAAAAGGAACCTGTCTGTATTGAGGTCCCATATCAATCCTAGACTACGCTGGAGTGGTTTGGTATTAGCTTCTAGATCTAAATCTTTTAGGTTCGTGGCTAGATCGCTAGATGGAAAAGCTGACATCACTTCAAAACTGTTTGATGCAAACTTATGAAGGCGGAGATTTCCGTATTTTTTCAAGGCCTCTTGTGTATCTTTCATGACTTTGATAGCTTCTTCTGCTGTCGGACATGATGTTAATCCGTCGTCCACGTAAAAATCATGTGTCACAAAATTTGCTACGTGTTGGCCGTACTCCGACTCTGCAGCTTGTGCTGTTTTACGGAGCCCCAATGTTGCAACGGCAGGGGATGGACTGTTACCGAAAACATGAACTCTCATTCGGTATTCTATTAATTCCTTCTCGAAATCATTGTCTTTGTACCATAGAAATCTCAGGTAATTTCGGTGATCTTCTCTCACTATGAAACAGTGAAACATGTGTTGAACGTCAGCAGTGACAGCAATCATTTCTCTCCTGAAGCGTAGGAGGACTCCCAGTAAACTGTTGGACAAGTCTGGGCCAGTTAACAAAACGTTGTTAAGAGAAACTCTGTTAAACTTTGCGGAGAAATCAAACACACCTCTGATTTGTTCAGGCTTCTTAGGATGATACACGCCAAACAACGGCAAATACCAACGTTCCTCATTCTCTTGCAATGGTGGAGCAACTTCCGCATGGTTGTTGTCCATTATCTTACCCATGAATGTCAGGACATGTTCCCTTTTGACGGCGTTCTTCTTCAAACTACTTTCGAGAAATTCAGCTCATCGTTGAGCTTGTTGTTTGTTGTTTGGCAGCCGTTGACGTGGTGTCCGAAAAGGTAACGGAGATACCCAACTTCCTGTAGAGTCCTTTGTGAACTGATCGTTCATTTGCTTCAGAAATATTTTGTCTTCGTACGACATTCCTGGTTTGTCGTCGTCTTTAGTTTTGGTAAAAATATCATATTCGGGTATGTCTACTGCTTTGTTCATAGCGTTCAAACTTGCGGGATTTGATTCCCGTACACCAAATTTATTTTCACAAGGCGTTAGTGTTGTAGGTTGTCCAGTCGGTAGGATAAACGTCTTCTTCAATGATAAGTCTGGAGTCGCATGTTGGTTGTCCAGACAAGTCTCGCCAATGACTACCCAACCCAGTTTCAATTGCTGGGCATATGGCGCTCTATGTGGTCCAAGTCGTTGGTCGAGCACATGATGGGCCTCAGTAAGGTCTCTTCCGATGAGCAATATAATGTTCATACTATTGTTGATAGGCTGAATGTTTCCGGCAAGATTTTTCAAGTGTGGGAAGTGCATTACAACTTCCGGTGTCGGAATTTCTGCCCGATTGTTCGGGATGTATTCACATTCTATCAGAACAGGCAATTCTAATCGTACTTGTCTATGTATTGATTCAATAATAAATCCTTTGGCTCTTTTTCCAGAAGTTACAATACGACCCGAACATGTAGATAGGGTGTAATTTTCTGGCTTCTCTTTAATGTTGAAAAGGTTGAACAACTCAGGAGATGCCAATGATCTATTACTCTGATCGTCGATAACAGCATACATTTGAACTATATTTTCTGGATTGTCCTTGTGATATACATTCAAAGGTAGGATTTTTGCACATGATTTACTAGTGTTCTTCTTGCCACAGATTTCTGTGCAAGATGCATTTACCGTGTTTACGGTAGTAGGATTACTGACAACATTTGTCTCCCCGCCGTTCTTTTGCACGGATACAGTTGAAGATGGTTGTTTACTTCTAGTAACATGCAGGGCGGTCGTGTGTTGTTTACTTCCGCCATCCTTGCAGGAGATTGTTTCAGTACATTCCCGGCTTCTGTGTTTATTTGAAGCACAACATTTGTAACAGATGTTATTCTGCTTCAATAGTTCTTTTCGTTCATCGATCGACTTCGATCTGAATCCTCTGCAGTCGTCCAGTGAGTGTTTTGTCTTGTGTATTATACACCGGTCAAGCTCTCTTTCGCTTTCTGCACGCCGGAGCAGGGTGACCCTGGTATCTCTTCCAGGCTTCTGTGGACCTCTTTCGATGCCTGTTTTATTTGCTATTACGCGGGTTCTGGCCCCGGGAAATTGTTTTCCGGTATATTTCGAGGTTGACGGCAACTCTTGTTCATAGTTGAATCCGGGATCATTTCTTACTATACTCATTTCCCGTATGAATTTGGAGAATTCCGTAAATGGCGGAAATGGTACGGCGTGTCGAGACTTGTAGGTTGATGCTCTTGTTGTCCATTTTTCTTGGAGTCCGTACGGTAATTTACCGACAATTGGTCTTATTCCAGATGAGGAATCGAAATATCCAAGAAGTGTCCGGAATTTAGGATTTTCTATGGTGTATTCAATTTTCGAAAGTAAGTCAGATAATTCGTAGAGACGTACATTGTCTTTATTTGTCAATTTCGGAAAGTTTGTTAATCTAGCTTTGAGTGAATCTTCCATCATTTCGGGGGATCCATATCGTGTATTTAAACGATTCTAAAGGAGCTTTAGACATTCTTTTGGGTTATCTGCATTAGATCTTCTGATGCTTTCGGCTTGTTTTGTCGATTCTACTCCCAACCATCTTACGAGGAGGTTCAACTGTTGGGAGTCTGATACTTTCGTTTCATCAATGACAGATTTGAAGCTATTCTTCCAGATATAGTAGGACTCAGCACGATCGTTAAAATTAGTAAGACCAGAAAGCAGTATTTCCTTATGGAGAAGGAATCTGGTTATTTCTGAAGTTTGATTTACAGTCGCCGGATCATTTACACTTTCTGTTATCGAGTTGGGTGTTGAAACTTTGTACGGCGGACGTTGATGTGAAGGTACAAAGTCTGGTGCATTTTCGCTTAGCTGAAATGTAACTGGTTGAGTCATTGAAGCAGGGTGTCTAGTCGAAAATGGAGTTGATGTGACTTCCGGTGGCCCATATACTACTGACGAGTATTTGTAACCATGGGATGTGGATTGATTACACGGGTATTCCAGCCAATAATATTATCCATGTGGACGTCAAAATGAGCATTGTCGTGATTGGCAATAGCATCCTGGTTTGTTAAACTCAAGGATTGCTCTTCGACATAGTCTTGAATCCGTTGAAATGGGTCTACTTCTTCTTCTTCAGGAAGCTTGCTTCTTTGGTCTTGACTAGCAGCTCCAGTCTGGCTTCCATCCTCTTCCAGGATTTGCGCTTCCGTTTGCGCTACAGCAGCTATCCTGCGACTTTCTAGTAATGATACATCGGCCTTTATCTCGGCTTTCTTAAACTTCATCTGAGCCTCTTGTTTTAAAAAAGCAGCCTGTCTTTCTGCGAAGGCGACACTTACTCTTAATCCTTCTGATTTTGCTCTTTTCCTTTTGACTAGCCTTGAGGTATCTGATCGTCTTGACATCCCGTCTTGAAATAAATATTTGCTACTCCGGGATGAGAATTTACCACTCGGTGCATTTGATATTGTTTTCCTAGGCGTTATCGCCTGGCTGGCTCCCTGTATTCTATGCAGAGCAGCATCAATAGTCCTTTGACGGATGTTTGACAATGCGGAGCAAGTCTCCATATCTCGTTGACTATTTTCACTTCTGTTTGTTTTCAAGAAGTCTTTATAAGCATTAAGCTGCTTTTGATATCTTATGTTTGCTTGTGTAATCTTTTGTTCTAAAACTAGTTGTTCCCGTAAATCAACGGGAGGATTGTCTGCTTCCTTAAGCATGGAATCCAGCATTGTCCATAGATATTCAATGTCTTGATAATATTTATCACACATTTGAGAATATAATTCTGTGCCTTTTTCTGTGAGGGTCCGGACTCTTGTGTCCGGAACTCCCGACAAGGCGTCCTCGGGATGATCTGTGTCATGAACACTCATAGTTGTTGAACAGTCAATAAAAGATTGTGACTTTCAAATAACGGTGTTGTCTTCTGTTCGGAAGCAGCAAGAAACAGTGTTTCTAGTTGTAGCAGGAACGGTGCTACGGAGTGGTGACGTGGTCCAATCTCTAGAATCAGCAGGCCTGTTGTAGCTTTTTCACTGTACTGGACCGGATCCAGCAGGCTTAACCAGTTTGAGGCTCAAAAAGGAAGATACAGTACTATGGCTGAAGTCTTTATTAAATCCTCAAATGAATAGGTGAAAAACTGAAAAATACAAAAAGGGAACAATCATAAGAAAGTGTCCGAATTACATGAAAGTTACTGTGGATAAAAATAAATAGCATAAAGTCACATAAAGACTGAAACGCAAGTTTCGGTGTACGTTGCTCAGCAATTTCCGGTGTACGTTCGGAAATAATATTGCATAACACAGTTCTGGTTACAAACGGGAAAATAATGATGATTTGATATCACAATATACTGTAGAATATGTTTATAATGTCAAATATTATCGGTTTCTATGATAGATGAATCTTCACGGACGTAAATGTTGACAAACTGCATGTTGAGACTCAACCAATGTATTTCCTCATATTTGCATAGGAATTATAGTGTAAAGTTAATAAACGTGTTTGATAATTCAATATTGTCTATATATTGTTGAAATTTCTACTCACGCTGTAGTATGCCCCTCTGAATCCTAGGTAGTATTTCGTGTCGACGTGAAAACGTATATTTTTCGTATATGGGGTTCTGGTGTGTCGGGGAAAACAACCTTGATACTGAGGTTACAAACATATATTCGGAACTCACTAATTTATCGATAACATGTGACAGTACAATCGTCATTGGTTGTCATGTAGCTAAGGTGACGGAACCGTTTTCTTTTAAAAATAGACACAGTTGTAAACGTACTTGTGACAACGAGACATTTCAATATGTGTATGCTGTCATCTATTATCTCTTTTCAGAAACGCCATGTTCAGATTCACCATGTTTTAATGGCGGTTCATGTTTTATTTCTGACAGTAGTTATAACTGTTCATGTTTGTTAGGATATACAGGTTCACGATGTGAAGGTACGACTAATTAGTACAATAGTATGTCATATTTTACTATCCGATAATTATTCCAGATAATCATCTTTTTCTGTGTGTATATTTTCCCGATATTAATAAAAACAATAATAGTACTATATGGTATGAACACGATTCAAAATGTACACATTTTTCGGCGGATCATTTTAGTCAGCTACTTGATGGATGCATCATTTCACTAAGAGTAAATAATTGGATCCATAGACCTAGCTTAACCCTGTCACCTGTTCTGTGTATTGAAGTGCCTGTACCAAACATTGAAATGACCGGTGATGTATATTAGTATTAGCGGTGTCGAGTTTTCCTCTTTTTTTTCTTTCCGATTTTTCGATTGGATTTTGAAATTGTGCTGACAGTGTAGTATTTTTTGTTTTTCATTTTATTAGTTATTATTATATACATATTTTATACAGTGACACCATGTAGCAGCGCCCCCTGCCAGAATGACGGTCGATGTATTGATGTTGATGGAAATTACGTCTGTGTTTGTCCTCATGGATTTAATGGTCCCGAATGTCAAGGTAGCTAAAACCCAACGTAGTTGTTTTATGCTATGGAATATATAGGTCACAAATGACAACGGATATGTTCCACTTGTCGTAAACACTTCCAGGGTCATTCCTCATTCATGACTTATCACCGGGTTTGCAACTAGATCAACACGACGGGCGCCACTAGTGGAGCAGGAACTGCTTAACCTTCTGGAGCACTTGAGCGTACTTCCGGTTTTTAGTGGGGTTCAATCTTTACTTTTATGTTTTGTAGATCGTTGTTTTTCTGTTTGTCCTTTTGTCCTTTTTCTTTTGGTCATTATGTTGTCTGTACTTCTTCGATTTACAGATTCTGATTACCCCGTTGGTATCTTCAATCTCTTTGTATAAATATTTTCCGTGTGGACATCCTACGTTTTTGAAAAGGCTTACGTAAAAAGTTTACCTTTGACGTCTGAACATAGATTTGTTTCCTATAAAATGGTTTCCATATCAACCCAGCATTTATTGAGGCGTAACAAAATTCATTCATATCAACTGGGCTTTTAAAACGTTTATCATAGTTGTAACAACGCTATACTGACATATTTTTTTATTTTCATCTATTATCTATTTTCAGAAACGCCATGTTCAGATTCATCATGTGTGAATGGTGGTTCATGTTTTATATCTGACAGTAGTTATATCTGTTCCTGTTTGTATGGATTTACAGGTTCACGATGTGAAGGTACGACTAATTAGTACAACAGTATGTCATATTTTACTACCTGATAATGAATCTTTTTCTGTGACTTTTGTGTGCGTGCTTATGTGTATTTTGCCAATAATAATAATCAAATAATAATACATGTAATAATAATAATAATAATAATTATTATAATAATAATAATAATAATAGTAATAATAATATATGGTATGGTATGAACACGATTGAAAACGTAGACATTTTTCTGTGATAATTGTTTAGTTAACAACTTGCTGGATCTATCATTTCACTAAGAGTAGAGATTTGGACCCATAGCCATAGTTTAACCCTGTCACTTGTTTTTTGTATTGAAATGTCTGTACCAAACAATGAAATGATCGGTAATGTATATTAGTATTAACGGTGTTTATTTCCCCACTTTTTCTGCGATTTTTCGATTGGATTTTAAAATTGTGCTGACAGTGTAGTATTTTTTGTTTTTCGATTGGATTTTGAAATTGTGCTGACATTGTATTATTCTTTGTTTTTCGATTGGATTTTAAAATTGTGCCGACAGTGCAGTATTTTTTTGTTTTTCCATTGGATTTTGAAATTGTGCCGACAGCGTAGTATTTTTTATCTTTAATTTTATTAGATATTATTCTATATATATGCTATACAGAGACACCATGTAGCAGCTCCCCCTGCCAGAATGACGGTCGATGTATTGATGTTGATGGAATTTACGTCTGTGTTTGTCCTCATTGATTTAATGGTCCCGAATGTCAAGGTAGCAAAGACCCAATGTAGTTGTTTTATGATTGACTACCAACTTTGGTAATGTCAGCTTTACGGAAAATACCTATATTGTTTTCTTGCTAATACCTCTTTAGTATCATCAAACTTGTTTGCACAAATGATAACTTTTTGAAGTGAATTGGACATTTTTAAACACTCTTGTCGATTGTTTTGTTGTGTATTTTAGTGACGCCATGTACCATATCACCGTGCCTGCTTAATGGTACCTGTTATGATTGTTCCTGTCTAGAAGCTTTTAGAGGATAAAATTGTGAAAATTTGTAGAAACATTCAGTATTAAAGAAATTATAAAAAGCAATCATAAACTTCAACTCGCTAAATGCTGTCAATATTTGGTAGAAGTAGAAGTGAGGAAAGAATTAGCTTCAAACGCTTTATCGAAGATATTACCCATACGTGTTCCATACGATTAAACTGCTGAAATGTCTTCGAATCGTGTTACAGTGTCGTGCGACTTCAAATTCCAACGAATCATACTAAGTTTTTATATGTTGAACATTTCAGCAAGACCTGCATATGGAATAAATATCTCTCAGTTGATACGATATTCCAGAGCTTGTGGTTCTTATCAGGATTTCGTGATAGAGGGTTGCTGCTAACAAGGAAGCTACTAAGCCAGATGTTTCTCTTGTTTATGTTGAAATCATCACTTCGAAAGCGTTACGGTCGCTTCATGATTTGGTTGACCGCTATGGAATATCTGTGTCACAAATGACCACGGATATGTTCCATTTGTCGTAAGCGCTGCCCGGTCCTTATTTAATTCATGACTTATCAGCGGGTTTGTAACTAGATTATCACACCGGGCGCCACGAGTGGAGCAGGGACTACTTACACTTCTGGAGCACTTGAGTGCACCTCCGGTTTTATTGGGGTTCGTGTTACTCGATCTTTAGTTTTATGGGTATGTTTTGTAGATCGTTGTCCTTTTGTCCTTTTTCTTGTGGTCATTGTGTTGTCTATTCTTCTTCGTTTTACGGATTCTGATTACCCCGTTGGTATCTTCAAACTCTTCTTATATCTGGTTTCGCGTGGACGTAAAAGGTTTCGATGAAAAGTTGAGCTTTGACGTCTGCACATATATTTTTTTCCTAAAAATGGTTTCCATATCAATCCAGCATTTTTTGAGGCGTTGCTCTATCAAATAATGTTGGAGCTTATTGTATATAGGAGAATACTTCATAAGTTTGTTTAACTTGTGTCTTATCTTTTTTGCACAATTGTGCAAATAAAATATGCTTAAGCTAATCAATTAATGTTTTTTACGCTTTTTTCAGTATTTACAATAAAACCTGAACTTAACAAATAATTTTGTACTTGCAAAGACATTTTTTCCACCCTTCATAATCTACAGCAGTAGTAAAGCCATCATCTAAATAAACTACTATTGGAAAACCCAAAGATCTCCAATATTTGACCAAAACAGGAGCGTCTTCGTAAAAATATGTCCCGCGGACGATGATCCAAATGGTAAGACAGTAAAATTAAAATATTTAACTTGACTCCCAAATTTCCAAGATAATACTAAAACAAATATATGTTCCGGGTGAATTTCAAGATGATGGTAACCCGATTTTAAATCAAATTTTATTGCATATTTAGAATAATTAGTATATACCATAGCTTCCTTTACACCTTCAAATTTAACCTTTTGTTTATCAACAAATGTATTGACATTTCTCAAATCCAATACTAATCTCTCTTTACTCGAATCACTGACCGACACGGTTAACGGGTTTACAATAAAAGGATGTGTTACTTCTGTTATACTATGTTTATCTAACAGTTCCGTTATTGATTTTTTAACACAATTTGCTTGCTTTAAAGATGACATATTATTTTTCAAAATAATAGGTGTAGATAAAGTATCAAACGGAATTCTATATCCAAAATTAATGACATTCATAATGAAATCATTAGCTAAAAGAACATTTTTCCAAAAAAATGAATGTTTTCTAAGATTTCCTTTAACTTTTATAAGACTCTGATCAGATGATCAGATTGTTTTTCGTTTTTTTAAGCAAAGTCAAAATTATACTCAACTTTATTATCTGTAACTGGTATTTTTCCTTTAACTGTATTTTCACTGGGTCTTTCAGCCGTCCTGTGCTTTTGATGCTGTTGTTGTAGCTGTGGGGATTCATTTGTGGGGACTGGTCCTCGCAAAATGTCCTTGATGGTTACAGTAAAAACATATTTCGACGGTTTGGCCGCTACTGGTTTCACTGTTAAGTCCCGCTCCGTTGAATTGGCCAAAGTCACGAAAAAACCCTCCTTGGATTGAATTTAGCACTTCCCGATCCCTTGTTGACACTACCGTACTGGCTATCTGGTCTGTTTTATGGTTTTGGCGTACTCCGTTTACGATTAGCCCTAGAAATTGCAGCACGTAAATCACTAGCATCGTCTTTGTCATCCGATAATGGACTGTCCAAATATTCTCTAACCGTGTCCCGGTCGTGGCGATCTGCAATCGTAAGAATTGTATTCCTTTTCCTAAGAATGGTCTGTTCCTCTGTTAATATATCATACTCAGCATTCAATTTGTTAAGTTTTATTTTGTTGTCTATACGGGATAGTTTTTCCAAACATTCCAAATTAAATGAATATTGGATTGTATTACCCTCATGGTTAAGCGAAAATTCAGCCGTATCAACACCTGTAGCCTTCTCGTTCTTTACAAAACTGTTTTAAAAATTGAATAATGAAATTCAACCATCTGTTGTTAAATCGTTATATGTACCACCAATGTTGTTAATTCTAGCAGACTCATGGTCAGTTTCAATGTCGAACATAATCAATGCAGGACTTCAACACCTCCTTTTTCTCCAAGTCACTGTGAACAATCTCGATACAATATCTTATAAACGCCCATTTTATAGCCCCATTTAAATAACCGCCAAAGCGTATCCCGTGCAACTACATGTAATACCATACAAATGATACATATCAAACAGACGCGTCTTAAACTGAAAAACGAACAGACCGCATTAAAAATGGAAAGCTTCATTAGACACAAATAGAAATACATAAACCTTGACATTGTATTCAGTTTTAACCATGGAGTTTATTGTATATAAACCTTGACATTGTATTCAGTTTTAACCATGGAGTTTATTGCATATAAACCTTGACATTGTATTCAGTATTAACCATGGAGTTTATTGTATATAAACCTTGACATTGTATTCAGTATTAACCATGGAGTTTATTGTATATAAACCTTGACATTGTATTCAGTATTAATCATGGAGTCTATTGTATATAAATGTTGACATTGTATTCAGTTTTAACCATGGAGTTTATTGTATATAAACCTTGACATTGTATTCACTATTAACCATGGAGTTTATTGTATGTAAACCTTGACATTGTATTCAGTATTAACCATGGAGTTTATTGTATATAAACGTTGACATTGTATTCAGTATTAATCATGGAGTTTATTGTATATAAACCTTGACATTGTATTCAGTATTAACAATATAGTTTATTGTATATAAACGTTGACATTGTATTCAGTATTAACCATGGAGTTTATTGTATATAAACGTTGACATTGTATTCAGTATTTACCATGGAGTTTATTGTATGTAAGCCTTGACATTGTATTCAGTATTAACCATGAAGTTTATTGTATGTAAACCTTGACATTGTATTCAGTATTAACCATAGAGTTTATTGTATATAAACGTTAACATTGTATTCAGTATTAACCATGGAGTTTATTGTATGTAAACCTTGACATTGTATTCAGTATTAATCATGGAGTTTATTGTATATAAACGTTGACATTGTATTCAGTTTTAATCATGGAGTTTATTGTAAATAAACCTTGACATTTTATTCAGTATTAACCATGGAGTTTATTGTATATAAACGTTGATATTGTATTCAGTATTAATAATATAGTTTATTGTATATAAACGTTGACATTGTATTCAGTATTAACCATGGAGTTTATGGTATATAAACGTTGACATTGTATTCAGTATTTACCATGGAGTTTATTGTATGTAAGCCTTGACATTGTATTCAGTATTAACCATGGAGTTTATTGTATGTAAACCTTGACGGTGTATTCAGTATTAACCATAGAGTTTATTGTATATAAACCTTGACATTGTATTCAGTATTAACCATGGAATTTATTGTATGTAAACCTTGACATTGTATTCAGTATTAATCATGGAGTTTATTGTATATAAACGTTGCCATTGTATTCAGTATTAATCATGGAGTTTATTGTAAATAAACCTTGACATTTTATTCAGTATTAACCATGGAGTTTATTGTATATAAATGTTGACATTGTATTCCGTATTAACCATGTAGTTTATTGTATATAAATGTTGACATTGTATTCAGTATTAACCATGGAGTTTATTGTATATAAACTTTGACATTGTATTCAGTATTAATCATGGGGTTTATTGTAAATAAACCTTACATTTTATTCAGTATTAACCATGGAGTTTATTGTATATAAACGTTGACATTGTATTCAGTATTAACCATGTAGTTTATTGTATATAAATGTTGACATTGTATTCAGTATTAACCATGGAGTTTATTGTATATAAACCTTGATATTGTATTCAGTATTAATTATGGAGTTTATTTTATATAAATGTTGACATTGTATTCAGTTTTAACCATGGAGTTTACTGTAAATAAACCTTGATATTGTATTCAGTATTAACCATGGAGTGTATTGTATATAACCGTTGACATTGTATTCAGTATTAACGATGGAGTGTATTGTATATACATGTTGACATTGTATTCAGTTTTAACCATGGAGTTTATTGTATATAAACCTTGACATTGTATTCAGTTTTAACCATGGAGTTTACTGTAAATAAACCTTGATATTGTATTCAGTATTAACCATGGAGTGTATTGTATATAACCGTTGACATTGTATTCAGTATTAACGATGGAGTGTATTGTATATAAATGTTGACATTGTATTCAGTTTTAACCATGGAGTTTATTGTATATAAACCTTGACATTGTATTCAGTATTAACCATGGAGTTTATTGTATATAGATGTTGACATTGTATTCAGTTTTAACCATGGAGTTTATTGTATATAAACCTTGACATTGTATTCAGTATTAACCATGAGGTTTATTGTATATAAACCTTGACATTGTATTCAGTATTAACCATGGAGTTTATTGTAAATAAACGTTGACATTGTATTCAGTATTAATCATGGAGTTTATTGTATATAAATGTTGACATTGTATTCAGTTTTAACCATGGAGTTTATTGTATATAAACCTTGACATTGTATTCACTATTAACCATGGAGTTTATTGTATGTAAACATTGACATTGTATTCAGTATTAACCATGCAGTTTATTGTATATAAACGTTGACATTGTATTCAGTATTAATCATGGAGTTTATTGTATATAGACCTTGACATTGTATTCAGTATTTACCATAGAGTTTATTGTATGTAAACCTTGACATTGTATTTGGTATTAATCATGGAGTTTATTGTAAATAAACGTTGACATTGTATTAAGTATTAACCATGGAGTTTATTGTATATAAGCCTTGCCATTGTATTCAGTATTAACCATGGAGTTTATTGTATATAAATCTTGACATTGTATTCAGTACTAACAATAGAGTTTATTGTATATAAACGTTGACATTGTATTCAGTATTAACCATGGAGTTTATTGTATATAAACGTTGACATTGTATTCAGTA
The DNA here is from genome assembly GCA_963680875.1 of Bathymodiolus brooksi. Classification (NCBI taxonomy): domain Eukaryota; kingdom Metazoa; phylum Mollusca; class Bivalvia; order Mytilida; family Modiolidae; genus Bathymodiolus; species Bathymodiolus brooksi. The sequence continues at coordinate 94,285,652 of OY804583.1, read as the reverse complement.
ATAACCATGGATTTTATTGTATGTAAACCTTGACATTGTATTCAGTATTAACCGTGGAGTTTATTGTATGTAAACCTTGACATTGTATTCAGTATTAACCATAGAGTTTATTGTATATAAACGTTGACATTGTATTCAGTATTAACCAAGGAGTTTATTGTATGTAAACCTTGACATTGTATTCAGTATTAATCATGGAGTTTATTGTAAATAAACCTTGACATTGTATTCAGTATTAACCATGGAGTTTATTGTAAATAAACCTTGACATTGTATTCAGTATTAACCATGGAGTTTATTGTATATAGATGTTGACATTGTATTCAGTTTTAACCATGGAGTTTATTGTATATAAACCTTGACATTGTATTCAGTATTAACCATGAGGTTTATTGTATATAAACCTTGACATTGTATTCAGTATTAACCATGCAGTTTATTGTATATAAACGTTGACATTGTATTCAGTATTAATCATGGAGTTTATTGTATATAAATGTTGATATTGTATTCAGTTTTAACCATGGAGTTTATTGTATATAAACCTTGACATTGTATTCACTATTAACCATGGAGTTTATTGTATGTAAACATTGACATTGTATTCAGTATTAACCATGCAGTTTATTGTATATAAACGTTGACATTGTATTCAGTATTAATCATGGAGTTTATTGTATATAGACCTTGACATTGTATTCAGTATTTACCATAGAGTTTATTGTATGTAAACCTTGGCATTGTATTTGGTATTAATCATGGAGTTTATTGTATATAAACGTTGACATTTTATTCAGTATTAACCATGGAGTTTATTGTATATAAGCCTTGCCATTGTATTCAGTATTAACCATGGAGTTTATAGTATATAAACCTTGACATTGTATTCAGTATTAATCATGGAGTTTATTGTATATAAATGTTGACATTGTATTCAGTACTAACAATAGAGTTTATTGTATATAAACGTTGACATTGTATTCAGTATTAACCATGGAGTTTATTGTATATAAACGTTGACATTTCATTCAGTATTAACCATGGAGTTTACTGTAAATAAACCTTGATATTGTATTCAGTATTAACCATGGAGTGTATTGTATATAACCGTTGACATTGTATTCAGTATTAACGATGGAGTGTATTGTATATAAATGTTGACATTGTATTCAGTTTTAACCATGGAGTTTATTGTATATAAACCTTGACATTGTATTCAGTATTAACCATGGAGTTTATTGTATATAGATGTTGACATTGTATTCAGTTTTAACCATGGAGTTTATTGTATATAAACCTTGACATTGTATTCAGTATTAACCATGAGGTTTATTGTATATAAACCTTGACATTGTATTCAGTATTAACCATGGAGTTTATTGTAAATAAACGTTGACATTGTATTCAGTATTAATCATGGAGTTTATTGTATATAAATGTTGACATTGTATTCAGTTTTAACCATGGAGTTTATTGTATATAAACCTTGACATTGTATTCACTATTAACCATGGAGTTTATTGTATGTAAACATTGACATTGTATTCAGTATTAACCATGCAGTTTATTGTATATAAACGTTGACATTGTATTCAGTATTAATCATGGAGTTTATTGTATATAGACCTTGACATTATATTCAGTATTTACCATAGAGTTTATTGTATGTAAACCTTGACATTGTATTTGGTATTAATCATGGAGTTTATTGTATATAAACGTTGACATTGTATTAAGTATTAACCATGGAGTTTATTGTATATAAGCCTTGCCATTGTATTCAGTATTAACCATGGAGTTTATTGTATATAAATCTTGACATTGTATTCAGTACTAACAATAGAGTTTATTGTATATAAACGTTGACATTGTATTCAGTATTAACCATGGAGTTTATTGTATATAAACGTTGACATTGTATTCAGTAATAACCATGGAGTTTATTGTATGTAAACCTTGACATTGTATTCAGTATTAACCGTGGAGTTTATTGTATGTAAACCTTGACATTGTATTCAGTATTAACCATAGAGTTTATTGTATGTAAACGTTGACATTGTATTCAGTATTAACCAAGGAGTTTATTCTATGTAAACCTTGACATTGTATTCAGTATTAATCATGGAGTTTATTGTAAATAAACCTTGACATTGTATTCAGTATTAACCATGGAGTTTATTGTATATAAACCTTGACATTGTATTCAGTATTAACCATGGAGTTTATTGTATATAGATGTTGACATTGTATTCAGTTTTAACCATGGAGTTTATTGTATATAAACCTTGACATTGTATTCAGTATTAACCATGAGGTTTATTGTATATAAACCTTGACATTGTATTCAGTATTAACCATGCAGTTTATTGTATATAAACGTTGACATTGTATTCAGTATTAATCATGGAGTTTATTGTATATAAATGTTGACATTGTATTCAGTTTTAACCATGGAGTTTATTGTATATAAGCCTTGACATTGTATTCACTATTAACCATGGAGTTTATTGTATGTAAACATTGACATGGTATTCAGTATTAACCATGCAGTTTATTGTATATAAACGTTGACATTGTATTCAGTATTAATCATGGAGTTTATTGTATATAGACCTTGACATTGTATTCAGTATTTACCATAGAGTTTATTGTATGTAAACCTTGACATTGTATTTGGTATTAATCATGGAGTTTATTGTAAATAAACGTTGACATTGTATTAAGTATTAATCATGGAGTTTATTGTAAATAAACCTTGACATTTTATTCAGTATTAACCATGGAGTTTATTGTATATAAGCCTTGCCATTGTATTCAGTATTAACCATGGAGTTTATTGTATATAAACCTTGACATTGTATTCAGTATTAATCATGGAGTTTATTGTATATAAATGTTGACATTGTATTCAGTACTAACAATAGAGTTTATTGTATATAAACGTTGACATTGTATTCAGTATTAACCATGGAGTTTATTGTATATAAACGTTGACATTGTATTCAGTAATAACCATGGAGTTTATTGTATGTAAACCTTGACATTGTATTCAGTATTAACCGTGGAGTTTATTGTATGTAAACCTTGACATTGTATTCAGTATTAACCATAGAGTTTATTGTATATAAACGTTGACATTGTATTCAGTATTAACCAAGGAGTTTATTGTATGTAAACCTTGACATTGTATTCAGTATTAATCATGGAGTTTATTGTAAATAAACCTTGACATTTTATTCAGTATTAACCATGGAGTTTATTGTATATAAACGTGGACATTGTATTCAGTATTAACCATGTAGTTTATTGTATATAAACGTTGACATTGTATTCAGTATTAACCATGGAGTTTATTGTATATAATCGTTGACATTGTATTCAGTATTAATCATGGAGTTTATTGTAAATAAACCTTACATTTTATTCAGTATTAACCATGGGGTTTATTGTAAATAAACCTTACATTTTATTCAGTATTAACCATGGAGTTTATTGTATATAAACGTTGACATTGTATTCAGTATTAACCATGTAGTTTATTGTATATAAATGTTGACATTGTATTCAGTATTAACCATGGAGTTTATTGTATATAAACCTTGATATTGTATTCAGTATTAATTATGGAGTTTATTTTATATAAATGTTGACATTGTATTCAGTTTTAACCATGGAGTTTACTGTAAATAAACCTTGATATTGTATTCAGTATTAACCATGGAGTGTATTGTATATAACCGTTGACATTGTATTCAGTATTAACGATGGAGTGTATTGTATATACATGTTGACATTGTATTCAGTTTTAACCATGGAGTTTATTGTATATAAACCTTGACATTGTATTCAGTTTTAACCATGGAGTTTACTGTAAATAAACCTTGATATTGTATTCAGTATTAACCATGGAGTGTATTGTATATAACCGTTGACATTGTATTCAGTATTAACGATGGAGTGTATTGTATATAAATGTTGACATTGTATTCAGTTTTAACCATGGAGTTTATTGTATATAAACCTTGACATTGTATTCAGTATTAACCATGGAGTTTATTGTATATAGATGTTGACATTGTATTCAGTTTTAACCATGGAGTTTATTGTATATAAACCTTGACATTGTATTCAGTATTAACCATGAGGTTTATTGTATATAAACCTTGACATTGTATTCAGTATTAACCATGGAGTTTATTGTAAATAAACGTTGACATTGTATTCAGTATTAATCATGGAGTTTATTGTATATAAATGTTGACATTGTATTCAGTTTTAACCATGGAGTTTATTGTATATAAACCTTGACATTGTATTCACTATTAACCATGGAGTTTATTGTATGTAAACATTGACATTGTATTCAGTATTAACCATGCAGTTTATTGTATATAAACGTTGACATTGTATTCAGTATTAATCATGGAGTTTATTGTATATAGACCTTGACATTGTATTCAGTATTTACCATAGAGTTTATTGTATGTAAACCTTGACATTGTATTTGGTATTAATCATGGAGTTTATTGTAAATAAACGTTGACATTGTATTAAGTATTAACCATGGAGTTTATTGTATATAAGCCTTGCCATTGTATTCAGTATTAACCATGGAGTTTATTGTATATAAATCTTGACATTGTATTCAGTACTAACAATAGAGTTTATTGTATATAAACGTTGACATTGTATTCAGTATTAACCATGGAGTTTATTGTATATAAACGTTGACATTGTATTCAGTAATAACCATGGATTTTATTGTATGTAAACCTTGACATTGTATTCAGTATTAACCGTGGAGTTTATTGTATGTAAACCTTGACATTGTATTCAGTATTAACCATAGAGTTTATTGTATATAAACGTTGACATTGTATTCAGTATTAACCAAGGAGTTTATTGTATGTAAACCTTGACATTGTATTCAGTATTAATCATGGAGTTTATTGTAAATAAACCTTGACATTGTATTCAGTATTAACCATGGAGTTTATTGTAAATAAACCTTGACATTGTATTCAGTATTAACCATGGAGTTTATTGTATATAGATGTTGACATTGTATTCAGTTTTAACCATGGAGTTTATTGTATATAAACCTTGACATTGTATTCAGTATTAACCATGAGGTTTATTGTATATAAACCTTGACATTGTATTCAGTATTAACCATGCAGTTTATTGTATATAAACGTTGACATTGTATTCAGTATTAATCATGGAGTTTATTGTATATAAATGTTGATATTGTATTCAGTTTTAACCATGGAGTTTATTGTATATAAACCTTGACATTGTATTCACTATTAACCATGGAGTTTATTGTATGTAAACATTGACATTGTATTCAGTATTAACCATGCAGTTTATTGTATATAAACGTTGACATTGTATTCAGTATTAATCATGGAGTTTATTGTATATAGACCTTGACATTGTATTCAGTATTTACCATAGAGTTTATTGTATGTAAACCTTGGCATTGTATTTGGTATTAATCATGGAGTTTATTGTATATAAACGTTGACATTTTATTCAGTATTAACCATGGAGTTTATTGTATATAAGCCTTGCCATTGTATTCAGTATTAACCATGGAGTTTATAGTATATAAACCTTGACATTGTATTCAGTATTAATCATGGAGTTTATTGTATATAAATGTTGACATTGTATTCAGTACTAACAATAGAGTTTATTGTATATAAACGTTGACATTGTATTCAGTATTAACCATGGAGTTTATTGTATATAAACGTTGACATTTCATTCAGTATTAACCATGGAGTTTACTGTAAATAAACCTTGATATTGTATTCAGTATTAACCATGGAGTGTATTGTATATAACCGTTGACATTGTATTCAGTATTAACGATGGAGTGTATTGTATATAAATGTTGACATTGTATTCAGTTTTAACCATGGAGTTTATTGTATATAAACCTTGACATTGTATTCAGTATTAACCATGGAGTTTATTGTATATAGATGTTGACATTGTATTCAGTTTTAACCATGGAGTTTATTGTATATAAACCTTGACATTGTATTCAGTATTAACCATGAGGTTTATTGTATATAAACCTTGACATTGTATTCAGTATTAACCATGGAGTTTATTGTAAATAAACGTTGACATTGTATTCAGTATTAATCATGGAGTTTATTGTATATAAATGTTGACATTGTATTCAGTTTTAACCATGGAGTTTATTGTATATAAACCTTGACATTGTATTCACTATTAACCATGGAGTTTATTGTATGTAAACATTGACATTGTATTCAGTATTAACCATGCAGTTTATTGTATATAAACGTTGACATTGTATTCAGTATTAATCATGGAGTTTATTGTATATAGACCTTGACATTATATTCAGTATTTACCATAGAGTTTATTGTATGTAAACCTTGACATTGTATTTGGTATTAATCATGGAGTTTATTGTATATAAACGTTGACATTGTATTAAGTATTAACCATGGAGTTTATTGTATATAAGCCTTGCCATTGTATTCAGTATTAACCATGGAGTTTATTGTATATAAATCTTGACATTGTATTCAGTACTAACAATAGAGTTTATTGTATATAAACGTTGACATTGTATTCAGTATTAACCATGGAGTTTATTGTATATAAACGTTGACATTGTATTCAGTAATAACCATGGAGTTTATTGTATGTAAACCTTGACATTGTATTCAGTATTAACCGTGGAGTTTATTGTATGTAAACCTTGACATTGTATTCAGTATTAACCATAGAGTTTATTGTATGTAAACGTTGACATTGTATTCAGTATTAACCAAGGAGTTTATTCTATGTAAACCTTGACATTGTATTCAGTATTAATCATGGAGTTTATTGTAAATAAACCTTGACATTGTATTCAGTATTAACCATGGAGTTTATTGTATATAAACCTTGACATTGTATTCAGTATTAACCATGGAGTTTATTGTATATAGATGTTGACATTGTATTCAGTTTTAACCATGGAGTTTATTGTATATAAACCTTGACATTGTATTCAGTATTAACCATGAGGTTTATTGTATATAAACCTTGACATTGTATTCAGTATTAACCATGCAGTTTATTGTATATAAACGTTGACATTGTATTCAGTATTAATCATGGAGTTTATTGTATATAAATGTTGACATTGTATTCAGTTTTAACCATGGAGTTTATTGTATATAAGCCTTGACATTGTATTCACTATTAACCATGGAGTTTATTGTATGTAAACATTGACATGGTATTCAGTATTAACCATGCAGTTTATTGTATATAAACGTTGACATTGTATTCAGTATTAATCATGGAGTTTATTGTATATAGACCTTGACATTGTATTCAGTATTTACCATAGAGTTTATTGTATGTAAACCTTGACATTGTATTTGGTATTAATCATGGAGTTTATTGTAAATAAACGTTGACATTGTATTAAGTATTAATCATGGAGTTTATTGTAAATAAACCTTGACATTTTATTCAGTATTAACCATGGAGTTTATTGTATATAAGCCTTGCCATTGTATTCAGTATTAACCATGGAGTTTATTGTATATAAACCTTGACATTGTATTCAGTATTAATCATGGAGTTTATTGTATATAAATGTTGACATTGTATTCAGTACTAACAATAGAGTTTATTGTATATAAACGTTGACATTGTATTCAGTATTAACCATGGAGTTTATTGTATATAAACGTTGACATTGTATTCAGTAATAACCATGGAGTTTATTGTATGTAAACCTTGACATTGTATTCAGTATTAACCGTGGAGTTTATTGTATGTAAACCTTGACATTGTATTCAGTATTAACCATAGAGTTTATTGTATATAAACGTTGACATTGTATTCAGTATTAACCAAGGAGTTTATTGTATGTAAACCTTGACATTGTATTCAGTATTAATCATGGAGTTTATTGTAAATAAACCTTGACATTTTATTCAGTATTAACCATGGAGTTTATTGTATATAAACGTGGACATTGTATTCAGTATTAACCATGTAGTTTATTGTATATAAACGTTGACATTGTATTCAGTATTAACCATGGAGTTTATTGTATATAATCGTTGACATTGTATTCAGTATTAATCATGGAGTTTATTGTAAATAAACCTTACATTTTATTCAGTATTAACCATGGACTTTTATGTATATAAACGTTGACATTGTATTCAGTATTAACCATGTAGTTTATTGTATATAAATGTTGACATTGTATTCAGTATTAACCGTGGAGTTTATTGTATGTAAACCTTGACATTGTATTCAGTATTAATCATGGAGTTTATTGTATATGCATATTTACATTGTATTCAGTTTTAACCATGAAATTTATTGTATATATACCTTGACATTGTATTCAGTATTAATCAAGGAGTTTATTGTATATAAATGTTGACATTGTATTCAGTTTAAACATGGAGTTTATTGTATATAAGACTTGACATTGTATTCAGTATTAACCATGGGGTTTATTGTATATAAACGTTGACATTGTATTCAGTATTAACCATGGAGTTTATTGTATATAAACCTTGACATTGTATTCAGTATTAACCATGGAGTGTATTGTATATAACCGTTGACATTGTATACAGTATTAACCATGGAGTTTATTGTATATAAATGTTGACATTGTATTCAGTTTTAACCATGGAGTTTATTGTATATAAGCCTTGCCATTGTATTCAGTATTAACCATGGAGTTTATTGTATATAAACGTTGACATTGTATTCAGTATTAACCGTGGAGTTTATTGTATATAAACCTTGACATTGTATTCAGTATTAATCATGTATTTTATTGTATATAGATGTTGACATTGTATTCAGTTTTAACCATGGAGTTTATTGTATATAAACCTTGACATTGTATTCAGTATTTACCATGGAGTTTATTGTATATAACCCTTGACATTGTATTCAGTATTAACCATGTAGTTTATTGTATATATATGTTGACATTGTAATCAGTATTAACCATGGAGTTTATTGTATATAAGCGTTGATATTGTATTCGGTATTAATCATCGAGTTTATTGTAAATAAACCTTACATTTTATTCAGTATTAACCATGGAGTTTATTGTATATAAACGTTGACATTGTATTCAGTATTAACCATGTATTTTATTTTATATAAATGTGGACATTGTATTCAGTATTAACCGTGGAGTTTATTGTATGTAAACCTTGACATTGTATTCAGTATTAATCATGGAGTTTATTGTATATAAATGTTTACATTGTATTCAGTTTTAACCATGGAGTTTATTGTATATAAACCTTGACATTGTATTCAGTATTAACGATGTAGTTTATTGTATATAAATGTGGACATTGTATTCAGTATTAACCATGGAGTTTATTGTATGTAAACCTTGACATTGTATTCAGTATTAATCATGGAGTTTATTGTATATAAACGTTGCCATTGTATTCAGTATTAATCATGGAGTTTATTGTAAATAAACCTTGACATTTTATTCAGTATTAACCATGGAGTTTATTGTATATAAATGTTGACATTGTATTCAGTATTAACCATGTAGTTTATTGTATATAAATGTTGACATTGTATTCAATATTAACCATGGAGTTTATTGTATATAAGCTTTGACATTGTATTCAGTATTAATCATGGGGTTTATTGTAAATAAACCTTACATTTTATTCAGTATTAACCATGGAGTTTATTGTATATAAACGTTGACATTGTATTCAGTATTAACCATGTAGTTTATTGTATATAAATGTTGACATTGTATTCAGTATTAACCATTGAGTTTATTGTATATAAACCTTGACATTGTATTCAGTATTAATTATGGAGTTTATTGTATATAAATGTTGACATTGTATTCAGTTTTAACCATGGAGTTTACTGTAAATAAACCTTGACATTATATTCAGTATTAACCATGGAGTTTATTGTATATAAACGTTGACATTGTATTCAGTATTAATCATGGAGTTTATTGTATATAAATGTTGACATTGTATTCCGTTTTAACCATGGAGTTTATTGTATATAAACCTTGATATTGTATTCAGTATTAACCATGGAGTGTATTGTATATAACCGTTGACATTGTATTCAGTATTAATCATGGAGTTTATTGTATATAAATGTTGACATTGTATTCAGTTTTAACCATGGAGTTTATTGTATATAAACCTTGACATTGTATTCACTATTAACCATGGAGTTTATTGTATGTAAACCTTGACATTGTATTCAGTATTAACCATGCAGTTTATTGTATATAGACCTTGACATTGTATTCAGTATTTACCATAGAGTTTATTGTATGTAAACCTTGACATTGTATTTGGTATTAATCATGGAGTTTATTGTATATAACCGTTGACATTGTATTAAGTATTAATCATGGAGTTTATTGTAAATAAATGTTGACATTTTATTCAGTATTAACCATGGAGTTTATTGTATATAAGCCTTGCCATTGTATTCAGTATTAACCATGGAGTTTATTGTATATAAACCTTGACATTGTATTCAGTATTAATCATGGAGTTTATTGTATATAAATGTTGACATTGTATTCAGTATTAACCATGGAGTTTATTGTATATAAACGTTGACATTGTATTCAGTAATAACCATGGAGTTTATTGTATGTAAACCTTGACATTGTATTCAGTATTAACCATGGAGTTTATTGTATGTAAACCTTGACATTGTATTCAGTATTAACCATAGGGTTTATTGTATATAAACGTTGACATTGTATTCAGTATTAACCAAGGAGTTTATTGTATGTAAACCTTGACATTGTATTCAGTATTAACCAAGGAGTTTATTGTATATAAACCTTGACATTGTATTCAGTATTAACCATGGAGTTTATTGTATATAGATGTTGACATTGTATTCAGTTTTAACCATGGAGTTTATTGTATATAAACCTTGACATTGTATTCAGTATTAACCATGAGGTTTATTGTATATAAACCTTGACATTGTATTCAGTATTAACCATGGAGTTTATTGTAAATAAACGTTGACATTGTATTCAGTATTAATCATGGAGTTTATTGTATATAAATGTTGACATTGTATTCAGTTTTAACCATGGAGTTTATTGTATATAAACCTTGACATTGTATTCACTATTAACCATGGAGTTTATTGTATGTAAACCTTGACATTGTATTCAGTACTAACAATAGAGTTTATTGTATATAAATGTTGACATTGTATTCAGTACTAACAATAGAGTTTATTGTATATAAACGTTGACATTGTATTCAGTATTAACCATGGAGTTTATTGTATATAAACGTTGACATTGTATTCAGTAATAACCATGGAGTTTATTGTATGTAAACCTTGACATTGTATTCAGTATTAACCGTGGAGTTTATTGTATGTAAACCTTGACATTGTATTCAGTATTAACCATAGAGTTTATTGTATATAAACGTTGACATTGTATTCAGTATTAACCAAGGAGTTTATTGTATGTAAACCTTGACATTGTATTCAGTATTAATAATGGAGTTTATTGTAAATAAACCTTGACATTTTATTCAGTATTAACCATGGAGTTTATTGTATATAAACGTGGACATTGTATTCAGTATTAACCATGTAGTTTATTGTATATAAACGTTGACATTGTATTCAGTATTAACCATGGAGTTTATTGTATATAATCGTTGACATTGTATTCAGTATTAATCATGGAGTTTATTGTAAATAAACCTTACATTTTATTCAGTATTAACCATGGACTTTTATGTATATAAACGTTGACATTGTATTCAGTATTAACCATGTAGTTTATTGTATATAAATGTTGACATTGTATTCAGTATTAACCGTGGAGTTTATTGTATGTAAACCTTGACATTGTATTCAGTATTAATCATGGAGTTTATTGTATATGCATATTTACATTGTATTCAGTTTTAACCATGAAGTTTATTGTATATATACCTTGACATTGTATTCAGTATTAATCAAGGAGTTTATTGTATATAAATGTTGACATTGTATTCAGTTTAAACATGGAGTTTATTGTATATAAGACTTGACATTGTATTCAGTATTAACCATGGGGTTTATTGTATATAAACGTTGACATTGTATTCAGTATTAACCATGGAGTTTATTGTATATAAACCTTGACATTGTATTCAGTATTAACCATGGAGTGTATTGTATATAACCGTTGACATTGTATACAGTATTAACCATGGAGTTTATTGTATATAAATGTTGACATTGTATTCAGTTTTAACCATGGAGTTTATTGTATATAAGCCTTGCCATTGTATTCAGTATTAACCATGGAGTTTATTGTATATAAACGTTGACATTGTATTCAGTATTAACCGTGGAGTTTATTGTATATAAACCTTGACATTGTATTCAGTATTAATCATGTATTTTATTGTATATAGATGTTGACATTGTATTCAGTTTTAACCATGGAGTTTATTGTATATAAACCTTGACATTGTATTCAGTATTTACCATGGAGTTTATTGTATATAACCCTTGACATTGTATTCAGTATTAACCATGTAGTTTATTGTATATATATGTTGACATTGTAATCAGTATTAACCATGGAGTTTATTGTATATAAGCGTTGATATTGTATTCGGTATTAATCATCGAGTTTATTGTAAATAAACCTTACATTTTATTCAGTATTAACCATGGAGTTTATTGTATATAAACGTTGACATTGTATTCAGTATTAACCATGTATTTTATTTTATATAAATGTGGACATTGTATTCAGTATTAACCGTGGAGTTTATTGTATGTAAACCTTGACATTGTATTCAGTATTAATCATGGAGTTTATTGTATATAAATGTTTACATTGTATTCAGTTTTAACCATGGAGTTTATTGTATATAAACCTTGACATTGTATTCAGTATTAACGATGTAGTTTATTGTATATAAATGTGGACATTGTATTCAGTATTAACCATGGAGTTTATTGTATGTAAACCTTGACATTGTATTCAGTATTAATCATGGAGTTTATTGTATATAAACGTTGCCATTGTATTCAGTATTAATCATGGAGTTTATTGTAAATAAACCTTGACATTTTATTCAGTATTAACCATGGAGTTTATTGTATATAAATGTTGACATTGTATTCAGTATTAACCATGTAGTTTATTGTATATAAATGTTGACATTGTATTCAATATTAACCATGGAGTTTATTGTATATAAGCTTTGACATTGTATTCAGTATTAATCATGGGGTTTATTGTAAATAAACCTTACATTTTATTCAGTATTAACCATGGAGTTTATTGTATATAAACGTTGACATTGTATTCAGTATTAACCATGTAGTTTATTGTATATAAATGTTGACATTGTATTCAGTATTAACCATTGAGTTTATTGTATATAAACCTTGACATTGTATTCAGTGTTAATTATGGAGTTTATTGTATATAAATGTTGACATTGTATTCAGTTTTAACCATGGAGTTTACTGTAAATAAACCTTGACATTATATTCAGTATTTACCATGGAGTTTATTGTATATAAACGTTGACATTGTATTCAGTATTAATCATGGAGTTTATTGTATATAAATGTTGACATTGTATTCCGTTTTAACCATGGAGTTTATTGTATATAAACCTTGATATTGTATTCAGTATTAACCATGGAGTGTATTGTATATAACCGTTGACATTGTATTCAGTATTAATCATGGAGTTTATTGTATATAAATGTTGACATTGTATTCAGTTTTAACCATGGAGTTTATTGTATATAAACCTTGACATTGTATTCACTATTAACCATGGAGTTTATTGTATGTAAACCTTGACATTGTATTCAGTATTAACCATGCAGTTTATTGTATATAGACCTTGACATTGTATTCAGTATTTACCATAGAGTTTATTGTATGTAAACCTTGACATTGTATTTGGTATTAATCATGGAGTTTATTGTATATAACCGTTGACATTGTATTAAGTATTAATCATGGAGTTTATTGTAAATAAATGTTGACATTTTATTCAGTATTAACCATGGAGTTTATTGTATATAAGCCTTGCCATTGTATTCAGTATTAACCATGGAGTTTATTGTATATAAACCTTGACATTGTATTCAGTATTAATCATGGAGTTTATTGTATATAAATGTTGACATTGTATTCAGTATTAACCATGGAGTTTATTGTATATAAACGTTGACATTGTATTCAGTAATAACCATGGAGTTTATTGTATGTAAACCTTGACATTGTATTCAGTATTAACCATGGAGTTTATTGTATGTAAACCTTGACATTGTATTCAGTATTAACCATAGGGTTTATTGTATATAAACGTTGACATTGTATTCAGTATTAACCAAGGAGTTTATTGTATGTAAACCTTGACATTGTATTCAGTATTAACCAAGGAGTTTATTGTATATAAACCTTGACATTGTATTCAGTATTAACCATGGAGTTTATTGTATATAGATGTTGACATTGTATTCAGTTTTAACCATGGAGTTTATTGTATATAAACCTTGACATTGTATTCAGTATTAACCATGAGGTTTATTGTATATAAACCTTGACATTGTATTCAGTATTAACCATGGAGTTTATTGTAAATAAACGTTGACATTGTATTCAGTATTAATCATGGAGTTTATTGTATATAAATGTTGACATTGTATTCAGTTTTAACCATGGAGTTTATTGTATATAAACCTTGACATTGTATTCACTATTAACCATGGAGTTTATTGTATGTAAACCTTGACATTGTATTCAGTACTAACAATAGAGTTTATTGTATATAAATGTTGACATTGTATTCAGTACTAACAATAGAGTTTATTGTATATAAACGTTGACATTGTATTCAGTATTAACCATGGAGTTTATTGTATATAAACGTTGACATTGTATTCAGTAATAACCATGGAGTTTATTGTATGTAAACCTTGACATTGTATTCAGTATTAACCGTGGAGTTTATTGTATGTAAACCTTGACATTGTATTCAGTATTAACCATAGAGTTTATTGTATATAAACGTTGACATTGTATTCAGTATTAACCAAGGAGTTTATTGTATGTAAACCTTGACATTGTATTCAGTATTAATAATGGAGTTTATTGTAAATAAACCTTGACATTTTATTCAGTATTAACCATGGAGTTTATTGTATATAAACGTGGACATTGTATTCAGTATTAACCATGTAGTTTATTGTATATAAACGTTGACATTGTATTCAGTATTAACCATGGAGTTTATTGTATATAATCGTTGACATTGTATTCAGTATTAATCATGGAGTTTATTGTAAATAAACCTTACATTTTATTCAGTATTAACCATGGACTTTTATGTATATAAACGTTGACATTGTATTCAGTATTAACCATGTAGTTTATTGTATATAAATGTTGACATTGTATTCAGTATTAACCGTGGAGTTTATTGTATGTAAACCTTGACATTGTATTCAGTATTAATCATGGAGTTTATTGTATATGCATATTTACATTGTATTCAGTTTTAACCATGAAGTTTATTGTATATATACCTTGACATTGTATTCAGTATTAATCAAGGAGTTTATTGTATATAAATGTTGACATTGTATTCAGTTTAAACATGGAGTTTATTGTATATAAGACTTGACATTGTATTCAGTATTAACCATGGGGTTTATTGTATATAAACGTTGACATTGTATTCAGTATTAACCATGGAGTTTATTGTATATAAACCTTGACATTGTATTCAGTATTAACCATGGAGTGTATTGTATATAACCGTTGACATTGTATACAGTATTAACCATGGAGTTTATTGTATATAAGCCTTGCCATTGTATTCAGTATTAACCATGGAGTTTATTGTATATAAACGTTGACATTGTATTCAGTATTAACCGTGGAGTTTATTGTATATAAACCTTGACATTGTATTCAGTATTAATCATGTATTTTATTGTATATAGATGTTGACATTGTATTCAGTTTTAACCATGGAGTTTATTGTATATAAACCTTGACATTGTATTCAGTATTTACCATGGAGTTTATTGTATATAACCCTTGACATTGTATTCAGTATTAACCATGTAGTTTATTGTATATAAATGTTGACATTGTAATCAGTATTAACCATGGAGTTTATTGTATATAAGCGTTGATATTGTATTCGGTATTAATCATCGAGTTTATTGTAAATAAACCTTACATTTTATTCAGTATTAACCATGGAGTTTATTGTATATAAACGTTGACATTGTATTCAGTATTAACCATGTATTTTATTTTATATAAATGTGGACATTGTATTCAGTATTAACCGTGGAGTTTATTGTATGTAAACCTTGACATTGTATTCAGTATTAATCATGGAGTTTATTGTATATAAATGTTTACATTGTATTCAGTTTTAACCATGGAGTTTATTGTATATAAACCTTGACATTGTATTCAGTATTAACGATGTAGTTTATTGTATATAAATGTGGACATTGTATTCAGTATTAACCATGGAGTTTATTGTATGTAAACCTTGACATTGTATTCAGTATTAATCATGGAGTTTATTGTATATAAACGTTGCCATTGTATTCAGTATTAATCATGGAGTTTATTGTAAATAAACCTTGACATTTTATTCAGTATTAACCATGGAGTTTATTGTATATAAATGTTGACATTGTATTCAGTATTAACCATGTAGTTTATTGTATATAAATGTTGACATTGTATTCAATATTAACCATGGAGTTTATTGTATATAAGCTTTGACATTGTATTCAGTATTAATCATGGGGTTTATTGTAAATAAACCTTACATTTTATTCAGTATTAACCATGGAGTTTATTGTATATAAACGTTGACATTGTATTCAGTATTAACCATGTAGTTTATTGTATATAAATGTTGACATTGTATTCAGTATTAACCATTGAGTTTATTGTATATAAACCTTGACATTGTATTCAGTATTAATTATGGAGTTTATTGTATATAAATGTTGACATTGTATTCAGTTTTAACCATGGAGTTTACTGTAAATAAACCTTGACATTATATTCAGTATTAACCATGGAGTTTATTGTATATAAACGTTGACATTGTATTCAGTATTAATCATGGAGTTTATTGTATATAAATGTTGACATTGTATTCCGTTTTAACCATGGAGTTTATTGTATATAAACCTTGATATTGTATTCAGTATTAACCATGGAGTGTATTGTATATAACCGTTGACATTGTATTCAGTATTAATCATGGAGTTTATTGTATATAAATGTTGACATTGTATTCAGTTTTAACCATGGAGTTTATTGTATATAAACCTTGACATTGTATTCACTATTAACCATGGAGTTTATTGTATGTAAACCTTGACATTGTATTCAGTATTAACCATGCAGTTTATTGTATATAGACCTTGACATTGTATTCAGTATTTACCATAGAGTTTATTGTATGTAAACCTTGACATTGTATTTGGTATTAATCATGGAGTTTATTGTATATAACCGTTGACATTGTATTAAGTATTAATCATGGAGTTTATTGTAAATAAATGTTGACATTTTATTCAGTATTAACCATGGAGTTTATTGTATATAAGCCTTGCCATTGTATTCAGTATTAACCATGGAGTTTATTGTATATAAACCTTGACATTGTATTCAGTATTAATCATGGAGTTTATTGTATATAAATGTTGACATTGTATTCAGTATTAACCATGGAGTTTATTGTATATAAACGTTGACATTGTATTCAGTAATAACCATGGAGTTTATTGTATGTAAACCTTGACATTGTATTCAGTATTAACCATGGAGTTTATTGTATGTAAACCTTGACATTGTATTCAGTATTAACCATAGGGTTTATTGTATATAAACGTTGACATTGTATTCAGTATTAACCAAGGAGTTTATTGTATGTAAACCTTGACATTGTATTCAGTATTAACCAAGGAGTTTATTGTATATAAACCTTGACATTGTATTCAGTATTAACCATGGAGTTTATTGTATATAGATGTTGACATTGTATTCAGTTTTAACCATGGAGTTTATTGTATATAAACCTTGACATTGTATTCAGTATTAACCATGATGTTTATTGTATATAAACCTTGACATTGTATTCAGTATTAACCATGGAGTTTATTGTAAATAAACGTTGACATTGTATTCAGTATTAATCATGGAGTTTATTGTATATAAATGTTGACATTGTATTCAGTTTTAACCATGGAGTTTATTGTATATAAACCTTGACATTGTATTCACTATTAACCATGGAGTTTATTGTATGTAAACCTTGACATTGTATTCAGTATTAACCATGCAGTTTATTGTATATAAACGTTGACATTGTATTCAGTATTAATCATGGAGTTTATTGTATATAGACCTTGACATTGTATTCAGTATTTACCATATAGTTTATTGTATGTAAACCTTGACATTGTATTTGGTATTAATCATGGAGTTTATTGTATATAAACGTTGACATTGTATTAAGTATTAATCATGGAGTTTATTGTAAATAAACCTTGACATTTTATTCAGTATTAACCATGGAGTTTATTGTATATAAGCCTTGCCATTGTATTCAGTATTAACCATGGAGTTTATTGTATATAAACCTTGACATTGTATTCAGTATTAATCATGGAGTTTATTGTATATAAATGTTGACATTGTATTCAGTATTAACCATGGAGTTTATTGTATATAAACGTTGACATTGTATTCAGTAATAACCATGGATTTTATTGTATGTAAACCTTGACATTGTATTCAGTATTAACCATGGAGTTTATTGTATGTAAACCTTGACATTGTATTCAGTATTAACCATAAAGTTTATTGTATATAAACGTTGACATTGTATTCAGTATTAACCAAGGAGTTTATTGTATGTAAACCTTGACATTGTATTCAGTATTAATCATGGAGTTTATTGTAAATAAACCTCGACATTTTATTCAGTATTAACAATGGAGTTTATTGTATATAAACGTGGACATTGTATTCAGTATTAACCATGTAGTTTATTGTATATAAATGTGGACATTGTATTCAGTATTAACCATGGAGTTTATTGTATATAATCGTTGACATTGTATTCAGTATTAACCATGGAGTTTATTGTATGTAAACCTTGACATTGTATTCAGTATTAACCATAGAGTTTATTGTATATAAACGTGGACATTGTATTCAGTATTAATCATGCAGTTTATTGTAAATAAACCTTACATTTTATTCAGTATTAACCATGGACTTTATTGTATATAAACGTTGACATTGTATTCAGTATTAACCATGTAGTTTATTGTATATAAATGTTGACATTGTATTCAGTATTAACCGTGGAGTTTATTGTATGTAAACCTTGACATTGTATTCAGTATTAATCATGGAGTTTATTGTATATATACCTTGATATTATATTCAGTATTAATCAAGGATTTATTGTATATAAACCTTGACATTGTATTCAGTATTAACCATGGAGTTTATTGTATATAGATGTTGACATTGTATTCAGTTTTAACCATGGAGTTTATTGTATATAAACCTTGACATTGTATTCAGTATTAACCATGAGGTTTATTGTATATAAACCTTGACATTGTATTCAGTATTAACCATGGAGTTTATTGTAAATAAACGTTGACATTGTATTCAGTATTAATCATGGAGTTTATTGTATATAAATGTTGACATTGTATTCAGTTTTAACCATGGAGTTTATTGTATATAAACCTTGACATTGTATTCACTATTAACCATGGAGTTTATTGTATGTAAACCTTGACATTGTATTCAGTATTAACCATGCAGTTTATTGTATATAAACGTTGACATTGTATTCAGTATTAATCATGGAGTTTATTGTATATAGACCTTGACATTGTATTCAGTATTTACCATATAGTTTATTGTATGTAAACCTTGACATTGTATTTGGTATTAATCATGGAGTTTATTGTATATAAACGTTGACATTGTATTAAGTATTAATCATGGAGTTTATTGTAAATAAACCTTGACATTGTATTCAGTATTAACCATGGCGTTTATTGTATATAAACCTTGACATTGTATTCAGTATTAACCATGGAGTGTATTGTATATAACCGTTGACATTGTATACAGTATTAACCATGGAGTTTATTGTATATAAATGTTGATATTGTATTCAGTTTTAACCATGGAGTTTATTGTATATAAGCCTTGCCATTGTATTCAGTATTAACCATGGAGTTTATTGTATATAAAAGTTGACATTGTATTCAGTATTAACCGTGGAGTTTATTGTATATAAACCTTGACATTGTATTCAGTATTAATCATGTATTTTATTGTATATAGATGTTGACATTGTATTCAGTTTTAACCATGGAGTTTATTGTATATAAACCTTGACATTGTATTCAGTATTTACCATGGAGTTTATTGTATATAACCCTTGACATTGTATTCAGTATTAACCATGTAGTTTATCGTATATAAATGTTGACATTGTAATCAGTATTAACCATGGAGTTTATTGTATATAAGCGTTGATATTGTATTCAGTATTAATCATCGAGTTTATTGTAAATAAACCTTACATTTTATTCAGTATTAACCATGGAGTTTATTGTATATAAACGTTGACATTGTATTCAGTATTAACCATGTAGTTTATTGTATATAAATGTTGACATTGTATTCAGTATTAACCGTGGAGTTTATTGTATGTAAACCTTGACATTGTATTCAGTATTAATCATGGAGTTTATTGTATATAAATGTTTACATTGTATTCAGTTTTAACCATGGAGTTTATTGTATATAAACCTTGACATTGTAATCAGTTTTAACGATGTAGTTTATTGTATATAAATGTGGACATTGTATTCAGTATTAACCGTGGAGTTTATTGTATGTAAACCTTGACATTATATTCAGTATTAATCATGGAGTTTATTGTATATAAATGTTTACATTGTATTCAGTTTTAACCATGGAGTTTATTGTATATAAACCTTGACATTGTATTCATTATTAATTATGGAGTTTATTGTATATAAATGTTGACATTGTATTCCGTTTAAACCATGGAGTTTATTGTATATAAACCTTGACATTGTATTCAGTATTAATCATGGAGTGTATTGTATATAACCGTTGACATTGTATTCAGTATTAACGATGGAGTGTATTGTATATAAATGTTGACACTGTATTCAGTATTAACCATGGAATGTATTGTATATAAACCTTGACATTGTATTCAGTATTAACCATGGAGTTTATTGTATATAAACCTTGACATTGTATTCAGTATTAACCATGGAGTGTATTGTATATAAACGTTGATATTGTATTCAGTATTAACCATGGAGTTTATTGTATATAAATGTTGACATTGTATTCAGTTTTAACCATGGAGTTTATTGTATATAAATCTTGCCATTGTATTCAGTATTAACCATGGAGTTTATTGTATATAAACGTTGATATTGTATTCAGTATTAATCATGGAGTTTAATGTATATAAATGTTGACATTGTATTCAGTTTTAACCATGAAGTTTATTGTATATAAACCTTGACATTGTATTCAGTATTAATCAAGGAATTTATTGTATATAAATATTGACATTGTATTCAGTATTAATCATGGAGTTTATTGTACATAGACCTTGACATTGTATTCAGTATTTACCATGGAGTGTATTGTATATAAACGTTGACATTGTATTCAGTATTAACCATGGAGCTTATTGTATGTAAACCTTGACATTATATTTGGTATTAATCATGGAGTGTATTGTATATAAACGTTGACATTGTATTCAGTATTAATCATGGAGCTTATTGTAAATAAACCATGACATTTTATTCAGTATTAACCATGGAGTTTATTGTATATAAGCCTTGCCATTGTATTCAGTATTAACCATGGAGTTTATTGTATGTAAACCTTGACATTGTATTCAGTATTAATCATGGAGTTTATTGTATATAAATGTTGACATTGTATTCAGTATTAACTATGGAGTTTATTGTATATAAACGTTGACATTGTATTCAGTAATAACCATGGAGTTTATTGTATGTAAACCTTGACATTGTATTCAGTATTAACCATGGAGTTTATTGTATGTAAACCTTGACATTGTATTCAGTATTAACCATAGAGTTTAGTGTATATAAACGTTGACATTGTATTCAGTATTAACCATGGAGTTTATTGTATGTAAACCTTGACATTGTATTCAGTATTAATCATGGAGTTTATTGTATATAAATGTTGACATTGTATTAAGTATTAATCATGGAGTTTATTGTAAATAAACCTTGACATTTTATTCAGTATTAACCATGGAGTTTATTGTATATAAACCTTGACATTGTATTCAGTATTAACCATGTAGTCTATTGTATATAAATGTTGACATTGTATTCAGTATTAACCGTGGAGTTTATTGTATGTAAACCTTGACATTGTATTCAGTATTAATCATGGAGTTTATTGTATATAAATGTTTACATTGTATTCAGTTTTAACCATGGAGTGTATTGTATATACACCTTGACATTGTATTCAGTATTATTCATGGAGTTTATTGTATATACATGTTGACATTGTATTCAGTTTTTACCATGGAGTTTATTGCATATAAGACTTGACATTGTATTCAGTATTAACCATGGAGTTTATTGTATATAAACGTTGACATTGTATTCAGTATTAATCATGGAGTTTATTGTATATAAATGTTGACATTGTATTCCGTTTTAACCATGGAGTTTATTGTATATAAACCTTGACATTGTATTCAGTATTAACCATGGAGTGTATTGTATATAACCGTTGACATTGTATTCAGTATTAACGATGGAGTGTATTGTATATATATGTTGACACTGTATTCAGTATTAACCATGGAGTTTATTGTATATAAACCTTGACATTGTATTCAGTATTAACCATGGAGTTTATTGTATATAAACCTTGACATTGTATTCAGTATTAACCATGGAGTGTATTGTATATAACCGTTGACATTGTATTCAGTATTAACCATGGAGTTTATTGTATATAAATGTTGACATTGTATTCAGTTTTAACCATGGAGTTTATTGTATATAAGCCTTGCCATTGTATTCAGTATTAACCATGGAGTTTATTGTATATAAACGTTGACATTGTATTCGGTATTAACCGTGGAGTTTATTGTATGTAAACCTTGACATTGTATTCAGTATTAATCATGGATTTTATTGTATATAAGCCTTGCCATTGTATTCAGTATTAACCATGGAGTTTATTGTATATAAACCTTGACATTGTATTCAGTATTAATCATGGAGTTTATTGTATATAAATGTTGACATTGTATTCAGTACTAACAATAGAGTTTATTGTATATAAACGTTAACATTGTATTCAGTATTAACCATGGAGTTTATTGTATATAAACGTTGCCATTGTATTCAGTAATAACCATGGAGTTTATTGTATGTAAACCTTGACATTGTATTCAGTATTAACCATGGAGTTTATTGTATGTAAACCTTGACATTGTATTCAGTATTAACCATAGAGTTTATTGTATATAAACCTTGACATTGTATTCAGTATTAATCATGGAGTTTATTGTATATAAACGTTGACATTGTATTAAGTATTAATCATGGAGTTTATTGTAAATAAACCTTGACATTTTATTCAGTATTAACCATGGAGTTTATTGTATATAAACGTTGACATTGTATTCAGTATTAACCATGTAGTTTATTGTATATAAATGTTGACATTGTATTCAGTATTAACCATGGAGTTTATTGTATATAAGCGTTGACATTGTATTCAGTATTAATCATGGAGTTTATTGTAAATAAACCTTACATTTTATTCAGTATTAACCATGGAGTTTATTGTATATAAATGTTGACATTGTATTCAGTATTAACCGTGGGGTTTATTGTATGTAAACCTTGACATTGTATTCAGTATTAATCATGGAGATTATTGTATATACATGTTTGCATTGTATTCAGTTTTAACCATGAAGTTTATTGTATATAAACCTTGACATTGTATTCAGTATTAATCAAGGAGTTTATTGTATATAAATGTTGACATTGTTTTCAGTTTTAACCACGGAGTTTATTGTATATAAGACTTGACATTGTATTCAGTATTAACCATGGGGTTTATTGTATATAAACGTTGACATTGTATTCAGTATTAATCATGGAGTTTATTGTATATAAATGTTGACATTGTATTCCGTTTTAACCATGGAGTTTATTGTATATAAACCTTGACATAGTATTCAGTATTAACCATGGAGTGTATTGTATATAACCGTTGACATTGTATTCAGTATTAACGATGGAGTGTATTGTATATAAATGTTGACACTGTATTCAGTATTAACCATGGAGTTTATTGTATATAAACCTTGACATTGTATTCAATATTAACCATGGAGTTTATTGTATATAAACCTTGACATTGTATTCAGTATTAACCATGGAGTGTATTGTATATAACCGTTGACATTGTATTCAGTATTATCCATGGAGTTTATTGTATATAAATGTTGACATTGTATTCAGTTTTAACCATGGAGTTTATTGTATATAAGCCTTGCCATTGTATTCAGTATTAACCATGGAGTTTATTGTATATAAACGTTGACATTGTATTCAGTATTAACCGTGGAGTTTATTGTATATAAACCTTGACATTGTATTCAGTATTAATCATGGATTTTATTGTATATATATGTTGACATTGTATTCAGTTTTAACCATGGAGTTTATTGTATATAAACCTTGACATTGTATTCAGTATTTACCATGGAGTTTATTGTATATAACCCTTGACATTGTATTCAGTATTAACCATGTAGTTTATTGTATATAAATGTTGACATTGTAATCAGTATTAACCATGGAGTTTATTGTATATAAGCGTTGACATTGTCTTCAGTATTAATCATCGAGTTTATTGTAAATAAACCTTACATTTTATTCAGTATTAACCATGGAGTTTATTGTATATAAACCTTGACATTGTATTCAGTATTAATCATGGAGTTTATTGTATATAAATGTTTACATTGTATTCAGTTTTAACCATGGAGTTTATTGTATATAAACCTTGACATTGTATTCAGTATTAATCATGGAGTTTATTGTATATAAATGTTGACATTGTATTACGTTTTAACCATGGAGTTTATTGTATATAAACCTTGACATTGTATTCAGTATTAACCATGGAGTGTATTGTATATAACCGTTGACATTGTATTCAGTATTAACGATGGAGTGTATTGTATATAAATGTTGACACTGTATTCAGTATTAACCATGAAGTTTATTGTATATAAACCTTGACATTGTATTCAGTATTAACCATGGAGTTTATTGTATGTAAACCTTGACATTGTATTCAGTATTTACCATGGAGTTTATTGTATATAACCCTTGACATTGTATTCAGTATTAAACATGGAGTTTATAGTATATAAACGTTGATATTGTATTCAGTATTAATCATGGAGTTTAATGTATATAAATGTTGACATTGTATTCAGTTTTAACCATGAGGTTTATTGTATATTAACCTTGACATTGTATTCAGTATTAATGATGGAGTTTATTGTACATAGACCTTGACATTGTATTTAGTATTTACCATGGAGTGTATTGTATATAAACGTTGACATTGTATTCAGTATTAATCTTGGAGTTTATTGTATATCAACGTTGACATTGTATTCAGTATTAACCATAGAGTTTATTGTATATAAACGTTCACATTGTATTCAGTATTAACCATGGAGTTTATTGTATATAAACGTTGACATTGTATTCAGTAATAACCATGGAGTTTATTGTATGTAAACCTTGACATTGTATTCAGTATTAACCATGGAGTTTATTGTATGTAAACCTTGACATTGTATTCAGTATTAACCATAGAGTTTAGTGTATATAAACGTTGACATTGTATTCAGTATTAACCATGGAGTTTATTGTATGTAAACTTTGACATTGTATTCAGTATTAATCATGGAGTTTATTGTATATAAACGTTGACATTGTATTAAGTATTAATCATGGAGTTTATTGTAAATAAACCTTGATATTTTATTCAGTATTAACCATGTAGTTCATTGTATATAAATGTTGACATTGTATTCAGTATTAAACGTGGAGTTTATTGTATGTAAACCTTGACATTGTATTCAGTATTAATCATGGAGTTTATTGTATATAAATGTTGACATTGTATTCAGTATTAATCATGGAGTTTATTGTATATAAATGTTGACATTGTATTCCGTTTTAACCATGGAGTTTATTGTATATAAACCTTGACATTGTATTCAGTATTAACCATGGAGTGTATTGTATATAACCGTTGACATTGTATTCAGAATTAACGATGGAGTGTATTGTATATATATGTTGACAGTGTATTCAGTATTAACCATGGAGTTTATTGTATATAAACCTTGACATTGTATTCAGTATTAACCATGGAGTTTATTGTATATAAACATTGACATTGTATTCAGTATTAACCATGGAGTTTATTGTATATAACCCTTGACATTGTATTCAGTACTAACCATGGAGTTTATTGTATATAAATGTTGACATTGTATTCAGTTTTAACCATGGAGTTTATTGTATATAAGCCTTGCCATTGTATTCAGTATTAACCATGGAGTTTATTGTATATAAATGTTGACATTGTATTCAGTATTAATCATGGAGTTTATTGTATATAAATGTTGACATTGTATTCCGTTTTAACCATGGAGTTTATTGTATATAAACCTTGACATTGTATTCAGTATTAACCATGGAGTGTATTGTATATAACCGTTGACATTGTATTCAGAATTAACGATGGAGTGTATTGTATATATATGTTGACAGTGTATTCAGTATTAACCATGGAGTTTATTGTATATAAACCTTGACATTGTATTCAGTATTAACCATGGAGTTTATTGTATATAAACATTGACATTGTATTCAGTATTAACCATGGAGTTTATTGTATATAACCCTTGACATTGCATTCAGTATTAACCATGGAGTTTATTGTATATAAATGTTGACATTGTATTCAGTTTTAACCATGGAGTTTATTGTATATAAGCCTTGCCATTGTATTCAGTATTAACCATGGAGTTTATTGTATATAAATGTTGACATTGTATTCAGTATTAATCATGGAGTTTATTGTATATAAACCTTGACATTGTATTAAGTATTAACCTTAAAGTTTATTGTATATAAACGTTGACATTGTATTCAGTATTAACCATGGAGTTTATTGTATATAAACGTTGACATTGTATTCAGTATTAACCATGGAGTTTATTGTATGTAAACCTTGACATTGTATTCAGTATTAACCATGGAGTTTATTGTATGTAAACCTTGACATTGTATTCAGTATTAATCATGGAGTTTATTGTATATAAACGTTGACATTGTATTCAGTATTAACCATGGAGTTTATTGTATATAAACCTGGACATTGTATTCAGTATTAATCATGGAGTTTATTGTATATAAACGTTGACATTGTATTCAGTATTAATCAAGGAGTTTATTTTATATAAACGTTGACATTGTATTCAGTATTAATCATGGAGTTTATTGTATATAAACATTGACATTGTATTCAGTATTAATCATGGAGTTTATTGTATATAAACGTTGACATTGTATTCAGTATTAACCATAGAGTTTATTGTATATAAGCCTTGCCATTGTATTCAGTATTAACCATGGAGTTTATTGTATGTAAACCTTGACATTGTATTCAGTATTAATCATGGAGTTTATTGTATATAAATGTTGACATTGTATTCAGTATTAACTATGGAGTTTATTGTATATAAACGTTGACATTGTATTCAGTAATAACCATGGAGTTTATTGTATGTAAACCTTGACATTGTATTCAGTATTAACCATGGAGTTTATTGTATGTAAACCTTGACATTGTATTCAGTATTAACCATAGAGTTTAGTGTATATAAACGTTGACATTGTATTCAGTATTAACCATGGAGTTTATTGTATGTAAACCTTGACATTGTATTCAGTATTAATCATGGAGTTTATTGTATATAAATGTTGTCATTGTATTAAGTATTAATCATGGAGTTTATTGTAAATAAACCTTGACATTTTATTCAGTATTAACCATGGAGTTTATTGTATATAAACCTTGACATTGTATTCAGTATTAACCATGTAGTCTATTGTATATAAATGTTGACATTGTATTCAGTATTAACCGTGGAGTTTATTGTATGTAAACCTTGACATTGTATTCAGTATTAACCATGGAGTGTATTGTATATAACCGTTGACATTGTATTCAGAATTAACGATGGAGTGTATTGTATATATATGTTGACAGTGTATTCAGTATTAACCATGGAGTTTATTGTATATAAACCTTGACATTGTATTCAGTATTAACCATGGAGTTTATTGTATATAAACATTGACATTGTATTCAGTATTAACCATGGAGTTTATTGTATATAACCCTTGACATTGTATTCAGTATTAACCATGGAGTTTATTGTATATAAATGTTGACATTGTATTCAGTTTTAACCATGGAGTTTATTGTATATAAGCCTTGCCATTGTATTCAGTATTAACCATGGAGTTTATTGTATATAAATGTTGACATTGTATTCAGTATTAATCATGGAGTTTATTGTATATAAACCTTGACATTGTATTAAGTATTAACCTTAAAGTTTATTGTATATAAACGTTGACATTGTATTCAGTATTAACCATGGAGTTTATTGTATATAAACGTTGACATTGTATTCAGTATTAACCATGGAGTTTATTGTATGTAAACCTTGACATTGTATTCAGTATTAACCATGGAGTTTATTGTATGTAAACCTTGACATTGTATTCAGTATTAATCATGGAGTTTATTGTATATAAACGTTGACATTGTATTCAGTATTAACCATGGAGTTTATTGTATATAAACCTGGACATTGTATTCAGTATTAATCATGGAGTTTATTGTATATAAACGTTGACATTGTATTCAGTATTAATCAAGGAGTTTATTTTATATAAACGTTGACATTGTATTCAGTATTAATCATGGAGTTTATTGTATATAAACATTGACATTGTATTCAGTATTAATCATGGAGTTTATTGTATATAAACGTTGACATTGTATTCAGTATTAACCATAGAGTTTATTGTATATAAGCCTTGCCATTGTATTCAGTATTAACCATGGAGTTTATTGTATGTAAACCTTGACATTGTATTCAGTATTAATCATGGAGTTTATTGTATATAAATGTTGACATTGTATTCAGTATTAACTATGGAGTTTATTGTATATAAACGTTGACATTGTATTCAGTAATAACCATGGAGTTTATTGTATGTAAACCTTGACATTGTATTCAGTATTAACCATGGAGTTTATTGTATGTAAACCTTGACATTGTATTCAGTATTAACCATAGAGTTTAGTGTATATAAACGTTGACATTGTATTCAGTATTAACCATGGAGTTTATTGTATGTAAACCTTGACATTGTATTCAGTATTAATCATGGAGTTTATTGTATATAAATGTTGTCATTGTATTAAGTATTAATCATGGAGTTTATTGTAAATAAACCTTGACATTTTATTCAGTATTAACCATGGAGTTTATTGTATATAAACCTTGACATTGTATTCAGTATTAACCATGTAGTCTATTGTATATAAATGTTGACATTGTATTCAGTATTAACCGTGGAGTTTATTGTATGTAAACCTTGACATTGTATTCAGTATTAACCATGGAGTGTATTGTATATAACCGTTGACATTGTATTCAGAATTAACGATGGAGTGTATTGTATATATATGTTGACAGTGTATTCAGTATTAACCATGGAGTTTATTGTATATAAACCTTGACATTGTATTCAGTATTAACCATGGAGTTTATTGTATATAAACATTGACATTGTATTCAGTATTAACCATGGAGTTTATTGTATATAACCCTTGACATTGTATTCAGTATTAACCATGGAGTTTATTGTATATAAATGTTGACATTGTATTCAGTTTTAACCATGGAGTTTATTGTATATAAGCCTTGCCATTGTATTCAGTATTAACCATGGAGTTTATTGTATATAAATGTTGACATTGTATTCAGTATTAATCATGGAGTTTATTGTATATAAACCTTGACATTGTATTAAGTATTAACCTTAAAGTTTATTGTATATAAACGTTGACATTGTATTCAGTATTAACCATGGAGTTTATTGTATATAAACGTTGACATTGTATTCAGTATTAACCATGGAGTTTATTGTATGTAAACCTTGACATTGTATTCAGTATTAACCATGGAGTTTATTGTATGTAAACCTTGACATTGTATTCAGTATTAATCATGGAGTTTATTGTATATAAACGTTGACATTGTATTCAGTATTAACCATGGAGTTTATTGTATATAAACCTGGACATTGTATTCAGTATTAATCATGGAGTTTATTGTATATAAACGTTGACATTGTATTCAGTATTAATCAAGGAGTTTATTTTATATAAACGTTGACATTGTATTCAGTATTAATCATGGAGTTTATTGTATATAAACATTGACATTGTATTCAGTATTAATCATGGAGTTTATTGTATATAAACGTTGACATTGTATTCAGTATTAACCATAGAGTTTATTGTATATAAGCCTTGCCATTGTATTCAGTATTAACCATGGAGTTTATTGTATGTAAACCTTGACATTGTATTCAGTATTAATCATGGAGTTTATTGTATATAAATGTTGACATTGTATTCAGTATTAACTATGGAGTTTATTGTATATAAACGTTGACATTGTATTCAGTAATAACCATGGAGTTTATTGTATGTAAACCTTGACATTGTATTCAGTATTAACCATGGAGTTTATTGTATGTAAACCTTGACATTGTATTCAGTATTAACCATAGAGTTTAGTGTATATAAACGTTGACATTGTATTCAGTATTAACCATGGAGTTTATTGTATGTAAACCTTGACATTGTATTCAGTATTAATCATGGAGTTTATTGTATATAAATGTTGTCATTGTATTAAGTATTAATCATGGAGTTTATTGTAAATAAACCTTGACATTTTATTCAGTATTAACCATGGAGTTTATTGTATATAAACCTTGACATTGTATTCAGTATTAACCATGTAGTCTATTGTATATAAATGTTGACATTGTATTCAGTATTAACCGTGGAGTTTATTGTATGTAAACCTTGACATTGTATTCAGTATTAATCATGGAGTTTATTGTATATAAATGTTTACATTGTATTCAGTTTTAACCATGGAGTGTATTGTATATACACCTTGACATTGTATTCAGTATTATTCATGGAGTTTATTGTATATACATGTTGACATTGTATTCAGTTTTTACCATGGAGTTTATTGCATATAAGACTTGACATTGTATTCAGTATTAACCATGGAGTTTATTGTATATAAACGTTGACATTGTATTCAGTATTAATCATGGAGTTTATTGTATATAAATGTTGACATTGTATTCCGTTTTAACCATGGAGTTTATTGTATATAAACCTTGACATTGTATTCAGTATTAACCATGGAGTGTATTGTATATAACCGTTGACATTGTATTCAGTATTAACGATGGAGTGTATTGTATATATATGTTGACACTGTATTCAGTATTAACCATGGAGTTTATTGTATATAAACCTTGACATTGTATTCAGTATTAACCATGGAGTTTATTGTATATAAACCTTGACATTGTATTCAGTATTAACCATGGAGTGTATTGTATATAACCGTTGACATTGTATTCAGTATTAACCATGGAGTTTATTGTATATAAATGTTGACATTGTATTCAGTTTTAACCATGGAGTTTATTGTATATAAGCCTTGCCATTGTATTCAGTATTAACCATGGAGTTTATTGTATATAAATGTTGACATTGTATTCAGTATTAATCATGGAGTTTATTGTATATAAACCTTGACATTGTATTAAGTATTAACCTTAAAGTTTATTGTATATAAACGTTGACATTGTATTCAGTATTAACCATGGAGTTTATTGTATATAAACGTTGACATTGTATTCAGTATTAACCATGGAGTTTATTGTATGTAAACCTTGACATTGTATTCAGTATTAACCATGGAGTTTATTGTATGTAAACCTTGACATTGTATTCAGTATTAATCATGGAGTTTATTGTATATAAACGTTGACATTGTATTCAGTATTAACCATGGAGTTTATTGTATATAAACCTGGACATTGTATTCAGTATTAATCATGGAGTTTATTGTATATAAACGTTGACATTGTATTCAGTATTAATCAAGGAGTTTATTTTATATAAACGTTGACATTGTATTCAGTATTAATCATGGAGTTTATTGTATATAAACATTGACATTGTATTCAGTATTAATCATGGAGTTTATTGTATATAAACGTTGACATTGTATTCAGTATTAACCATAGAGTTTATTGTATATAAGCCTTGCCATTGTATTCAGTATTAACCATGGAGTTTATTGTATGTAAACCTTGACATTGTATTCAGTATTAATCATGGAGTTTATTGTATATAAATGTTGACATTGTATTCAGTATTAACTATGGAGTTTATTGTATATAAACGTTGACATTGTATTCAGTAATAACCATGGAGTTTATTGTATGTAAACCTTGACATTGTATTCAGTATTAACCATGGAGTTTATTGTATGTAAACCTTGACATTGTATTCAGTATTAACCATAGAGTTTAGTGTATATAAACGTTGACATTGTATTCAGTATTAACCATGGAGTTTATTGTATGTAAACCTTGACATTGTATTCAGTATTAATCATGGAGTTTATTGTATATAAATGTTGTCATTGTATTAAGTATTAATCATGGAGTTTATTGTAAATAAACCTTGACATTTTATTCAGTATTAACCATGGAGTTTATTGTATATAAACCTTGACATTGTATTCAGTATTAACCATGTAGTCTATTGTATATAAATGTTGACATTGTATTCAGTATTAACCGTGGAGTTTATTGTATGTAAACCTTGACATTGTATTCAGTATTAATCATGGAGTTTATTGTATATAAATGTTTACATTGTATTCAGTTTTAACCATGGAGTGTATTGTATATACACCTTGACATTGTATTCAGTATTATTCATGGAGTTTATTGTATATACATGTTGACATTGTATTCAGTTTTTACCATGGAGTTTATTGCATATAAGACTTGACATTGTATTCAGTATTAACCATGGAGTTTATTGTATATAAACGTTGACATTGTATTCAGTATTAATCATGGAGTTTATTGTATATAAATGTTGACATTGTATTCCGTTTTAACCATGGAGTTTATTGTATATAAACCTTGACATTGTATTCAGTATTAACCATGGAGTGTATTGTATATAACCGTTGACATTGTATTCAGTATTAACGATGGAGTGTATTGTATATATATGTTGACACTGTATTCAGTATTAACCATGGAGTTTATTGTATATAAACCTTGACATTGTATTCAGTATTAACCATGGAGTTTATTGTATATAAACCTTGACATTGTATTCAGTATTAACCATGGAGTGTATTGTATATAACCGTTGACATTGTATTTAGTATTAACCATGGAGTTTATTGTATATAAATGTTGACATTGTATTCAGTT
Source organism: Bathymodiolus brooksi (assembly GCA_963680875.1). Taxonomy (NCBI): domain Eukaryota; kingdom Metazoa; phylum Mollusca; class Bivalvia; order Mytilida; family Modiolidae; genus Bathymodiolus; species Bathymodiolus brooksi. Next base: position 94,251,737 of record OY804583.1, on the reverse strand, counting down.
TTAACCATGGAGTTTATTGTATATAAGCCTTGCCATTGTATTCAGTATTAACCATGGAGTTTATTGTATATAAACGTTGACATTGTATTCGGTATTAACCGTGGAGTTTATTGTATGTAAACCTTGACATTGTATTCAGTATTAATCATGGATTTTATTGTATATAAGCCTTGCCATTGTATTCAGTATTAACCATGGAGTTTATTGTATATAAACCTTGACATTGTATTCAGTATTAATCATGGAGTTTATTGTATATAAATGTTGACATTGTATTCAGTACTAACAATAGAGTTTATTGTATATAAACGTTAACATTGTATTCAGTATTAACCATGGAGTTTATTGTATATAAACGTTGCCATTGTATTCAGTAATAACCATGGAGTTTATTGTATGTAAACCTTGACATTGTATTCAGTATTAACCATGGAGTTTATTGTATGTAAACCTTGACATTGTATTCAGTATTAACCATAGAGTTTATTGTATATAAACCTTGACATTGTATTCAGTATTAATCATGGAGTTTATTGTATATAAACGTTGACATTGTATTAAGTATTAATCATGGAGTTTATTGTAAATAAACCTTGACATTTTATTCAGTATTAACCATGGAGTTTATTGTATATAAACGTTGACATTGTATTCAGTATTAACCATGTAGTTTATTGTATATAAATGTTGACATTGTATTCAGTATTAACCATGGAGTTTATTGTATATAAGCGTTGACATTGTATTCAGTATTAATCATGGAGTTTATTGTAAATAAACCTTACATTTTATTCAGTATTAACCATGGAGTTTATTGTATATAAATGTTGACATTGTATTCAGTATTAACCGTGGGGTTTATTGTATGTAAACCTTGACATTGTATTCAGTATTAATCATGGAGATTATTGTATATACATGTTTGCATTGTATTCAGTTTTAACCATGAAGTTTATTGTATATAAACCTTGACATTGTATTCAGTATTAATCAAGGAGTTTATTGTATATAAATGTTGACATTGTTTTCAGTTTTAACCACGGAGTTTATTGTATATAAGACTTGACATTGTATTCAGTATTAACCATGGAGTTTATTGTATATAAACGTTGACATTGTATTCAGTATTAATCATGGAGTTTATTGTATATAAATGTTGACATTGTATTCCGTTTTAACCATGGAGTTTATTGTATATAAACCTTGACATTGTATTCAGTATTAACCATGGAGTGTATTGTATATAACCGTTGACATTGTATTCAGTATTAACGATGGAGTGTATTGTATATATATGTTGACACTGTATTCAGTATTAACCATGGAGTTTATTGTATATAAACCTTGACATTGTATTCAGTATTAACCATGGAGTTTATTGTATATAAACCTTGACATTGTATTCAGTATTAACCATGGAGTGTATTGTATATAACCGTTGACATTGTATTCAGTATTAACCATGGAGTTTATTGTATATAAATGTTGACATTGTATTCAGTTTTAACCATGGAGTTTATTGTATATAAGCCTTGCCATTGTATTCAGTATTAACCATGGAGTTTATTGTATATAAACGTTGACATTGTATTCGGTATTAACCGTGGAGTTTATTGTATGTAAACCTTGACATTGTATTCAGTATTAATCATGGATTTTATTGTATATAAGCCTTGCCATTGTATTCAGTATTAACCATGGAGTTTATTGTATATAAACCTTGACATTGTATTCAGTATTAATCATGGAGTTTATTGTATATAAATGTTGACATTGTATTCAGTACTAACAATAAAGTTTATTGTATATAAACGTTAACATTGTATTCAGTATTAACCATGGAGTTTATTGTATATAAACGTTGCCATTGTATTCAGTAATAACCATGGAGTTTATTGTATGTAAACCTTGACATTGTATTCAGTATTAACCATGGAGTTTATTGTATGTAAACCTTGACATTGTATTCAGTATTAACCATAGAGTTTATTGTATATAAACCTTGACATTGTATTCAGTATTAATCATGGAGTTTATTGTATATAAACGTTGACATTGTATTAAGTATTAATCATGGAGTTTATTGTAAATAAACCTTGACATTTTATTCAGTATTAACCATGGAGTTTATTGTATATAAACGTTGACATTGTATTCAGTATTAACCATGTAGTTTATTGTATATAAATGTTGACATTGTATTCAGTATTAACCATGGAGTTTATTGTATATAAGCGTTGACATTGTATTCAGTATTAATCATGGAGTTTATTGTAAATAAACCTTACATTTTATTCAGTATTAACCATGGAGTTTATTGTATATAAATGTTGACATTGTATTCAGTATTAACCGTTGGGTTTATTGTATGTAAACCTTGACATTGTATTCAGTATTAATCATGGAGATTATTGTATATACATGTTTGCATTGTATTCAGTTTTAACCCTGAAGTTTATTGTATATAAACCTTGACATTGTATTCAGTATTAATCAAGGAGTTTATTGTATATAAATGTTGACATTGTTTTCAGTTTTAACCACGGAGTTTATTGTATATAAGACTTGACATTGTATTCAGTATTAACCATGGGGTTTATTGTATATAAACGTTGACATTGTATTCAGTATTAATCATGGAGTTTATTGTATATAAATGTTGACATTGTATTCCGTTTTAACCATGGAGTTTATTGTATATAAACCTTGACATAGTATTCAGTATTAACCATGGAGTGTATTGTATATAACCGTTGACATTGTATTCAGTATTAACGATGGAGTGTATTGTATATAAATGTTGACACTGTATTCAGTATTAACCATGGAGTTTATTGTATATAAACCTTGACATTGTATTCAATATTAACCATGGAGTTTATTGTATATAAACCTTGACATTGTATTCAGTATTAACCATGGAGTGTATTGTATATAACCGTTGACATTGTATTCAGTATTATCCATGGAGTTTATTGTATATAAATGTTGACATTGTATTCAGTTTTAACCATGGAGTTTATTGTATATAAGCCTTGCCATTGTATTCAGTATTAACCATGGAGTTTATTGTATATAAACGTTGACATTGTATTCAGTATTAACCGTGGAGTTTATTGTATATAAACCTTGACATTGTATTCAGTATTAATCATGGATTTTATTGTATATATATGTTGACATTGTATTCAGTTTTAACCATGGAGTTTATTGTATATAAACCTTGACATTGTATTCAGTATTTACCATGGAGTTTATTGTATATAACCCTTGACATTGTATTCAGTATTAACCATGTAGTTTATTGTATATAAATGTTGACATTGTAATCAGTATTAACCATGGAGTTTATTGTATATAAGCGTTGACATTGTCTTCAGTATTAATCATCGAGTTTATTGTAAATAAACCTTACATTTTATTCAGTATTAACCATGGAGTTTATTGTATATAAACCTTGACATTGTATTCAGTATTAATCATGGAGTTTATTGTATATAAATGTTTACATTGTATTCAGTTTTAACCATGGAGTTTATTGTATATAAACCTTGACATTGTATTCAGTATTAATCATGGAGTTTATTGTATATAAATGTTGACATTGTATTACGTTTTAACCATGGAGTTTATTGTATATAAACCTTGACATTGTATTCAGTATTAACCATGGAGTGTATTGTATATAACCGTTGACATTGTATTCAGTATTAACGATGGAGTGTATTGTATATAAATGTTGACACTGTATTCAGTATTAACCATGGAGTTTATTGTATATAAACCTTGACATTGTATTCAGTATTAACCATGGAGTTTATTGTATGTAAACCTTGACATTGTATTCAGTATTTACCATGGAGTTTATTGTATATAACCCTTGACATTGTATTCAGTATTAAACATGGAGTTTATAGTATATAAACGTTGATATTGTATTCAGTATTAATCATGGAGTTTAATGTATATAAATGTTGACATTGTATTCAGTTTTAACCATGAGGTTTATTGTATATTAACCTTGACATTGTATTCAGTATTAATGATGGAGTTTATTGTACATAGACCTTGACATTGTATTTAGTATTTACCATGGAGTGTATTGTATATAAACGTTGACATTGTATTCAGTATTAATCTTGGAGTTTATTGTATATCAACGTTGACATTGTATTCAGTATTAACCATAGAGTTTATTGTATATAAACGTTCACATTGTATTCAGTATTAACCATGGAGTTTATTGTATATAAACGTTGACATTGTATTCAGTAATAACCATGGAGTTTATTGTATGTAAACCTTGACATTGTATTCAGTATTAACCATGGAGTTTATTGTATGTAAACCTTGACATTGTATTCAGTATTAACCATAGAGTTTAGTGTATATAAACGTTGACATTGTATTCAGTATTAACCATGGAGTTTATTGTATGTAAACTTTGACATTGTATTCAGTATTAATCATGGAGTTTATTGTATATAAACGTTGACATTGTATTAAGTATTAATCATGGAGTTTATTGTAAATAAACCTTGATATTTTATTCAGTATTAACCATGTAGTTCATTGTATATAAATGTTGACATTGTATTCAGTATTAAACGTGGAGTTTATTGTATGTAAACCTTGACATTGTATTCAGTATTAATCATGGAGTTTATTGTATACACATGTTGACATTGTATTCAGTTTTTACCATGGAGTTTATTGTATATAAGACTTGACATTGTATTCAGTATTAACCATGGAGTTTATTGTATATAAATGTTGACATTGTATTCAGTATTAATCATGGAGTTTATTGTATATAAATGTTGACATTGTATTCCGTTTTAACCATGGAGTTTATTGTATATAAACCTTGACATTGTATTCAGTATTAACCATGGAGTGTATTGTATATAACCGTTGACATTGTATTCAGAATTAACGATGGAGTGTATTGTATATATATGTTGACAGTGTATTCAGTATTAACCATGGAGTTTATTGTATATAAACATTGACATTGTATTCAGTATTAACCATGGAGTTTATTGTATATAACCCTTGACATTGTATTCAGTATTAACCATGGAGTTTATTGTATATAAATGTTGACATTGTATTCAGTTTTAACCATGGAGTTTATTGTATATAAGCCTTGCCATTGTATTCAGTATTAACCATGGAGTTTATTGTATATAAATGTTGACATTGTATTCAGTATTAATCATGGAGTTTATTGTATATAAACCTTGACATTGTATTAAGTATTAACCTTAAAGTTTATTGTATATAAACGTTGACATTGTATTCAGTATTAACCATGGAGTTTATTGTATATAAACGTTGACATTGTATTCAGTATTAACCATGGAGTTTATTGTATGTAAACCTTGACATTGTATTCAGTATTAACCATGGAGTTTATTGTATGTAAACCTTGACATTGTATTCAGTATTAATCATGGAGTTTATTGTATATAAACGTTGACATTGTATTCAGTATTAACCATGGAGTTTATTGTATATAAACCTGGACATTGTATTCAGTATTAATCATGGAGTTTATTGTATATAAACGTTGACATTGTATTCAGTATTAATCAAGGAGTTTATTTTATATAAACGTTGACATTGTATTCAGTATTAATCATGGAGTTTATTGTATATAAACATTGACATTGTATTCAGTATTAATCATGGAGTTTATTGTATATAAACGTTGACATTGTATTCAGTATTAACCATAGAGTTTATTGTATATAAACCTGGACATTGTATTCAGTATTAATCATGGAGTTTATTGTATATAAACGTTGACATTGTATTCAGTATTAATCAAGGAGTTTATTTTATATAAACGTTGACATTGTATTCAGTATTAATCATGGAGTTTATTGTATATAAACATTGACATTGTATTCAGTATTAATCATGGAGTTTATTGTATATAAACGTTGACATTGTATTCAGTATTAACCATAGAGTTTATTGTATATAAATGTTGACATTGTATTCAGTATTAACCATGGAGTTTATTGTATATAAACCTTGACATTGTATTTGGTATTAATCATGGAGTTTATTGTATATAAACCTTGACATTGTATTCAGTATTAATCATGGAGATTATTGTAAATAAACCTTGACATTTTATTCAGTATCAACCATGGAGTTTATTGTATATAAGCCTTGCCGTTGTATTCAGTATTAACCATGGAGTTTATTGTATGTAAACCTTGACATTGTATTCAGTATTAATCATGGAGTTTATTGTATATAAATGTTGACATTGTATTCAGTATTAACAATGGAGTTTATTGTATATAAACGTTCACATTGTATTCAGTATTAACCATGGAGTTTATTGTATATAAACGTTGACATTGTATTCAGTAATAACCATGGAGTTTATTGTATGTAAACCTTGACATTGTATTCAGTATTAACCATGGAGTTTATTGTATGTAAACCTTGACATTGTATTCAGTATTAACCATAGAGTTTAGTGTATATAAACGTTGACATTGTATTCAGTATTAACCATGGAGTTTATTGTATATAAACCTTGACATTGTATTCAGTATTAACCATGGAGTGTATTGTATATAACCGTTGACATTGTATTCAGTATTAACCATGGAGTTTATTGTATATAAATGTTGACATTGTATTCAGTTTTAACCATGGAGTTTATTGTATATAAGCCTTGCCATTGTATTCAGTATTAACCATGGAGTTTATTGTATATAAACGTTGACATTGTATTCGGTATTAACCGTGGAGTTTATTGTATGTAAACCTTGACATTGTATTCAGTATTAATCATGGATTTTATTGCATATAAGCCTTGCCATTGTATTCAGTATTAACCATGGAGTTTATTGTATATAAACGTTGACATTGTATTAAGTATTAATCATGGAGTTTATTGTAAATAAACCTTGATATTTTATTCAGTATTAACCATGTAGTTCATTGTATATAAATGTTGACATTGTATTCAGTATTAAACGTGGAGTTTATTGTATGTAAACCTTGACATTGTATTCAGTATTAATCATGGAGTTTATTGTATACACATGTTGACATTGTATTCAGTTTTTACCATGGAGTTTATTGTATATAAGACTTGACATTGTATTCAGTATTAACCATGGAGTTTATTGTATATAAATGTTGACATTGTATTCAGTATTAATCATGGAGTTTATTGTATATAAATGTTGACATTGTATTCCGTTTTAACCATGGAGTTTATTGTATATAAACCTTGACATTGTATTCAGTATTAACCATGGAGTGTATTGTATATAACCGTTGACATTGTATTCAGAATTAACGATGGAGTGTATTGTATATATATGTTGACAGTGTATTCAGTATTAACCATGGAGTTTATTGTATATAAACATTGACATTGTATTCAGTATTAACCATGGAGTTTATTGTATATAACCCTTGACATTGTATTCAGTATTAACCATGGAGTTTATTGTATATAAATGTTGACATTGTATTCAGTTTTAACCATGGAGTTTATTGTATATAAGCCTTGCCATTGTATTCAGTATTAACCATGGAGTTTATTGTATATAAATGTTGACATTGTATTCAGTATTAATCATGGAGTTTATTGTATATAACCCTTGACATTGTATTCAGTATTAACCATGGAGTTTATTGTATATAAATGTTGACATTGTATTCAGTTTTAACCATGGAGTTTATTGTATATAAGCCTTGCCATTGTATTCAGTATTAACCATGGAGTTTATTGTATATAAATGTTGACATTGTATTCAGTATTAATCATGGAGTTTATTGTATATAAACCTTGACATTGTATTAAGTATTAACCTTAAAGTTTATTGTATATAAACGTTGACATTGTATTCAGTATTAACCATGGAGTTTATTGTATATAAACGTTGACATTGTATTCAGTATTAACCATGGAGTTTATTGTATGTAAACCTTGACATTGTATTCAGTATTAACCATGGAGTTTATTGTATATAAACGTTGACATTGTATTCAGTATTAATCAAGGAGTTTATTTTATATAAACGTTGACATTGTATTCAGTATTAATCATGGAGTTTATTGTATATAAACATTGACATTGTATTCAGTATTAATCATGGAGTTTATTGTATATAAACGTTGACATTGTATTCAGTATTAACCATAGAGTTTATTGTATATAAACCTGGACATTGTATTCAGTATTAATCATGGAGTTTATTGTATATAAACGTTGACATTGTATTCAGTATTAATCAAGGAGTTTATTTTATATAAACGTTGACATTGTATTCAGTATTAATCATGGAGTTTATTGTATATAAACATTGACATTGTATTCAGTATTAATCATGGAGTTTATTGTATATAAACGTTGACATTGTATTCAGTATTAACCATAGAGTTTATTGTATATAAATGTTGACATTGTATTCAGTATTAACCATGGAGTTTATTGTATATAAACCTTGACATTGTATTTGGTATTAATCATGGAGTTTATTGTATATAAACCTTGACATTGTATTCAGTATTAATCATGGAGATTATTGTAAATAAACCTTGACATTTTATTCAGTATCAACCATGGAGTTTATTGTATATAAGCCTTGCCGTTGTATTCAGTATTAACCATGGAGTTTATTGTATGTAAACCTTGACATTGTATTCAGTATTAATCATGGAGTTTATTGTATATAAATGTTGACATTGTATTCAGTATTAACAATGGAGTTTATTGTATATAAACGTTCACATTGTATTCAGTATTAACCATGGAGTTTATTGTATATAAACGTTGACATTGTATTCAGTAATAACCATGGAGTTTATTGTATGTAAACCTTGACATTGTATTCAGTATTAACCATGGAGTTTATTGTATGTAAACCTTGACATTGTATTCAGTATTAACCATAGAGTTTAGTGTATATAAACGTTGACATTGTATTCAGTATTAACCATGGAGTTTATTGTATATAAACCTTGACATTGTATTCAGTATTAACCATGGAGTGTATTGTATATAACCGTTGACATTGTATTCAGTATTAACCATGGAGTTTATTGTATATAAATGTTGACATTGTATTCAGTTTTAACCATGGAGTTTATTGTATATAAGCCTTGCCATTGTATTCAGTATTAACCATGGAGTTTATTGTATATAAACGTTGACATTGTATTCGGTATTAACCGTGGAGTTTATTGTATGTAAACCTTGACATTGTATTCAGTATTAATCATGGATTTTATTGCATATAAGCCTTGCCATTGTATTCAGTATTAACCATGGAGTTTATTGTATATAAACCTTGACATTGTATTCAGTATTAATCATGGAGTTTATTGTATATAAATGTTGACATTGTATTCAGTACTAACAATAGAGTTTATTGTATATAAACGTTAACATTGTATTCAGTATTAACCATGGAGTTTATTGTATATAAACGTTGCCATTGTATTCAGTAATAACCATGGAGTTTATTGTATGTAAACCTTGACATTGTATTCAGTATTAACCATGGAGTTTATTGTATGTAAACCTTGACATTGTATTCAGTATTAACCATAGAGTTTATTGTATATAAACCTTGACATTGTATTCAGTATTAATCATGGAGTTTATTGTATATAAACGTTGACATTGTATTAAGTATTAATCATGGAGTTTATTGTAAATAAACCTTGACATTTTATTCAGTATTAACCATGGAGTTTATTGTATATAAACGTTGACATTGTATTCAGTATTAACCATGTAGTTTATTGTATATAAATGTTGACATTGTATTCAGTATTAACCATGGAGTTTATTGTATATAAGCGTTGACAGTGTATTCAGTATTAATCATGGAGTTTATTGTAAATAAACCTTACATTTTATTCAGTATTAACCATGGAGTTTATTGTATATAAATGTTGACATTGTATTCAGTATTAACCGTGGGTTTATTGTATGTAAACCTTGACATTGTATTCAGTATTAATCATGGAGTTTATTGTATATAAACGTTGACATTGTATTAAGTATTAATCATGGAGTTTATTGTAAATAAACCTTGACATTTTATTCAGTATTAACCATGGAGTTTATTGTATATAAACGTTGACATTGTATTCAGTATTAACCATGTAGTTTATTGTATATAAATGTTGAAATTGTATTCAGTATTAACCATGGAGTTTATTGTATATAAGCGTTGACAGTGTATTCAGTATTAATCATGGAGTTTATTGTAAATAAACCTTACATTTTATTCAGTATTAACCATGGAGTTTATTGTATATAAATGTTGACATTGTATTCAGTATTAACCGTGGGTTTATTGTATGTAAACCTTGACATTGTATTCAGTATTAATCATGGAGATTATTGTATATACATGTTTGCATTGTATTCAGTTTTAACCATGAAGTTTATTGTATATAAACCTTGACATTGTATTCAGTATTAATCAAGGAGTTTATTGTATATAAATGTTGACATTGTTTTCAGTTTTAACCATGGAGTTTATTGTATATAAGACTTGACATTGTATTTAGTATTAACCATGGGGTTTATTGTATATAAACGTTGACATTGTATTCAGTATTAATCATGGAGTTTATTGTATATAAATGTTGACATTGTATTCCGTTTTAACCATGGAGTTTATTGTATATAAACCTTGACATTGTATTCAGTATTAACCATGGAGTGTATTGTATATAACCGTTGACATTGTATTCAGTATTAACGATGGAGTGTATTGTATATAAATGTTGACACTGTATTCAGTATTAACCATGGAGTTTATTGTATATAAACCTTGACATTGTATTCAATATTAACCATGGAGTTTATTGTATATAAACCTTGACATTGTATTCAGTATTAACCATGGAGTGTATTGTATATAACCGTTGACATTGTATTCAGTATTATCCATGGAGTTTATTGTATATAAATGTTGACATTGTATTCAGTTTTAACCATGGAGTTTATTGTATATAAGCCTTGCCATTGTATTCAGTATTAACCATGGAGTTTATTGTATATACACGTTGACATTGTATTCAGTATTAACCGTGGAGTTTATTTTATATAAACCTTGACATTGTATTCAGTATTAATCATGGATTTTATTGTATATATATGTTGACATTGTATTCAGTTTTAACCATGGAGTTTATTGTATATAAACCTTGACATTGTATTCAGTATTTACCATGGAGTTTATTGTATATAACCCTTGACATTGTATTCAGTATTAACCATGTAGTTTATTGTATATAAATGTTGACATTGTAATCAGTATTAACCATGGAGTTTATTGTATATAAGCGTTGACATTGTCTTCAGTATTAATCATCGAGTTTATTGTAAATAAACCTTACATTTTATTCAGTATTAACCATGGAGTTTATTGTATATAAACCTTGACATTGTATTCAGTATTAATCATGGAGTTTATTGTATATAAATGTTTACATTGTATTCAGTTTTAACCATGGAGTTTATTGTATATAAACCTTGACATTGTATTCAGTATTAATCATGGAGTTTATTGTATATAAATGTTGACATTGTATTCCGTTTTAACCATGGAGTTTATTGTATATAAACCTTGACATTGTATTCAGTATTAACCATGGAGTGTATTGTATATAACCGTTGACATTGTATTCAGTATTAACGATGGAGTGTATTGTATATAAATGTTGACACTGTATTCAGTATTAACCATGGAATTTATTGTATATAAACCTTGACATTGTATTCAGTATTAACCATGGAGTTTATTGTATGTAAACCTTGACATTGTATTCAGTATTTACCATGGAGTTTATTGTATATAACCCTTGACATTGTATTCAGTATTAAACATGGAGTTTATAGTATATAAACGTTGATATTGTATTCAGTATTAATCATGGAGTTTAATGTATATAAATGTTGACATTGTATTCAGTTTTAACCATGAGGTTTATTGTATATTAACCTTGACATTGTATTCAGTATTAATGATGGAGTTTATTGTACATAGACCTTGACATTGTATTTAGTATTTACCATGGAGTGTATTGTATATAAACGTTGACATTGTATTCAGTATTAATCATGGAGTTTATTGTATATCAACGTTGACATTGTATTCAGTATTAACCATAGAGTTTATTGTATATAAATGTTGACATTGTATTCAGTATTAACCATGGAGTTTATTGTATATAAACCTTGACATTGTATTTGGTATTAATCATTGAGTTTATTGTATATAAACCTTGACATTGTATTCAGTATTAATCATGGAGTTTATTGTAAATAAACCTTGACATTTTATTCAGTATCAACCATGGGGTTTATTGTATATAAGCCTTGCCATTGTATTCAGTATTAACCATGGAGTTTATTGTATGTAAACCTTGACATTGTATTCAGTATTAATCATGGAGTTTATTGTATATAAATGTTGACATTGTATTCAGTATTAACAATGGAGTTTATTGTATATAAACGTTCACATTGTATTCAGTATTAACCATGGAGTTTATTGTATATAAACGTTGACACTGTATTCAGTAATAACCATGGAGTTTATTGTATGTAAACCTTGACATTGTATTCAGTATTAACCATGGAGTTTATTGTATGTAAACCTTGACATTGTATTCAGTATTAACCATAGAGTTTAGTGTATATAAACGTTGACATTGTATTCAGTATTAACCATGGAGTTTATTGTATGTAAACTTTGACATTGTATTCAGTATTAATCATGGAGTTTATTGTATATAAACGTTGACATTGTATTAAGTATTAATCATGGAGTTTATTGTAAATAAACCTTGATATTTTATTCAGTATTAACCATGTAGTTCATTGTATATAAATGTTGACATTGTATTCAGTATTAACCGTGGAGTTTATTGTATGTAAACCTTGACATTGTATTCAGTATTAATCATGGAGTTTATTGTATACACATGTTGACATTGTATTCAGTTTTTACCATGGAGTTTATTGTATATAAGACTTGACATTGTATTCAGTATTAACCATGGAGTTTATTGTATATAAATGTTGACATTGTATTCAGTATTAATCATGGAGTTTATTGTATATAAATGTTGACATTGTATTCCGTTTTAACCATGGAGTTTATTGTATATAAACCTTGACATTGTATTCGGTATTAACCATGGAGTTTATTGTATATAAATGTTGACATTGTATTCAGTTTTAACCATGGAGTTTATTGTATATAAACCTTGACATTGTATTCAGTATTAACCATGGAGTTTATTGTATATAAACCTTGACATTGTATTCAGTATTAACCATGGAGTGTATTGTATATAACCCTTGACATTGTATTCAGTATTAACCATGGAGTTTATTGTATATAAATGTTGACATTGTATTCAGTTTTAACCATGGAGTTTATTGTATATAAGCCTTGCCATTGTATTCAGTATTAACCATGGAGTTTATTGTATATAAATGTTGACATTGTATTCAGTTTTAACCATGGAGTTTATTGTATATAAACCTTGACATTGTATTCAGTATTAACCATGGAGTTTATTGTATATAAATGTTGACATTGTATTCAGTATTAATCATGGAGTTTATTGTATATAAACCTTGACATTGTATTAAGTATTAACCTTAGAGTTTATTGTATATAAACGTTGACATTGTATTCAGTATTAACCATGGAGTTTATTGTATATAAACGTTGACATTGTATTCAGTATTAACCATGGAGTTTATTGTATGTAAACCTTGACATTGTATTCAGTATTAACCATGGAGTTTATTGTATGTAAACCTTGACATTGTATTCAGTATTAATCATGGAGTTTATTGTATATAAACGTTGACATTGTATTCAGTATTAACCATGGAGTTTATTGTATATAAACCTTGACATTGTATTCAGTATTAATCATGGAGTTTATTGTATATAAACGTTGACATTGTATTCAGTATTAATCAAGGAGTTTATTTTATATAAACGTTGACATTGTATTCAGTATTAATCATGGAGTTTATTGTATATAAACATTGACATTGTATTCAGTATTAATCATGGAGTTTATTGTATATAAACGTTGACATTGTATTCAGTATTAACCATAGAGTTTATTGTATATAAATGTTGACATTGTATTCAGTATTAACCATGGAGTTTATTGTATATAAACCTTGACATTGTATTTGGTATTAATCATGGAGTTTATTGTATATAAACCTTGACATTGTATTCAGTATTAATCATGGAGTTTATTGTAAATAAACCTTGACATTTTATTCAGTATCAACCATGGAGTTTATTGTATATAAGCCTTGCCATTGTATTCAGTATTAACCATGGAGTTTATTGTATGTAAACCTTGACATTGTATTCAGTATTAATCATGGAGTTTATTGTATATAAATGTTGACATTGTATTCAGTATTAACAATGGAGTTTATTGTATATAAACGTTCACATTGTATTCAGTATTAACCATGGAGTTTATTGTATATAAACGTTGACATTGTATTCAGTAATAACCATGGAGTTTATTGTATGTAAACCTTGACATTGTATTCAGTATTAACCATGGAGTTTATTGTATGTAAACCTTGACATTGAATTCAGTATTAACCATAGAGTTTAGTGTATATAAACGTTGACATTGTATTCAGTATTAACCATGGAGTTTATTGTATGTAAACCTTGACATTGTATTCAGTATTAATCATGGAGTTTATTGTATATAAACGTTGACATTGTATTAAGTATTAATCATGGAGTTTATTGTAAATAAACCTTGATATTTTATTCAGTATTAACCATGTAGTTCATTGTATATAAATGTTGACATTGTATTCAGTATTAACCGTGGAGTGTATTGTATATAACCCTTGACATTGTATTCAGTATTAACCATGGAGTTTATTGTATATAAATGTTGACATTGTATTCAGTTTTAACCATGGAGTTTATTGTATATAAGCCTTGCCATTGTATTCAGTATTAACCATGGAGTTTATTGTATATAAATGTTGACATTGTATTCAGTTTTAACAATGGAGTTTATTGTATATAAACCTTGACATTGTATTCAGTATTAACCATGGAGTTTATTGTATATAAATGTTGACATTGTATTCAGTATTAATCATGGAGTTTATTGTATATAAACCTTGACATTGTATTAAGTATTAACCTTAGAGTTTATTGTATATAAACGTTGACATTGTATTCAGTATTAACCATGGAGTTTAATGTATATAAACGTTGACATTGTATTCAGTATTAACCATGGAGTTTATTGTATGTAAACCTTGACATTGTATTCAGTATTAACCATGGAGTTTATTGTATGTAAACCTTGACATTGTATTCAGTATTAATCATGGAGTTTATTGTATATAAACGTTGACATTGTATTCAGTATTAACCATGGAGTTTATTGTATATAAACCTGGACATTGTATTCAGAATTAATCATGGAGTTTATTGTATATAAACGTTGACATTGTATTCAGTATTAATCAAGGAGTTTATTTTTTATAAACGTTGACATTGTATTCAGTATTAATCATGGAGTTTATTGTATATAAACATTGACATTGTATTCAGTATTAATCATGGAGTTTATTGTATATAAACGTTGACATTGTATTCAGTATTAACCATAGAGTTTATTGTATATAAATGTTGACATTGTATTCAGTATTAACCATGGAGTTTATTGTATATAAACCTTGACATTGTATTTGGTATTAATCATGGAGTTTATTGTATATAAACCTTGACATTGTATTCAGTATTAATCATGGAGTTTATTGTAAATAAACCTTGACATTTTATTCAGTATCAACCATGGAGTTTATTGTATATAAGCCTTGCCATTGTATTCAGTATTAACCATGGAGTTTATTGTATGTAAACCTTGACATTGTATTCAGTATTAATCATGGAGTTTATTGTATATAAATGTTGACATTGTATTCAGTATTAACAATGGAGTTTATTGTATATAAACGTTCACATTGTATTCAGTATTAACCATGGAGTTTATTGTATATAAACGTTGACATTGTATTCAGTAATAACCATGGAGTTTATTGTATGTAAACCTTGACATTGTATTCAGTATTAACCATGTAGTTTATTGTATGTAAACCTTGACATTGTATTCAGTATTAACCATAGAGTTTAGTGTATATAAACGTTGACATTGTATTCAGTATTAACCATGGAGTTTATTGTATGTAAACCTTGACATTGTATTCAGTATTAATCATGGAGTTTATTGTATATAAACGTTGACATTGTATTAAGTATTAATCATGGAGTTTATTGTAAATAAACCTTGATATTTTATTCAGTATTAACCATGTAGTTCATTGTATATAAATGTTGACATTGTATTCAGTATTAACCGTGGAGTTTATTGTATGTAAACCTTGACATTGTATTCAGTATTAATCATGGAGTTTATTGTATATACATGTTGACATTGTATTCAGTTTTTACCATGGAGTTTATTGTATATAAGACTTGACATTGTATTCAGTATTAACCATGGAGTTTATTGTATATAAATGTTGACATTGTATTCAGTATTAATCATGGAGTTTATTGTATATAAATGTTGACATTGTATTCCGTTTTAACCATGGAGTTTATTGTATATAAACCTTGACATTGTATTCAGTATTAACCATGGAGTGTATTGTATATAACCGTTGACATTGTATTCAGAATTAACGATGGAGTGTATTGTATATATATGTTGACAGTGTATTCAGTATTAACCATGCAGTTTATTGTATATAAACCTTGACATTGTATTCAGTATTAACCATGGAGTTTATTGTATATAAACCTTGACATTGTATTCAGTATTAACCATGGAGTGTATTGTATATAACCCTTGACATTGTATTCAGTATTAACCATGGAGTTTATTGTATATAAATGTTGACATTGTATTCAGTTTTAACCATGGAGTTTATTGTATATAAGCCTTGCCATTGTATTCAGTATTAACCATGGAGTTTATTGTATATAAACGTTGACATTGTATTCAGTTTTAACCATGGAGTTTATTGTATATAAACCTTGACAATGTATTCAGTATTAACCATGGAGTTTATTGTATATAAATGTTGACATTGTATTCAGTATTAATCATGGAGTTTATTGTATATAAACCTTGACATTGTATTCAGTATTAACCATAGAGTTTATTGTATATAAACGTTGACATTGTATTCAGTATTAACCATGGAGTTTATTGTATGTAAACCTTGACATTGTATTCAGTATTAACCATGGAGTTTATTGTATGTAAACCTTGACATTGTATTCAGTATTAATCATGGAGTTTATTGTATATAAACGTTGACATTGTATTCAGTATTAACCATGGAGTTTATTGTATATAAACCTGGACATTGTATTCAGTATTAATCATGGAGTTTATTGTATATAAACGTTGACATTGTATTCAGTATTAATCAAGGAGTTTATTTTATATAAACGTTGGCATTGTATTCAGTATTAATCATGGAGTTTATTGTATATAAACATTGACATTGTATTCAGTATTAATCATGGAGTTTATTTTATATAAACGTTGACATTGTATTCAGTATTAATCTTGGAGTTTATTGTATATAAACGTTGACATTGTATTCAGTATTAACCATGGAGTTTATTGTATATAAACCTTGACATTGTATTCAGTATTAACCATGGAATTTATTGTATATAAACCTTGACATTGTATTCAGTATTAACCATAGAGTTTATTGTATATAAATGTTGACATTGTATTCAGTATTAACCATGGAGTTTATTGTATATAAACCTTGACATTGTATTTGGTATTAATCATGGAGTTTATTGTATATAAACCTTGACATTGTATTCAGTATTAATCATGGAGTTTATTGTAAATAAACCTTGACATTTTATTCAGTATCAACCATGGAGTTTATTGTATATAAGCCTTGCCATTGTATTCAGTATTAACCATGGAGTTTATTGTATGTAAACCTTGACATTGTATTCAGTATTAATCATGGAGTTTATTGTATATAAATGTTGACATTGTATTCAGTATTAACAATGGAGTTTATTGTATATAAACGTTCACATTGTATTCAGTATTAACCATGGAGTTTATTGTATATAAACGTTGACATTGTATTCAGTAATAACCATGGAGTTTATTGTATGTAAACCTTGACATTGTATTCAGTATTAACCATGGAGTTTATTGTATGTAAACCTTGACATTGAATTCAGTATTAACCATAGGGTTTAGTGTATATAAACGTTGACATTGTATTCAGTATTAACCATGGAGTTTATTGTATGTAAACCTTGACATTGTATTCAGTATTAATCATGGAGTTTATTGTATATAAACGTTGACATTGTATTAAGTATTAATCATGGAGTTTATTGTAAATAAACCTTGATATTTTATTCAGTATTAACCATGTAGTTCATTGTATATAAATGTTGACATTGTATTCAGTATTAACCGTGGAGTTTATTGTATGTAAACCTTGACATTGTATTCAGTATTAATCATGGAGTTTATTGTATACACATGTTGACATTGTATTCAGTTTTTACCATGGAGTTTATTGTATATAAGACTTGACATTGTATTCAGTATTAACCATGGAGTTTATTGTATATAAATGTTGACATTGTATTCAGTATTAATCATGGAGTTTATTGTATATAAATGTTGACATTGTATTCCGTTTTAACCATGGAGTTTATTGTATATAAACCTTGACATTGTATTCGGTATTAACCATGGAGTTTATTGTATATAAATGTTGACATTGTATTCAGTTTTAACCATGGAGTTTATTGTATATAAACCTTGACATTGTATTCAGTATTAACCATGGAGTTTATTGTATATAAACCTTGACATTGTATTCAGTATTAACAATGGAGTGTATTGTATATAACCCTTGACATTGTATTCAGTATTAACCATGGAGTTTATTGTATATAAATGTTGACATTGTATTCAGTTTTAACCATGGAGTTTATTGTATATAAGCCTTGCCATTGTATTCAGTATTAACCATGGAGTTTATTGTATATAAATGTTGACATTGTATTCAGTTTTAACCATGGAGTTTATTGTATATAAGCCTTGCCATTGTATTCAGTATTAACCATGGAGTTTATTGTATATAAACCTTGACATTGTATTCAGTATTAACCATGGAGTTTATTGTATATAAATGTTGACATTGTATTCAGTATTAATCATGGAGTTTATTGTATATAAACCTTGACATTGTATTAAGTATTAACCTTAGAGTTTATTGTATATAAACGTTGACATTGTATTCAGTATTAACCATGGAGTTTATTGTATATAAACGTTGACATTGTATTCAGTATTAACCATGGAGTTTATTGTATGTAAACCTTGACATTGTATTCAGTATTAACCATGGAGTTTATTGTATGTAAACCTTGACATTGTATTCAGTATTAATCATGGAGTTTATTGTATATAAACGTTGACATTGTATTCAGTATTAACCATGGAGTTTATTGTATATAAACCTTGACATTGTATTCAGTATTAATCATGGAGTTTATTGTATATAAACGTTGACATTGTATTCAGTATTAATCAAGGAGTTTATTTTATATAAACGTTGACATTGTATTCAGTATTAATCATGGAGTTTATTGTATATAAACATTGACATTGTATTCAGTATTAATCATGGAGTTTATTGTATATAAACGTTGACATTGTATTCAGTATTAACCATAGAGTTTATTGTATATAAATGTTGACATTGTATTCAGTATTAACCATGGAGTTTATTGTATATAAACCTTGACATTGTATTTGGTATTAATCATGGAGTTTATTGTATATAAACCTTGACATTGTATTCAGTATTAATCATGGAGTTTATTGTAAATAAACCTTGACATTTTATTCAGTATCAACCATGGAGTTTATTGTATATAAGCCTTGCCATTGTATTCAGTATTAACCATGGAGTTTATTGTATGTAAACCTTGACATTGTATTCAGTATTAATCATGGAGTTTATTGTATATAAATGTTGACATTGTATTCAGTATTAACAATGGAGTTTATTGTATATAAACGTTCACATTGTATTCAGTATTAACCATGGAGTTTATTGTATAAAAACGTTGACATTGTATTCAGTAATAACCATGGAGTTTATTGTATGTAAACCTTGACATTGTATTCAGTATTAACCATGGAGTTTATTGTATGTAAACCTTGACATTGAATTCAGTATTAACCATAGAGTTTAGTGTATATAAAAGTTGACATTGTATTCAGTATTAACCATGGAGTTTATTGTATGTAAACCTTGACATTGTATTCAGTATTAATCATGGAGTTTATTGTATATAAACGTTGACATTGTATTAAGTATTAATCATGGAGTTTATTGTAAATAAACCTTGATATTTTATTCAGTATTAACCATGTAGTTCATTGTATATAAATGTTGACATTGTATCAGTATTAACCGTGGAGTGTATTGTATATAACCCTTGACATTGTATTCAGTATTAACCATGGAGTTTATTGTATATAAATGTTGACATTGTATTCAGTTTTAACCATGGAGTTTATTGTATATAAGCCTTGCCATTGTATTCAGTATTAACCATGGAGTTTATTGTATATAAATGTTGACATTGTATTCAGTTTTAACCATGGAGTTTATTGTATATAAACCTTGACATTGTATTCAGTATTAACCATGGAGTTTATTGTATATAAATGTTGACATTGTATTCAGTATTAATCATGGAGTTTATTGTATATAAACCTTGACATTGTATTAAGTATTAACCTTAGAGTTTATTGTATATAAACGTTGACATTGTATTCAGTATTAACCATGGAGTTTAATGTATATAAACGTTGACATTGTATTCAGTATTAACCATGGAGTTTATTGTATGTAAACCTTGACATTGTATTCAGTATTAACCATGGAGTTTATTGTATGTAAACCTTGACATTGTATTCAGTATTAACCATGGAGTTTATTGTATATAAATGTTGACATTGTATTCAGTTTTAACCATGGAGTTTATTGTATATAAGCCTTGCCATTGTATTCAGTATTAACCATGGAGTTTATTGTATATAAACGTTGACATTGTATTCAGTTTTAACCATGGAGTTTATTGTATATAAACCTTGACAATGTATTCAGTATTAACCATGGAGTTTATTGTATATAAATGTTGACATTGTATTCAGTATTAATCATGGAGTTTATTGTATATAAACCTTGACATTGTATTCAGTATTAACCATAGAGTTTATTGTATATAAACGTTGACATTGTATTCAGTATTAACCATGGAGTTTATTGTATGTAAACCTTGACATTGTATTCAGTATTAACCATGGAGTTTATTGTATGTAAACCTTGACATTGTATTCAGTATTAATCATGGAGTTTATTGTATATAAACGTTGACATTGTATTCAGTATTAACCATGGAGTTTATTGTATATAAACCTGGACATTGTATTCAGTATTAATCATGGAGTTTATTGTATATAAACGTTGACATTGTATTCAGTATTAATCAAGGAGTTTATTTTATATAAACGTTGGCATTGTATTCAGTATTAATCATGGAGTTTATTGTATATAAACATTGACATTGTATTCAGTATTAATCATGGAGTTTATTTTATATAAACGTTGACATTGTATTCAGTATTAATCTTGGAGTTTATTGTATATAAACGTTGACATTGTATTCAGTATTAACCATGGAGTTTATTGTATATAAACCTTGACATTGTATTCAGTATTAACCATGGAATTTATTGTATATAAACCTTGACATTGTATTCAGTATTAACCATAGAGTTTATTGTATATAAATGTTGACATTGTATTCAGTATTAACCATGGAGTTTATTGTATATAAACCTTGACATTGTATTTGGTATTAATCATGGAGTTTATTGTATATAAACCTTGACATTGTATTCAGTATTAATCATGGAGTTTATTGTAAATAAACCTTGACATTTTATTCAGTATCAACCATGGAGTTTATTGTATATAAGCCTTGCCATTGTATTCAGTATTAACCATGGAGTTTATTGTATGTAAACCTTGACATTGTATTCAGTATTAATCATGGAGTTTATTGTATATAAATGTTGACATTGTATTCAGTATTAACAATGGAGTTTATTGTATATAAACGTTCACATTGTATTCAGTATTAACCATGGAGTTTATTGTATATAAACGTTGACATTGTATTCAGTAATAACCATGGAGTTTATTGTATGTAAACCTTGACATTGTATTCAGTATTAACCATGGAGTTTATTGTATGTAAACCTTGACATTGAATTCAGTATTAACCATAGGGTTTAGTGTATATAAACGTTGACATTGTATTCAGTATTAACCATGGAGTTTATTGTATGTAAACCTTGACATTGTATTCAGTATTAATCATGGAGTTTATTGTATATAAACGTTGACATTGTATTAAGTATTAATCATGGAGTTTATTGTAAATAAACCTTGATATTTTATTCAGTATTAACCATGTAGTTCATTGTATATAAATGTTGACATTGTATTCAGTATTAACCGTGGAGTTTATTGTATGTAAACCTTGACATTGTATTCAGTATTAATCATGGAGTTTATTGTATACACATGTTGACATTGTATTCAGTTTTTACCATGGAGTTTATTGTATATAAGACTTGACATTGTATTCAGTATTAACCATGGAGTTTATTGTATATAAATGTTGACATTGTATTCAGTATTAATCATGGAGTTTATTGTATATAAATGTTGACATTGTATTCCGTTTTAACCATGGAGTTTATTGTATATAAACCTTGACATTGTATTCGGTATTAACCATGGAGTTTATTGTATATAAATGTTGACATTGTATTCAGTTTTAACCATGGAGTTTATTGTATATAAACCTTGACATTGTATTCAGTATTAACCATGGAGTTTATTGTATATAAACCTTGACATTGTATTCAGTATTAACAATGGAGTGTATTGTATATAACCCTTGACATTGTATTCAGTATTAACCATGGAGTTTATTGTATATAAATGTTGACATTGTATTCAGTTTTAACCATGGAGTTTATTGTATATAAGCCTTGCCATTGTATTCAGTATTAACCATGGAGTTTATTGTATATAAATGTTGACATTGTATTCAGTTTTAACCATGGAGTTTATTGTATATAAGCCTTGCCATTGTATTCAGTATTAACCATGGAGTTTATTGTATATAAACCTTGACATTGTATTCAGTATTAACCATGGAGTTTATTGTATATAAATGTTGACATTGTATTCAGTATTAATCATGGAGTTTATTGTATATAAACCTTGACATTGTATTAAGTATTAACCTTAGAGTTTATTGTATATAAACGTTGACATTGTATTCAGTATTAACCATGGAGTTTATTGTATATAAACGTTGACATTGTATTCAGTATTAACCATGGAGTTTATTGTATGTAAACCTTGACATTGTATTCAGTATTAACCATGGAGTTTATTGTATGTAAACCTTGACATTGTATTCAGTATTAATCATGGAGTTTATTGTATATAAACGTTGACATTGTATTCAGTATTAACCATGGAGTTTATTGTATATAAACCTTGACATTGTATTCAGTATTAATCATGGAGTTTATTGTATATAAACGTTGACATTGTATTCAGTATTAATCAAGGAGTTTATTTTATATAAACGTTGACATTGTATTCAGTATTAATCATGGAGTTTATTGTATATAAACATTGACATTGTATTCAGTATTAATCATGGAGTTTATTGTATATAAACGTTGACATTGTATTCAGTATTAACCATAGAGTTTATTGTATATAAATGTTGACATTGTATTCAGTATTAACCATGGAGTTTATTGTATATAAACCTTGACATTGTATTTGGTATTAATCATGGAGTTTATTGTATATAAACCTTGACATTGTATTCAGTATTAATCATGGAGTTTATTGTAAATAAACCTTGACATTTTATTCAGTATCAACCATGGAGTTTATTGTATATAAGCCTTGCCATTGTATTCAGTATTAACCATGGAGTTTATTGTATGTAAACCTTGACATTGTATTCAGTATTAATCATGGAGTTTATTGTATATAAATGTTGACATTGTATTCAGTATTAACAATGGAGTTTATTGTATATAAACGTTCACATTGTATTCAGTATTAACCATGGAGTTTATTGTATAAAAACGTTGACATTGTATTCAGTAATAACCATGGAGTTTATTGTATGTAAACCTTGACATTGTATTCAGTATTAACCATGGAGTTTATTGTATGTAAACCTTGACATTGAATTCAGTATTAACCATAGAGTTTAGTGTATATAAAAGTTGACATTGTATTCAGTATTAACCATGGAGTTTATTGTATGTAAACCTTGACATTGTATTCAGTATTAATCATGGAGTTTATTGTATATAAACGTTGACATTGTATTAAGTATTAATCATGGAGTTTATTGTAAATAAACCTTGATATTTTATTCAGTATTAACCATGTAGTTCATTGTATATAAATGTTGACATTGTATCAGTATTAACCGTGGAGTGTATTGTATATAACCCTTGACATTGTATTCAGTATTAACCATGGAGTTTATTGTATATAAATGTTGACATTGTATTCAGTTTTAACCATGGAGTTTATTGTATATAAGCCTTGCCATTGTATTCAGTATTAACCATGGAGTTTATTGTATATAAATGTTGACATTGTATTCAGTTTTAACCATGGAGTTTATTGTATATAAACCTTGACATTGTATTCAGTATTAACCATGGAGTTTATTGTATATAAATGTTGACATTGTATTCAGTATTAATCATGGAGTTTATTGTATATAAACCTTGACATTGTATTAAGTATTAACCTTAGAGTTTATTGTATATAAACGTTGACATTGTATTCAGTATTAACCATGGAGTTTAATGTATATAAACGTTGACATTGTATTCAGTATTAACCATGGAGTTTATTGTATGTAAACCTTGACATTGTATTCAGTATTAACCATGGAGTTTATTGTATGTAAACCTTGACATTGTATTCAGTATTAATCATGGAGTTTATTGTATATAAACGTTGACATTGTATTCAGTATTAACCATGGAGTTTATTGTATATAAACCTGGACATTGTATTCAGAATTAATCATGGAGTTTATTGTATATAAACGTTGACATTGTATTCAGTATTAATCAAGGAGTTTATTTTTTATAAACGTTGACATTGTATTCAGTATTAATCATGGAGTTTATTGTATATAAACATTGACATTGTATTCAGTATTAATCATGGAGTTTATTGTATATAAACGTTGACATTGTATTCAGTATTAACCATAGAGTTTATTGTATATAAATGTTGACATTGTATTCAGTATTAACCATGGAGTTTATTGTATATAAACCTTGACATTGTATTTGGTATTAATCATGGAGTTTATTGTATATAAACCTTGACATTGTATTCAGTATTAATCATGGAGTTTATTGTAAATAAACCTTGACATTGTATTCAGTATCAACCATGGAGTTTATTGTATATAAGCCTTGCCATTGTATTCAGTATTAACCATGGAGTTTATTGTATGTAAACCTTGACATTGTATTCAGTATTAATCATGGAGTTTATTGTATATAAATGTTGACATTGTATTCAGTATTAACAATGGAGTTTATTGTATATAAACGTTCACATTGTATTCAGTATTAACCATGGAGTTTATTGTATATAAACGTTGACATTGTATTCAGTAATAACCATGGAGTTTATTGTATGTAAACCTTGACATTGTATTCAGTATTAACCATGTAGTTTATTGTATGTAAACCTTGACATTGTATTCAGTATTAACCATAGAGTTTAGTGTATATAAACGTTGACATTGTATTCAGTATTAACCATGGAGTTTATTGTATGTAAACCTTGACATTGTATTCAGTATTAATCATGGAGTTTATTGTATATAAACGTTGACATTGTATTAAGTATTAATCATGGAGTTTATTGTAAATAAACCTTGATATTTTATTCAGTATTAACCATGTAGTTCATTGTATATAAATGTTGACATTGTATTCAGTATTAACCGTGGAGTTTATTGTATGTAAACCTTGACATTGTATTCAGTATTAATCATGGAGTTTATTGTATATACATGTTGACATTGTATTCAGTTTTTACCATGGAGTTTATTGTATATAAGACTTGACATTGTATTCAGTATTAACCATGGAGTTTATTGTATATAAATGTTGACATTGTATTCAGTATTAATCATGGAGTTTATTGTATATAAATGTTGACATTGTATTCCGTTTTAACCATGGAGTTTATTGTATATAAACCTTGACATTGTATTCAGTATTAACCATGGAGTGTATTGTATATAACCGTTGACATTGTATTCAGAATTAACGATGGAGTGTATTGTATATATATGTTGACAGTGTATTCAGTATTAACCATGCAGTTTATTGTATATAAACCTTGACATTGTATTCAGTATTAACCATGGAGTTTATTGTATATAAACCTTGACATTGTATTCAGTATTAACCATGGAGTGTATTGTATATAACCCTTGACATTGTATTCAGTATTAACCATGGAGTTTATTGTATATAAATGTTGACATTGTATTCAGTTTTAACCATGGAGTTTATTGTATATAAGCCTTGCCATTGTATTCAGTATTAACCATGGAGTTTATTGTATATAAACGTTGACATTGTATTCAGTTTTAACCATGGAGTTTATTGTATATAAACCTTGACAATGTATTCAGTATTAACCATGGAGTTTATTGTATATAAATGTTGACATTGTATTCAGTATTAATCATGGAGTTTATTGTATATAAACCTTGACATTGTATTCAGTATTAACCATAGAGTTTATTGTATATAAACGTTGACATTGTATTCAGTATTAACCATGGAGTTTATTGTATGTAAACCTTGACATTGTATTCAGTATTAACCATGGAGTTTATTGTATGTAAACCTTGACATTGTATTCAGTATTAATCATGGAGTTTATTGTATATAAACGTTGACATTGTATTCAGTATTAACCATGGAGTTTATTGTATATAAACCTGGACATTGTATTCAGTATTAATCATGGAGTTTATTGTATATAAACGTTGACATTGTATTCAGTATTAATCAAGGAGTTTATTTTATATAAACGTTGGCATTGTATTCAGTATTAATCATGGAGTTTATTGTATATAAACATTGACATTGTATTCAGTATTAATCATGGAGTTTATTTTATATAAACGTTGACATTGTATTCAGTATTAATCTTGGAGTTTATTGTATATAAACGTTGACATTGTATTCAGTATTAACCATGGAGTTTATTGTATATAAACCTTGACATTGTATTCAGTATTAACCATGGAATTTATTGTATATAAACCTTGACATTGTATTCAGTATTAACCATAGAGTTTATTGTATATAAACGTTGACATTGTATTCAGTATTAACCATAGAGTTTATTGTATATAAATGTTGACATTGTATTCAGTATTAACCATGGAGTTTATTGTATATAAACCTTGACATTGTATTTGGTATTAATCATGGAGTTTATTGTATATAAACCTTGACATTGTATTCAGTATTAATCATGGAGTTTATTGTAAATAAACCTTGACATTTTATTCAGTATCAACCATGGAGTTTATTGTATATAAGCCTTGCCATTGTATTCAGTATTAACCATGGAGTTTATTGTATGTAAACCTTGACATTGTATTCAGTATTAATCATGGAGTTTATTGTATATAAATGTTGACATTGTATTCAGTATTAACAATGGAGTTTATTGTATATAAACGTTCACATTGTATTCAGTATTAACCATGGAGTTTATTGTATATAAACGTTGACATTGTATTCAGTAATAACCATGGAGTTTATTGTATGTAAACCTTGACATTGTATTCAGTATTAACCATGTAGTTTATTGTATGTAAACCTTGACATTGTATTCAGTATTAACCATAGAGTTTAGTGTATATAAACGTTGACATTGTATTCAGTATTAACCATGGAGTTTATTGTATGTAAACCTTGACATTGTATTCAGTATTAATCATGGAGTTTATTGTATATAAACGTTGACATTGTATTAAGTATTAATCATGGAGTTTATTGTAAATAAACCTTGATATTTTATTCAGTATTAACCATGTAGTTCATTGTATATAAATGTTGACATTGTATTCAGTATTAACCGTGGAGTTTATTGTATGTAAACCTTGACATTGTATTCAGTATTAATCATGGAGTTTATTGTATATACATGTTGACATTGTATTCAGTTTTTACCATGGAGTTTATTGTATATAAGACTTGACATTGTATTCAGTATTAACCATGGAGTTTATTGTATATAAATGTTGACATTGTATTCAGTATTAATCATGGAGTTTATTGTATATAAATGTTGACATTGTATTCCGTTTTAACCATGGAGTTTATTGTATATAAACCTTGACATTGTATTCAGTATTAACCATGGAGTGTATTGTATATAACCGTTGACATTGTATTCAGAATTAACGATGGAGTGTATTGTATATATATGTTGACAGTGTATTCAGTATTAACCATGCAGTTTATTGTATATAAACCTTGACATTGTATTCAGTATTAACCATGGAGTTTATTGTATATAAACCTTGACATTGTATTCAGTATTAACCATGGAGTGTATTGTATATAACCCTTGACATTGTATTCAGTATTAACCATGGAGTTTATTGTATATAAATGTTGACATTGTATTCAGTTTTAACCATGGAGTTTATTGTATATAAGCCTTGCCATTGTATTCAGTATTAACCATGGAGTTTATTGTATATAAACGTTGACATTGTATTCAGTTTTAACCATGAAGTTTATTGTATATAAACCTTGACAATGTATTCAGTATTAACCATGGAGTTTATTGTATATAAATGTTGACATTGTATTCGGTATTAATCATGGAGTTTATTGTATATAAACCTTGACATTGTATTCAGTATTAACCATAGAGTTTATTGTATATAAACGTTGACATTGTATTCAGTATTAACCATGGAGTTTATTGTATGTAAACCTTGACATTGTATTCAGTATTAACCATGGAGTTTATTGTATGTAAACCTTGACATTGTATTCAGTATTAATCATGGAGTTTATTGTATATAAACGTTGACATTGTATTCAGTATTAACCATGGAGTTTATTGTATATAAACCTGGACATTGTATTCAGTATTAATCATGGAGTTTATTGTATATAAACGTTGACATTGTATTCAGTATTAATCAAGGAGTTTATTTTATATAAACGTTGGCATTGTATTCAGTATTAATCATGGAGTTTATTGTATATAAACATTGACATTGTATTCAGTATTAATCATGGAGTTTATTTTATATAAACGTTGACATTGTATTCAGTATTAATCTTGGAGTTTATTGTATATAAACGTTGACATTGTATTCAGTATTAACCATGGAGTTTATTGTATATAAACCTTGACATTGTATTCAGTATTAACCATGGAATTTATTGTATATAAACCTTGACATTGTATTCAGTATTAACCATAGAGTTTATTGTATATAAACGTTGACATTGTATTCAGTATTAACCATAGAGTTTATTGTATATAAATGTTGACATTGTATTCAGTATTAACCATGGAGTTTATTGTATATAAACCTTGACATTGTATTTGGTATTAATCATGGAGTTTATTGTATATAAACCTTGACATTGTATTCAGTATTAATCATGGAGTTTATTGTAAATAAACCTTGACATTTTATTCAGTATCAACCATGGAGTTTATTGTATATAAGCCTTGCCATTGTATTCAGTATTAACCATGGAGTTTATTGTATGTAAACCTTGACATTGTATTCAGTATTAATCATGGAGTTTATTGTATATAAATGTTGACATTGTATTCAGTATTAACAATGGAGTTTATTGTATATAAACGTTCACATTGTATTCAGTATTAACCATGGAGTTTATTGTATATAAACGTTGACATTGTATTCAGTAATAACCATGGAGTTTATTGTATGTAAACCTTGACATTGTATTCAGTATTAACCATGGAGTTTATTGTATGTAAACCTTGACATTGAATTCAGTATTAACCATAGGGTTTAGTGTATATAAACGTTGACATTGTATTCAGTATTAACCATGGAGTTTATTGTATGTAAACCTTGACATTGTATTCAGTATTAATCATGGAGTTTATTGTATATAAACGTTGACATTGAATTAAGTATTAATCATGGAGTTTGTTGTAAATAAACCTTGATATTTTATTCAGTATTAACCATGTAGTTCATTGTATATAAATGTTGACATTGTATTCAGTATTAACCGTGGAGTGTATTGTATATAACCCTTGACATTGTATTCAGTATTAACCATGGAGTTTATTGTATATAAATGTTGACATTGTATTCAGTTTTAACCATGGAGTTTATTGTATATAAGCCTTGCCATTGTATTCAGTATTAACCATGGAGTTTATTGTATATAAATGTTGACATTGTATTCAGTTTTAACCATGGAGTTTATTGTATATAAACCTTGACATTGTATTCAGTATTAACCATGGAGTTTATTGTATATAAATGTTGACATTGTATTCAGTATTAATCATGGAGTTTATTGTATATAAACCTTGACATTGTATTAAGTATTAACCTTAGAGTTTATTGTATATAAACGTTGACATTGTATTCAGTATTAACCATGGAGTTTAATGTATATAAACGTTGACATTGTATTCAGTATTAACCATGGAGTTTATTGTATGTAAACCTTGACATTGTATTCAGTATTAACCATGGAGTTTATTGTATGTAAACCTTGACATTGTATTCAGTATTAATCATGGAGTTTATTGTATATAAACGTTGACATTGTATTCAGTATTAACCATGGAGTTTATTGTATATAAACCTGGACATTGTATTCAGTATTAATCATGGAGTTTATTGTATATAAACGTTGACATTGTATTCAGTATTAATCAAGGAGTTTATTTTTTATAAACGTTGACATTGTATTCAGTATTAATCATGGAGTTTATTGTATATAAACATTGACATTGTATTCAGTATTAATCATGGAGTTTATTGTATATAAACGTTGACATTGTATTCAGTATTAACCATAGAGTTTATTGTATATAAATGTTGACATTGTATTCAGTATTAACCATGGAGTTTATTGTATATAAACCTTGACATTGTATTTGGTATTAATCATGGAGTTTATTGTATATAAACCTTGACATTGTATTCAGTATTAATCATGGAGTTTATTGTAAATAAACCTTGACATTTTATTCAGTATCAACCATGGAGTTTATTGTATATAAGCCTTGCCATTGTATTCAGTATTAACCATGGAGTTTATTGTATGTAAACCTTGACATTGTATTCAGTATTAATCATGGAGTTTATTGTATATAAATGTTGACATTGTATTCAGTATTAACAATGGAGTTTATTGTATATAAACGTTCACATTGTATTCAGTATTAACCATGGAGTTTATTGTATATAAACGTTGACATTGTATTCAGTAATAACCATGGAGTTTATTGTATGTAAACCTTGACATTGTATTCAGTATTAACCATGTAGTTTATTGTATGTAAACCTTGACATTGTATTCAGTATTAACCATAGAGTTTAGTGTATATAAACGTTGACATTGTATTCAGTATTAACCATGGAGTTTATTGTATGTAAACCTTGACATTGTATTCAGTATTAATCATGGAGTTTATTGTATATAAACGTTGACATTGTATTAAGTATTAATCATGGAGTTTATTGTAAATAAACCTTGATATTTTATTCAGTATTAACCATGTAGTTCATTGTATATAAATGTTGACATTGTATTCAGTATTAACCGTGGAGTTTATTGTATGTAAACCTTGACATTGTATTCAGTATTAATCATGGAGTTTATTGTATATACATGTTGACATTGTATTCAGTTTTTACCATGGAGTTTATTGTATATAAGACTTGACATTGTATTCAGTATTAACCATGGAGTTTATTGTATATAAATGTTGACATTGTATTCAGTATTAATCATGGAGTTTATTGTATATAAATGTTGACATTGTATTCCGTTTTAACCATGGAGTTTATTGTATATAAACCTTGACATTGTATTCAGTATTAACCATGGAGTGTATTGTATATAACCGTTGACATTGTATTCAGAATTAACGATGGAGTGTATTGTATATATATGTTGACAGTGTATTCAGTATTAACCATGGAGTTTATTGTATATAAACCTTGACATTGTATTCAGTATTAACCATGGAGTTTATTGTATATAAACCTTGACATTGTATTCAGTATTAACCATGGAGTGTATTGTATATAACCCTTGACATTGTATTCAGTATTAACCATGGAGTTTATTGTATATAAATGTTGACATTGTATTCAGTTTTAACCATGGAGTTTATTGTATATAAGCCTTGCCATTGTATTCAGTATTAACCATGGAGTTTATTGTATATAAACGTTGACATTGTATTCAGTTTTAACCATGGAGTTTATTGTATATAAACCTTGACAATGTATTCAGTATTAACCATGGAGTTTATTGTATATAAATGTTGACATTGTATTCAGTATTAATCATGGAGTTTATTGTATATAAACCTTGACATTGTATTCAGTATTAACCATAGAGTTTATTGTATATAAACGTTGACATTGTATTCAGTATTAACCATGGAGTTTATTGTATGTAAACCTTGACATTGTATTCAGTATTAACCATGGAGTTTATTGTATGTAAACCTTGACATTGTATTCAGTATTAATCATGGAGTTTATTGTATATAAACGTTGACATTGTATTCAGTATTAACCATGGAGTTTATTGTATATAAACCTGGACATTGTATTCAGTATTAATCATGGAGTTTATTGTATATAAACGTTGACATTGTATTCAGTATTAATCAAGGAGTTTATTTTATATAAACGTTGGCATTGTATTCAGTATTAATCATGGAGTTTATTGTATATAAACATTGACATTGTATTCAGTATTAATCATGGAGTTTATTTTATATAAACGTTGACATTGTATTCAGTATTAATCTTGGAGTTTATTGTATATAAACGTTGACATTGTATTCAGTATTAACCATGGAGTTTATTGTATATAAACCTTGACATTGTATTCAGTATTAACCATGGAATTTATTGTATATAAACCTTGACATTGTATTCAGTATTAACCGTGGAGTTTATTGTATGTAAACCTTGACATTGTATTCAGTATTAATCATGGAGTTTATTGTATATAAATGTTGACATTGTATTCAGTTTTAACCATGGAGTGTATTGTAAATAAACCTTGACATTTTATTCAGTATTAACCATGGAGTTTATTGTATATAAGCCTTGTCATTGTATTCGGTATTAACCATGGAGTTTATTGTATATAAACGTTGACATTGTATTCAGTATTAACCATGGAGTTTATTGTATATAAACCTGGACATTGTATTCAGTATTAATCATGGAGTTTATTGTATATAAACGTTGACATTGTATTCAGTATTAATCAAGGAGTTTATTTTATATAAACGTTGACATTGTATTCAGTATTAATCTTGGAGTTTATTGTATATAAACGTTGACATTGTATTCAGTATTAACCATGGAGTTTATTGTATATAAACCTTGACATTGTATTCAGTATTAACCGTGGAGTTTATTGTATGTAAACCTTGGCATTGTATTCAGTATTATTCATGGAGTTTTATGTATATAAATGTTGACATTGTATTCAGTTTTAACCATGGAGTGTATTGTAAATAAACCTTGACATTTTCTTCAGTATTAACCATGGAGTTTATTGTATATAAGCCTTGCCATTGTATTCAGTATTAACCATGGAGTTTATTGTATATAAACGTTGACATTGTATTCAGTATTAACCATGGAGTTTATTGTATATAAACCTTGACATTGTATTCAGTATTAACCATGGAATTTATTGTATATAAACCTTGACATTGTATTCAGTATTAACCGTGGAGTTTATTGTATGTAAACCTTGACATTGTATTCAGTATTAATCATGGAGTTTATTGTATATAAATGTTGACATTGTATTCAGTTTTAACCATGGAGTGTATTGTAAATAAACCTTGACATTTTATTCAGTATTAACCATGGAGTTTATTGTAAATAAACCTTGACATTTTATTCAGTATTAACCATGGAGTTTATTGTATATAAATGTTGACATTGTATTCAGTATTAACCATGGAGTTTATTGTATATAAGCGTTGACATTGTATTCAGTATTAACCATGGAGTTTATTGTATATAAACCTTGACATTGTATTCAGTATTAACCATGGAATTTATTGTATATAAACCTTGACATTGTATTCAGTATTAACCGTGGAGTTTATTGTATGTAAACCTTGACATTGTATTCAGTATTAATCATGGAGTTTATTGTATATAAATGTTGACATTGTATTCAGTTTTAACCATGGAGTGTATTGTAAATAAACCTGGACATTTTATTCAGTATTAACCATGGAGGTTATTGTATATAAGCCTTGCCATTGTATTCAGTATTAACCATGGAGTTTATTGTATATAAACCTTGACATTGTATTCAGTATTAATCATGGAGTTTATTGTGTATAAATGTTGACATTGTATTCAGTATTAACAATAGAGTTTATTGTATATAAACCTTGACATTGTATTCAGTATTAACAATAGAGTTTATTGTATATAAACGTTGACATTGTATTCAGTATTAACCATGGAGTTTATTGTATATAAACGTTGACATTGTATTCAGTATTAACCATGGAGTTTATTGTATGTAAACCTTGACATTGTATTCAGTATTAATCATGGAGTTTATTGTATATAAACGTTGACATTGTATTCAGTATTAATCATGGAGTTTATTGTATATAAATGTTTACATTGTATTCAGTTTTAAACATGGAGTTTATTGTATATAAACCTTGACATTGTATTCAGTATTAATCATGGAGTTTATTGTATATAAACGTTGACATTGTATTCAGTATTAATCATGGAGTTTATTGTATATAAATGTTGACATTGTATTCCGTTTTAACCATGGAGTTTATTGTATATAAATCTTTACATTCTATTCAGTATTAACCATGGAGTGTATTGTATATAACCGTTGACATTGTATTCAGTATTAACGATGGAGTGTATTGTATATAAATGTTGACACTGTATTCAGTATCAACCATGGAGTTTATTGTATATAAACCATGACATTGTATTCAGTATTAACCATGGAGTTTATTGTATATAAACCTTGACATTGTATTCAGTATTAACCATGGAGTGTATTGTATATAACCGTTGACATTGTATTCAGTATTAACCATGGAGTTTATTGTATATAAATGTTGACATTGTATTCAGTTTTAACCATGGAGTTAATTGTATATAAGCCTTGCCATTGTATTCAGTATTAACCATGGAGTATATTGTATATAAACGTTGTAATTGTATTCAGTATTAACCGTGGAGTTTATTGTATGTAAACCTTGATATTGTATTCAGTATTAATCATGGTGTTTATTGTAAATAAACCTAGACATTTTATTCAGTATTAACCATGGAGTTTATTGTATATAAACGTTGACATTGTATTCAGTTTTAACCATGGAGTTTATTGTATATAAACCTGGACATTGTATTCAGTATTAATGATGGAGTTTATTGTATATAAACGTTGACATTGTATTCAGTATTAATCAAGGAGTTTATTTTATATAAACGTTGACATTGTATTCAGTATTAATCATGGAGTTTATTGTATATAAACTTTGACATTGTATTCAGTATTAATCATGGAGTTTATTGTATATAAACCTTGACATTGTATTCAGTATTAATCATGGAGTTTATTGTGTATAAACCTTGACATTGTATTCAGTATTAACCATAGAGTTTATTGTATATAAACGTTGACATTGTATTCAGTATTAACCATGGAGTTTATTGTATATAAACGTTGACATTGTATTCAGTATTAACCATGGAGTTTATTGTATGTAAACCTTGACATTGTATTCAGTATTAACCATGGAGTTTATTGTATGTAAACCTTGACATTGTATTCAGTATTAATCATGGAGTTTATTGTATATAAACGTTGACATTGTATTCAGTATTAATCATGGAGTTTATTGTAAATAAACCTTGACATTTTATTCAGTATTAACCATGGAGTTTATTGTATATAAACGTTGACATTGTATTCAGTATTAACCATGGAGTTTATTGTATATAAGCCTGGACATTGTATTCAGTATTAATGATGGAGTTTATTGTATATAAACGTTGACATTGTATTCAGTATTAATCAAGGAGTTCATTTTATATAAACGTTGACATTGTATTCAGTATTAATCATGGAGTTTATTGTATATAAACGTTGACATTGTATTCAGTATTAATCATGGAGTTTATTGTATATAAACGTTGAAATTGTATACAGTATTAATCTTGGAGTTTATTGTATATAAACGTTGACATTGTATTCAGTATTAACCATGGAGTTTATTGTATATAAACCTTGACATTGTATTCAGTATTAACAATGGAATTTATTGTATATAAACCTTGACATTGTATTTAGTATTAACCGTGGAGTTTATTGTATGTAAACCTTGACATTGTATTCAGTATTAATCATGGAGTTTATTGTATATAAATGTTGACATTGTATTCAGTTTTAACCATGGAGTGTATTGTAAATAAACCTTGACATTTTATTCAGTATTAACCATGGAGTTTATTGTAAATAAACCTTGACATTTTATTCAGTATTAACCATGGAGTTTATTGTATATAAGCCTTGACATTGTATTCAGTATTAACCATGTAGTTTATTGTATATAAACGTTGACATTGTATTCAGTATTAACCATGGAGTTTATTGTATG
The DNA here is from genome assembly GCA_963680875.1 of Bathymodiolus brooksi. NCBI lineage: Eukaryota > Metazoa > Mollusca > Bivalvia > Mytilida > Modiolidae > Bathymodiolus > Bathymodiolus brooksi. Next base: position 94,214,500 of record OY804583.1, on the reverse strand, counting down.
TAAACCTTGACATTGTATTCAGTATTAACCATGGAGTTTATTGTATGTAAACCTTGACATTGTATTCAGTATTAATCATGGAGTTTATTGTATATAAACGTTGACATTGTATTCAGTATTAACCATGGAGTTTATTGTATATAAACCTGGACATTGTATTCAGTATTAATCATGGAGTTTATTGTATATAAACGTTGTCATTGTATTCAGTATTAATCAAGGAGTTTATTTTATATAAACGTTGACATTGTATTCAGTATTAATCATGGAGTTTATTGTATATAAACATTGACATTGTATTTAGTATTAATCATGGAGTTTATTGTATATAAACGTTGACATTGTATTCAGTATTAATCTTGGAGTTTATTGTATATAAACGTTGACATTGTATTCAGTATTAACCATGGAGTTTATTGTATATAAACCTTGACATTGTATTCAGTATTAACCATGGAATTTATTGTATATAAACCTTGACATTGTATTCAGCATTAACCGTGGAGTTTATTGTATGTAAACCTTGACATTGTATTCAGTATTAATCATGGAGTTTATTGTATATAAATGTTGACATTGTATTCAGTTTTAACCATGGAGTGTATTGTAAATAAACCTTGACATTTTATTCAGTATTAACCATGGAGTTTATTGTATATAAGCCTTGTCATTGTATTCGGTATTAACCATGGAGTTTATTGTATATAAACGTTGACATTGTATTCAGTATTAACCATGGAGTTTATTGTATATAAACCTGGACATTGTATTCAGTATTAATCATGGAGTTTATTGTATATAAACGTTGACATTGTATTCAGTATTAATCAAGGAGTTTATTTTATATAAACGTTGACATTGTATTCAGTATTAACCATGGAGTTTATTGTATATAAACCTTGACATTGTATTCAGTATTAACCATGGAATTTATTGTATATAAACCTTGACATTGTATTCAGTATTAACCGTGGAGTTTATTGTATGTAAACCTTGACATTGTATTCAGTATTATTCGTGGAGTTTATTGTATATAAATGTTGACATTTTATTCAGTATTAACCATGGAGTTTATTGTATATAAACCTGGACATTGTATTCAGTATTAATGATGGAGTTTATTGTATATAAACGTTGACATTGTATTCAGTATTAATCAAGGAGTTTATTTTATATAAACGTTGACATTGTATTCAGTATTAATCATGGAGTTTATTGTATATAAACTTTGACATTGTATTCAGTATTAATCATGGAGTTTATTGTATATAAACCTTGACATTGTATTCAGTATTAATCATGGAGTTTATTGTGTATAAACCTTGACATTGTATTCAGTATTAACCATAGAGTTTATTGTATATAAACGTTGACATTGTATTCAGTATTAACCATGGAGTTTATTGTATATAAACGTTGACATTGTATTCAGTATTAACCATGGAGTTTATTGTATGTAAACCTTGACATTGTATTCAGTATTAACCATGGAGTTTATTGTATGTAAACCTTGACATTGTATTCAGTATTAATCATGGAGTTTATTGTATATAAACGTTGACATTGTATTCAGTATTAATCATGGAGTTTATTGTAAATAAACCTTGACATTTTATTCAGTATTAACCATGGAGTTTATTGTATATAAACGTTGACATTGTATTCAGTATTAACCATGGAGTTTATTGTATATAAGCCTGGACATTGTATTCAGTATTAATGATGGAGTTTATTGTATATAAACGTTGACATTGTATTCAGTATTAATCAAGGAGTTCATTTTATATAAACGTTGACATTGTATTCAGTATTAATCATGGAGTTTATTGTATATAAACGTTGACATTGTATTCAGTATTAATCATGGAGTTTATTGTATATAAACGTTGAAATTGTATACAGTATTAATCTTGGAGTTTATTGTATATAAACGTTGACATTGTATTCAGTATTAACCATGGAGTTTATTGTATATAAACCTTGACATTGTATTCAGTATTAACAATGGAATTTATTGTATATAAACCTTGACATTGTATTTAGTATTAACCGTGGAGTTTATTGTATGTAAACCTTGACATTGTATTCAGTATTAATCATGGAGTTTATTGTATATAAATGTTGACATTGTATTCAGTTTTAACCATGGAGTGTATTGTAAATAAACCTTGACATTTTATTCAGTATTAACCATGGAGTTTATTGTAAATAAACCTTGACATTTTATTCAGTATTAACCATGGAGTTTATTGTATATAAGCCTTGACATTGTATTCAGTATTAACCATGTAGTTTATTGTATATAAACGTTGACATTGTATTCAGTATTAACCATGGAGTTTATTGTATGTAAACCTTGACATTGTATTCAGTATTAACCATGGAGTTTATTGTATGTAAACCTTGACATTGTATTCAGTATTAATCATGGAGTTTATTGTATATAAACGTTGACATTGTATTCAGTATTAACCATGGAGTTTATTGTATATAAACCTGGACATTGTATTCAGTATTAATCATGGAGTTTATTGTATATAAACGTTGTCATTGTATTCAGTATTAATCAAGGAGTTTATTTTATATAAACGTTGACATTGTATTCAGTATTAATCATGGAGTTTATTGTATATAAACATTGACATTGTATTTAGTATTAATCATGGAGTTTATTGTATATAAACGTTGACATTGTATTCAGTATTAATCTTGGAGTTTATTGTATATAAACGTTGACATTGTATTCAGTATTAACCATGGAGTTTATTGTATATAAACCTTGACATTGTATTCAGTATTAACCATGGAATTTATTGTATATAAACCTTGACATTGTATTCAGCATTAACCGTGGAGTTTATTGTATGTAAACCTTGACATTGTATTCAGTATTAATCATGGAGTTTATTGTATATAAATGTTGACATTGTATTCAGTTTTAACCATGGAGTGTATTGTAAATAAACCTTGACATTTTATTCAGTATTAACCATGGAGTTTATTGTATATAAGCCTTGTCATTGTATTCGGTATTAACCATGGAGTTTATTGTATATAAACGTTGACATTGTATTCAGTATTAACCATGGAGTTTATTGTATATAAACCTGGACATTGTATTCAGTATTAATCATGGAGTTTATTGTATATAAACGTTGACATTGTATTCAGTATTAATCAAGGAGTTTATTTTATATAAACGTTGACATTGTATTCAGTATTAACCATGGAGTTTATTGTATATAAACCTTGACATTGTATTCAGTATTAACCATGGAATTTATTGTATATAAACCTTGACATTGTATTCAGTATTAACCGTGGAGTTTATTGTATGTAAACCTTGACATTGTATTCAGTATTATTCGTGGAGTTTATTGTATATAAATGTTGACATTGTATTCAGTTTTAACCATGGAGTGTATTGTAAATAAACCTTGACATTTTCTTCAGTATTAACCATGGAGTTTATTGTATATAAGCCTTGCCATTGTATTCAGTATTAACCATGGAGTTTATTGTATATAAACGTTGACATTGTATTCAGTATTAACCATGGAGTTTATTGTATATAAACCTTGACATTGTATTCAGTATTAACCATGGAATTTATTGTATATAAACCTTGACATTGTATTCAGTATTAACAATAGAGTTTATTGTATATAAACCTTGACATTGTATTCAGTATTAATCATGGAGTTTATTGTATATAAATGTTGACATTGTATTCAGTTTTAACCATAGAGTGTATTGTAAATAAACCTTGACATTTTATTCAGTATTAACCATGGAGTTTATTGTAAATAAACCTTGACATTTTATTCAGTATTAACCATGGAGTTTATTGTATATAAATGTTGACATTGTATTCAGTATTAACCATGGAGTTTATTGTATATAAGCGTTGACATTGTATTCAGTATTAACCATGGAGTTTATTGTATATAAACCTTGACATTGTATTCAGTATTAACCATGGAATTTATTGTATATAAACCTTGACATTGTATTCAGTATTAACCGTGGAGTTTATTGTATGTAAACCTTGACATTGTATTCAGTATTAATCATGGAGTTTATTGTATATAAATGTTGACATTGTATTCAGTTTTAACCATGGAGTGTATTGTAAATAAACCTGGACATTTTATTCAGTATTAACCATGGAGTTTATTGTATATAAGCCTTGCCATTGTATTCAGTATTAACCATGGAGTTTATTGTATATAAACCTTGACATTGTATTCAGTATTAATCATGGAGTTTATTGTGTATAATTGTTGACATTGTATTCAGTATTAACAATAGAGTTTATTGTATATAAACCTTGACATTGTATTCAGTATTAACAATAGAGTTTATTGTATATAAACGTTGACATTGTATTCAGTATTAACCATGGAGTTTATTGTATATAAACGTTGACATTGTATTCAGTATTAACCATGGAGTTTATTGTATGTAAACCTTGACATTGTATTCAGTATTAACCATGGAGTTTATTGTATGTAAACCTTGACATTGTATTCAGTATTAATCATGGAGTTTATTGTATATAAACGTTGACATTGTATTCAGTATTAATCATGGAGTTTATTGTAAATAAATGTTTACATTGTATTCAGTTTTAAACATGGAGTTTATTGTATATAAACCTTGACATTGTATTCAGTATTAATCATGGAGTTTATTGTATATAAACGTTGACATTGTATTCAGTATTAATCATGGAGTTTATTGTATATAAATGTTGACATAGTATTCCGTTTTAACCATGGAGTTTATTGTATATAAATCTTTACATTCTATTCAGTATTAACCATGGTGTGTATTGTATATAACCGTTGACATTGTATTCAGTATTAACGATGGAGTGTATTGTATATAAATGTTGACACTGTATTCAGTATTAACCATGGAGTTTATTGTATATAAACCATGACATTGTATTCAGTATTAACCATGGAGTTTATTGTATATAAACCTTGACATTGTATTCAGTATTAACCATGGAGTGTATTGTATATAACCGTTGACATTGTATTCAGTATTAACCATGGAGTTTATTGTATATAAATGTTGACATTGTATTCAGTTTTAACCATGGAGTTAATTGTATATAAGCCTTCCCATTGTATTCAGTATTAACCATGGAGTATATTGTATATAAACGTTGTAATTGTATTCAGTATTAACCGTGGAGTTTACTGTATGTAAACCTTGATATTGTATTCAGTATTAATCATGGAGTTTATTGTATATAAATGTTGACATTGTATTCAGTATTAACAATAGAGTTTATTGTATATAAACCTTGACATTGTATTCAGTATTAACAATAGAGTTTATTGTATATAAACGTTGACATTGTATTCAGTATTAACCATGGAGTTTATTGTATATAAACGTTGACATTGTATTCAGTATTAACCATGGAGTTTATTGTATGTAAACCTTGACATTGTATTCAGTATTAACCATGGAGTTTATTGTATGTAAACCTTGACATTGTATTCAGTATTAATCATGGAGTTTATTGTATATAAACGTTGACATTGTATTCAGTATTAATCATGGAGTTTATTGTAAATAAACCTAGACATTTTATTCAGTATTAACCATGGAGTTTATTGTATATAAACGTTGACATTGTATTCAGTATTAACCATGGACTTTATTGTATATAAACCTGGACATTGTATTCAGTATTAATGATGGAGTTTATTGTATATAAACGTTGACATTGTATTCAGTATTAATCAAGGAGTTTATTTTATATTAACGTTGACATTGTATTCAGTATTAATCATGGAGTTTATTGTATATAAACTTTGACATTGTATTCAGTATTAATCATGGAGTTTATTGTATATAAACCTTGACATTGTATTCAGTATTAATCATGGAGTTTATTGTGTATAAACCTTGACATTGTATTCAGTATTAACCATAGAGTTTATTGTATATAAACGTTGACATTGTATTCAGTATTAACCATGGAGTTTATTGTATATAAACGTTGACATTGTATTCAGTATTAACCATGGAGTTTATTGTATGTAAACCTTGACATTGTATTCAGTATTAACCATGGAGTTTATTGTATGTAAACCTTGACATTGTATTCAGTATTAATCATGGAGTTTATTGTATATAAACGTTGACATTGTATTCAGTATTAATCATGGAGTTTATTGTAAATAAACCTTGACATTTTATTCAGTATTAACCATGGAGTTTATTGTATATAAACGTTGACATTGTATTCAGTATTAACCATGGAGTTTATTGTATATAAACCTGGACATTGTATTCAGTATTAATGATGGAGTTTATTGTATATAAACGTTGACATTGTATTCAGTATTAATCAAGGAGTTCATTTTATATAAACGTTGACATTGTATACAGTATTAATCTTGGAGTTTATTGTATATAAACGTTGACATTGTATTCAGTATTAACCATGGAGTTTATTGTATATAAACCTTGACATTGTATTCAGTATTAACAATGGAATTTATTGTATATAAACCTTGACATTGTATTTAGTATTAACCGTGGAGTTTATTGTATGTAAACCTTGACATTGTATTCAGTATTAATCATGGAGTTTATTGTATATAAATGTTGACATTGTATTCAGTTTTAACCATGGAGTGTATTGTAAATAAACCATGACATTTTATTCAGTATTAACCATGGAGTTTATTGTAAATAAACCTTGACATTTTATTCAGTATTAACCATGGAGTTTATTGTATATAAACCTTGACATTGTATTCAGTATTAACCATGTAGTTTATTGTATATAAATGTTGACATTGTATTCAGTATTAACCATGGAGTTTATTGTATATAAGCGTTGACATTGTATTCAGTATTAAACATGGAGTTTATTGTATATAAACCTTGACATTGTATTCAGTATTAACCATGGAATTTATTGTATATAAACCTTGACATTGTATTCAGTATTAACCGTGGAATTTATTGTATGTAAACCTTGACATTGTATTCAGTATTAATCATGGAGTTTATTGTATATAAACCTGGACATTGTATTCAGTATTAATGATGGAGTTTATTGTATATAAACGTTGACATTGTATTCAGTATTAATCAAGGAGTTCATTTTATATAAACGTTGACATTGTATTCAGTATTAATCATGGAGTTTATTGTATATAAACGTTGACATTGTATACAATATTAATCTTGGAGTTTATTGTATATAAACGTTGACATTGTATTCAGTATTAACCATGGAGTTTATTGTATATAAACCTTGACATTGTATTCAGTATTAACAATGGAATTTATTGTATATAAACCTTGACATTGTATTTAGTATTAACCGTGGAGTTTATTGTATATAAACCTTGACATTGTATTCAGTATTAATCATGGAGTTTATTGTATATAAATGTTGACATTGTATTCAGTTTTAACCATGGAGTGTATTGTAAATAAACCATGACATTTTATTCAGTATTAACCATGGAGTTTATTGTAAATAAACCTTGACATTTTATTCAGTATTAACCATGGAGTTTATTGTATATAAACCTTGACATTGTATTCAGTATTAACCATGTAGTTTATTGTATATAAATGTTGACATTGTATTCAGTATTAACCATGGAGTTTATTGTATATAAGCGTTGACATTGTATTCAGTATTAACCATGGAGTTTATTGTATATAAACCTTGACATTGTATTCAGTATTAACCATGGAATTTATTGTATATAAACCTTGACATTGTATTCAGTATTAACCGTGGAATTTATTGTATGTAAACCTTGACATTGTATTCAGTATTAATCATGGAGTTTATTGTATATAAATGTTGACATTGTATTCAGTTTTAACCATGGAGTGTATTGTAAATAAACCTGGACATTTTATTCAGTATTAACCATGGAGTTTATTGTATATAAGCCTTGCCATTGTATTCAGTATTAACCATGGAGTTTATTGTATATAAACGTTGACATTGTATTCAGTAATAACCATGGAGTTTATTGTGTATAAATGTTGACATTGTATTCAGTATTAACAATAGAGTTTATTGTATATAAACGTTGACATTGTATTCAGTTTTAACCATGGAGTGTATTGTAAATAAATCATGACATTTTATTCAGTATTAACCATGGAGTTTATTGTAAATAAACCTTGACATTTTATTCAGTATTAACCATGGAGTTTATTGTATATAAACCTTGACATTGTATTCAGTATTAACCATGTAGTTTATTGTATATAAATATTGACATTGTATTCAGTATTAACCATGGAGTTTATTGTATATAAGCGTTGACATTGTATTCAGTATTAACCATGGAGTTTATTGTATATAAACCTTGACATTGTATTCAGTATTAACCATGGAATTTATTGTATATAAACCTTGACATTGTATTCAGTATTAACCGTAGAATTTATTGTATGTAAACCTTGACATTGTATTCAGTATTAATCATGGAGTTTATTGTATATAAATGTTGACATTGTATTCAGTTTTAACCATGGAGTGTATTGTAAATAAACCTGGACATTTTATTCAGTATTAACCATGGAGTTTATTGTATATAAGCCTTGCCATTGTATTCAGTATTAACCATGGAGTTTATTGTATATAAACGTTGACATTGTATTCAGTAATAACCATGGAGTTTATTGTGTATAAATGTTGACATTGTATTCAGTATTAACAATAGAGTTTATTGTATATAAACGTTGACATTGTATTCAGTATTAACAATAGAGTTTATTGTATATAAACGTTGACATTGTATTCAGTATTAACCATGGAGTTTATTGTAAATAAACGTTGACATTGTATTCAGTATTAACCATGGAGTTTATTGTATGTAAACCTTGACATTGTATTCAGTATTAACCATGGAGTTTATTGTATATAAACGTTGACATTGTATTCAGTATTAACCATGGAGTTTATTGTATGTAAACCTTGACATTGTATTCAGTATTAACCATGGAGTTTATTGTATGTAAACCTTGACATTGTATTCAGTATTAATCATGGAGTTTATTGTATATAAACGTTGACATTGTATTCAGTATTAATCATGGAGTTTATTGTAAATAAACCTTGACATTTTATTCAGTATTAACCATGGAGTTTATTGTATATAAACGTTGACATTGTATTCAGTATTAACCATGGAGTTTATTGTATATAAACCTGGACATTGTATTCAGTATTAATGATGGAGTTTATTGTATATAAACGTTGACATTGTATTCAGTATTAATCAAGGAGTTCATTTTATATAAACGTTGACATTGTATACAGTATTAATCTTGGAGTTTATTGTATATAAACGTTGACATTGTATTCAGTATTAACCATGGAGTTTATTGTATATAAACCTTGACATTGTATTCAGTATTAACAATGGAATTTATTGTATATAAACCTTGACATTGTATTTAGTATTAACCGTGGAGTTTATTGTATGTAAACCTTGACATTGTATTCAGTATTAATCATGGAGTTTATTGTATATAAATGTTGACATTGTATTCAGTTTTAACCATGGAGTGTATTGTAAATAAACCATGACATTTTATTCAGTATTAACCATGGAGTTTATTGTAAATAAACCTTGACATTTTATTCAGTATTAACCATGGAGTTTATTGTATATAAACCTTGACATTGTATTCAGTATTAACCATGTAGTTTATTGTATATAAATGTTGACATTGTATTCAGTATTAACCATGGAGTTTATTGTATATAAGCGTTGACATTGTATTCAGTATTAAACATGGAGTTTATTGTATATAAACCTTGACATTGTATTCAGTATTAACCATGGAATTTATTGTATATAAACCTTGACATTGTATTCAGTATTAACCGTGGAATTTATTGTATGTAAACCTTGACATTGTATTCAGTATTAATCATGGAGTTTATTGTATATAAACCTGGACATTGTATTCAGTATTAATGATGGAGTTTATTGTATATAAACGTTGACATTGTATTCAGTATTAATCAAGGAGTTCATTTTATATAAACGTTGACATTGTATTCAGTATTAATCATGGAGTTTATTGTATATAAACGTTGACATTGTATACAATATTAATCTTGGAGTTTATTGTATATAAACGTTGACATTGTATTCAGTATTAACCATGGAGTTTATTGTATATAAACCTTGACATTGTATTCAGTATTAACAATGGAATTTATTGTATATAAACCTTGACATTGTATTTAGTATTAACCGTGGAGTTTATTGTATATAAACCTTGACATTGTATTCAGTATTAATCATGGAGTTTATTGTATATAAATGTTGACATTGTATTCAGTTTTAACCATGGAGTGTATTGTAAATAAACCATGACATTTTATTCAGTATTAACCATGGAGTTTATTGTAAATAAACCTTGACATTTTATTCAGTATTAACCATGGAGTTTATTGTATATAAACCTTGACATTGTATTCAGTATTAACCATGTAGTTTATTGTATATAAATGTTGACATTGTATTCAGTATTAACCATGGAGTTTATTGTATATAAGCGTTGACATTGTATTCAGTATTAACCATGGAGTTTATTGTATATAAACCTTGACATTGTATTCAGTATTAACCATGGAATTTATTGTATATAAACCTTGACATTGTATTCAGTATTAACCGTGGAATTTATTGTATGTAAACCTTGACATTGTATTCAGTATTAATCATGGAGTTTATTGTATATAAATGTTGACATTGTATTCAGTTTTAACCATGGAGTGTATTGTAAATAAACCTGGACATTTTATTCAGTATTAACCATGGAGTTTATTGTATATAAGCCTTGCCATTGTATTCAGTATTAACCATGGAGTTTATTGTATATAAACGTTGACATTGTATTCAGTAATAACCATGGAGTTTATTGTGTATAAATGTTGACATTGTATTCAGTATTAACAATAGAGTTTATTGTATATAAACGTTGACATTGTATTCAGTTTTAACCATGGAGTGTATTGTAAATAAATCATGACATTTTATTCAGTATTAACCATGGAGTTTATTGTAAATAAACCTTGACATTTTATTCAGTATTAACTATGGAGTTTATTGTATATAAACCTTGACATTGTATTCAGTATTAACCATGTAGTTTATTGTATATAAATATTGACATTGTATTCAGTATTAACCATGGAGTTTATTGTATATAAGCGTTGACATTGTATTCAGTATTAACCATGGAGTTTATTGTATATAAACCTTGACATTGTATTCAGTATTAACCATGGAATTTATTGTATATAAACCTTGACATTGTATTCAGTATTAACCGTAGAATTTATTGTATGTAAACCTTGACATTGTATTCAGTATTAATCATGGAGTTTATTGTATATAAATGTTGACATTGTATTCAGTTTTAACCATGGAGTGTATTGTAAATAAACCTGGACATTTTATTCAGTATTAACCATGGAGTTTATTGTATATAAGCCTTGCCATTGTATTCAGTATTAACCATGGAGTTTATTGTATATAAACGTTGACATTGTATTCAGTAATAACCATGGAGTTTATTGTGTATAAATGTTGACATTGTATTCAGTATTAACAATAGAGTTTATTGTATATAAACGTTGACATTGTATTCAGTATTAACAATAGAGTTTATTGTATATAAACGTTGACATTGTATTCAGTATTAACCATGGAGTTTATTGTAAATAAACGTTGACATTGTATTCAGTATTAACCATGGAGTTTATTGTATGTAAACCTTGACATTGTATTCAGTATTAACCATGGAGTTTATTGTATGTAAACCTTGACATTGTATTCAGTATTAATCATGGAGTTTATTGTATATAAACCTTGACATTGTATTCAGTAATAATCTTGGAGTTCATTTTATATAAACGTTGACATTGTATTCAGTATTAATCATGGAGTTTATTGTATATAAACGTTGACATTGTATACAATATTAATCTTGGAGTTTATTGTATATAAACGTTGACATTGTATTCAGTATTAACCATGGAGTTTATTGTATATAAACCTTGACATTGTATTCAGTATTAACAATGGAATTTATTGTATATAAACCTTGACATTGTATTTAGTATTAACCGTGGAGTTTATTGTATATAAACCTTGACATTGTATTCAGTATTAATCATGGAGTTTATTGTATATAAATGTTGACATTGTATTCAGTTTTAACCATGGAGTGTATTGTAAATAAACCATGACATTTTATTCAGTATTAACCATGGAGTTTATTGTAAATAAACCTTGACATTTTATTCAGTATTAACCATGGAGTTTATTGTATATAAACCTTGACATTGTATTCAGTATTAACCATGCAGTTTATTGTATATAAATGTTGACATTGTATTCAGTATTAACCATGGAGTTTATTGTATATAAGCGTTGACATTGTATTCAGTATTAACCATGGAGTTTATTGTATATAAACCTTGACATTGTATTCAGTATTAACCATGGAATTTATTGTATATAAACCTTGACATTGTATTCAGTATTAACCGTGGAATTTATTGTATGTAAACCTTGACATTGTATTCAGTATTAATCATGGAGTTTATTGTATATAAATGTTGACATTGTATTCAGTTTTAACCATGGAGTGTATTGTAAATAAACCTGGACATTTTATTCAGTATTAACCATGGAGTTTATTGTATATAAGCCTTGCCATTGTATTCAGTATTAACCATGGAGTTTATTGTATATAAACGTTGACATTGTATTCAGTAATAACCATGGAGTTTATTGTGTATAAATGTTGACATTGTATTCAGTATTAACAATAGAGTTTATTGTATATAAACGTTGACATTGTATTCAGTTTTAACCATGGAGTGTATTGTAAATAAATCATGACATTTTATTCAGTATTAACCATGGAGTTTATTGTAAATAAACCTTGACATTTTATTCAGTATTAACCATGGAGTTTATTGTATATAAACCTTGACATTGTATTCAGTATTAACCATGTAGTTTATTGTATATAAATATTGACATTGTATTCAGTATTAACCATGGAGTTTATTGTATATAAGCGTTGACATTGTATTCAGTATTAACCATGGAGTTTATTGTATATAAACCTTGACATTGTATTCAGTATTAACCATGGAATTTATTGTATATAAACCTTGACATTGTATTCAGTATTAACCGTAGAATTTATTGTATGTAAACCTTGACATTGTATTCAGTATTAATCATGGAGTTTATTGTATATAAATGTTGACATTGTATTCAGTTTTAACCATGGAGTGTATTGTAAATAAACCTGGACATTTTATTCAGTATTAACCATGGAGTTTATTGTATATAAGCCTTGCCATTGTATTCAGTATTAACCATGGAGTTTATTGTATATAAACGTTGACATTGTATTCAGTAATAACCATGGAGTTTATTGTGTATAAATGTTGACATTGTATTCAGTATTAACAATAGAGTTTATTGTATATAAACGTTGACATTGTATTCAGTATTAACAATAGAGTTTATTGTATATAAACGTTGACATTGTATTCAGTATTAACCATGGAGTTTATTGTAAATAAACGTTGACATTGTATTCAGTATTAACCATGGAGTTTATTGTATGTAAACCTTGACATTGTATTCAGTATTAACCATGGAGTTTATTGTATGTAAACCTTGACATTGTATTCAGTATTAATCATGGAGTTTATTGTATATAAACCTTGACATTGTATTCAGTAATAATCTTGGAGTTTATTGTATATAAACGTTGACATTGTATTCAGTATTAACCATGGAGTTTATTGTATATAAACCTTGACATTGTATTCAGTATTAACCATGGAATTTATTGTATATAAACCTTGATATTGTATTCAGTATTAACCGTGGAGTTTATTGTATGTAAACCTTGACATTGTATTCAGTATTAATCATGGAGTTTATTGTATATAAATGTTGACATTGTATTCAGTTTTAACCATGGAGTGTTTTGTAAATAAACCTTGACATTTTATTCAGTATTAACCATGGAGTTTATTGTATATAAGCCTTGCCATTGCATGGAGTATTAACCATGGAGTTTATTGTATATAAACCTTGACATTGTATTCAGTATTACTCATGGGGTTTATTGTATATAAATGTTGACATTGTATTCAGTATTAACAATAGAGTTTATTGTATATAAACGTTGACATTGTATTCAGTATTAACCATGGAGTTTATTGTATATAAACGTTGACATTGTATTCAGTAATAACCATGGAGTTTATTGTATGTAAACCTTGACATTGCATTCAGTATTAATCATGGATTTTATTGTATATAGATGTTGACATTGTATTCAGTTTTACCCATCGAGTTTATTGTATATAAACTTTGACATTGTATTCAGTATTTACCATGGAGTTTATTGTATATAACCCTTGACATTGTATTCAGTATTAACCATGGAGTTTAATGTATATAAACGTTGACATTGTATTCAGTATTAATCATGGCGTTTATTGTATATAAATGTTGACATTGTATTCAGTTTTAACCATGGAGTGTATTGTAAATAAACCTGGACATTTTATTCAGTATTAACCATGGAGTTTATTGTATATAAGCCTTGCCATTGTATTCAGTATTAACCATGGAGTTTATTGTATATAAACGTTGACATTGTATTCAGTAAAAACCATGGAGTTTATTGTGTATAAATGTTGACATTGTATTCAGTATTAACAATAGAGTTTATTGTATGTAAACCTTGACATTGTATTCAGTATTAACCATGGAGTTTATTGTATGTAAACCTTGACATTGTATTCAGTATTAATCATGGAGTTTATTGTATATAAACGTTGACATTGTATTCAGTATTAATCATGGAGTTTATTGTAAATAAACCTTGACATTTTATTCAGTATTAACCATGGAGTTTATTGTATATAAACGTTGACATTGTATTCAGTATTAACCATGGAGTTTATTGTATATAAACCTGGACATTGTATTCAGTATTAATGATGGAGTTTATTGTATATAAACGTTGACATTGTATTCAGTATTAATCAAGGAGTTCATTTTATATAAACGTTGACATTGTATTCAGTATTAATCATGGAGTTTATTGTATATAAACCTTGACATTGTATTCAGTATTAATCATGGAGTTTATTGTATATAAACGTTGACATTGTATACAGTATTAATCTTGGAGTTTATTGTATATAAACGTTGACATTGTATTCAGTATTAACCATGGAGTTTATTGTATATAAACCTTGACATTGTATTCAGTATTAACAATGGAATTTATTGTATATAAACCTTGACATTGTATTTAGTATTAACCGTGGAGTTTATTGTATGTAAACCTTGACATTGTATTCAGTATTAATCATGGAGTTTATTGTATATAAATGTTGACATTGTATTCAGTTTTAACCATGGAGTGTATTGTAAATAAACCTTGACATTTTATTCAGTATTAACCATGGAGTTTATTGTAAATAAACCTTGACATTTTATTCAGTATTAACCATGGAGTTTATTGTATATAAACCTTGACATTGTATTCAGTATTAACCATGTAGTTTATTGTATATAAATGTTGACATTGTATTCAGTATTAACCATGGAGTTTATTGTATATAAGCGTTGACATTGTATTCAGTATTAACCATGGAGTTTATTGTATATAAACCTTGACATTGTATTCAGTATTAACCATGGAATTTATTGTATATAAACCTTGACATTGTATTCAGTATTAACCGTGGAGTTTATTGTATGTAAACCTTAACATTGTATTCAGTATTAATCATGGAGTTTATTGTATATAAATGTTGACATTGTATTCAGTTTTAACCATGGAGTGTATTGTAAATAAACCTGGACATTTTATTCAGTATTAACCATGGATTTTATTGTATATAGATGTTGACATTGTATTCAGTTTTACCCATCGAGTTTATTGTATATAAACTTTGACATTGTATTCAGTATTTACCATGGAGTTTATTGTATATAACCCTTGACATTGTATTCAGTATTAACCATGGAGTTTAATGTATATAAACGTTGACATTGTATTCAGTATTAATCATGGCGTTTATTGTATATAAATGTTGACATTGTATTCAGTTTTAACCATGGAGTGTATTGTAAATAAACCTGGATATTTTATTCAGTATTAACCATGGAGTTTATTGTATATAAGCCTTGCCATTGTATTCAGTATTAACCATGGAGTTTATTGTATATAAACGTTGACATTGTATTCAGTAAAAACCATGGAGTTTATTGTGTATAAATGTTGACATTGTATTCAGTATTAACAATAGAGTTTATTGTATGTAAACCTTGACATTGTATTCAGTATTAACCATGGAGTTTATTGTATGTAAACCTTGACATTGTATTCAGTATTAATCATGGAGTTTATTGTATATAAACGTTGACATTGTATTCAGTATTAATCATGGAGTTTATTGTAAATAAACCTTGACATTTTATTCAGTATTAACCATGGAGTTTATTGTATATAAACGTTGACATTGTATTCAGTATTAACCATGGAGTTTATTGTATATAAACCTGGACATTGTATTCAGTATTAATTATGGAGTTTATTGTATATAAACGTTGACATTGTATTCAGTATTAATCAAGGAGTTCATTTTATATAAACGTTGACATTGTATTCAGTATTAATCATGGAGTTTATTGTATATAAACCTTGACATTGTATTCAGTATTAATCATGGAGTTTATTGTATATAAACGTTGACATTTGTATACAGTATTAATCTTGGAGTTTATTGTATATAAACGTTGACATTGTATTCAGTATTAACCATGGAGTTTATTGTATATAAACCTTGACATTGTATTCAGTATTAACAATGGAATTTATTGTATATAAACCTTGACATTGTATTTAGTATTAACCGTGGAGTTTATTGTATGTAAACCTTGACATTGTATTCAGTATTAATCATGGAGTTTATTGTATATAAATGTTGACATTGTATTCAGTTTTAACCATGGAGTGTATTGTAAATAAACCTTGACATTTTATTCAGTATTAACCATGGAGTTTATTGTAAATAAACCTTGACATTTTATTCAGTATTAACCATGGAGTTTATTGTATATAAACCTTGACATTGTATTCAGTATTAACCATGTAGTTTATTGTATATAAATGTTGACATTGTATTCAGTATTAACCATGGAGTTTATTGTATATAAGCGTTGACATTGTATTCAGTATTAACCATGGAGTTTATTGTATATAAACCTTGACATTGTATTCAGTATTAACCATGGAATTTATTGTATATAAACCTTGACATTGTATTCAGTATTAACCGTGGAGTTTATTGTATGTAAACCTTAACATTGTATTCAGTATTAATCATGGAGTTTATTGTATATAAATGTTGACATTGTATTCAGTTTTAACCATGGAGTGTATTGTAAATAAACCTGGACATTTTATTCAGTATTAACCATGGATTTTATTGTATATAGATGTTGACATTGTATTCAGTTTTACCCATCGAGTTTATTGTATATAAACTTTGACATTGTATTCAGTATTTACCATGGAGTTTATTGTATATAACCCTTGACATTGTATTCAGTATTAACCATGGAGTTTAATGTATATAAACGTTGACATTGTATTCAGTATTAATCATGGCGTTTATTGTATATAAATGTTGACATTGTATTCAGTTTTAACCATGGAGTGTATTGTAAATAAACCTGGATATTTTATTCAGTATTAACCATGGAGTTTATTGTATATAAGCCTTGCCATTGTATTCAGTATTAACCATGGAGTTTATTGTATATAAACGTTGACATTGTATTCAGTAAAAACCATGGAGTTTATTGTGTATAAATGTTGACATTGTATTCAGTATTAACAATAGAGTTTATTGTATGTAAACCTTGACATTGTATTCAGTATTAACCATGGAGTTTATTGTATGTAAACCTTGACATTGTATTCAGTATTAATCATGGAGTTTATTGTATATAAACGTTGACATTGTATTCAGTATTAATCATGGAGTTTATTGTAAATAAACCTTGACATTTTATTCAGTATTAACCATGGAGTTTATTGTATATAAACGTTGACATTGTATTCAGTATTAACCATGGAGTTTATTGTATATAAACCTGGACATTGTATTCAGTATTAATTATGGAGTTTATTGTATATAAACGTTGACATTGTATTCAGTATTAATCAAGGAGTTCATTTTATATAAACGTTGACATTGTATTCAGTATTAATCATGGAGTTTATTGTATATAAACCTTGACATTGTATTCAGTATTAATCATGGAGTTTATTGTATATAAACGTTGACATTTGTATACAGTATTAATCTTGGAGTTTATTGTATATAAACGTTGACATTGTATTCAGTATTAACCATGGAGTTTATTGTATATAAACCTTGACATTGTATTCAGTATTAACAATGGAATTTATTGTATATAAACCTTGACATTGTATTTAGTATTAACCGTGGAGTTTATTGTATGTAAACCTTGACATTGTATTCAGTATTAATCATGGAGTTTATTGTATATAAATGTTGACATTGTATTCAGTTTTAACCATGGAGTGTATTGTAAATAAACCTTGACATTTTATTCAGTATTAACCATGGAGTTTATTGTAAATAAACCTTGACATTTTATTCAGTATTAACCATGGAGTTTATTGTATATAAACCTTGACATTGTATTCAGTATTAACCATGTAGTTTATTGTATATAAATGTTGACATTGTATTCAGTATTAACCATGGAGTTTATTGTATATAAGCGTTGACATTGTATTCAGTATTAACCATGGAGTTTATTGTATATAAACCTTGACATTGTATTCAGTATTAACCATGGAATTTATTGTATATAAACCTTGACATTGTATTCAGTATTAACCGTGGAGTTTATTGTATGTAAACCTTAACATTGTATTCAGTATTAATCATGGAGTTTATTGTATATAAATGTTGACATTGTATTCAGTTTTAACCATGGAGTGTATTGTAAATAAACCTGGACATTTTATTCAGTATTAACCATGGATTTTATTGTATATAGATGTTGACATTGTATTCAGTTTTACCCATCGAGTTTATTGTATATAAACTTTGACATTGTATTCAGTATTTACCATGGAGTTTATTGTATATAACCCTTGACATTGCATTCAGTATTAACCATGGAGTTTAATGTATATAAACGTTGACATTGTATTCAGTATTAATCATGGCGTTTATTGTATATAAATGTTGACATTGTATTCAGTTTTAACCATGGAGTGTATTGTAAATAAACCTGGATATTTTATTCAGTATTAACCATGGAGTTTATTGTATATAAGCCTTGCCATTGTATTCAGTATTAACCATGGAGTTTATTGTATATAAACGTTGACATTGTATTCAGTAATAACCATGGAGTTTATTGTGTATAAATGTTGACATTGTATTCAGTATTAACAATAGAGTTTATTGTATGTAAACCTTGACATTGTATTCAGTATTAATCATGGAGTTTATTGTATATAAATGTTGACATTGTATTCAGTTTTAACCATGGAGTGTATTGTAAATAAACCTGGACATTTTATTC
Source organism: Bathymodiolus brooksi (assembly GCA_963680875.1). Lineage (NCBI taxonomy): Eukaryota > Metazoa > Mollusca > Bivalvia > Mytilida > Modiolidae > Bathymodiolus > Bathymodiolus brooksi. The sequence goes on along the minus strand of OY804583.1, from coordinate 94,194,785 downwards.
AGTATTAACCATGGAGTTTATTGTATATAAGCCTTGCCATTGTATTCAGTATTAACCATGGAGTTTATTGTATATAAATCTTGACATTGTATTCAGTAATAACCATGGAGTTTATTGTGTATAAATGTTGACATTGTATTCAGTATTAACAATAGAGTTTATTGTATATAAACCTTGACATTGTATTCAGTATTAACAATAGAGTTTATTGTATATAAACGTTGACATTGTATTCAGTATTAACCATGGAGTTTATTGTATATAAACGTTGACATTGTATTCAGTATTAACCATGGAGTTTATTGTATGTAAACCTTGACATTGTATTCAGTATTAACCATGGAGTTTATTGTATGTAAACCTTGACATTGTATTCAGTATTAATCATGGAGTTTATTGTATATAAACCTTGACATTGTATTCAGTATTAATCTTGGAGTTTATTGTATATAAACGTTGACATTGTATTCAGTATTAACCATGGAGTTTATTGTATATAAACCTTGACATTGTATTCAGTATTAACAATGGAATTTATTGTATATAAACCTTGACATTGTATTCAGTATTAAACGTGGAGTTTATTGTATGTAAACCTTCACATTGTATTCAGTATTAATCATGGAGTTTATTGTATATAAATGTTGACATTGTATTCAGTTTTAACCATGGAGTGTATTGTAAATAAACCTTGACATTTTATTCAGTATTAACCATGGAATTTATTATATATAAGCCTTGCCATTGCATTGAGTATTAACCATGGAGTTTATTGTATATAAACCTTGACATTGTATTCAGTATTACTCATGGGGTTTATTGTATATAAACGTTGACATTGTATTCAGTATTAACCATGGAGTTTATTGTATATAAACGTTGACATTGTATTCAGTAATAACCATGGAGTTTATTGTATGTAAACCTTGACATTGCATTCAGTATTAATCATGGATTTTATTGTATATAGATGTTGACATTGTATTCAGTTTTACCCATCGAGTTTATTGTATATAAACTTTGACATTGTATTCAGTATTTACCATGGAGTTTATTGTATATAACCCTTGACATTGTATTCAGTATTAACCATGGAGTTTAATGTGTATAAACGTTGACATTGTATTCAGTATTAATCATGGCGTTTATTGTATATAAATGTTGACATTGTATTCAGTTTTAACCATGGAGTTTATTGCATATAAACGTTGACATTGTATTCAGTATTAACCATGGAGGTTATTGTATGTAAACCTTGATATTGTATTCAGTATTAACCATGGAGTTTATTGTATATAAATGTTGACATTGTATTCAGTATTAATCATGGAGTTTATTGTATATAGACCTTGACATTGTATTCAGTATTTACCATGGAGTGTATTGTATGTAAACGTTGACATTGTATTCAGTATTAATCATGGAGTTTATTGTATATAAATGTTGACATTGTATTCAGTATTAACCGTGGAGTTTATTGTATGTAAACGTTGACATTGTATTCAGTATTAATCATGGAGTTTATTGCATATCAACGTTGACATTGTATTCAGTATTAACAATAACGTTTATTGTATATAAATGTTGACATTGTATTCAGTATTAACCATGGAGTTTATTGTATGTAAACCTTGACATTGTATTCAGTATTAACCATGGAGTTTATTGTATATAAACTTGACATTGTATTCAGTATTATTCATGGAGTTTATTGTATGTAAACCTTGACATTGTATTCAGTATTAATCATGGAGTTTATTGTATATAAACGTTGACATTGTATTCAGTATTAACCATGGAGTTTATTGTATATAAACGTTGACATTGTATTCAGTATTAACCGTGGAGTTTATTGTATGTAAACCTTGACATTGTATTCAGTATTAATCATGGAGTTTATTGTATATAAATGTTGACATTGTATTCAGTTTTAACCATGGAGTGTATTGTAAATAAACCTTGACATTGTATTCAGTATTAATCATGGAGTTTATTGTATATAAACGTTGACATTGTATACAGTATTAATCTTGGAGTTTATTGTATATAAACGTTGACATTGTATTCAGTATTAACCATGGAGTTTATTGTATATAAACCTTGACATTGTATTCAGTATTAACAATGGAATTTATTGTATATAAACCTTGACATTGTATTCAGTATTAACCATGTAGTTTATTGTATATAAATGTTGACATTGTATTCAGTATTAACCATGGAGTTTATTGTATATAAGCGTTGACATTGTATTCAGTATTAACCATGGAGTTTATTGTATATAAACCTTGACATTGTATTCAGTATTAACCATGGAATTTATTGTATATAAACCTTGACATTGTATTCAGTATTAACCGTGGAGTTTATTGTATGTAAACCTTGACATTGTATTCAGTATTAATCATGGAGTTTATTGTATATAAATGTTGACATTGTATTCAGTTTTAACCATGGAGTGTATTGTAAATAAACCTGGACATTTTATTCAGTATTAACCATGGATTTTATTGTATATAGATGTTGACATTGTATTCAGTTTTACCCATCGAGTTTATTGTATATAAACTTTGACATTGTATTCAGTATTTACCATGGAGTTTATTGTATATAACCCTTGACATTGTATTCAGTATTAACCATGGAGTTTAATGTATATAAACGTTGACATTGTATTCAGTATTAATCATGGCGTTTATTGTATATAAATGTTGACATTGTATTCAGTTTTAACCATGGAGTGTATTGTAAATAAACCTGGATATTTTATTCAGTATTAACCATGGAGTTTATTGTATATAAGCCTTGCCATTGTATTCAGTATTAACCATGGAGTTTATTGTATATAAACGTTGACATTGTATTCAGTAATAACCATGGAGTTTATTGTGTATAAATGTTGACATTGTATTCAGTATTAACAATAGAGTTTATTGTATGTAAACCTTGACATTGTATTCAGTATTAATCATGGAGTTTATTGTATATAAATGTTGACATTGTATTCAGTTTTAACCATGGAGTGTATTGTAAATAAACCTGGACATTTTATTCAGTATTAACCATGGATTTTATTGTATATAGATGTTGACATTGTATTCAGTTTTACCCATCGAGTTTATTGTATATAAACTTTGACATTGTATTCAGTATTTACCATGGAGTTTATTGTATATAACCCTTGACATTGCATTCAGTATTAACCATGGAGTTTAATGTATATAAACGTTGACATTGTATTCAGTATTAATCATGGCGTTTATTGTATATAAATGTTGACATTGTATTCAGTTTTAACCATGGAGTGTATTGTAAATAAACCTGGATATTTTATTCAGTATTAACCATGGAGTTTATTGTATATAAGCCTTGCCATTGTATTCAGTATTAACCATGGAGTTTATTGTATATAAACGTTGACATTGTATTCAGTAATAACCATGGAGTTTATTGTGTATAAATGTTGACATTGTATTCAGTATTAACAATAGAGTTTATTGTATGTAAACCTTGACATTGTATTCAGTATTAATCATGGAGTTTATTGTATATAAATGTTGACATTGTATTCAGTTTTAACCATGGAGTGTATTGTAAATAAACCTGGACATTTTATTCAGTATTAACCATGGAGTTTATTGTATATAAGCCTTGCCATTGTATTCAGTATTAACCATGGAGTTTATTGTATATAAATCTTGACATTGTATTCAGTAATAACCATGGAGTTTATTGTGTATAAATGTTGACATTGTATTCAGTATTAACAATAGAGTTTATTGTATATAAACCTTGACATTGTATTCAGTATTAACAATAGAGTTTATTGTATATAAACGTTGACATTGTATTCAGTATTAACCATGGAGTTTATTGTATATAAACGTTGACATTGTATTCAGTATTAACCATGGAGTTTATTGTATGTAAACCTTGACATTGTATTCAGTATTAACCATGGAGTTTATTGTATGTAAACCTTGACATTGTATTCAGTATTAATCATGGAGTTTATTGTATATAAACCTTGACATTGTATTCAGTATTAATCTTGGAGTTTATTGTATATAAACGTTGACATTGTATTCAGTATTAACCATGGAGTTTATTGTATATAAACCTTGACATTGTATTCAGTATTAACAATGGAATTTATTGTATATAAACCTTGACATTGTATTCAGTATTAAACGTGGAGTTTATTGTATGTAAACCTTCACATTGTATTCAGTATTAATCATGGAGTTTATTGTATATAAATGTTGACATTGTATTCAGTTTTAACCATGGAGTGTATTGTAAATAAACCTTGACATTTTATTCAGTATTAACCATGGAATTTATTATATATAAGCCTTGCCATTGCATTGAGTATTAACCATGGAGTTTATTGTATATAAACCTTGACATTGTATTCAGTATTACTCATGGGGTTTATTGTATATAAACGTTGACATTGTATTCAGTATTAACCATGGAGTTTATTGTATATAAACGTTGACATTGTATTCAGTAATAACCATGGAGTTTATTGTATGTAAACCTTGACATTGCATTCAGTATTAATCATGGATTTTATTGTATATAGATGTTGACATTGTATTCAGTTTTACCCATCGAGTTTATTGTATATAAACTTTGACATTGTATTCAGTATTTACCATGGAGTTTATTGTATATAACCCTTGACATTGTATTCAGTATTAACCATGGAGTTTAATGTGTATAAACGTTGACATTGTATTCAGTATTAATCATGGCGTTTATTGTATATAAATGTTGACATTGTATTCAGTTTTAACCATGGAGTTTATTGCATATAAACGTTGACATTGTATTCAGTATTAACCATGGAGGTTATTGTATGTAAACCTTGATATTGTATTCAGTATTAACCATGGAGTTTATTGTATATAAATGTTGACATTGTATTCAGTATTAATCATGGAGTTTATTGTATATAGACCTTGACATTGTATTCAGTATTTACCATGGAGTGTATTGTATGTAAACGTTGACATTGTATTCAGTATTAATCATGGAGTTTATTGTATATAAATGTTGACATTGTATTCAGTATTAACCGTGGAGTTTATTGTATGTAAACGTTGACATTGTATTCAGTATTAATCATGGAGTTTATTGCATATCAACGTTGACATTGTATTCAGTATTAACAATAACGTTTATTGTATATAAATGTTGACATTGTATTCAGTATTAACCATGGAGTTTATTGTATGTAAACCTTGACATTGTATTCAGTATTAACCATGGAGTTTATTGTATATAAACTTGACATTGTATTCAGTATTATTCATGGAGTTTATTGTATGTAAACCTTGACATTGTATTCAGTATTAATCATGGAGTTTATTGTATATAAACGTTGACATTGTATTCAGTATTAACCATGGAGTTTATTGTATATAAACGTTGACATTGTATTCAGTATTAACCGTGGAGTTTATTGTATGTAAACCTTGACATTGTATTCAGTATTAATCATGGAGTTTATTGTATATAAATGTTGACATTGTATTCAGTTTTAACCATGGAGTGTATTGTAAATAAACCTTGACATTGTATTCAGTATTAATCATGGAGTTTATTGTATATAAACGTTGACATTGTATACAGTATTAATCTTGGAGTTTATTGTATATAAACGTTGACATTGTATTCAGTATTAACCATGGAGTTTATTGTATATAAACCTTGACATTGTATTCAGTATTAACAATGGAATTTATTGTATATAAACCTTGACATTGTATTTAGTATTAACCGTGGAGTTTATTGTATGTAAACCTTGACATTGTATTCAGTATTAATCATGGAGTTTATTGTATATAAATGTTGACATTGTATTCAGTTTTAACCATGGAGTGTATTGTAAATAAACCTTGACATTTTATTCAGTATTAACCATGGAGTTTATTGTAAATAAACCTTGACATTTTATTCAGTATTAACCATGGAGTTTATTGTATATAAACCTTGACATTGTATTCAGTATTAACCATGTAGTTTATTGTATATAAATGTTGACATTGTATTCAGTATTAACCATGGAGTTTATTGTATATAAGCGTTGACATTGTATTCAGTATTAACCATGGAGTTTATTGTATATAAACCTTGACATTGTATTCAGTATTAACCATGGAATTTATTGTATATAAACCGTGACATTGTATTCAGTATTAACCGTGGAGTTTATTGTATGTAAACCTTGACATTGTATTCAGTATTAATCATGGAGTTTATTGTATATAAATGTTGACATTGTATTCAGTTTTAACCATGGAGTGTATTGTAAATAAACCTGGACATTTTATTCAGTATTAACCATGGATTTTATTGTATATAGATGTTGACATTGTATTCAGTTTTACCCATCGAGTTTATTGTATATAAACTTTGACATTGTATTCAGTATTTACCATGGAGTTTATTGTATATAACCCTTGACATTGTATTCAGTATTAACCATGGAGTTTAATGTATATAAACGTTGACATTGTATTCAGTATTAATCATGGCGTTTATTGTATATAAATGTTGACATTGTATTCAGTTTTAACCATGGAGTGTATTGTAAATAAACCTGGATATTTTATTCAGTATTAACCATGGAGTTTATTGTATATAAGCCTTGCCATTGTATTCAGTATTAACCATGGAGTTTATTGTATATAAACGTTGACATTGTATTCAGTAATAACCATGGAGTTTATTGTGTATAAATGTTGACATTGTATTCAGTATTAACAATAGAGTTTATTGTATGTAAACCTTGACATTGTATTCAGTATTAATCATGGAGTTTATTGTATATAAATGTTGACATTGTATTCAGTTTTAACCATGGAGTGTATTGTAAATAAACCTGGACATTTTATTCAGTATTAACCATGGAGTTTATTGTATATAAGCCTTGCCATTGTATTCAGTATTAACCATGGAGTTTATTGTATATAAATCTTGACATTGTATTCAGTAATAACCATGGAGTTTATTGTGTATAAATGTTGACATTGTATTCAGTATTAACAATAGAGTTTATTGTATATAAACCTTGACATTGTATTCAGTATTAACAATAGAGTTTATTGTATATAAACGTTGACATTGTATTCAGTATTAACCATGGAGTTTATTGTATATAAACGTTGACATTGTATTCAGTATTAACCATGGAGTTTATTGTATGTAAACCTTGACATTGTATTCAGTATTAACCATGGAGTTTATTGTATGTAAACCTTGACATTGTATTCAGTATTAATCATGGAGTTTATTGTATATAAACCTTGACATTGTATTCAGTATTAATCTTGGAGTTTATTGTATATAAACGTTGACATTGTATTCAGTATTAACCATGGAGTTTATTGTATATAAACCTTGACATTGTATTCAGTATTAACAATGGAATTTATTGTATATAAACCTTGACATTGTATTCAGTATTAACCGTGGAGTTTATTGTATGTAAACCTTCACATTGTATTCAGTATTAATCATGGAGTTTATTGTATATAAATGTTGACATTGTATTCAGTTTTAACCATGGAGTGTATTGTAAATAAACCTTGACATTTTATTCAGTATTAACCATGGAATTTATTATATATAAGCCTTGCCATTGCATTGAGTATTAACCATGGAGTTTATTGTATATAAACCTTGACATTGTATTCAGTATTACTCATGGGGTTTATTGTATATAAACGTTGACATTGTATTCAGTATTAACCATGGAGTTTATTGTATATAAACGTTGACATTGTATTCAGTAATAACCATGGAGTTTATTGTATGTAAACCTTGACATTGCATTCAGTATTAATCATGGATTTTATTGTATATAGATGTTGACATTGTATTCAGTTTTACCCATCGAGTTTATTGTATATAAACTTTGACATTGTATTCAGTATTTACCATGGAGTTTATTGTATATAACCCTTGACATTGTATTCAGTATTAACCATGGAGTTTAATGTGTATAAACGTTGACATTGTATTCAGTATTAATCATGGCGTTTATTGTATATAAATGTTGACATTGTATTCAGTTTTAACCATGGAGTTTATTGCATATAAACGTTGACATTGTATTCAGTATTAACCATGGAGGTTATTGTATGTAAACCTTGATATTGTATTCAGTATTAACCATGGAGTTTATTGTATATAAATGTTGACATTGTATTCAGTATTAATCATGGAGTTTATTGTATATAGACCTTGACATTGTATTCAGTATTTACCATGGAGTGTATTGTATGTAAACGTTGACATTGTATTCAGTATTAATCATGGAGTTTATTGTATATAAATGTTGACATTGTATTCAGTATTAACCGTGGAGTTTATTGTATGTAAACGTTGACATTGTATTCAGTATTAATCATGGAGTTTATTGCATATCAACGTTGACATTGTATTCAGTATTAACAATAACGTTTATTGTATATAAATGTTGACATTGTATTCAGTATTAACCATGGAGTTTATTGTATGTAAACCTTGACATTGTATTCAGTATTAACCATGGAGTTTATTGTATATAAACTTGACTTTGTATTCAGTATTATTCATGGAGTTTATTGTATGTAAACCTTGACATTGTATTCAGTATTAATCATGGAGTTTATTGTATATAAACGTTGACATTGTATTCAGTATTAACCATGGAGTTTATTGTATATAAACGTTGACATTGTATTCAGTATTAACCGTGGAGTTTATTGTATGTAAACCTTGACATTGTATTCAGTATTAATCATGGAGTTTATTGTATATAAATGTTGACATTGTATTCAGTTTTAACCATGGAGTGTATTGTAAATAAACCTTGACATTTTATTCAGTATTAACCATGGAGTTTATTGTATATAAGCCTTGCCATTGTATTCAGTATTAACCATGGAGTTTATTGTATATAAACCTTGACATTGTATTCAGTATTAATCATGGAGTTTATTGTGTATAAATGTTGACATTGTATTCAGTATTAACAATAGAGTTTATTGTATATAAACCTTGACATTGTATTCAGTATTAACCATAGAGTTTATTGTATATAAACGTTGACATTGTATTCAGTATTAACCATGGAGTTTATTGTATATAAACGTTGACATTGTATTCAGTATTAACCATGGAGTTTATTGTATGCAAACCTTGACATTGTATTCAGTATTAACCATGGAGTTTATTGTATGTAAACCTTGACATTGTATTCAGTATTAATCATGGAGTTTATTGTATATAAATGTTGACATTGTATTCAGTATTAACCATGGAGTTTATTGTATATAAGCGTTGACATTGTATTCAGTATTAATCATGGAGTTTATTGTAAATAAACCTTACATTTTATTCAGTATTAACCATGGAGTTTATTGTATATAAACGTTGACATTGTACTCAGTATTAACCATGTAGTTTATTGTATATAAATGTTGACATTGTATTCAGTATTAATCATGGAGTTTATTGTAAGTAAACCTTGACATTGTATTCAGTATTAATCATGGAGTTTATTGTATATAAATGTTGACATTGTATTAAGTATTAACCATGGAGTTTATTGTATATAAGCGTTGACATTGTATTCAGTATTAATCATGGAGTTTATTGTAAATAAACCTTACATTTTATTCAGTATTAACCATGGAGTTTATTGTATATAAACGTTGACATTGTACCCAGTATTAACCATGTAGTTTATTGTATATAAATGTTGACATTGTATTCAGTATTAATCATGGAGTTTATTGTATATAAATGTTTACATTGTATTCAGTTTTAACCATGGAGTTTATTGTATATAAACCTTGACATTGTATTCAGTATTGATCATGGAGTTTATTGTATATAAACGTTGACATTGTATTCAGTATTAATCATGGAGTTTATTGTATATAAATGTTAACATTGTATTCCGTTTTAACCATGGAGTTTATTGTATATAAACCTTTACATTCTATTCAGTATTAACCATGGAGTGTATTGTATATAACCGTTGACATTGTATTCAGTATTAACGATGGAGTGTATTGTATATAAATGTTGACACTGTATTCAGTATTAACAATAGAGTTTATTGTATATAAACCATGACATTGTATTCAGTATTAACCATGGAGTTTATTGTATATAAACGTTGACATTGTATTCAGTATTAACAATGGAGTGTATTGTATATAACCGTTGACATTGTATTCAGTATTAACCATGGAGTTTATTGTATATAAATGTTGACATTGTATTCAGTTTTAACCATGGAGTTAATTGTATATAAGCCTTGCCATTGTATTCAGTAATAACCATGGAGTTTATTGTGTATAAATGTTGACATTGTATTCAGTATTAACAATAGAGTTTATTGTATATAAACCTTGACATTGTATTCAGTATTAACAATAGAGTTTATTGTATATAAACGTTGACATTGTATTCAGTATTAACCATGGAGTTTATTGTATATAAACGTTGACATTGTATTCAGTATTAACCATGGAGTGTATTGTATGTAAACCTTGACATTGTATTCAGTATTAACCATGGAGTTTATTGTATGTAAACCTTGACATTGTATTCAGTATTAATCATGGAGTTTATTGTATATAAACCTTGACATTGTATTCAGTATTAATCTTGGAGTTTATTGTATATAAACGTTGACATTGTATTCAGTATTAACCATGGAGTTTATTGTATATAAACCTTGACATTGTATTCAGTATTAACAATGGAATTTATTGTATATAAACCTTGACATTGTATTCAGTATTAACCGTGGAGTTTATTGTATGTAAACCTTCACATTGTATTCAGTATTAATCATGGAGTTTATTGTATATAAATGTTGACATTGTATTCAGTTTTAACCATGGAGTGTATTGTAAATAAACCTTGACATTTTATTCAGTATTAACCATGGAATTTATTATATATAAGCCTTGCCATTGCATTGAGTATTAACCATGGAGTTTATTGTATATAAATGTTGACATTGTATTCAGTTTTAACCATGGAGTTAATTGTATATAAGCCTTGCCATTGTATTCAGTATTAACCATGGAGTATATTGTATATAAACGATGTAATTGTATTCAGTATTAACCGTGGGGTTTATTGTATGTAAACCTTGACATTGTATTCAGTATTAATCATGGATTTTATTGTATATAGATGTTGACATTGTATTCAGTTTTAACCATCGAGTTTATTGTATATAAACTTTGACATTGTATTCAGTATTTACCATGGAGTTTATTGTATATAACCCTTGACATTGTATTCAGTATTTACCATGGAGTGTATTGTATGTAAACGTTGACATTGTATTCAGTATTAATCATGGAGTTTATTGTATATAAATGTTGACATTGTATTCAGTATTAACAATAACGTTTATTGTATATAAATGTTGACATTATATTCAGTATTAACCATGGAGTTTATTGTATGTAAACCTTACATTTTATTCAGTATTAACCATGGAGTTTATTGTATATAAACGTTGACATTGTACCCAGTATTAACCATGTAGTTTATTGTATATAAATGTTGACATTGTATTCAGTATTAATCATGGAGTTTATTGTATATAAATGTTTACATTGTATTCAGTTTTAACCATGGAGTTTATTGTATATAAACCTTGACATTGTATTCAGTATTGATCATGGAGTTTATTGTATATAAACGTTGACATTGTATTCAGTATTAATCATGGAGTTTATTGTATATAAATGTTGACATTGTATTCCGTTTTAACCTTGGAGTTTATTGTATATAAACCTTTACATTCTATTCAGTATTAACCATGGAGTGTATTGTATATAACCGTTGACATTGTATTCAGTATTAACGATGGAGTGTATTGTATATAAATGTTGACACTGTATTCAGTATTAACCATAGAGTTTATTGTATATAAACCATGACATTGTATTCAGTATTAACCATGGAGTTTATTGTATATAAACGTTGACATTGTATTCAGTATTAACAATGGAGTGTATTGTATATAACCGTTGACATTGTATTCAGTATTAACCATGGAGTTTATTGTATATAAATGTTGACATTGTATTCAGTTTTAACCATGGAGTTAATTGTATATAAGCCTTGCCATTGTATTCAGTATTAACCATGGAGTATATTGTATATAAACGATGTAATTGTATTCAGTATTAACCGTGGAGTTTATTGTATGTAAACCTTGACATTGTATTCAGTATTAATCATGGATTTTATTGTATATAGATGTTGAAATTGTATTCAGTTTTAACCATCGAGTTTATTGTATATAAACTTTGACATTGTATTCAGTATTTACCATGGAGTTTATTGTATATAACCCTTGACATTGTATTCAGTGTTAACCATGGAGTTTAATGTATATAAATGTTGACATTGTATTCAGTATTAATCATGGAGTTTATTGTATATAGACCTTGACATTGTATTCAGTATTTACCATGGAGTGTATTGTATGTAAACGTTGACATTGTATTCAGTATTAATCATGGAGTTTATTGTATATAAATGTTGACATTGTATTCAGTATTAACAATAACGTTTATTGTATATAAATGTTGACATTATATTCAGTATTAACCATGGAGTTTATTTTATGTAAACCTTGACATTGTATTCAGTATTATTCATGGAGTTTATTGTATATAAACGTTGACATTGTATTCAGTATTAACCACGGAATTTATTGTATATAAACCTTGACATTGTATTCAGTATTAACCGTGGAGTTTATTTTATGTAAACCTTGACATTGTATTCAGTATTAATCATGGAGTTTATTGTATATAAATGTTGACATTGTATTCAGTTTTAACCATGGAGTGTATTGTAAATAAACCTTGATATTTTATTCAGTATTAACCATGGAGTTTATTGTATATAAGCCTTGCCATTGTATTCAGTATTAACCATGGAGTTTATTGTATATAAACCTTGACATTGTATTCAGTATTAATCATGGAGTTTATTGTGTATAAATGTTGACATTGTATTCAGTATTAACAATAGAGTTTATTGTATATAAACCTTGACATTGTATTCAGTATTAACCATGGAGTTTATTGTATGTAAACCTTGACATTGTATTCAGTATTAATCATGGAGTTTATTGTATATAAACGTTGACATTGTATTCAGTATTAATCATGGAGTTTATTGTAAATAAACCTTGACATTTTATTCAGTATTAACGATGGAGTTTATTGTATATAAACGTTGACATTGTATTCAGTATTAACCATGGAGTTAATTGTATATAAACGTTGACATTGTATTCAGTATTAACCATGGAGTTTATTGTATATAAACGTTGACATTGTATTCAGTATTAACCATGGAGTTAATTGTATATAAACGTTGACATTGTATTCAGTATTAACCATGGAGTTTATTATATGTAAACCTTGACATTGTATTCAGTATTAACCATGGAGTTTATTGTATGTAAACCTTGACATTTTATTCAGTATTAACCATGGAGTTTATTGTATATAAACGTTGACATTGTATTCAGTATTAACCATGGAGTTTATTGTATATAAACCTGGACATTGTATTCAGTATTAATGATGGAGTTTATTGTATATAAACGTTGACATTGTATTCAGTATTAACCATGGAGTTTATTGTATATAAACCTGGACATTGTATTCAGTATTAATGATGGAGTTTATTGTATATAAACCTGGACATTGTATTCAGTATTAATCAAGGAGTTTATTTTATATAAACGTTGACATTGTATTCAGTATTAATCATGGAGTTTATTGTATATAAACCTTGACATAGTATTCAGTATTAATCTTGGAGTTTATTGTATATAAACGTTGACATTGTATTCAGTATTAACCATGGAGTTTATTGTATATAAACCTTGACATTGTATTCAGTATTAACCATGGAGTTTATTGTATGTAAACCTTGACATTGTATTCAGTATTAACCATGGAGTTTATTGTATGCAAACTTGACATTGTATTCAGTATTAACCATGGAGTTTATTGTATGTAAACCTTGACATTGTATTCAGTATTATTCATGGAGTTTATTGTATATAAACGTTGACATTGTATTCAGTATTAACCATGGAATTTATTGTATATAAACCTTGACATTGTATTCAGTATTAACCGTGGAGTTTATTGTATGTAAACCTGGACATTGTATTCAGTATTAATGATGGAGTTTATTGTATATAAACCTGGACATTGTATTCAGTATTAATCAAGGAGTTTATTTTATATAAACGTTGACATTGTATTCAGTATTAATCATGGAGTTTATTGTATATAAACCTTGACGTAGTATTCAGTATTAATCTTGGAGTTTATTGTTTATAAACGTTGACATTGTATTCAGTATTAACCATGGAGTTTATTGTATATAAACCTTGACATTGTATTCAGTATTAACCATGGAGTTTATTTTATGTAAACCTTGACATTGTATTCAGTATTAACCATGGAGTTTATTGTATGCAAACTTGACATTGTATTCAGTATTAACCATGGAGTTTATTGTATGTAAACCTTGACATTGTATTCAGTATTATTCATGGAGTTTATTGTATATAAACGTTGACATTGTATTCAGTATTAACCATGGAATTTATTGTATATAAACCTTGACATTGTATTCAGTATTAACCGTGGAGTTTATTGTATGTAAACCTTGACATTGTATTCAGTATTAATCATGGAGTTTATTGTATATAAATGTTGACATTGTATTCAGTTTTAACCATGGAGTGTATTGTAAATAAACCTTGACATTTTATTCAGTATTAACCATGGAGTTTATTGTATATAAGCCTTGCCATTGTATTCAGTATTAACCATGGAGTTTATTGTATATAAACCTTGACATTGTATTCAGTATTAATCATGGAGTTTATTATGTATAAATGTTGACATTGTATTCAGTATTAACAATAGAGTTTATTGTATATAAACCTTGACATTGTATTCAGTATTAACCATAGAGTTTATTGTATATAAACGTTGACATTGTATTCAGTATTAATCATGGAGTTTATTGTAAATAAACCTTGACATTGTATTCAGTATTAATCATGGAGTTTATTGTATATAAACCTTGACATTGTATTCAGTATTAATCTTGGAGTTTATTGTATCTAAACGTTGACATTGTATTCAGTATTAACCATGGAGTTTATTGTATATAAACCTTGACATTGTATTCAGTATTAACCATGGAATTTATTGTATATAAACCTTGACATTGTATTCAGTATTAACCGTGGAGTTTATTTTATGTAAACCTTGACATTGTATTCAGTATTAATCATGGAGTTTATTGTATATAAATGTTGACATTGTATTCAGTTTTAACCATGGAGTGTATTGTAAATAAACCTTGACATTTTATTCAGTATTAACCATGGAGTTTATTGTATATAAGCCTTGCCATTGTATTCAGTATTAACCATGGAGTTTATTGTATATAAACCTTGACATTGTGTTCAGTATTAATCATGGAGTTTATTGTGTATAAATGTTGACATTGTATTCAGTATTAACAATAGAGTTTATTGTATATAAACCTTGACATTGTATTCAATATTAACCATAGAGTTTATTGTATATAAACGTTGACATTGTATTCAGTATTAACCATGGAGTTAATTGTATATAAACGTTGACATTGTATTCAGTATTAACCATGGAGTTTATTGTATGTAAACCTTGACATTGTATTCAGTATTAACCATGGAGTTTATTGTATGTAAACCTTGACATTGTATTCAGTATTAATCATGGAGTTTATTGTATATAAACGTTGACATTGTATTCAGTATTAATCATGGAGTTTATTGTAAATAAACCTTGACATTTTATTCAGTATTAACCATGGAGTTTATTGTATATAAACGTTCACATTGTATTCAGTATTAACCATGGAGTTTATTGTATATAAACCTGGACATTGCATTCAGTATTAATGATGGAGTTTATTGTATATAAACCTGGACATTGTATTCAGTATTAATCAAGGAGTTTATTTTATATAAACGTTGACATTGTATTCAGTATTAATCATGGAGTTTATTGTATATAAACCTTGACTTGTATTCAGTATTAATCATGGAGTTTATTGTATATAAACCTTGACATTGTATTCAGTATTAATCTTGGAGTTTATTGTATATAAACGTTGACATTGTATTCAGTATTAACCATGGAGTTTATTGTATATAAACCTGGACATTGTATTCAGTATTAACCATGGAGTTTATTGTATGTAAACCTTGACATTGTATTCAGTATTAACCATGGAGTTTATTGTATGCAAACTTGACATTGTATTCAGTATTAACCATGGAGTTTATTGTATGTAAACCTTGACATTGTATTCAGTATTATTCATGGAGTTTATTGTATATAAACGTTGACATTGTATTCAGTATTAACCATGGAATTTATTGTATATAAACCTTGACATTGTATTCAGTATTAACCGTGGAGTTTATTGTATGTAAACCTTGACATTGTATTCAGTATTAACCATGGAGTTTATTGTATATAAATGTTGACATTGTATTCAGTTTTAACCATGGAGTGTATTGTAAATAAACCTTGACATTTTATTCAGTATTAACCATGGAGTTTATTGTATATAAGCCTTGCCATTGTATTCAGTATTAACCATGGAGTTTATTGTATATAAACCTTGGCATTGTATTCAGTATTAATCATGGAGTTTATTATGTATAAATGTTGACATTGTATTCAGTATTAACAATAGAGTTTATTGTATATAAACCTTGACATTGTATTCAGTATTAACCATAGAGTTTATTGTATATAAACGTTGACATTGTATTCAGTATTAACCATGGAGTTTATTGTATATAAACGTTGACATTGTATTCAGTATTAACCATGGAGTTTATTGTATGTAATCCTTGACAATGTATTCAGTATTAACCATGGAGTTTATTGTATGTAAACCTTGACATTGTATTCAGTATTAATCATGGAGTTTATTGTATATAAACGTTGACATTGTATTCAGTATTAATCATGGAGTTTATTGTAAATAAACCTTGACATTTTATTCAGTATTAACCATGGAGTTTATTGTATATAAACGTTCACATTGTATTCAGTATTAACCATAGAGTTTATTGTATATAAACCTGGACATTGTATTCAGTATTAATCAAGGAGTTTATTTTATATAAACGTTGACATTGTATTCAGTATTAATCATGGAGTTTATTGTAAATAAACCTTGACATTCTATTCAGTATTAATCATGGAGTTTATTGTATATAAACCTTGACATTGTATTCAGTATTAATCTTGGAGTTTATTGTATCTAAACGTTGACATTGTATTCAGTATTAACCATGGAGTTTATTGTATATAAACCTTGACATTGTATTCAGTATTAACCATGGAATTTATTGTATATAAACCTTGACATTGTATTCAGTATTAACCGTGGAGTTTATTTTATGTAAACCTTGACATTGTATTCAGTATTAATCATGGAGTTTATTGTATATAAATGTTGACATTGTATTCAGTTTTAACCATGGAGTGTATTGTAAATAAACCTTGACATTTTATTCAGTATTAACCATGGAGTTTATTGTATATAAGCCTTGCCATTGTATTCAGTATTAACCATGGAGTTTATTGTATATAAACCTTGACATTGTATTCAGTATTAATCATGGAGTTTATTGTGTATAAATGTTGACATTGTATTCAGTATTAACAATAGAGTTTATTGTATATAAACCTTGACATTGTATTCAGTATTAACCATGGAGTTTATTGTATGTAAACCTTGACATTGTATTCAGTATTAATCATGGAGTTTATTGTATATAAACGTTGACATTGTATTCAGTATTAATCATGGAGTTTATTGTAAATGAACCTTGACATTTTATTCAGTATTAACGATGGAGTTTATTGTATATAAACGTTGACATTGTATTCAGTATTAACAATAACGTTTATTGTATATAAATGTTGACATTATATTCAGTATTAACCATGGAGTTTATTGTATATAAACGTTGACATTGTATTCAGTATTAACCATGGAGTTTATTGTATATAAACCTTGACATTGTATTCAGTATTAACCGTGGAGTTTATTGTATGTAAACCTTGACATTGTAATCAGTATTAATCATGGAGTTTATTGTATATAAATGTTGACATTGTATTCAGTTTTAACCATGGAGTGTATTGTAAATAAACCTTGACATTTTATTCAGTATTAATCATGGAGTGTATTGTATGTAAACGTTGACATTGTATTCAGTATTAATCATGGAGTTTATTGTATATAAATGTTGACATTGTATTCAGTATTAACAATAACGTTTATTGTATATAAATGTTGACATTATATTCAGTATTAACCATGGAGTTTATTGTATGTAAACCTTGACATTGTATTCAGTATTAACCATGGAGTTTATTGTATATAAATGTTGACATTGTATTCAGTATTAATCATGGAGTTTATTGTATATAGACCTTGACATTGTATTCAGTATTTACCATGGAGTGTATTGTATGTAAACGTTGACATTGTATTCAGTATTAATCATGGAGTTTATTGTATATAAATGTTGACATTGTATTCAGTATTAACAATAACGTTTATTGTATATAAATGTTGACATTATATTCAGTATTAACCATGGAGTTTATTGTATGTAAACCTTGACATTGTATTCAGTATTAACCATGGAGTTTATTGTATGCTAACTTGACATTGTATTCAGTATTAACCATGGAGTTTATTGTATGTAAACCTTGACATTGTATTCAGTATTATTCATGGAGTTTATTGTATATAAACGTTGACATTGTATTCAGTATTAACCACGGAATTTATTGTATATAAACCTTGACATTGTATTCAGTATTAACCGTGGAGTTTATTTTATGTAAACCTTGACATTGTATTCAGTATTAATCATGGAGTTTATTGTATATAAATGTTGACATTGTATTCAGTTTTAACCATGGAGTGTATTGTAAATAAAGCTTGACATTTTATTCAGTATTAACCATGGAGTTTATTGTATATAAGCCTTGCCATTGTATTCAGTATTAACCATGGAGTTTATTGTATATAAACCTTGACATTGTATTCAGTATTAATCATGGAGTTTATTGTGTATAAATGTTGACATTGTATTCAGTATTAACAATAGAGTTTATTGTATATAAACCTTGACATTGTATTCAGTATTAACCATGGAGTTTATTGTATGTAAACCTTGACATTGTATTCAGTATTAATCATGGAGTTTATTGTATATAAACGTTGACATTGTATTCAGTATTAATCATGGAGTTTATTGTAAATAAACCTTGACATTTTATTCAGTATTAACGATGGAGTTTATTGTATATAAACGTTGACATTGTATTCAGTATTAACCATGGAGTTAATTGTATATAAACGTTGACATTGTATTCAGTATTAACCATGGAGTTTATTGTATATAAACGTTGACATTGTATTCAGTATTAACCATGGAGTTAATTGTATATAAACGTTGACATTGTATTCAGTATTAACCATGGAGTTTATTATATGTAAACCTTGACATTGTATTCAGTATTAACCATGGAGTTTATTGTATGTAAACCTTGACATTTTATTCAGTATTAACCATGGAGTTTATTGTATATAAACGTTGACATTGTATTCAGTATTAACCATGGAGTTTATTGTATATAAACCTGGACATTGTATTCAGTATTAATGATGGAGTTTATTGTATATAAACGTTGACATTGTATTCAGTATTAACCATGGAGTTTATTGTATATAAACCTGGACATTGTATTCAGTATTAATGATGGAGTTTATTGTATATAAACCTGGACATTGTATTCAGTATTAATCAAGGAGTTTATTTTATATAAACGTTGACATTGTATTCAGTATTAATCATGGAGTTTATTGTATATAAACCTTGACATAGTATTCAGTATTAATCTTGGAGTTTATTGTATATAAACGTTGACATTGTATTCAGTATTAACCATGGAGTTTATTGTATATAAACCTTGACATTGTATTCAGTATTAACCATGGAGTTTATTGTATGTAAACCTTGACATTGTATTCAGTATTAACCATGGAGTTTATTGTATGCAAACTTGACATTGTATTCAGTATTAACCATGGAGTTTATTGTATGTAAACCTTGACATTGTATTCAGTATTATTCATGGAGTTTATTGTATATAAACGTTGACATTGTATTCAGTATTAACCATGGAATTTATTGTATATAAACCTTGACATTGTATTCAGTATTAACCGTGGAGTTTATTGTATGTAAACCTGGACATTGTATTCAGTATTAATGATGGAGTTTATTGTATATAAACCTGGACATTGTATTCAGTATTAATCAAGGAGTTTATTTTATATAAACGTTGACATTGTATTCAGTATTAATCATGGAGTTTATTGTATATAAACCTTGACGTAGTATTCAGTATTAATCTTGGAGTTTATTGTATATAAACGTTGACATTGTATTCAGTATTAACCATGGAGTTTATTGTATATAAACCTTGACATTGTATTCAGTATTAACCATGGAGTTTATTTTATGTAAACCTTGACATTGTATTCAGTATTAACCATGGAGTTTATTGTATGCAAACTTGACATTGTATTCAGTATTAACCATGGAGTTTATTGTATGTAAACCTTGACATTGTATTCAGTATTATTCATGGAGTTTATTGTATATAAACGTTGACATTGTATTCAGTATTAACCATGGAATTTATTGTATATAAACCTTGACATTGTATTCAGTATTAACCGTGGAGTTTATTGTATGTAAACCTTGACATTGTATTCAGTATTAATCATGGAGTTTATTGTATATAAATGTTGACATTGTATTCAGTTTTAACCATGGAGTGTATTGTAAATAAACCTTGACATTTTATTCAGTATTAACCATGGAGTTTATTGTATATAAGCCTTGCCATTGTATTCAGTATTAACCATGGAGTTTATTGTATATAAACCTTGACATTGTATTCAGTATTAATCAAGGAGTTTATTGTGTATAAATGTTGACATTGTATTCAGTATTAACAATAGAGTTTATTGTATATAAACCTTGACATTGTATTCAGTATTAACCATAGAGTTTATTGTATATAAACGTTGACATTGTATTCAGTATTAATCATGGAGTTTATTGTAAATAAACCTTGACATTGTATTCAGTATTAATCATGGAGTTTATTGTATATAAACCTTGACATTGTATTCAGTATTAATCTTGGAGTTTATTGTATCTAAACGTTGACATTGTATTCAGTATTAACCATGGAGTTTATTGTATATAAACCTTGACATTGTATTCAGTATTAACCATGGAATTTATTGTATATAAACCTTGACATTGTATTCAGTATTAACCGTGGAGTTTATTTTATGTAAACCTTGACATTGTATTCAGTATTAATCATGGAGTTTATTGTATATAAATGTTGACATTGTATTCAGTTTTAACCATGGAGTGTATTGTAAATAAACCTTGATATTTTATTCAGTATTAACCATGGAGTTTATTGTATATAAGCCTTGCCATTGTATTCAGTATTAACCATGGAGTTTATTGTATATAAACCTTGACATTGTGTTCAGTATTAATCATGGAGTTTATTGTGTATAAATGTTGACATTGTATTCAGTATTAACAATAGAGTTTATTGTATATAAACCTTGACATTGTATTCAATATTAACCATAGAGTTTATTGTATATAAACGTTGACATTGTATTCAGTATTAACCATGGAGTTAATTGTATATAAACGTTGACATTGTATTCAGTATTAACCATGGAGTTTATTGTATGTAAACCTTGACATTGTATTCAGTATTAACCATGGAGTTTATTGTATGTAAACCTTGACATTGTATTCAGTATTAATCATGGAGTTTATTGTATATAAACGTTGACATTGTATTCAGTATTAATCATGGAGTTTATTGTAAATAAACCTTGACATTTTATTCAGTATTAACCATGGAGTTTATTGTATATAAACGTTCACATTGTATTCAGTATTAACCATGGAGTTTATTGTATATAAACCTGGACATTGCATTCAGTATTAATGATGGAGTTTATTGTATATAAACCTGGACATTGTATTCAGTATTAATCAAGGAGTTTATTTTATATAAACGTTGACATTGTATTCAGTATTAATCATGGAGTTTATTGTATATAAACCTTGACTTGTATTCAGTATTAATCATGGAGTTTATTGTATATAAACCTTGACATTGTATTCAGTATTAATCTTGGAGTTTATTGTATATAAACGTTGACATTGTATTCAGTATTAACCATGGAGTTTATTGTATATAAACCTGGACATTGTATTCAGTATTAACCATGGAGTTTATTGTATGTAAACCTTGACATTGTATTCAGTATTAACCATGGAGTTTATTGTATGCAAACTTGACATTGTATTCAGTATTAACCATGGAGTTTATTGTATGTAAACCTTGACATTGTATTCAGTATTATTCATGGAGTTTATTGTATATAAACGTTGACATTGTATTCAGTATTAACCATGGAATTTATTGTATATAAACCTTGACATTGTATTCAGTATTAACCGTGGAGTTTATTGTATGTAAACCTTGACATTGTATTCAGTATTAATCATGGAGTTTATTGTATATAAATGTTGACATTGTATTCAGTTTTAACCATGGAGTGTATTGTAAATAAACCTTGACATTTTATTCAGTATTAACCATGGAGTTTATTGTATATATGCCTTGCCATTGTATTCAGTATTAACCATGGAGTTTATTGTATATAAACCTTGACATTGTATTCAGTATTAATCATGGAGTTTATTATGTATAAATGTTGACATTGTATTCAGTATTAACAATAGAGTTTATTGTATATAAACCTTGACATTGTATTCAGTATTAACCATTGAGTTTATTGTATATAAACGTTGACATTGTATTCAGTATTAACCATGGAGTTTATTGTATATAAACGTTGACATTGTATTCAGTATTAACCATGGAGTTTATTGTATGTAAACCTTGACAATGTATTCAGTATTAACCATGGAGTTTATTGTATGTAAACCTTGACATTGTATTCAGTATTAATCATGGAGTTTATTGTATATAAACGTTGACATTGTATTCAGTATTAATCATGGAGTTTATTGTAAATAAACCTTGACATTTTATTCAGTATTAACCATGGAGTTTATTGTATATAAACGTTCACATTGTATTCAGTATTAACCATAGAGTTTATTGTATATAAACCTGGACATTGTATTCAGTATTAATCAAGGAGTTTATTTTATATAAACGTTGACATTGTATTCAGTATTAATCATGGAGTTTATTGTAAATAAACCTTGACATTGTATTCAGTATTAATCATGGAGTTTATTGTATATAAACCTTGACATTGTATTCAGTATTAATCTTGGAGTTTATTGTATCTAAACGTTGACATTGTATTCAGTATTAACCATGGAGTTTATTGTATATAAACCTTGACATTGTATTCAGTATTAACCATGGAATTTATTGTATATAAACCTTGACATTGTATTCAGTATTAACCGTGGAGTTTATTTTATGTAAACCTTGACATTGTATTCAGTATTAATCATGGAGTTTATTGTATATAAATGTTGACATTGTATTCAGTTTTAACCATGGAGTGTATTGTAAATAAACCTTGACATTTTATTCAGTATTAACCATGGAGTTTATTGTATATAAGCCTTGCCGTTGTATTCAGTATTAACCGTGGAGTTTATTGTATATAAACCTTGACATTGTATTCAGTATTAATCATGGAGTTTATTGTGTATAAATGTTGACATTGTATTCAGTATTAACAATAGAGTTTATTGTATATAAACCTTGACATTGTATTCAATATTAACCATAGAGTTTATTGTATATAAACGTTGACATTGTATTCAGTATTAACCATGGAGTTAATTGTATATAAACGTTGACATTGTATTCAGTATTAACCATGGAGTTTATTGTATGTAAACCTTGACATTGTATTCAGTATTAACCATGGAGTTTATTGTATGTAAACCTTGACATTGTATTCAGTATTAATCATGAAGTTTATTGTATATAAACGATGACATTGTATTCAGTATTAATCATGGAGTTTATTGTAAATAAACCTTGACATTTTATTCAGTATTAACCATGGAGTTTATTGTATATAAACGTTGACATTGTATTCAGTATTAACCATGGAGTTTATTGTATGTAAACCTTGACATTGTATTCAGTATTAACCATGGAGTTTATTGTATGTAAACCTTGACATTGTATTCAGTATTAATCATGAAGTTTATTGTATATAAACGATGACATTGTATTCAGTATTAATCATGGAGTTTATTGTAAATAAACCTTGACATTTTATTCAGTATTAACCATGGAGTTTATTGTATATAAACGTTGACATTGTATTCAGTATTAACCATGGAGTTTATTGTATATAAACCTGGACATTGTATTCAGTATTAACCATAGAGTTTATTGTATATAAACGTTGACATTGTATTCAGTATTAACCATGGAATTTATTGTATATAAACGTTGACATTTTATTCAGTATTAACCATGGAGTGTATTGTATGTAAACCTTGACATTGTATTCATTATTAACCATGGAGTTTATTGTATGTAAACCTTGACATTGTATTCAGTATTAATCATGGAGTTTATTGTATATAAAAGTTGACATTGTATTCAGTATTAATCATGGAGTTTATTGTAAATAAACCTTGACATTTTATTCAGTATTAACCATGGAGTTTATTGTATATAAACCTGGACATTGTATTCAGTATTAACCATAGAGTTTATTGTATATAAACCTGGACATTGTATTCAGTATTAATCAAGGAGTTTATTTTATATAAACGTTGACATTGTATTCAGTATTAATCATGGAGTTTATTGTAAATAAACCTTGACATTGTATTCAGTATTAATCATGGAGTTTATTGTATATAAACCTTGACATTGTATTCAGTATTAATCTTGGAGTTTATTGTATCTAAACGTTGACATTGTATTCAGTATTAACCATGGAGTTTATTGTATATAAACCTTGACATTGTATTCAGTATTAACCATGGAATTTATTGTATATAAACCTTGACATTGTATTCAGTATTAACCGTGGAGTTTATTTTATGTAAACCTTGACATTGTATTCAGTATTAATTATGGAGTTTATTGTATATAAATGTTGACATTGTATTCAGTTTTAACCATGGAGTGTATTGTAAATAAACCTTGACATTTTATTCAGTATTAACCATGTAGTTTATTGTATATAAGCCTTGCCATTGTATTCAGTATTAACCATGGAGTTTATTGTATATAAACCTTGACATTGTATTCAGTATTAATCATGGAGTTTATTGTGTATAAATGTTGACATTGTATTCAGTATTAACAATAGAGTTTATTGTATATAAACCTTGACATTGTATTCAATATTAACCATAGAGTTTATTGTATATAAACGTTGACATTGTATTCAGTATTAACCATGGAGTTAATTGTATATAAACGTTGACATTGTATTCAGTATTAACCATGGAGTTTATTGTATGTAAACCTTGACATTGTATTCAGTATTAACCATGGAGTTTATTGTATATAAACCTTGACATTGTATTCAGTATTAATCATGAAGTTTATTGTATATAAACGTTGACATTGTATTCAGTATTAATCATGGAGTTTATTGTAAATAAACCTTGACATTTTATTCAGTATTAACCATGGAGTTTATTGTATATAAACGTTGACATTGTATTCAGTATTAACCATGGAGTTTATTGTATATAAACCTGGACATTGTATTCAGTATTAATGATGGAGTTTATTGTATATAAACCTGGACATTGTATTCAGTATGAATCAAGGAGTTTATTTTATATAAACGTTGACATTGTATTCAGTATTAATCATGGAATTTATTGTATATAAACCTTGACATTGTATTCAGTATTAATCATGGAGTTTATTGTATATAAACCTTGACATTGTATTCAGTATTAATCTTCGAGTTTATTGTATATAAACGTTGACATTGTATTCAGTATTAACCATGGAGTTTATTGTATATAAACCTTGGCATTGTATTCAGTATTAACCATGGAGTTTATTGTATGTAAACCTTGACATTGTATTCAGTATTAACCATGGAGTTTATTGTATGCAAACTTGACATTGTATTCAGTATTAACCATGGAGTTTATTGTATGTAAACCTTGACATTGTATTCAGTATTATTCATGGAGTTTATTGTATATAAACGTTGACATTGTATTCAGTATTAACCATGGAATTTATTGTATATAAACCTTGACATTGTATTCAGTATTAACCGTGGAGTTTATTGTATGTAAACCTTGACATTGTATTCAGTATTAATCATGGAGTTTATTGTATATAAATGTTGACATTGTATTCAGTTTTAACCATGGAGTGTATTGTAAATAAACCTTGATATTTTATTCAGCATTAACCATGGAGTTTATTGTATATAAGCCTTGCCATTGTATTCAGTATTAACCATGGAGTTTATTGTATATAAACCTTGACATTGTATTCAGTATTAATCATGGAGTTTATTGTGTATAAATGTTGACATTGTATTCAGTATTAACAATAGAGTTTATTGTATATAAACCTTGACATTGTATTCAGTATTAACCATAGAGTTTATTGTATATAAACCTTGACATTGTATTCAGTATTAACCATGGAGTTTATTGTATATAAACGTTGACATTGTATTCAGTATTAACCATGGAGTTTATTGTATGTAAACCTTGACATTGTATTCAGTATTAACCATGGAGTTTATTGTATGTAAACCTTGACATTGTATTCAGTATTAATCATGGAGTTTATTGTATATAAACGTTGACATTGTATTCAGTATTAATCATGGAATTTATTGTAAATAAACCTTGACATTTTATTCAGTATTAACCATGGAGTTTATTGTATATAAACGTTCACATTGTATTCAGTATTAACCATAGAGTTTATTGTATATAAACCTGGACATTGTATTCAGTATTAATGATGGAGTTTATTGTATATAAACGTTGACATTGTATTCAGTATTAATCAAGGAGTTTATTTTATATAAACGTTGACATTGTATTCAGTATTAATCATGGAGTTTATTGTAAATAAACCTTGACATTGTATTCAGTATTAATCATGGAGTTTATTGTATATAAACCTTGACATTGTATTCAGTATTAACCATGGAGTTTATTGTATATAAACGTTGACATTGTATTCAGTATTAATCAAGGAGTTTATTTTATATAAACGTTGACATTGTATTCAGTATTAATCATGGAGTTTATTGTAAATAAACCTTGACATTGTATTCAGTATTAATCATGGAGTTTATTGTATATAAACGTTGACATTGTATTCAGTATTAACCATGGAGTTTATTGTATATAAACGTTCACATTGTATTCAGTATTAACCATAGAGTTTATTGTATATAAACCTGGACATTGTATTCAGTATTAATGATGGAGTTTATTGTGTATAAATGTTGACATTGTATTCAGTATAACAATAGAGTTTATTGTATATAAACCTTGACATTGTATTCAGTATTAACCATAGAGTTTATTGTATATAAACCTTGACATTGTATTCAGTATTAACCATGGAGTTTATTGTATATAAACGTTGACATTGTATTCAGTATTAACCATGGAGTTTATTGTATGTAAACCTTGACATTGTATTCAGTATTAACCATGGAGTTTATTGTATATAAGCCTTGCCATTGTATTCAGTATTAACCATGGAGTTTATTGTATATAAACCTTGACATTGTATTCAGTATTAATCATGGAGTTTATTGTGTATAAATGTTGACATTGTATTCAGTATTAACAATAGAGTTTATTGTATATAAACCTTGACATTGTATTCAGTATTAACCATAGAGTTTATTGTATATAAACCTTGACATTGTATTCAGTATTAACCATGGAGTTTATTGTATATAAACGTTGACATTGTATTCAGTATTAACCATGGAGTTTATTGTATGTAAACCTTGACATTGTATTCAGTATTAACCATGGAGTTTATTGTATGTAAACCTTGACATTGTATTCAGTATTAATCATGGAGTTTATTGTATATAAACGTTGACATTGTATTCAGTATTAATCATGGAATTTATTGTAAATAAACCTTGACATTTTATTCAGTATTAACCATGGAGTTTATTGTATATAAACGTTCACATTGTATTCAGTATTAACCATAGAGTTTATTGTATATAAACCTGGACATTGTATTCAGTATTAATGATGGAGTTTATTGTATATAAACGTTGACATTGTATTCAGTATTAATCAAGGAGTTTATTTTATATAAACGTTGACATTGTATTCAGTATTAATCATGGAGTTTATTGTAAATAAACCTTGACATTGTATTCAGTATTAATCATGGAGTTTATTGTATATAAACCTTGACATTGTATTCAGTATTAACCATGGAGTTTATTGTATATAAACGTTGACATTGTATTCAGTATTAATCAAGGAGTTTATTTTATATAAACGTTGACATTGTATTCAGTATTAATCATGGAGTTTATTGTAAATAAACCTTGACATTGTATTCAGTATTAATCATGGAGTTTATTGTATATAAACGTTGACATTGTATTCAGTATTAACCATGGAGTTTATTGTATATAAACCTTGACATTGTATTCAGTATTAACCGTGGAGTTTATTGTATGTAAACCTTGACATTGTAATCAGTATTAATCATGGAGTTTATTGTATATAAATGTTGACATTGTATTCAGTTTTAACCATGGAGTGTATTGTAAATAAACCTTGACATTTTATTCAGTATTAACCATGGAGTGTATTGTATGTAAACGTTGACATTGTATTCAGTATTAATCATGGAGTTTATTGTATATAAATGTTGACATTGTATTCAGTATTAACAATAACGTTTATTGTATATAAATGTTGACATTATATTCAGTATTAACCATGGAGTTTATTGTATGTAAACCTTGACATTGTATTCAGTATTAACCATGGAGTTTATTGTATATAAGCCTTGCCGTTGTATTCAGTATTAACCGTGGAGTTTATTGTATATAAACCTTGACATTGTATTCAGTATTAATCATGGAGTTTATTGTGTATAAATGTTGACATTGTATTCAGTATTAACAATAGAGTTTATTGTATATAAACCTTGACATTGTATTCAATATTAACCATAGAGTTTATTGTATATAAACGTTGACATTGTATTCAGTATTAACCATGGAGTTAATTGTATATAAACGTTGACATTGTATTCAGTATTAACCATGGAGTTTATTGTATGTAAACCTTGACATTGTATTCAGTATTAACCATGGAGTTTATTGTATGTAAACCTTGACATTGTATTCAGTATTAATCATGAAGTTTATTGTATATAAACGATGACATTGTATTCAGTATTAATCATGGAGTTTATTGTAAATAAACCTTGACATTTTATTCAGTATTAACCATGGAGTTTATTGTATATAAACGTTGACATTGTATTCAGTATTAACCATGGAGTTTATTGTATGTAAACCTTGACATTGTATTCAGTATTAACCATGGAGTTTATTGTATGTAAACCTTGACATTGTATTCAGTATTAATCATGAAGTTTATTGTATATAAACGATGACATTGTATTCAGTATTAATCATGGAGTTTATTGTAAATAAACCTTGACATTTTATTCAGTATTAACCATGGAGTTTATTGTATATAAACGTTGACATTGTATTCAGTATTAACCATGGAGTTTATTGTATATAAACCTGGACATTGTATTCAGTATTAACCATAGAGTTTATTGTATATAAACGTTGACATTGTATTCAGTATTAACCATGGAATTTATTGTATATAAACGTTGACATTTTATTCAGTATTAACCATGGAGTGTATTGTATGTAAACCTTGACATTGTATTCATTATTAACCATGGAGTTTATTGTATGTAAACCTTGACATTGTATTCAGTATTAATCATGGAGTTTATTGTATATAAAAGTTGACATTGTATTCAGTATTAATCATGGAGTTTATTGTAAATAAACCTTGACATTTTATTCAGTATTAACCATGGAGTTTATTGTATATAAACCTGGACATTGTATTCAGTATTAACCATAGAGTTTATTGTATATAAACCTGGACATTGTATTCAGTATTAATCAAGGAGTTTATTTTATATAAACGTTGACATTGTATTCAGTATTAATCATGGAGTTTATTGTAAATAAACCTTGACATTGTATTCAGTATTAATCATGGAGTTTATTGTATATAAACCTTGACATTGTATTCAGTATTAATCTTGGAGTTTATTGTATCTAAACGTTGACATTGTATTCAGTATTAACCATGGAGTTTATTGTATATAAACCTTGACATTGTATTCAGTATTAACCATGGAATTTATTGTATATAAACCTTGACATTGTATTCAGTATTAACCGTGGAGTTTATTTTATGTAAACCTTGACATTGTATTCAGTATTAATTATGGAGTTTATTGTATATAAATGTTGACATTGTATTCAGTTTTAACCATGGAGTGTATTGTAAATAAACCTTGACATTTTATTCAGTATTAACCATGTAGTTTATTGTATATAAGCCTTGCCATTGTATTCAGTATTAACCATGGAGTTTATTGTATATAAACCTTGACATTGTATTCAGTATTAATCATGGAGTTTATTGTGTATAAATGTTGACATTGTATTCAGTATTAACAATAGAGTTTATTGTATATAAACCTTGACATTGTATTCAATATTAACCATAGAGTTTATTGTATATAAACGTTGACATTGTATTCAGTATTAACCATGGAGTTAATTGTATATAAACGTTGACATTGTATTCAGTATTAACCATGGAGTTTATTGTATGTAAACCTTGACATTGTATTCAGTATTAACCATGGAGTTTATTGTATATAAACCTTGACATTGTATTCAGTATTAATCATGAAGTTTATTGTATATAAACGTTGACATTGTATTCAGTATTAATCATGGAGTTTATTGTAAATAAACCTTGACATTTTATTCAGTATTAACCATGGAGTTTATTGTATATAAACGTTGACATTGTATTCAGTATTAACCATGGAGTTTATTGTATATAAACCTGGACATTGTATTCAGTATTAATGATGGAGTTTATTGTATATAAACCTGGACATTGTATTCAGTATGAATCAAGGAGTTTATTTTATATAAACGTTGACATTGTATTCAGTATTAATCATGGAATTTATTGTATATAAACCTTGACATTGTATTCAGTATTAATCATGGAGTTTATTGTATATAAACCTTGACATTGTATTCAGTATTAATCTTCGAGTTTATTGTATATAAACGTTGACATTGTATTCAGTATTAACCATGGAGTTTATTGTATATAAACCTTGGCATTGTATTCAGTATTAACCATGGAGTTTATTGTATGTAAACCTTGACATTGTATTCAGTATTAACCATGGAGTTTATTGTATGCAAACTTGACATTGTATTCAGTATTAACCATGGAGTTTATTGTATGTAAACCTTGACATTGTATTCAGTATTATTCATGGAGTTTATTGTATATAAACGTTGACATTGTATTCAGTATTAACCATGGAATTTATTGTATATAAACCTTGACATTGTATTCAGTATTAACCGTGGAGTTTATTGTATGTAAACCTTGACATTGTATTCAGTATTAATCATGGAGTTTATTGTATATAAATGTTGACATTGTATTCAGTTTTAACCATGGAGTGTATTGTAAATAAACCTTGATATTTTATTCAGCATTAACCATGGAGTTTATTGTATATAAGCCTTGCCATTGTATTCAGTATTAACCATGGAGTTTATTGTATATAAACCTTGACATTGTATTCAGTATTAATCATGGAGTTTATTGTGTATAAATGTTGACATTGTATTCAGTATTAACAATAGAGTTTATTGTATATAAACCTTGACATTGTATTCAGTATTAACCATAGAGTTTATTGTATATAAACCTTGACATTGTATTCAGTATTAACCATGGAGTTTATTGTATATAAACGTTGACATTGTATTCAGTATTAACCATGGAGTTTATTGTATGTAAACCTTGACATTGTATTCAGTATTAACCATGGAGTTTATTGTATGTAAACCTTGACATTGTATTCAGTATTAATCATGGAGTTTATTGTATATAAACGTTGACATTGTATTCAGTATTAATCATGGAATTTATTGTA
The DNA here is from genome assembly GCA_963680875.1 of Bathymodiolus brooksi. NCBI lineage: Eukaryota > Metazoa > Mollusca > Bivalvia > Mytilida > Modiolidae > Bathymodiolus > Bathymodiolus brooksi. The sequence continues at coordinate 94,162,254 of OY804583.1, read as the reverse complement.
AATAAACCTTGACATTTTATTCAGTATTAACCATGGAGTTTATTGTATATAAACGTTCACATTGTATTCAGTATTAACCATAGAGTTTATTGTATATAAACCTGGACATTGTATTCAGTATTAATGATGGAGTTTATTGTATATAAACGTTGACATTGTATTCAGTATTAATCAAGGAGTTTATTTTATATAAACGTTGACATTGTATTCAGTATTAATCATGGAGTTTATTGTAAATAAACCTTGACATTGTATTCAGTATTAATCATGGAGTTTATTGTATATAAACCTTGACATTGTATTCAGTATTAACCATGGAGTTTATTGTATATAAACGTTGACATTGTATTCAGTATTAATCAAGGAGTTTATTTTATATAAACGTTGACATTGTATTCAGTATTAATCATGGAGTTTATTGTAAATAAACCTTGACATTGTATTCAGTATTAATCATGGAGTTTATTGTATATAAACGTTGACATTGTATTCAGTATTAACCATGGAGTTTATTGTATATAAACGTTCACATTGTATTCAGTATTAACCATAGAGTTTATTGTATATAAACCTGGACATTGTATTCAGTATTAATGATGGAGTTTATTGTGTATAAATGTTGACATTGTATTCAGTATTAACAATAGAGTTTATTGTATATAAACCTTGACATTGTATTCAGTATTAACCATAGAGTTTATTGTATATAAACCTTGACATTGTATTCAGTATTAACCATGGAGTTTATTGTATATAAACGTTGACATTGTATTCAGTATTAACCATGGAGTTTATTGTATGTAAACCTTGACATTGTATTCAGTATTAACCATGGAGTTTATTGTATATAAGCCTTGCCATTGTATTCAGTATTAACCATGGAGTTTATTGTATATAAACCTTGACATTGTATTCAGTATTAATCATGGAGTTTATTGTGTATAAATGTTGACATTGTATTCAGTATTAACAATAGAGTTTATTGTATATAAACCTTGACATTGTATTCAGTATTAACCATAGAGTTTATTGTATATAAACCTTGACATTGTATTCAGTATTAACCATGGAGTTTATTGTATATAAACGTTGACATTGTATTCAGTATTAACCATGGAGTTTATTGTATGTAAACCTTGACATTGTATTCAGTATTAACCATGGAGTTTATTGTATGTAAACCTTGACATTGTATTCAGTATTAATCATGGAGTTTATTGTATATAAACGTTGACATTGTATTCAGTATTAATCATGGAATTTATTGTAAATAAACCTTGACATTTTATTCAGTATTAACCATGGAGTTTATTGTATATAAACGTTCACATTGTATTCAGTATTAACCATAGAGTTTATTGTATATAAACCTGGACATTGTATTCAGTATTAATGATGGAGTTTATTGTATATAAACGTTGACATTGTATTCAGTATTAATCAAGGAGTTTATTTTATATAAACGTTGACATTGTATTCAGTATTAATCATGGAGTTTATTGTAAATAAACCTTGACATTGTATTCAGTATTAATCATGGAGTTTATTGTATATAAACCTTGACATTGTATTCAGTATTAACCATGGAGTTTATTGTATATAAACGTTGACATTGTATTCAGTATTAATCAAGGAGTTTATTTTATATAAACGTTGACATTGTATTCAGTATTAATCATGGAGTTTATTGTAAATAAACCTTGACATTGTATTCAGTATTAATCATGGAGTTTATTGTATATAAACGTTGACATTGTATTCAGTATTAACCATGGAGTTTATTGTATATAAACCTTGACATTGTATTCAGTATTAACCGTGGAGTTTATTGTATGTAAACCTTGACATTGTAATCAGTATTAATCATGGAGTTTATTGTATATAAATGTTGACATTGTATTCAGTTTTAACCATGGAGTGTATTGTAAATAAACCTTGACATTTTATTCAGTATTAACCATGGAGTGTATTGTATGTAAACGTTGACATTGTATTCAGTATTAATCATGGAGTTTATTGTATATAAATGTTGACATTGTATTCAGTATTAACAATAACGTTTATTGTATATAAATGTTGACATTATATTCAGTATTAACCATGGAGTTTATTGTATGTAAACCTTGACATTGTATTCAGTATTAACCATGGAGTTTATTGTATATAAATGTTGACATTGTATTCAGTATTAATCATGGAGTTTATTGTATATAGACCTTGACATTGTATTCAGTATTTACCATGGAGTGTATTGTATGTAAACGTTGACATTGTATTCAGTATTAATCATGGAGTTTATTGTATATAAATGTTGACATTGTATTCAGTATTAAAAATAACGTTTATTGTATATAAATGTTGACATTATATTCAGTATTAACCATGGAGTTTATTGTATGTAAACCTTGACATTGTATTCAGTATTAACCATGGAGTTTATTGTATGCAAACTTGACATTGTATTCAGTATTAACCATGGAGTTTATTGTATGTAAACCTTGACATTGTATTCAGTATTATTCATGGAGTTTATTGTATATAAACGTTGACATTGTATTCAGTATTAACCATGGAATTTATTGTATATAAACCTTGACATTGTATTCAGTATTAACGTGGAGTTTATTGTATGTAAACCTTGACATTGTATTCAGTATTAATCATGGAGTTTGTTGTATATAAATGTTGACATTGTATTCAGTTTTAACCATGGAGTGTATTGTAAATAAACCTTGACATTTTATTCAGTATTAACCATGGAGTTTATTGTATATAAGCCTTGCCATTGTATTCAGTATTAACCATGGAGTTTATTGTATATAAACCTTGACATTGTATTCAGTATTAATCATGGAGTTTATTGTGTATAAATGTTGACATTGTATTCAGTATTAACAATAGAGTTTATTGTATATAAACCTTGACATTGTATTCAATTTTAACCATAGAGTTTATTGTATATAAACGTTGACATTGTATTCAGTATTAACCATGGAGTTAATTGTATATAAACGTTGACATTGTATTGAGTATTAACCATGGAGTTTATTGTATGTAAACCTTGACGTTGTATTCAGTATTAATCATGGAGTTTATTGTATGTAAACGTTGACATTGTATTCAGTATTAATCATGGAGTTTATTGTAAATAAACCTTGACATTTTATTCAGTATTAACCATGGAGTTTATTGTATATAAACGTTGACATTGTATTCAGTATTAACCATGGAGTTTATTGTATATAAACCTGGACATTGTATTCAGTATTAATGATGGAGTTTATTGTATATAAACCTGGACATTGTATTCAGTATTAATCAAGGAGTTTATTGTATATAAACCTGGACATTGTATTCAGTATTAATCATGGAGTTTATTGTATATAAACCTTGACATTGTATTCAGTATTAATCTTCGAGTTTATTGTATATAAACGTTGACATTGTATTCAGTATTAACCATGGAGTTTATTGTAAATAAACCTTGACATTGTATTCAGTATTAACCATGGAGTTTATTGTATGTAAACCTTGACATTGTATTCAATATTAACCATGGAGTTTATTGTATGCAAACTTGACATTGTATTCAGTATTAACCATGGAGTTTATTGTATGTAAACCTTGACATTGTATTCAGTATTATTCATGGAGTTTATTGTATATAAACGTTGACATTGTATTCAGTATTAACCATGGAATTTATTGTATATAAACCTTGACATTGTATTCAGTATTAACCGTGGAGTTTATTGTATGTAAACCTTGACATTGTATTCAGTATTAATCATGGAGTTTATTGTATATAAATGTTGTCATTGTATTCAGTTTTAACCATGGAGTGTATTGTAAATAAACCTTGACATTTTATTCAGTTTTAACCATGGAGTTTATTGTATATAAGCCTTGCCATTGTATTCAGTATTAACCATGGAGTTTATTGTATATAAACCTTGACATTGTATTCAGTATTAATCATGGAGTTTATTGTGTATAAATGTTGACATTGTATTCAGTATTAACCATAGAGTTTATTGTATATAAACGTTGACATTGTATTCAGTATTAACCATGGAGTTTATTGTATATAAACGTTGACATTGTATTCAGTATTAACCATCGAGTTTATTGTATGTAAACCTTGACATTGTATTCAGTATTAACCATGGAGTTTATTGTATGTAAACCTTGACATTGTATTCAGTATTAATCATGGAGTTTATTGTATATAAACGTTGACATTGTATTCAGTATTAATCATGGAGTTTATTGTAAATAAACCTTGACATTTTATTCAGTATTAACCATGGAGTTTATTGTATATAAACGTTCACATTGTATTCAGTATTAACCATAGAGTTTATTGTATATAAACCTGGACATTGTATTCAGTATTAATGATGGAGTTTATTGTATATAAACCTGGACATTGTATTCAGTATTAATCAAGGAGTTTATTGTATCTAAACGTTGACATTGTATTCAGTATTAACCATGGAGTTTATTGTATATAAACCTTGACATTGTATTCAGTATTAACCATGGAATTTATTGTATATAAACCTTGACATTGTATTCAGTATTAACCGTGGAGTTTATTTTATGTAAACCTTGACATTGTATTCAGTATTAATCATGGAGTTTATTGTATATAAATGTTGACATTGTATTCAGTTTTAACCATGGAGTGTATTGTAAATAAACCTTGACATTTTATTCAGTATTAACCATGGAGTTTATTGTATATAAGCCTTGCCATTGTATTCAGTATTAACCATGGAGTTTATTGTATATAAACCTTGACATTGTGTTCAGTATTAATCATGGAGTTTATTGTGTATAAATGTTGACATTGTATTCAGTATTAACAATAGAGTTTATTGTATATAAACCTTGACATTGTATTCAATATTAACCATAGAGTTTATTGTATATAAACGTTGACATTGTATTCAGTATTAACCATGGAGTTAATTGTATATAAACGTTGACATTGTATTCAGTATTAACCATGGAGTTTATTGTATGTAAACCTTGACATTGTATTCAGTATTAACCATGGAGTTTATTGTATGTAAACCTTGACATTGTATTCAGTATTAATCATGGAGTTTATTGTATATAAAAGTTGACATTGTATTCAGTATTAATCATGGAGTTTATTGTAAATAAACCTTGACATTTTATTCAGTATTAACCATGGAGTTTATTGTATATAAACGTTGACATTGTATTCAGTATTAACCATGGAGTTTATTGTATATAAACCTGGACATTGTATTCAGTATTAACCATGGAGTTTATTGTATGTAAACCTTGACATTGTATTCAGTATTAACCATGGAGTTTATTGTATGCAAACTTGACATTGTATTCAGTATTAACCATGGAGTTTATTGTATGTAAACCTTGACATTGTATTCAGTATTATTCATGGAGTTTATTGTATATAAACGTTGACATTGTATTCAGTATTAACCATGGAATTTATTGTATATAAACCTTGACATTGTATTCAGTATTAACCGTGGAGTTTATTGTATGTAAACCTTGACATTGTATTCAGTATTAATCATGGAGTTTATTGTATATAAATGTTGACATTGTATTCAGTTTTAACCATGGAGTGTATTGTAAATAAACCTTGACATTTTATTCAGTATTAACCATGGAGTTTATTGTATATAAGCCTTGCCATTGTATTCAGTATTAACCATGGAGTTTATTGTATATAAACCTTGACATTGTATTCAGTATTAATCATGGAGTTTATTATGTATAAATGTTGACATTGTATTCAGTATTAACAATAGAGTTTATTGTATATAAACCTTGACATTGTATTCAGTATTAACCATAGAGTTTATTGTATATAAACGTTGACATTGTATTCAGTATTAACCATGGAGTTTATTGTATATAAACGTTGACATTGTATTCAGTATTAACCATGGAGTTTATTGTATGTAAACCTTGACAATGTATTCAGTATTAACCATGGAGTTTATTGTATGTAAACCTTGACATTGTATTCAGTATTAATCATGGAGTTTATTGTATATAAACGTTGACATTGTATTCAGTATTAATCATGGAGTTTATTGTAAATAAACCTTGACATTTTATTCAGTATTAACCATGGAGTTTATTGTATATAAACGTTCACATTGTATTCAGTATTAACCATAGAGTTTATTGTATATAAACCTGGACATTGTATTCAGTATTAACCATGGAATTTATTGTATATAAACCTTGACATTGTATTCAGTATTAACCGTGGAGTTTATTTTATGTAAACCTTGACATTGTATTCAGTATTATTCATGGAGTTTATTGTATATAAATGTTGACATTGTATTCAGTTTTAACCATGGAGTGTATTGTAAATAAACCTTGACATTTTATTCAGTATTAATCATGGAGTTTATTGTATATAAGCCTTGCCATTGTATTCAGTATTAACCGTGGAGTTTATTGTATATAAACCTTGACATTGTATTCAGTATTAATCATGGAGTTTATTGTGTATAAATGTTGACATTGTATTCAGTATTAACAATAGAGTTTATTGTATATAAACCTTGACATTGTATTCAATATTAACCATAGAGTTTATTGTATATAAACGTTGACATTGTATTCAGTATTAACCATGGAGTTAATTGTATATAAACGTTGACATTGTATTCAGTATTAACCATGGAGTTTATTGTATGTAAACCTTGACATTGTATTCAGTATTAACCATGGAGTTTATTGTATGTAAACCTTGACATTGTATTCAGTATTAATCATGAAGTTTATTGTATATAAACGATGACATTGTATTCAGTATTAATCATGGAGTTTATTGTAAATAAACCTTGACATTTTATTCAGTATTAACCATGGAGTTTATTGTATATAAACGTTGACATTGTATTCAGTATTAACCATGGAGTTTATTGTATATAAACCTGGACATTGTATTCAGTATTAACCATAGAGTTTATTGTATATAAACGTTGACATTGTATTCAGTATTAACCATGGAGTTTATTGTATATAAACGTTGACATTTTATTCAGTATTAACCATGGAGTGTATTGTATGTAAACCTTGACATTGTATTCATTATTAACCATGGAGTTTATTGTATGTAAACCTTGACATTGTATTCAGTATTAATCATGGAGTTTATTGTATATAAAAGTTGACATTGTATTCAGTATTAATCATGGAGTTTATTGTAAATAAACCTTGACATTTTATTCAGTATTAACCATGGAGTTTATTGTATATAAACCTGGACATTGTATTCAGTATTAACCATAGAGTTTATTGTATATAAACCTGGACATTGTATTCAGTATTAATCAAGGAGTTTATTTTATATAAACGTTGACATTGTATTCAGTATTAATCATGGAGTTTATTGTATATAAACCTTGACATTGTATTCAGTATTAATCTTGGAGTTTATTGTATCTAAACGTTGACATTGTATTCAGTATTAACCATGGAGTTTATTGTATATAAACCTTGACATTGTATTCAGTATTAACCATGGAATTTATTGTATATAAACCTTGACATTGTATTCAGTATTAACCGTGGAGTTTATTTTATGTAAACCTTGACATTGTATTCAGTATTAATTATGGAGTTTATTGTATATAAATGTTGACATTGTATTCAGTTTTAACCATGGAGTGTATTGTAAATAAACCTTGACATTTTATTCAGTATTAACCATGTAGTTTATTGTATATAAGCCTTGCCATTGTATTCAGTATTAACCATGGAGTTTATTGTATATAAACCTTGACATTGTATTCAGTATTAATCATGGAGTTTATTGTGTATAAATGTTGACATTGTATTCAGTATTAACAATAGAGTTTATTGTATATAAACCTTGACATTGTATTCAATATTAACCATAGAGTTTATTGTATATAAACGTTGACATTGTATTCAGTATTAACCATGGAGTTAATTGTATATAAACGTTGACATTGTATTCAGTATTAACCATGGAGTTTATTGTATGTAAACCTTGACATTGTATTCAGTATTAACCATGGAGTTTATTGTATGTAAACCTTGACATTGTATTCAGTATTAATCATGAAGTTTATTGTATATAAACGTTGACATTGTATTCAGTATTAATCATGGAGTTTATTGTAAATAAACCTTGACATTTTATTCAGTATTAACCATGGAGTTTATTGTATATAAACGTTGACATTGTATTCAGTATTAACCATGGAGTTTATTGTATATAAACCTGGACATTGTATTCAGTATTAATGATGGAGTTTATTGTATATAAACCTGGACATTGTATTCAGTATTAATCAAGGAGTTTATTTTATATAAACGTTGACATTGTATTCAGTATTAATCATGGAGTTTATTGTATATAAACCTTGACATTGTATTCAGTATTAATCATGGAGTTTATTGTATATAAACCTTGACATTGTATTCAGTATTAATCTTCGAGTTTATTGTATATAAACGTTGACATTGTATTCAGTATTAACCATGGAGTTTATTGTATATAAACGTTGGCATTGTATTCAGTATTAACCATGGAGTTTATTGTATGTAAACCTTGACATTGTATTCAGTATTAACCATGGAGTTTATTGTATGCAAACTTGACATTGTATTCAGTATTAACCATGGAGTTTATTGTATGTAAACCTTGACATTGTATTCAGTATTATTCATGGAGTTTATTGTATATAAACGTTGACATTGTATTCAGTATTAACCATGGAATTTATTGTATATAAACCTTGACATTGTATTCAGTATTAACCGTGGAGTTTATTGTATGTAAACCTTGACATTGTATTCAGTATTAATCATGGAGTTTATTGTATATAAATGTTGACATTGTATTCAGTTTTAACCATGGAGTGTATTGTAAATAAACCTTGACATTTTATTCAGTATTAACCATGGAGTTTATTGTATATAAGCCTTGCCATTGTATTCAGTATTAACCATGGAGTTTATTGTATATAAACCTTGACATTGTATTCAGTATTAATCATGGAGTTTATTGTGTATAAATGTTGACATTGTATTCAGTATTAACAATAGAGTTTATTGTATATAAACCTTGACATTGTATTCAGTATTAACCATAGAGTTTATTGTATATAAACCTTGACATTGTATTCAGTATTAACCATGGAGTTTATTGTATATAAACGTTGACATTGTATTCAGTATTAACCATGGAGTTTATTGTATGTAAACCTTGACATTGTATTCAGTATTAACCATGGAGTTTATTGTATGTAAACCTTGACATTGTATTCAGTATTAATCATGGAGTTTATTGTATATAAACGTTGACATTGTATTCAGTATTAATCATGGAATTTATTGTAAATAAACCTTGACATTTTATTCAGTATTAACCATGGAGTTTATTGTATATAAACGTTCACATTGTATTCAGTATTAACCATAGAGTTTATTGTATATAAACCTGGACATTGTATTCAGTATTAATGATGGAGTTTATTGTATATAAACGTTGACATTGTATTCAGTATTAATCAAGGAGTTTATTTTATATAAACGTTGACATTGTATTCAGTATTAATCATGGAGTTTATTGTAAATAAACCTTGACATTGTATTCAGTATTAATCATGGAGTTTATTGTATATAAACCTTGACATTGTATTCAGTATTAATCTTGGAGTTTATTGTATATAAACGTTGACATTGTATTCAGTATTAACCATGGAGTTTATTGTATATAAACCTTGACATTGTATTCAGTATTAACCATGGAATTTATTGTATATAAACCTTGACATTGTATTCAGTATTAACCGTGGAGTTTATTGTATGTAAACCTTGACATTGTAATCAGTATTAATCATGGAGTTTATTGTATATAAATGTTGACATTGTATTCAGTTTTAACCATGGAGTGTATTGTAAATAAACCTTGACATTTTATTCAGTATTAACCATGGAGTGTATTGTATGTAAACGTTGACATTGTATTCAGTATTAATCATGGAGTTTATTGTATATAAATGTTGACATTGTATTCAGTATTAACAATAACGTTTATTGTATATAAATGTTGACATTATATTCAGTATTAACCATGGAGTTTATTGTATGTAAACCTTGACATTGTATTCAGTATTAACCATGGAGTTTATTGTATATAAATGTTGACATTGTATTCAGTATTAATCATGGAGTTTATTGTATATAGACCTTGACATTGTATTCAGTATTTACCATGGAGTGTATTGTATGTAAACGTTGACATTGTATTCAGTATTAATCATGGAGTTTATTGTATATAAATGTTGACATTGTATTCAGTATTAAAAATAACGTTTATTGTATATAAATGTTGACATTATATTCAGTATTAACCATGGAGTTTATTGTATGTAAACCTTGACATTGTATTCAGTATTAACCATGGAGTTTATTGTATGCAAACTTGACATTGTATTCAGTATTAACCATGGAGTTTATTGTATGTAAACCTTGACATTGTATTCAGTATTATTCATGGAGTTTATTGTATATAAACGTTGACATTGTATTCAGTATTAACCATGGAATTTATTGTATATAAACCTTGACATTGTATTCAGTATTAACGTGGAGTTTATTGTATGTAAACCTTGACATTGTATTCAGTATTAATCATGGAGTTTGTTGTATATAAATGTTGACATTGTATTCAGTTTTAACCATGGAGTGTATTGTAAATAAACCTTGACATTTTATTCAGTATTAACCATGGAGTTTATTGTATATAAGCCTTGCCATTGTATTCAGTATTAACCATGGAGTTTATTGTATATAAACCTTGACATTGTATTCAGTATTAATCATGGAGTTTATTGTGTATAAATGTTGACATTGTATTCAGTATTAACAATAGAGTTTATTGTATATAAACCTTGACAATGTATTCAATTTTAACCATAGAGTTTATTGTATATAAACGTTGACATTGTATTCAGTATTAACCATGGAGTTAATTGTATATAAACGTTGACATTGTATTGAGTATTAACCATGGAGTTTATTGTATGTAAACCTTGACGTTGTATTCAGTATTAATCATGGAGTTTATTGTATGTAAACGTTGACATTGTATTCAGTATTAATCATGGAGTTTATTGTAAATAAACCTTGACATTTTATTCAGTATTAACCATGGAGTTTATTGTATATAAACGTTGACATTGTATTCAGTATTAACCATGGAGTTTATTGTATATAAACCTGGACATTGTATTCAGTATTAATGATGGAGTTTATTGTATATAAACCTGGACATTGTATTCAGTATTAATCAAGGAGTTTATTGTATATAAACCTGGACATTGTATTCAGTATTAATCATGGAGTTTATTGTATATAAACCTTGACATTGTATTCAGTATTAATCATGGAGTTTATTGTATATAAACCTTGACATTGTATTCAGTATTAATCTTCGAGTTTATTGTATATAAACGTTGACATTGTATTCAGTATTAACCATGGAGTTTATTGTAAATAAACCTTGACATTGTATTCAGTATTAACCATGGAGTTTATTGTATGTAAACCTTGACATTGTATTCAGTATTAACCATGGAGTTTATTGTATGCAAACTTGACATTGTATTCAGTATTAACCATGGAGTTTATTGTATGTAAACCTTGACATTGCATTCAGTATTATTCATGGAGTTTATTGTATATAAACGTTGACATTGTATTCAGTATTAACCATGGAATTTATTGTATATAAACCTTGACATTGTATTCAGTATTAACCGTGGAGTTTATTGTATGTAAACCTTGACATTGTATTCAGTATTAATCATGGAGTTTATTGTATATAAATGTTGTCATTGTATTCAGTTTTAACCATGGAGTGTATTGTAAATAAACCTTGACATTTTATTCAGTATTAACCATGGAGTTTATTGTATATAAGCCTTGCCATTGTATTCAGTATTAACCATGGAGTTTATTGTATATAAACCTTGACATTGTATTCAGTATTAATCATGGAGTTTATTGTGTATAAATGTTGACATTGTATTCAGTATTAACCATAGAGTTTATTGTATATAAACGTTGACATTGTATTCAGTATTAACCATGGAGTTTATTGTATATAAACGTTGACATTGTATTCAGTATTAACCATCGAGTTTATTGTATGTAAACCTTGACATTGTATTCAGTATTAACCATGGAGTTTATTGTATGTAAACCTTGACATTGTATTCAGTATTAATCATGGAGTTTATTGTATATAAACGTTGACATTGTATTCAGTATTAATCATGGAGTTTATTGTAAATAAACCTTGACATTTTATTCAGTATTAACCATGGAGTTTATTGTATATAAACGTTCACATTGTATTCAGTATTAACCATAGAGTTTATTGTATATAAACCTGGACATTGTATTCAGTATTAATGATGGAGTTTATTGTATATAAACCTGGACATTGTATTCAGTATTAATCAAGGAGTTTATTTTATATAAACGTTGACATTGTATTCAGTATTAATCATGGAGTTTATTGTATATAAACCTTGACATTGTATTCAGTATTAATCATGGAGTTTATTGTATATAAAACTTGACATTGTATTCAGTATTAATCTTGGAGTTTATTGTATATAAACGTTGACATTGTATTCAGTATTAACCATGGAGTTTATTGTATATAAACCTTGACATTGTATTCAGTATTAACCATGGAGTTTATTGTATGTAAACCTTGACATTGTATTCAGTATTAATCATGGAGTTTATTGTATATAAATGTTGACATTGTATTCAGTTTTAACCATGGAGTGTATTGTAAATAAACCTTGACATTTTATTCAGTATTAACCATGGAGTTTATTGTATATAAGCCTTGCCATTGTATTCAGTATTAACCATGGAGTTTATTGTATATAAACCTTGACATTGTATTCAGTATTACTCATGGAGTTTATTGTATATAAATGTTGACATTGTATTCAGTATTAACAATAGAGTTTATTGTATATAAACGTTGACATTGTATTCAGTATTAACCATGGAGTTTATTGTATGTAAACCTTGACATTGTATTCAGTATTAACCATGGAGTTTATTGTAAATAAACCTTGACATTTTATTCAGTATTAACCATGGAGTTTATTGTATATAAACCTTGACATTGTATTCAGTATTAACCATGTAGTTTATTGTATATAAATGTTGACATTGTATTCAGTATTAACCATGGAGTTTATTGTATATAAGCGTTGACATTGTATTCAGTATTAATCATGGAGTTTATTGTAAATAAACCTTACAATTTATTCAGTATTAACCATGGAGTTTATTGTATATAAACGTTGACATTGTACTCAGTATTAACCATGTAGTTTATTGTATATAAATGTTGACATTGTATTCCGTTTTAACCATGGAGTTTATTGTTTACGAACCTTTACATTCTATTCAGTATTAACCATGGAGTGTATTGTATATAACCGTTGACATTGTATTCAGTATTAACGATGGAGTGTATTGTATATAAATGTTGACACTGTATTCAGTATTAACCATGGAGTTTATTGTATATAAACCATGACATTGTATTCAGTATTAACCATGGAGTTTATTGTATATAAACGTTGACATTGTATTCAGTATTAACCATGGAATTTATTGTATATAAATGTTGACATTGTATTCCGTTTTAACCATGGAGTTTATTGTATATAAACCTTTACATTCTATTCAGTATTAACCATGGAGTGTATTGTATATAACCGTTGACATTGTATTCAGTATTAACGATGGAGTGTATTGTATATAAATGTTGACACTGTATTCAGTATTAACCATGGAGTTTATTGTATATAAACCATGACATTGTATTCAGTATTAATCATGGAGTTTATTGTATATAAAACTTGACATTGTATTCAGTATTAATCTTGGAGTTTATTGTATATAAACGTTGACATTGTATTCAGTATTAACCATGGAGTTTATTGTATATAAACCTTGACATTGTATTCAGTATTAACCATGGAATTTATTGTATATAAACCTTGACATTGTATTCAGTATTAACCGTGGAGTTTATTGTATGTAAACCTTGACATTGTATTCAGTATTAATCATGGAGTTTATTGTATATAAATGTTGACATTGTATTCAGTTTTAACCATGGAGTGTATTGTAAATAAACCTTGACATTTTATTCAGTATTAACCATGGAGTTTATTGTATATAAGCCTTGCCATTGTATTCAGTATTAACCATGGAGTTTATTGTATATAAACCTTGACATTGTATTCAGTATTACTCATGGAGTTTATTGTATATAAATGTTGACATTGTATTCAGTATTAACCATGGAGTTTATTGTATGTAAACCTAGACATTGTATTCAGTATTAACCATGGAGTTTATTGTAAATAAACCTTGACATTTTATTCAGTATTAACCATGGAGTTTATTGTATATAAACCTTGACATTGTATTCAGTATTAACCATGTAGTTTATTGTATATAAATGTTGACATTGTATTCAGTATTAACCATGGAGTTTATTGTATATAAGCGTTGACATTGTATTCAGTATTAATCATGGAGTTTATTGTAAATAAACCTTACAATTTATTCAGTATTAACCATGGAGTTTATTGTATATAAACGTTGACATTGTACTCAGTATTAACCATGTAGTTTATTGTATATAAATGTTGACATTGTATTCCGTTTTAACCATGGAGTTTATTGTTTATAAACCTTTACATTCTATTCAGTATTAACCATGGAGTGTATTGTATATAACCGTTGACATTGTATTCAGTATTAACGATGGAGTGTATTGTATATAAATGTTGACACTGTATTCAGTATTAACCATGGAGTTTATTGTATATAAACCATGACATTGTATTCAGTATTAACCATGGAGTTTATTGTATATAAACCTTGACATTGTATTGAGTATTAACCATGGAGTGTATTGTATATAACCGTTGACATTGTATTCAGTATTAACCATGGAGTTTATTGTATATAAATGTTGACATTGTATTCAGTTTTAACCATGGAGTTAATTGTATATAAGCCTTGCCATTGTATTCAGTATTAACCATGGAGTATATTGTATATAAACCTTGACATTGTATTCAGTATTAATCTTGGAGTTTATTGTATATAAACGTTGACATTGTATTCAGTATTAACCATGGAGTTTATTGTATATAAACCTTGACATTGTATTCAGTATTAACCATGGAATTTATTGTATATAAACCTTGACATTGTATTCAGTATTAATCATGGAGTTTATTGTATATAAATGTTGACATTGTATTCAGTTTTAACCATGGAGTGTATTGTATATAAACCTTGACATTGTATTCAGTATTAACCGTGGAGTTTATTGTATGTAAACCTTGACATTGTATTCAGTATTAATCATGGAGTTTATTGTATATAAATGTTGACATTTTATTCAGTATTAACCATGGAGTTTATTGTATATAAGCCTTGCCATTGTATTCAGTATTAACCATGGGGTTTATTGTATATAAACCTTGACATTGTATTCAGTATTACTCATGGAGTTTATTGTATATAAATGTTGACATTGTATTCAGTATTAACAATAGAGTTTATTGTATATAAACGTTGACATTGTATTCAGTATTAACCATGGAGTTTATTGTATGTAAACCTTGACATTGTATTCAGTATTAACCATGGAGTTTATTGTAAATAAACCTCGACATTTTATTCAGTATTAACCATGGAGTTTATTGTATATAAACCTTGACATTGTATTCAGTATTAACCATGTAGTTTATTGTATATAAATGTTGCCATTGTATTCAGTATTAACCATGGAGTTTATTGTATATAAGCGTTGACATTGTATTCAGTATTAATCATGGAGTTTATTGTAAATAAACCTTAAAATTTATTCAGTATTAACCATGGAGTTTATTGTATATAAACGTTGACATTGTACTCAGTATTAACCATGTAGTTTATTGTATATAAAAGTTGACATTGTATTCCGTTTTAACCATGGAGTTTATTGTTTATAAACCTTTCCATTCTATTCAGTATTAACCATGGAGTGTATTGTATATAAACCTTTATATTCTATTCAGTATTAACCATGGAGTGTATTGTATATAACCGTTGACATTGTATTCAGTATTAACGATGGAGTGTATTGTATATAAATGTTGACACTGTATTCAGTATTAACCATGGAGTTTATTGTATATAAACCATGACATTGTATTCAGTATTAACCATGGAGTTTATTGTATATAAACGTTGACATTGTATTCAGTATTAACCATGGAATTTATTGTATATAAATGTTGACATTGTATTCCGTTTTAACCATGGAGTTTATTGTATATAAACCTTTATATTCTATTCAGTATTAACCATGGAGTGTATTGTATATAACCGTTGACATTGTATTCAGTATTAACGATGGAGTGTATTGTATATAAATGTTGACACTATATTCAGTATTAACCATGGAGTTTATTGTATATAAACCATGACATTGTATTCAGTATTAATCATGGAGTTTATTGTATATAAAACTTGACATTGTATTCAGTATTAATCTTGGAGTTTATTGTATATAAACGTTGACATTGTATTCAGTATTAACCATGGAGTTTATTGTATATAAACCTTGACATTGTATTCAGTATTAACCATGGAATTTATTGTATATAAACCTTGACATTGTATTCAGTATTAACCGTGGAGTTTATTGTATGTAAACCTTGACATTGTATTCAGTATTAATCATGGAGTTTATTGTATATAAATGTTGACATTGTATTCAGTTTTAACCATGGAGTGTATTGTAAATAAACCTTGACATTTTATTCAGTATTAACCATGGCGTTTATTGTATATAAGCCTTGCCATTGTATTCAGTATTAACCATGGAGTTTATTGTATATAAACCTTGACATTGTATTCAGTATTACTCATGGAGTTTATTGTATATAAATGTTGACATTGTATTCAGTATTAACAATAGAGTTTATTGTATATAAACGTTGACATTGTATTCAGTATTAACCATGGAGTTTATTGTATGTAAACCTTGACATTGTATTCAGTATTAACCATGGAGTTTATTGTAAATAAACCTTGACATTTTATTCAGTATTAACCATGGATTTTATTGTATATAAACCTTGACATTGTATTCAGTATTAACCATGTAGTTTATTGTATATAAATGTTGACATTGTATTCAGTATTAACCATGGAGTTTATTGTAAATAAACCTTACAATTTATTCAGTATTAACCATGGAGTTTATTGTATATAAACGTTGACATTGTACTCAGTATTAACCATGTAGTTTATTGTATATAAATGTTGACATTGTATTCCGTTTTAACAATGGAGTTTATTGTTTATAAACCTTTACATTCTATTCAGTATTAACCATGGAGTGTATTGTATATAACCGTTGACATTGTATTCAGTATTAACGATGGAGTGTATTGTATATAAATGTTGACACTGTATTCAGTATTAACCATGGAGTTTATTGTATATAAACCATGACATTGTATTCAGTATTTACCATGGAGTTTATTGTATATAAACGTTGACATTGTATTCAGTATTAACCATGGAATTTATTGTATATAAATGTTGACATTGTATTCCGTTTTAACCATGGAGTTTATTGTATATAAACCTTTACATTCTATTCAGTATTAACCATGGAGTGTATTGTATATAACCGTTGACATTGTATTGAGTATTAACGATGGAGTGTATTGTATATAAATGTTGACACTGTATTCAGTATTAACCATGGAGTTTATTGTATATAAACCATGACATTGTATTCAGTATTAACCATGGAGTTTATTGTATATAAACCTTGACATTGTATAGAGTATTAACCATGGAGTGTATTGTATATAACCGTTGACATTGTATTCAGTATTAACCATGGAGTTTATTGTATATAAATGTTGACATTGTATTCAGTTTTAACCATGGAGTTAATTGTATATAAGCCTTGCCATTGTATTCAGTATTAACCATGGAGTATATTGTATATAAACGTTGTAATTGTATTCAGTATTAACCGTGGAGTTTATTGTATGTAAACCTTGACATTGTATTCAGTATTAATCATGGATTTTATTGTATATAGATGTTGACATTGTATTCAGTTTTAACCATCGAGTTTATTGTATATAAACTTTGACATTGTATTCAGTATTTACCATGGAGTTTATTGTATATAACCCTTGACATTGTATTCAGTATTAACCATGGAGTTTAATGTATATAAACCTTGACATTGTATTCAGTATTAATCTTGGAGTTTATTGTATATAAACGTTGACATTGTATTCAGTATTAACCATGGAGTTTATTGTATATAAACCTTGACATTGTATGCAGTATTAACCATGGAATTTATTGTATATAAACCTTGACATTGTATTCAGTATTAATCATGGAGTTTATTGTATATAAATGTTGACATTGTATTCAGTTTTAACCATGGAGTGTATTGTATATAAACCTTGACATTGTATTCAGTATTAACCGTGGAGTTTATTGTATGTAAACCTTGACATTGTATTCAGTATTAATCATGGAGTTTATTGTATATAAATGTTGACATTTTATTCAGTATTAACCATGGAGTTTATTGTATATAAGCCTTGCCATTGTATTCAGTATTAACCATGGGGTTTATTGTATATAAACCTTGACATTGTATTCAGTATTACTCATGGAGTTTATTGTATATAAATGTTGTCATTGTATTCAGTATTAACAATAGAGTTTATTGTATATAAACGTTGACATTGTATTCAGTATTAACCATGGAGTTTATTGTATGTAAACCTTGACATTGTATTCAGTATTAACCATGGAGTTTATTGTAAATAAACCTTGACATTTTATTCAGTATTAACCATGGAGTTTATTGTATATAAACCTTGACATTGTATTCAGTATTAACCATGTAGTTTATTGTATATAAATGTTGCCATTGTATTCAGTATTAACCATGGAGTTTATTGTATATAAGCGTTGACATTGTATTCAGTATGAATCATGGAGTTTATTGTAAATAAACCTTACAATTTATTCAGTATTAACCATGGAGTTTATTGTATATAAACGTTGACATTGTACTCAGTATTAACCATGTAGTTTATTGTATATAAATGTTGACATTGTATTCCGTTTTAACCATGGAGTTTATTGTTTATAAACCTTTACATTCTATTCAGTATTAACCATGGAGTGTATTGTATATAACCGTTGACATTGTATTCAGTATTAACGATGGAGTGTATTGTATATAAATGTTGACACTGTATTCAGTATTAACCATGGAGTTTATTGTATATAAACCATGACATTGTATTCAGTATTAACCATGGAGTTTATTGTATATAAACGTTGACATTGTATTCAGTATTAACCATGGAATTTATTGTATATAAATGTTGACATTGTATTCCGTTTTAACCATGGAGTTTATTGTATATAAACCTTTACATTCTATTCAGTATTAACCTTGGAGTGTATTGTATATAACCGTTGACATTGTATTCAGTATTAACGATGGAGTGTATTGTATATAAATGTTGACACTGTATTCAGTATTAACCATGGAGTTTATTGTATATAAACCATGACATTGTATTCAGTATTAACCATGGAGTTTATTGTATATAAACTTTGACATTGTATTCAGTATTAACCATGGAATTTATTGTATATAAACCTTGACATTGTATTCAGTATTAACCGTGGAGTTTATTGTATGTAAACCTTGACATTGTATTCAGTATTAATCATGGAGTTTATTGAATATAAATGTTGACATTGTATTCAGTTTTAACCATGGAGTGTATTGTAAATAAACCTTGACATTTTATTCAGTATTAACCATGGCGTTTATTGTATATAAGCCTTTCCATTGTATTCAGTATTAACCATGGAGTTTATTGTATATAAACCTTGACATTGTATTCAGTATTACTCATGGAGTTTATTGTATATAAATGTTGACATTGTATTCAGTATTAACAATAGAGTTTATTGTATATAAACGTTGACATTGTATTCAGTATTAACCATGGAGTTTATTGTATGTAAACCTTGACATTGTATTCAGTATTAACCATGGAGTTTATTGTAAATAAACCTTGACATTTTATTCAGTATTAACCATGGACTTTATTGTATATAAACCTTGACATTGTATTCAGTATTAACCATGTAGTTTATTGTATATAAATGTTGACATTGTATTCTGTATTAACCATGGAGTTTATTGTATATAAGCGTTGACATTGTATTCAGTATTAATCATGGAGTTTATTGTAAATAAACCTTACAATTTATTCAGTATTAACCATGGAGTTTATTGTATATAAACGTTGACATTGTACTCAGTATTAACCATGTAGTTTATTGTATATAAATGTTGACATTGTATTCCGTTTTATCCATGGAGTTTATTGTTTATAAACCTTTACATTCTATTCAGTATTAACCATGGAGTGTATTGTATATAACCGTTGACATTGTATTCAGTATTAACGATGGAGTGTATTGTATATAAATGTTGACACTGTATTCAGTATTAACCATGGAGTTTATTGTATATAAACCATGACATTGTATTCAGTATTTACCATGGAGTTTATTATATATAAACGTTGACATTGTATTCAGTATTAACCATGGAATTTATTGTATATAAATGTTGACATTGTATTCCGTTTTAACCATGGAGTTTATTGTATATAAACCTTTACATTCTATTCAGTATTAACCATGGAGTGTATTGTATATACCGTTGACATTGTATTGAGTATTAACGATGGAGTGTATTGTATATAAATGTTGACACTGTATTCAGTATTAACCATGGAGTTTATTGTATATAAACCATGACATTGTATTCAGTATTAACCATGGAGTTTATTGTATATAAACCTTGACATTGTATTGAGTATTAACCATGGAGTGTATTGTATATAACCGTTGACATTGTATTCAGTATTAACCATGGAGTTTATTGTATATAAATGTTGACATTGTATTCAGTTTTAACCATGGAGTTAATTGTATATAAGCCTTGCCATTGTATTCAGTATTAACCATGGAGTATATTGTATATAAACGTTGTAATTGTATTCAGTATTAACCGTGGAGTTTATTGTATGTAAACCTTGACATTGTATTCAGTATTAATCATGGATTTTATTGTATATAGATGTTGACATTGTATTCAGTTTTAACCATCGAGTTTATTGTATATAAACTTTGACATTGTATTCAGTATTTACCATGGAGTTTATTGTATATAACCCTTGACATTGTATTCAGTATTAACCATGGAGTTTAATGTATATAAACGTTGACATTGTATTCAGTATTAATCATGGCGTTTATTGTATATAAATGTTGACATTGTATTCAGTTTTAACCATGGAGTTTATTGTATATAAACGTTGACATTGTATTCAGTATTAGCCATGGAGTTTATTGTATGTAAACCTTGATAATGTATTCAGTATTAACCATGGAGTGTATTGTATATAAATGTTGACATTGTATTCAGTATTAATCATGGAGTTTATTGTATATAGACCCTGACATTGTATTCAGTATAAACCATGGCGTTTATTTTATATAAACGTTGACATTGTATTCAGTATTAACCATGGAGTTTATTGCATATCAACGTTGACATTGTATTCAGTATTAACAATAACGTTTATTGTATACAAATGTTGACATTGTATTCAGTATTAAGCATGGAGTTTATTGTAAATAAACCTTGACATTGTATTCAGTATTAACCATAGAGTTTATTGCATATAAATGTTGACATTGTATTCAGTATTAATCATGGAGTTTATTGTATATAAACCTTGACATTGTATTCAGTATTAACCATGGAGTTTATTGTATATAAACGTTGACATTGTATTCAGTATAAACCATGGCGTTTATTTTATATAAACGTTGACATTGTATTCAGTATTAACCATGGAGTTTATTGTATATAAGCCTTGCCATTGTATTCAATATTAACCATGGAGTTTATTGTATATAAACGTTGACATTGTATTCAGTATTAACCGTGGAGTTTATTGTATGTAAACCTTGACATTGTATTCAGTATTAATCATGGATTTTATTGTATATAGATGTTGACATTGTATTCAGTTTTAACCATGGAGTTTATTGTATATAAACCTTGACATTGTATTCAGTATTTACCATGGAGTTTATTGTATATAACCCTTGACATTGTATTCAGTATTAACCATGGAGTTTATTGTATATAAACGTTGACATTGTATTCAGTATTAATCATGGAGTTTATTATATATAAATGTTGACATTGTATTCAGTTTTAACCATGGAGTTTATTGTATATAAACGTTGACATTGTATTCAGTATTAACCATGGAGTTTATTGTATGTAAACCTTGACATTGTATTCAGTATTAACCGTGGAGTTTATTGTATATAAATGTTGACATTGTATTCAGTATTAATCATGGAGTTTATTGTATATAGACCTTGACATTGTATTCAGTATTTACCATGGAGTGTATTGTATATAAACGTTGACATTGTATTCAGTATTAATCATGGAGTTTATTGTATATCAACGTTGACATTGTATTCAGTATTAACCATAGAGTTTATTGTATATAAATGTTGACATTGTATTCAGTATTAACCATGGAGTTTATTGTATGTAAACCTTGACATTGTATTCAGTATTAACCACGGAGTTTATTGTATGTAAACTTGACATTGTATTCAGTATTAACCATGGAGTTTATTGTATGTAAACCTTGACATTGTATTCAGTATTAATCATGGAGTTTATTGTATATAAACGTTGACATTGTATTCAGTATTAATCAAGGAGTTTATTGTAAATAAACCTTGACATTTTATTCAGTGTTAACCATGGAGTTTATTGTATATAAACCTTGACATTGTATTCAGTATTAACCATTGAGTTTATTATATATAAACGTTGACATTGTATTCAGTATTAACCATGGAGTTTATTGTATATAAACCATGACATTGTATTCAGTATTAACCATGGAGTTTATTGTATATAAACCTTGACATTGTATTGAGTATTAACCATGGAGTGTATTGTATATAACCGTTGACATTGTATTCAGTATTAACCATGGAGTTTATTGTATATAAATGTTGACATTGTATTCAGTTTTAACCATGGAGTTAATTGTATATAAGCCTTGCCATTGTATTCAGTATTAACCATGGAGTATATTGTATATAAACGTTGTAATTGTATTCAGTATTAACCGTGGAGTTTATTGTATGTAAACCTTGACATTGTATTCAGTATTAATCATGGATTTTATTGTATATAGATGTTGACATTGTATTCAGTTTTAACCATCGAGTTTATTGTATATAAACTTTGACATTGTATTCAGTATTTACCATGGAGTTTATTGTATATAACCCTTGACATTGTATTCAGTATTAACCATGGAGTTTAATGTATATAAACGTTGACATTGTATTCAGTATTAATCATGGCGTTTATTGTATATAAATGTTGACATTGTATTCAGTTTTAACCATGGAGTTTATTGTATATAAACGTTGACATTGTATTCAGTACTAGCCATGGAGTTTATTGTATGTAAACCTTGATAATGTATTCAGTATTAACCATGGAGTGTATTGTATATAAATGTTGACATTGTATTCAGTTTTAACCATCGAGTTTATTGTATATAAACTTTGACATTGTATTCAGTATTTACCATGGAGTTTATTGTATATAACCCTTGACATTGTATTCAGTATTAACCATGGAGTTTAATGTATATAAACGTTGACATTGTATTCAGTATTAATCATGGCGTTTATTGTATATAAATGTTGACATTGTATTCAGTTTTAACCATGGAGTTTATTGTATATAAACGTTGACATTGTATTCAGTACTAGCCATGGAGTTTATTGTATGTAAACCTTGATAATGCATTCAGTATTAACCATGGAGTGTATTGTATATAAATGTTGACATTGTATTCAGTATTAATCATGGAGTTTATTGTATTTAGACCCTGACATTGTATTCAGTATTTACCATGGAGTGTATTGTATGTAAACGTTGACATTGTATTCAGTATTAATCATGGAGTTTATTGCATATCAACGTTGACATTGTATTCAGTATTAATCATGGAGTTTATTGCATATCAACGTTGACATTGTATTCAGTATTAACAATAACGTTTATTGTATACAAATGTTGACATTGTATTCAGTATTAAGCATGGAGTTTATTGTATGTAAACCTTGACATTGTATTCAGTATTAACCATAGAGTTTATTGCATATAAATGTTGACATTGTATTCAGTATTAATCATGGAGTTTATTGTATATAAACCTTGACATTGTATTCAGTATTAACCATGGAGTTTATTGTATATAAACGTTGACATTGTATTCAGTATAAACCATGGCGTTTATTTTATATAAACGTTGACATTGTATTCAGTATTAACCATGGAGTTTATTGTATATAAGCCTTGCCATTGTATTCAGTATTAACCATGGAGTTTATTGTATATAAACGTTGACATTGTATTCAGTATTAACCGTGGAGTTTATTGTATGTAAACCTTGACATTGTATTCAGTATTAATCATGGATTTTATTGTATATAGATGTTGACATTGTATTCAGTTTTAACCATGGAGTTTATTGTATATAAACCTTGACATTGTATTCAGTATTTACCATGGAGTTTATTGTATATAACCCTTGACATTGTATTCAGTATTAACCATGGAGTTTATTGTATATAAACGTTGACATTGTATTCAGTATTAATCATGGAGTTTATTATATATAAATGTTGACATTGTATTCAGTTTTAACCATGGAGTTTATTGTATATAAACGTTGACATTGTATTCAGTATTAACCATGGAGTTTATTGTATGTAAACCTTGACATTGTATTCAGTATTAACCGTGGAGTTTATTGTATATAAATGTTGACATTGTATTCAGTATTAATCATGGAGTTTATTGTATATAGACCTTGACATTGTATTCAGTATTTACCATGGAGTGTATTGTATATAAACGTTGACATTGTATTCAGTATTAATCATGGAGTTTATTGTATATCAACGTTGACATTGTATTCAGTATTAACCATAGAGTTTATTGTATATAAATGTTGACATTGTATTCAGTATTAACCATGGAGTTTATTGTATGTAAACCTTGACATTGTATTCAGTATTAACCACGGAGTTTATTGTATGTAAACTTGACATTGTATTCAGTATTAACCATGGAGTTTATTGTATGTAAACCTTGACATTGTATTCAGTATTAATCATGGAGTTTATTGTATATAAACGTTGACATTGTATTCAGTATTAATCAAGGAGTTTATTGTAAATAAACCTTGACATTTTATTCAGTGTTAACCATGGAGTTTATTGTATATAAACCTTGACATTGTATTCAGTATTAACCATTGAGTTTATTATATATAAACGTTGACATTGTATTCAGTATTAACCATGGAGTTTATTGTATATAAACGTTGACATTGTATTCAGTATTAATCATGGAGTTTATTGTATATAAATGTTGACATTGTATTCAGTTTTAACCATGGAGTTTATTGTATATAAACCTTGACATTGTATTCAGTATTAACCATGGAAATTATTGTATATAAACCTTGACATTGTATTCAGTATTAACGTGGAGTTTATTGTATGTAAACCTTGACATTGTATTCAGTATTAATCATGGAGTTTATTGTATATAAATGTTGACATTGTATTCAGTTTTAACCATGGAGTTTATTGTATATAAACCTTGGCATTGTATCCAGTATTAATCATGGAGTTTATTGTATATAAATGTTGACATTGTATTCATTTTTAACCATGGAGTTTATTGTATATAAACCTTGACATTGTATTCAGTATTAACCATGGAGTTTATTGTATATAAACCTTGACATTGTATTCAGTGTTAACCATAGAGTTTATTGTATATAAACGTTGACATTGTATTCAGTATTAACCATAGAGTTTATTGTATATAAACGTTGACATTTTATTCAGTATTAACCGTGGAGTTTATTGTATATAAACCTTGACATTGTATTCAGTATTAATCATGTAGGTTATTGTATATAAATGTTAGAGAAAACTGTTGCGGCAATCAAGAATGGAACATCTAGAGACACTTGGAACATTGGTGACGCAAGACACAAATTACACAAGTCAAACAGCTAAAATATTACGGAATACAAACCCATACTCTAAACTGGATTCTGGCAGTTTTATCAGATAGAACACAAACAGTAGTAATCGATGGAGTAACATCTAACACAGTGCCAGTAACATCAGGCGTTCCACAGGGAACAGTACTCGGTCCAATTCTTTTTCTAATTTATATCAATGACATTCCGGAATATCTTACACACAGCAAACTAAGACTCTTTGCAGATGACAGTATCATTTATAAAGAAAAAAACATGTCAGGACGACTGCAAGAAACTACAATCTGACCTTGATGCAGCTGCAAGGTGGGAAGCCGATTGGCTTATGGCTTTCCACCAAGATAAATGTACAGTACTAACCATCACTCAAAAGAAAACACCTTTCAAACATGACTATATACTTCACAATCACATTCGCGAACCAGTAACTTCAGCAAAATACCTTGGAGTTACACTACAATCTAACCTTAAATGGAATACCCACATCGACAATATCACTTCAAATGGAAATAAATCTCTCGGTTACTTAAAAAGAAATTTACAGATATCAAACCCTGAAGTAAAATCTCGGGCATACCAAGCACTAGTGAGGCCAAAACTTGAATACAGCTGTAGTATCTGGGACCTTTATACACATGACAACATAAACAAACTAGAAATGGTTCAAAGACGAGCTGCTCGCTATGTTCAAAACAATTACCATAATACTAGCAGTGTCACTTCAATGATTGATACTCTAGGTTGGCCAACTTTAGCTGAGCGCCGTCTTAAAACCAGATTGATCATGTTGTTTAAAATAACACACGCTTTAATTGCTATCCCAAACATCATACTGATCCCAACTGACAGCAGAACTAGAAAATCACACAATCAAACATTTAGGCATATAACAACACAAAAAGATACATACAAATGGCCATTTTTTCCACAATGGAACATCTTACCACAGACATCAATAGACTCTTTCAGAGAACATCTAACACCCGCTGTTCTCTTAAACATTTAAATTTCAAATACAATTGTACATAGTTTTAAATTTTTTTTTTGTTTTATTCACACTTTTGATTTCACTTTATTTCACTTTATGAAATTTATGTAAATATTTTTGTAAATACCCACGCATGCAACATTACGTAACCTTCAACGTCTTGAAGGAGTATTGTATACCTAAAGAATAAGAAAAGATAAACAACACGGATCGAACCAAGAAACATGGATACATCGATGTGCTCGCGAATGGTAAACAGTTGCTGCGTCTTATAAGACACCTGCTATAATATATACTGTAAGGAATATAATTGCAACTGTTGTATGCTTTTCTTGTTTTTCATAATTTTAGAAACACCTTGTTCTGACTTGCCATGTTTTAACAATGGAACATGCACCACAACAGAACATGGATTCAACTGTTCCTGTCTAGAAGGATATACTGGAACACATTGTGAAGGTCAGTCATTTATATACTTGTCTAGATGGATATACTGGAGCACATTGTGAAGGTCAGTCACATATCGTCGTTTGAAATTACAAGGATTTTATGTTCATCTTGTCCTAATACATTCTGCACGTTTTTGGTTCTGTGTTGAAATGTCCGTTATGGATTCTCATTGCCACTTTGGTATCTTCAAACTGATTTTCAGGTAAAAACGATGTTCGGCTTGCCTTTACATACATTTGTTTTGTAGTGATCTCATATTTTATTTATTTGTATTTACTTAAGCACATTAGAGTCAAACAGCTTGTTAATATCAGATGATGTTTGTGTCATTTAACAGTAACACGATGGGTGGTACAAGTAGAGCCGGAACTGCTTACCCTTCTAGAGCACCTGCGCTAAAGACCGGTGTTTGTAGGGTTCGTGTTGCAATACAATTTTACAATACGAGCAAAAGGACAAACAACGATTAATAAAACACAGGAAACTATCCACTGAGTAACACGATACCTGCAATAAAGTGGAGTGGTGGAATCGAGGTGAATGCAGGTGATCCGGAATAGTAAGCAGATTCTGATCCATAATTAGCAATATTCATGTTACTCTTTTTAAGCATCAAGTGATAAGTCATATCAATCTGGAAAGAAGCCCTGTATTGTACCTCTGACAAATGGAACATACCCTGTGTCAACTGTGTAAATAATTATAATCTTCTATAGAGGCGGACATAATGATGTCGCTTGACTAATGTAAATCAAGTTATTCTGTTTCAGAAACGCTATGTTCAAACATGCCGTGCCTTAACAACGGGACATGTGCAGTAAATAACAGTACATTTACATGTTCTTGCTCTGATGGATATTATGGTGCACAATGTGAAGGTTATTATTTAGTTTATATGCAAAAATTGGTTATTAATATTTTGATGATTTATTTATACATGGTCATAAATACAAGAAAAGTTTGAAGACACCAAAGGGGCAATAAGAAGCCGTAAATCAAAGAAGCAGTCAATACAATGGCCAAAAGAAGAAGCACAGTTAATACAATGGCCAAAAGAAGAAGAACAGTTAATACAATGGCCAAAAGAAGAAGCACGGTCAATACAATGGCCAAAAGAAGAAGCACAGTTAATACAATGGCCAAAAGAAGAAGAACAGTTAATACAATGGCCAAAAGAAGAAGCACGGTCAATACAATGGCCAAAAGAAAAAGCAGTCAATACAATGGCCAAAAGAAGAAGCACAGTCAATACAATGGCCAAAAGAAGAAGCAGTCAATACAATGGCCAAAAGAAGAAGCACAGTCAATGCAATGGCCAAAAGAAGAACAGTCAATACAATGGCCAAAAGAAGAAGCACAGTCAATGCAATGGCCAAAAGAAGAAGCACAGTTAATGCAATGGCCAAAAGGAGAAGCACAGTCAATGCAATGGCCAAAAGAAGAAGCAGTCAATACAATGGCCACAAGAAGAAGCACAGTCAATACAATGGCCAAAAGAAGAAGCACAGTCAATACAATGGCCAAAAGAAGAGGCACAGGCAATACAATGGCCAAAAGAAGGAGCACAGTCAATACAATGGCCAAATGCTCTGATGGATATTCTGGTGCGCGCTGTGAAGGATAATATTAAAAATTTGGCTATTCATATTTTGCTGATTTATATATAAGCTTATTCTAAATAAATCAGACTTGGTGGTAGACACAATAACTATGTGTAGATATCATAGGGGTAATCAGAAGCCGTAAATCGGAGGACACACAACACAATGATCAAACGAAAGGGTAAAGCAAAAGAACAAATCCCACTAAATACGGGGTTGATCGCAGGTGCTCCGGAAGGGTAGGCAATTCCAGTTGCACTAGTCGAAACCGTTGTGTTAATCTAGTAACAAACCCGGGGATTAGTCATGAATGAGGGAAGGACCCAATTGTGACTTCAACAAATGGAACATACCCTGTGTCATCTGTGTAAATAATTACAATCTTTTGTAAAGGCAGACATAATGTCGCTTGATGAATGTTAAAACATGTTTGTAGTTTATCCTTATATATATTAATTAATACTTTTGTATTGCTGTGCATGGATTTCATTTTGTGATTTAATATAATTTCTATTGAATATATTCCAATACTTCAAATTATTCTG
Source organism: Bathymodiolus brooksi (assembly GCA_963680875.1). Lineage (NCBI taxonomy): Eukaryota > Metazoa > Mollusca > Bivalvia > Mytilida > Modiolidae > Bathymodiolus > Bathymodiolus brooksi. The sequence continues at coordinate 94,132,277 of OY804583.1, read as the reverse complement.
TTTCAGAAACGCCATGTTCAAACATGCGGTGCCTTAACAATGGGACATGTGCATTGCATGACAGTACATTTACATGTTCTTGTTCAGACGGATATTCCGGGGCACGATGTGAAGGTAAAATTTAGATTAAATAAAAAATATTGGCTATTAATGTTTTGATGATTTATACATAATCTTATACTAAATAAATCAGACTTGGTGGTAGACACTGGAAAAGTTTGAAGATACCAAAGGGCTAATCAGAAGCCGTAAACGGAAGAAGAACAGTCAATGCAATGGCCAAAAGAAAAAAGTCAATACAATGCCCAAGAGAAGAAGGAAGAACAGTCAATCCAATGGCCAAAAGAAAAATGAACAGTCAATACAATGGCCAAGAGAAGAAGAACAGTCAATCCAATGGCCAAAAGAAAAATGAACAGTCAATACAATGGCCAAGAGAAGAAGAACAGTCAATACAATGGTCAAGAGAAAAAGAACAGTCAATACAATGGTCAAGAGAAGAAAAGCAGTCAATATGAAGGCCAAGAGAAGAAGAACAGTCAATACAATGGCCAAGAGAAGAAGAACAGTCAACACAATGGCTAAGAGAAGACGAACAGTCAACGCAATGGCCAAGAGAAGAAGAACATTCAACACAATGGCCAAAAGAAGAACAATCAATACAATGGCCAAGAGAAGAATAACAGTCAACACAATCGCCAAGAGAAGAAGAACAGTCAACACATGGACCAAGAGAAGAAGAACAGTCAATACAATGGCCAAGAGAAAAAGAACAGTCAACACAATGACCAAGAGAAGAAGAACAGTCAATACAATGATCAAGATAAGAAGAACAGGCAATACAATGGCCAAGAGAAGAATAACAGTCAATACAATGGCCAAGAGAAGACGAACAGTCAACACAATGGCCAAGAGAAGAGGAACAGTCAATACAATGGCCAAGAGAAGAAGAACAGTCAATGCAATGGCCAAGATAAGAAAAACAGTCAGTGCAATGGTCAAGACAAGAAGAACAGTCAACACAATGGCCAAGAGAAGAAGAATAGTCAATACAATGGCCAAGAGAAGAAGAACAGTCAATACAATGGCCAAGAGAAGAAAAACAGTCAATGCAATGACCAAGAGAAGAAGAACAGTCAACACAATGGCCAAAAGAAAAAAAGACAAGAGAACAACCAATAATCGGCAAAACACTACACAAACAAACAAAGATCAAGAAACATGAACTCCAATAAATAGAGGGGTGAATGCAGGTGCTCCGAAGTGTATACAGTTCCTGCTCCAATAGTTGCAACCGTCGTGTTAGTCACAAACCAGGTGATTAGTCATGAATTAGACATGGACCGGATTGTGACTCTGACAAACGGAACATATCATGTGTCATTTGTGTAAATAATTATAATCTTTTGTAGAGATAGACATGATGATGTCGTTTGATTAATGTAATAACAAGTTTGTATTACTTCATATTAACTAATATTTTTTCATTGCTGTGCATGGATTTCATTTTGTGATTTAAAATAATTTCTGCTGACTATATTCCAATACTTCAAGTTATTCTGTTTCAGAAACGCCATGTTCAAACATGACCTGCCTTAACAACGGGACATGCGTAGTGAATGACAGTACATTTAGATGTTCTTGCTCTGAAGGATATTCTGGTGCACGATGTGAAGGTTAATATTTAGTCGATATACAATATTTGGCTATTAATATTTTGATGATTTATACACAAACTTATTCTGAAATAATCCGAAATTGTGGTAAATACAAGGAGAGTTTGAAGATACCAAAGGGGTTATCGAAAATCGTAAATCGAAGAAGGACAGAAAATGCAATGGCCAAAAGAACAACCAATATTCCACAAAATACTACACTAAAAAAAGCTAAAGATTAAGCAACACGAAGGAAGCCCACTAATTACTGAGGGTGAAGTCGGGTGCTACAGGGGGTAGCAGTTCCTAAGTTTATTTCAATAAAGTCAGTTCTAATAGATGATAGTATTTAACATCAATTCCAAGCTTCAAATTATTCTGTTTCAGAAACGCCATGTGCAAACATGCCGTGCCTTAGCAACGGGACATGCGCAGTGAATGACAGTACATTTACATGTTCTTGCTCTGACGGATATTATGGTGCACGCTGTGAAGGTTAACATTTAATGTATATAATGTATCTGTTTATCATTATTTTAATAATTTATTTATTTCAATTAAATCAGACAAAAAAAATATTGAAGATACCACGGATATTAAGAGAAACCGAATAACAAAGGAGGACATACAACACAATGGTCAAATGAAAATGACAAAGGAGAAACTATGATCTATAAAACTCTATATAGTAAACTAAAAATTGAGTAACACGAATCCCACTAAAAACCTGGGTTGAATTCAGGTGCCCCAGAATGGTAAACAGTCCCTGTTCCACCCGCTGTAATACTCTTGTTACAATCCCGGTGGTAAGTTATGAATGAGGACAGAACCGAATTGTGATTACGCCTAACGGAACATATCAATGTTACAAATTATATGTAGGTAAATTATTTTACTTGTAGGTGAATCAACATTTTCTTGTGAATAAGAAGAGTTTAAAGATACCAAAGGGGTAATCAGAATCCGAATATCGAAGATGAACAGACAACTCAATGAACAAAAGAGAATGCACAAAGGGACGAAAAAAGATCTACAACGAAAATTAAAGATCGAGTAACACGAAGCCCACCAAAATCCGTGACTTACGTTTGATTAACATGGAATAATGCTCAAATAGGTTTACCACGTTATGCATTATACACTATTATTCCATCTTGATCAAGCGTAAATCACGGTTTTTGATGAACTTCGTGTTACTCGATCTTTAATGTTCGTTGTAGATCGCTGTTTGTCCTTTTGTGCTTTTTCTATTGGTCATTGCGTTGTCTGTCCTTCTTTGATTGATGCATTATGATTACCTCTTTGGTATCTTCAAACTCTTCTCAATGTAAATTCAACAGTCAAATTAGCCAATTGTGGCTATCATGTTTAAGCCCTTTGAATTTCATATACCTAAAGCCTTTTGTAATAATTTGCATTTCAAATTAATGACGAATTAGAATTCAAATTAATGCTGTGTTTTAGTTTAAATTTTGTGTGTGTTTGAGTTCAAATCTGTGTTGCTTTTTGATTAAAATTAATGTTGCTCCCGAGTTGTGTTAAATTAAAATTAGTGTTGCTTCTGAATTGTGTTAAATTAAAATTAGTGTTGCTTCTGAGTTGTGCTAAATTAACATTAGTGTTGCTTCTGAGTTGTGTTAGATTAAAATTGATGCTGCTTCTGAGTTAAATTAAAATTAATGTTGTATTTTTATTAATTCTTGTGTTGTTGTTTAATATTCCTGGTTTGTGATTGGACAATGCTGTAATTTTCACGGTATCAATTCCATGGTTGAAATACCATGAGATATTTTTAGAATTTTAGCAGATTACCGCATACGTCATCTTGTCAATAATATGGCAATATAATGGATATAACTGTATGGTATTGGAAATTGTCACGGCATCAATTGTGGATTTAATGTTGTAAGTTTTACGGTATCAATTCCACGGTTGAAATAGCATGAGATATTTTAAGAATTTTAGCTGATTACCGTTTACGTCATTGTATTTGAAAATTTGTCGATTTCATGCTCACATATATCCGTTTACTGGCTCCGCTTATGCGTCGCAAGGAAACTCAATTTGCCACCATTTAATCTCCAACTGATGCCGTGAAATACAATACAGTTATCTCCTGATTGCATAATTCAGTGAGTGTCTGTGATAGTACACCTTGTAAGAATGGAGGAACGTGCTCAAGGCGTCATTATTGAGATAAATGTCTGTTTTATTGAGGTCAAATCCATGCTATATATTGGTTCAGACTCGTGTTGTAATTATTAATGCTGTGTTTGAGGTCATATGCAAGTTGTGTAAAGCTCAAATACATGTTAAGCTTGATTTCAAATTCATGTTGTGTGTGAGTTCAAATACATGTTGTTTGAGTTCAAAGCAATATTGTGCATAGGTTCAAATTCATGTTGCTTTAGTTCAAATATATGCTGTGTTTGTATCAAGTTCATATTGTGCTTGGAATCAAATTCATCTTGTGTTTGAGCTCAAAGTCATGTTGTCATGTTGTGTGTTAATGCAACTTTATGTAGTATTTGAGTTCAACATTTAAGTCATATTTGAATTACAATTCTTGTTGCATTTGAGTTGAAATTCTTGTTGTGTTTGAATATAATTGTTTATTGTATTATTCAGTGAATGTATGTGATAGTACACCTTGTAAGAATGGAGGAACGTGCTCAATATCTGGACGTAGTTACACGTGTTCCTGTCGGGATGGATTTTCTGGGAATCAGTGTCAAGGTACATTTAATATTTATTTAATTATGTGTTTTGAGTGTAAATAAAAATAAATCTAAAAGATCAAGGCGTAGTTATTGAGATAAGTGTCTGTTTTATTGAGGTCAAATCCATGCTATATATTGGTTCAGACTCGTGTTGTAATTATTAATGCTGTGTTTGAGGTCATATGCAAGTTGTGTAAAGCTCAAATTCATGTTAAGCTTGCTTTCAAATTCATTTTGTGTGTGAGTTCAAATACATGTTGTTTGAGTTCAAAACCATATTGTGCATAGGTTCAATTTCATGTTGCTTGAGTTCAAATATATGCTGTGTTTGTATCAAGTTCATATTGTGCTTGAAATCAAATTCATGTTGCTTGAGTTCAAATATATGCCGTGTTTGTATCAAGTTCATATTGTACTTTCAAATTCATGTTGTGTTTGGGTTCCATTTCATGTTTTGTTTGAGTTGCTTGCATTCAAATTCATGTTGTTTGAGTTCCAAATCATATTGTATGATAATGCAAATTTATGTTTTATTTGAGTTCAAAGATTTTAGTCATATTTGAATTCAAATTCTTGTTGTGCTTCAGTTCAATTTCATGTTGTGTTTGAATATAATTGTTTAATGTATTATTCAGTGAATATTTGTGATAGTACACCTTGTAAGAATGACGGAACGTGCTCAATATCAGGACGTAGTTACGCGTGTTCCTGTCGGGATGGATTCTCTGGGAATCAGTGTCAAGGTATATTTAATATTTATTTTATTATTTGTTTTGAGTGTAAATAAAAGTAAATCTAAAGGATCATGGCGTAATTATTGAGGTACATGTCTGTTGTGTTTCAGTTCAAATCTATGTTGTGTTTGAGTTCAAACTCATGATGTGATTTAATGCAAATTGATGTTGTGTTTGAGTTCAAATGCAAGGTAAGTTTGCTTTCAAATTCATATTGTGCTTGAATTCAAATTCATGTTGTGGTTGAGTTCAAATTCATACTTTGTTTGAGTTCAAATTCATACTTTGTTTGAGTTCAAATTCATACTTTGTTTGAGTTCAAATTCATGCTGTGTTTTGGGTTCAAATTCATACTGTGTTTGAGTTCATTCATGTTGTGTTTCAGTTCAAACCCATGTTGTCTTTGAATTCAAACGCATGTTGTGCTTTGATGCACATTAATGTTGTGTGATTTCAAATACAAGTTGCTAAGTTCAAATGCATGCTAAGTTAGCTTTCAATTTCATGTTGTCCTTGAGTACAAAACCATTTTGAGTTCAAATAAATGTTCTTTGTGTTAATGTATATTTATGTTGTATTTGAGTTCAAATTCTTGTTGTGTTTGAGTACAATTGTTTATTGTATTATGTGAATGTGTGTAATAGTACACCTTGTAAGAATGGCGGTACGTGCTCCATATCTGGACTAGTTGCACGTGTTTTTGTCTGGATGGATTCGCTGGGAATCAGTGTCAAGGCACATTTAATATTTATTTAATTATGTGTTTTGAGTGTAGATTAAAAAAAATCTAAAAGATAAGGGTTAACATTTGTTTTAGGAAATCCGATCCTCTGTTGCTGCCACGATGGACATGCAAGAGTGATTTTAAAACGGCAAGTGGGCAGTGTTTCAACCATATTCGTGGTGAACACGTATTGGCAAACAATAAATAAGATGACACAGGTTGACGCTGTCAATGATATATTGTAAAGGGACTAACATTTTGCTCTACAGTGGACCAAACTTGATAGAGAGAATAAAACAAGAACGAATAGACCTAAAAGATGCAAATTATTAAAATTGGGGACCTATCGTGTAAAGAGCTAGGTATGGTAACCTGTCTTCTGGTTGGTTCATTCATTTTTGTCCGCTATTATTTTAACGCCCATTTTGATTTTGAGATTTCTTTGTTTTGGAGATATACCGAGTTTTTCATTTTTACCTGTAGATGCAATACCTTACTTTCTTCAGTTTTTAACTTTCAGGTGTCAGTGTCAATATATGTTTATGCTATATTTTCATTTCCTAGCTATATATACTTGGACCATTGAGCAAATTGGCAGAGACAGCTTACTGCTGAAGATTACACAAATATGAGTTATTGCAATTTGTGTGGTATATGATAACAACACACAGTAATATTGCAAAAGGAAAAACTTGGCGGGGGAGGGCGGCTTACATATAAAAAATCACTGGTATGCAAGACTGATAGTCAAGGTAGACAGATATATATTTGACATTGAATAGATGTCCTTTAGGTAATTATCAATAAAAATTCAGATCAGACACCTTTTTAACCATTTACTAAAGTAAAGGATTCCATTAATCGCAATTAGCTTATCCCAAAAGTCTTCCCACTTCTCCCTGTGAGCTCTCTGAAAGAGAAGTCACTTCTCCCTCTAATTTGAAAGTAGTGGGACTTTAAATATAAATAACTTGATCATACCAAATAAAAATAGAATGACTCATTGCTTGTTCTTCAAACATGTAATCCAACACGATGGTTGCTGTTAGAACAGTTTAGAAATACAAAACGGGAAATAAGAGGCCGTAAATCGAAGGACAGACAACACCATGGCTTAAGCTTGGCGTTTTAAAATCTGATTCAACCCACCATTTCTTTAGAAATGCCTGTACCAAGTCAGGATCATTACGGTTTTCACAGTTTTCCGGTTGTTGGCTGATTTTGTCTGTTTATATACTTATGAATTTTGACTTTCCCTTTGTAAGATTGTTCGGAGTTCGGTAATTTTGTTATTACCCTTATTAAGTAAAACTGACAAAGAACAAACAATGATCTACACAATACTACACAAAAAAATTAAAAATGGAGTAACACGAATCCCACTAAAAACTAAAAACTCATGTGGCCCAAAATGATTGACAGTTCCTGTTCCACTAGTAGTACCTGTTGTGCTACTACTAGCAACATGAACGTCATCCGATATGGTGTCATTCCAGAGTTCATATATATCGTAGGTCGTCCGTATGGTGGCATTCCAGAGTTCGTATATATCGTGGGTCGTACAATATGGTGGCATTCCAGAGTACGTATATATTGTGGGTCGTACAATATGGTGACATTCCAGTGTGCGTATATATCGTGGGTCGTACAATATGGTGGCATTCCAGAGTACGTATATATCGTGGGTCGTATGGTGGCATTCCAGAGTAAGTAGATATTGTGGGTCGTACAATATTGTGGCAATCCAGAGTACGAAATATCGTAGTTGTACAATATGGTGGCATTCCAGAGCATGCAGATATCGTAGGTCATACAATATAGTGGCATTCCAGAGTACGTAGATATCGTGGGTCGAACAATATGATGGCATTCCAGAGTACGTAGATATCGTGGGTCGTACAATATAGTGGCATTCCAGAGTACGCATATATCTTGGGTAGTACAATATAGTGGCATTCCAAAATACGTAGATATCGTGGGTCGTACAATATAGTGGAATTCCAGGGTATGTAAATATCGAGGGTCTTACAATATGGTGGCATTTCAGAGTACGTAGAATTGTGGGTCGTACAATATGGTGCCATTCCAATGTACTGAAATATCTTGGGTCGTACAATATGGAGGCATTCCAGAGAACGTATATATCGTGGGTCGAACAATATAATGGCATTCCAGAGTACGCAGATATCGTGGGTAGCACAATATGGTTGTATTCCAGAGTACGTAGATTTCGTGGGTCGTATTGACAGTGAAATGAGGAATTCAACAACTACAGTAAAACCTGTTTTAGTGGCCACCTCCATTGAGTAAGGAAAAACCTGTTTTAGTGACCACATCTTTTGAGTACTATAAAACCTGCTTTAGTGATCCCCTCTATTACGTACAGTAAAACCTGTTTTGGTGACCACCTCTATTAAGTACAGTAAAACCTACTTTAGTGACCACGTCTATTAAGTACAGTAAAACCTGTATTAGTGACCACCTCTATTAAGAAGAGTGAAACTTACTTCAGTGACCACCTCTATCAAGCACAGTAAAACCTGCTTTAGTGACAACCTCTGTTAAGTACAGTAAAACCTGTTTAGTGATCACCTCTATTAAGTACAGTAAAACATGTTTTAGTGACCACCTCTATTAAGCTACAGTAAAACCTATTTTAGTGACCACCTCTATTAAGCTACAGTAAAACCTGTTTTAGTGACCACCTCTATTAAGAACAGTAAATACTGTTTTAGAGACCACCTCTATTAAGCACAGTAAAACCTACTTTAGTGACCACGTTTATTACACACAGTAAAGCCTACTTTAGTGACCACCTCTATTAAGTACATTAAAATCTACTTTAGTGACCACCTCTATTAAGTACAGTAACACCTGTTTTAGTGACAACCTCTATTAAGTACAGTAAAACTTACTTTAGTGACCACCTCTATTAAGTACAGTAAAATCTGCTTTAGTGACCACCTCTATTAAGCACAGTAAAACCTTCTTTAGTGACCACGTCTATTAAGAACAGTAAAACCTGTTTTAGTGACCACCTCTATTAAGTACAGTAAAACCTACTTTAGTGACCACCTCTATTAAATACAGTAAAACCTGTTTTAGTGACCACCTCTATTAAGCTACAGTAAAATCTGCTTTAGTGACCACCTCTATTCCAGTACATTAAAACCTACTTTAGAGACCACGTCTATTAAGAGCAGTAAAACCTGTTTTAGTGACCACCTCTATTAAGTACAGTAAAACCTACTTTAGTGACCACCTCTATTAAATACAATAAAACCTGTTTTAGTGACTACCTCTATTAATCACAGTTAAACCTGTTTTAGTGACCACCTCTATTAAGCTACAGTAAAACCTGTCTTAGTGACCACCTCTATTAAGCACAGTAAAGTTTATTTTAGTAACCACCTCTATTGAGTACATTAAAACCTGTTTTAGCGACCACCTCTATGAAACACAGTAAAACCTGTATTTGTGACCACCTCTATTAAGAACAGTAAAACTTACTTTAGTGACCACCTCTATTAAGCTACAGTAAAAACTGTTTTATTGACCACCTCTATTAAGTACAGTAAAACATGTTTTAGTGACCACTTCTATTAAGCAACAGAAAAACCTGTTTTACTGACCACCATTATTAAGCACAGTAAAACCTACTTTAGTGACAACCTCTATTAACAAAAGTAAAACCTTTTTTAGAGACCACCTCTATTAAGTACAGTAAAACATGTTTTAGTGACCACTTCTATTAAGCAACAGAAAAACCTGTTTTCCTGACCACCATTATTAAGCAGAGTAAAACCTGTATTAGTGACCACCTCTATTAAGAACAGTAAAACTTACTTTAGTGACCACCTCTATTAAGAACTGTTACACCTACTTTGGTGACCACCTCTATTAAGAACAGTAAAACCTGTTTTAGTGACCACCTCTATTGAGCACAGTAAAACCTGCTTTAGTGAACACCTCTATTAAGCACAGTAACACCTACTTTAGTGACCACCTCTATTAAGCACAGTAAAACCTGCTTTAGTGACCACCTCTATTAAGCACAGTAAAACCTGTATTTGTGACCACCTCTATTAAGTACAGTAAAACATTGTTTAGTGACCACATCTATTAAGTACAGTAAAACTTGTATTAATGACCACCTCTATTATGTACAGTAAAACCGGTTTTAGTAACCACCTCTATTAAGCACAGTAAAATCTTCTTCAGTGACCACCTCTATTAAGTACAGTAAAACATGTTCTAGTGACCACTTCTATTGAGTACAATACATCTTGCTTTAGTGACCACCTCTATTAAGTACAGTAAAACCTACTTTAGTGACCACCTATATTAAGTACAATAAGACCTGTATTAGTGACGAACTCTATTAAGTACAGTAAAACCTGTTTTAATGACCACCTCTATTAAGTACAGTAACACCTACCTTAGTGACACCTCTATTAAGCACAGCAAAACCTACTTTAGTGACCACCTCTATTAAGCTTCAGTAAAACCTGTTTTAATGACCACCTCTATTAAGCACAGTAAAACCTACTTTAGTGACCACGTCTATTAAGTACAGTAAAACCTGTATTAGTGACCACCTCCATTAAGAAGAGTGAAACTTACTTCAGTTACCACCTCTATCAAGCACAATAAAACCTGCTTTAGTTACAACCTCTGTTAAGTACAGTAAAACCTGTTTAGTATTCACCTCTATTAAGTGCAGTAAAACATGTTTTAGTGACCACCTCTATTAAGCTACAGTAAAACCTATTTTAGTGACCACCTCTATTAAGCTACAGTAAAACCTGTTTTAGTGACCACCTCTATTAAGAACAGTAAATACTGTTTTAGAGACCACCTCTATTAAGTACAGTAAAGCCTACTTTAGTGACCACGTTTATTACACACAGTAAAACCTACTTTAGTGACCACCTCTATTAAGTACATTAAAATCTACTTTAGTGATCACCTCTATTAAGTACAGTAACACCTGTTTTAGTGACAACCTCTATTAAGTACAGTAAAACTTACTTTAGTTACCACCTCTATTAAGTACAATAAAATCTGCTTTAGTGACCACCTCTATTAAGCACAGTAAAACCTACTTTAGTGACCACGTCTATTAAGAACAGTAAAACCTGTTTTAGTCACCACCTCTATTAAGTACAGTAAAACCTACTTTAGTGACCACCTCTATTAAATACAGTAAAACCTGTTTTAGTGACCACCTCTATTAAGCTACACTAAAATCTGCTTTAGTGACCACCTCTATTCCAGTACAGTAAAACCTGTTTTGGTGACCACCTCTATTAAGGACAGTAAAACCTACTTTAGTGACCACCTCTATTAAATACAATAAAACCTGTTTTAGTGACTACCTCTATTAATCACAATTAAACCTGTTTTAGTGACCACCTCTATTAAGCACAGTAAAGTTTTCTTTAGTAACCACCTCTATTGAGTACATTAAAACCTGTTTTAGCGACCACCTCTATGAAACACAGTAAAACCTGTATTTGTGACCACCTCTATTAAGAACAGTAAAACTTACTTTAGTGACCACCTCTATTAAGCTACAGTAAAAACTGTTTTATTGACCACCTCTATTAAGTACAGTAAAACATGTTTTAGTGACCACTTCTATTAAGCAACAGAAAAACCTGTTTTACTGACCACCATTATTAAGTACAGTAAAACCTACTTTAGTGACAACCTCTTTTAACAAAAGTAAAACCTACTTTAGTGACCACCTCTATTAAGTACAGTAAAACATGTTTTAGTGACCACTTCTATTAAGCAACAGAAAAACCTGTTTTCCTGACCACCATTATTTAGCAGAGTAAAACCTGTATTAGTGACCACCTCTATTAAGAACAGTAAAACTTACTTTAGGACCACCTCTATTAAGAACTGTTACACCTACTTTGGTGACCACCTCTATTAAGAACAGTAAAACCTGTTTTAGTGACCACCTCTATTGAGCACAGTAAAATCTGCTTTAGTGAACACCTCTATTAAGCACAGTAACACCTACTTTAGTGACCACCTCTATTAAGCTACAGTAAAACCTGTTTTGGTTACCACCATTATTAAGTGCAGTAAAACCTACTTTAGTGACCACCTCTAGTAACTAAAGTAAAACCTGCTATAGTGACCATCTCTATTAAGAACAGTAAAACTGACTTTAGTGACCACCTCTATTAAGTACAATACAATCTGCTTTAGTGACCACCTCTATTAAGCAGAGTAAAACCTGTATTAGTGACCACCTTTATTAAGAACAGTAAAACTTAATTTAGTGACCACCTCTATTAAGTACAGTTACACCTACTTTGGTGACCACCTCTATTAAGACCAGTAAAACCTGTTTTAGGGACCACCTCTATTAAGTACAGTAAAACATATTTTAGTGACCACTTCTATTAAGCTACAGTAAAACCTGTTTTGGTTACCACCATTATTAAGTACAGTAAAACCTACTTTAGTGACCACCTCTATTAACTAAAGTAAAACCTGCTACAGTGATCATCTCTATTAAGAACAGTAAAATCTGATTCAGTGACCACCTCTATTAAGCAAAGTAAAACCTGTATTGGTGACCACCTCTATTAAGAACAGTTACACCTACTTTGGTGACCACCTCTATTAAGAACAGTAAAACCTGTTTTAGTTACCACCTCTATTGAGTACAATAAAACTTGCTTTAGTAACCTCCTCTATTAAGAACAGTAAAATCTGTATTGGTGACCACCTCTATTAAGAACAGTTACACCTACTTTCGTGACCACCTCTATTAAGAACAGTAAAACCTGTTTTAGTTACCACCTCTATTGAGTACAATAAAACTTGCTTTAGTGACCACCTCTATTAAGTACAGTAAAACATGTTTTAATGACCACCTCTATTAAGCTCCAGTAAAACCTGTTTTACTGATCACCATTATTAAGTACAGTAAAATCTACTTTAGTGACCACCTCTATTAACTAAAGTAAAACCTGCTATAGTGACCATCTCTATTAAGAACAGTAAAACTGACTTTAGTGACCACTTCTATTAAGTACAATACAATCTGCTTTAGTGACCACCTCTATTAAGCAGAGTGAAACCTGTATTAGTGACCACCTCTATTAAGAACAGTAAAACCTGTTTTGGGGACCACCTCTATTAAGTACAGTAAAACCTACTTTAGTGACCACCTCTATTAAATAAAGTAAAACCTGTTTTTGTGACCACCTCTATTAAGCACAGTTAAACCTGTTTTATTGACCACCTCTATTAAGCTACAGTAAAACCTGTTTTAGTGACCACCTCTATTAAGCTACATTAAAACCTGTTTTAGCGACCACCTCTATTAAACACAGTAAAACCTGTATTTGTGACCACCTCTTTTAAGAACAGTAAAACTTACTTTAGTGACCACCTCTATTAAGCGACAGTAAAAACTGTTTTATTGACCACCTCTATTAAGCACAGTAAAACCTTCTTTAGTGACCACCTCTATTAAGCAACAGAAAAACCTGTTTTCCTGACCACCATTATTAAGCAGAGTAAAACCTGTATTAGTGACCACCTCTATTAAGAATAGTAAAACTTACTTTAGTGACCACCTCTATTAAGAACTGTTACACCTACTTTGGTGACCACCTCTATTAAGAACAGTAAAACCTGTTTTAGTGACCACCTCTATTGAGCACAGTAAAATCTGCTTTAGTGAACACCTCTATTAAGCACAGTAACACCTACTTTAGTGACCACCTCTATTAAGCTACAGTAAAACCTGTTTTGGTTACCACCATTATTAAGTGCAGTAAAACCTACTTTAGTGACCACCTCTAGTAACTAAAGTAAAACCTGCTATAGTGACCATCTCTATTAAGAACAGTAAAACTGACTTTAGTGACCACCTCTATTAAGTACAGTTACACCTACTTTGGTGACCACCTCTATTAAGACCAGTAAAACCTGTTTTAGGGACCACCTCTATTAAGTACAGTAAAACATATTTTAGTGACCACTTCTATTAAGCTACAGTAAAACCTGTTTTGGTTACCACCATTATTAAGTACAGTAAAACCTACTTTAGTGACCACCTCTATTAACTAAAGTAAAACCTGCTATAGTGACCATCTCTATTAAGAACAGTAAAATCTGATTCAGTGACCACCTCTATTAAGCAAAGTAAAACCTGTATTGGTGACCACCTCTATTAAGAACAGTTACACCTACTTTGGTGACCACCTCTATTAAGAACAGTAAAACTTGTTTTAGTGACCACCTCTATTGAGTACAATAAAACTTGCTTTAGTGACCTCCTCTATTAAGAACAGTAAAATATGTATTGGTGACCACCTCTATTAAGAACAGTTACACCTACTTTGGTGACCACCTCTATTAAGAACAGTAAAACCTGTTTTAGTGACCACCTCTATTGAGTACAATAAAACTTGCTTTAGTGACCACCTCTATTAAGTACAGTAAAACATGTTTTAGTGACCACCTCTAATAAGCTCCAGTAAAACCTGTTTTACTGACCACCATTATTAAGTACAGTAAAATCTACTTTAGTGACCACCTCTATTAACTAAAGTAAAACCTGCTATAGTGACCATCTCTATTAAGAACAGTAAAATCTGATTCAGTGACCACCTCTATTAAGCAAAGTAAAACCTGTATTGGTGACCACCTCTATTAAGAACAGTTACACCTACTTTGGTGACCACCTCTATTAAGAACAGTAAAACCTGTTTTAGTGACCACCTCTATTGAGTACAATAAAACTTGCTTTAGTGACCTCCTCTATTAAGAACAGTAAAATCTGTATTGGTGACCACCTCTATTAAGAACAGTTACACCTACTTTGGTGACCACCTCTATTAAGAACAGTAAAACCTGTTTTAGTGACCACCTCTATTGAGTACAATAAAACTTGCTTTAGTGACCACCTCTATTAAGTACAGTAAAACATGTTTTAGTGACCACCTCTATTAAGCTCCAGTAAAACCTGTTTTACTGACCACCATTATTAAGTACAGTAAAATCTACTTTAGTGACCACCTCTATTAACTAAAGTAAAACCTGCTATAGTGACCATCTCTATTAAGAACAGTAAAACTGACTTTAGTGACCACCTCTATTAAGTACAATACAATCTGCTTTAGTGACCACCTCTATTAAGCAGAGTAAAACCTGTATTAGTGACCACCTCTATTAAGAACAGTAAAACCTGTTTTGGGGACCACCTCTATTAAGCACAGTAAAACCTACTTTAGTGACCACCTCTATTAAATAAAGTAAAACCTGTTTTAGTGACCACCTCTATTAAGAACAGTTAAACCTGTTTTATTGACCACCTCTATTAAGCTACAGTAAAACCTGTTTTAGTGACCACCTCTATTAAGCTACATTAAAACCTGTTTTATTGACCACCTCTATTAAGCACAGTAAAACCTTCTTTAGTGACCACCTCTATTAAGTACGGTAAAACTTGTTTTAGTGACCACTTCTATTAAGCAACAGAAAAACCTGTTTTACTGACCACCATTATTAAGTACAGTAAAACCTAGTTTAGTCACCACCTCTATTAACTAAAGTAAAACCTGCTAGAGTGACCATCTCTATTAAGAACAGTAAAACTGACTTTAGTGATCACCACTATTAAGCACAAAAAATCTGCTTTATTGACCACCTCTATTAAGCAGAGTAAAACCTGTATTAGTGACCACCTCTATTAAGAACAGTAAAACTTACTTTAGTGACCACCTCTATTAAGAACTGTTACACCTACTTTGGTGACCACCTCTATTAAGAAAAGTAAACACTTCTTCAGTGACCACCTCTATTAAGTACAGTAAAACATGTTCTAGTGACCACCTCTATTGAGTACAATACATCTTGGTTTAGTGACCACCTCTATTAAGTACAGTAAAACCTACTTTAGTGACCACCTCTATTAAGTACAATAAGACCTGTATTAGTGATAAACTGTATTAAGTACAGTAAAACCTGTTTTAGTGACCACTTCTATTAAGCAACAGAAAAACCTGTTTTAGTGACCACCTCTATTGAGCACAGTAAAACCTGCTTTAGTGAACACCTCTATTAAGTACAGTAAAACATTGTTTAGTGACCATATCTATTAAGTACAGTAAAACTTGTATTAATGACCACCTCTATTAAGTACAGTAAAACCGGTTTTAGTGACCACCTCTATTAAGCACAGTAAACCCTTCTTCAGTGACCACCTCTATTAAGTACAATAAAACATGTTCTAGTGACCACCTCTATTGAGTACAATACATCTTGCTTTAGTGACCACCTCTATTAAATACAGTAAAACCTGTTTAGTGCCCACCTCTATTAAGCACAGTTAAACCTGTTTTAGTGACCACCTCTATTAAGCTACAGTAAAACCTGTTTTAGTGACCACCTCTATTAAGCACAGTAAAGTTTACTTTAGTGACCACCTCTATTGAGTACATTAAAACCTGTTTTAGCGACCACCTCTATGAAACACAGTAAAACCTATATGTGTGACCACCTCTATTAAGAACAGTAAAACTTACTTTAGTGACCACCTCTATTAAGTACAATACAATCTGCTTTAGTGACCACCTCTATTAAGCAGAGTAAAGCCTGTATTAGTGACCACCTCTATTAAGAACAGTAAAACTTACTTTAGTGACCACCTCTATTAAGAACAGTAAAACCTGTTTTAGGGACCACCTCTATTTAGTACAGTAAAACCTACTTTAATGACCACCTCTATTAAGCACAATAAAACCTGCTTTAGTGACAACCTCTATTAAGTACAGTAAAACCTATTTTAATGACCACCTCTATTAAGTACAGTAAAACATTTTTTAGTGACCACATCTATTAAGTACAGTAAAAGTTGTATTAATGACCACCTCTATTAAGAACAGTAAAACCGGTTTTAGTGACGACCTCTGTTAAGCACAGTAAACCCTTCTTCAGTGACCACCTCTATTAAGTACAGTAAAACATGTTCTAGTGACCACCTCTATTGAGTACAATACATCTTGCTTTAGTGACCACCTCTATTAAGTACATTAAAACCTACTTTAGTGACCACCTCTATTAAGTACAATAAGACCTGTATTAGTGACTAACCCTATTAAATACAGTAAAACCTGTTTAGTGACCACCTCTATTAAGCACAGTTAAACCTGTTTTAGTGACCACCTCTATTAAGCTACAGTAAAACCTGTTTTAGTGAATACCTCTATTAAGCACAGTAATGTTTACTTTAGTGACCACCTCTATTGAGTACATTAAAACCTGTTTTAGCGACCACCTCTATGAAACAGAGTAAAACCTGTATTTGTGACCACCTCTATTAAGAACAGTAAAACTTTCTTTAGTGACCACCTCTATTAAGTACAGTAAAACCTACTTTAGTGACCACCTCTATTAAGTACAATAAGACCTGTATTAGTGACTAACTCTATTAAGTACAGCAAAACCTACTTTAGTGACCACCTCTATTAAATACAGTAAAACCTACTTTAGTGACCCCCTCTATTAAGCTTCGTAAAACCTGTTTTAATGACCACCTCTATTAAGCACAGTAAAACCTACTTTAGTGACCACCTCTATTAAGTACTGTAAAACATATTTTAGTGACCACCTCTATTAAGTACAGTTACACCTACTTTGGTGACCACCTCTATTAAGACCAGTAAAACCTGTTTTAGGGACCACCTCTATTAAGTACAGTAAAACATATTTTAGTGACCACTTCTATTAAGCTACAGTAAAACCTGTTTTGGTTACCACCATTATTAAGTACAGTAAAACCTACTTTAGTGACCACCTCTATTAACTAAAGTAAAACCTGCTACAGTGACCATCTCTATTAAGAACAGTAAAATCTGATTCAGTGACCACCTCTATTAAGCAAAGTAAAACCTGTATTGGTGACCACCTCTATTAAGAACAGTTACACCTACTTTGGTGACCACCTCTATTAAGAACAGTAAAACCTGTTTTAGTGACCACCTCTATTGAGTACAATAAAGCTTGCTTTAGTGACCTCCTCTATTAAGAACAGTAAAATCTGTATTGGTGACCACCTCTATTAAGAACAGTTACACCTACTTTCGTGACCACCTCTATTAAGAACAGTAAAACCTGTTTTAGTTACCACCTCTATTGAGTACAATAAAACTTGCTTTAGTGACCACCTCTATTAAGTACAGTAAAACATGTTTTAATGACCACCTCTATTAAGCTCCAGTAAAACCTGTTTTACTGATCACCATTATTAAGTACAGTAAAATCTACTTTAGTGACCACCTCTATTAACTAAAGTAAAACCTGCTATAGTGACCATCTCTAATAAGAACAGTAAAACTGACTTTAGTGACCACTTCTATTAAGTACAATACAATCTGCTTTAGTGACCACCTCTATTAAGCAGAGTAAAACCTGTAGTAGTGACCACCTCTATTAAGAACAGTAAAACCTGTTTTGGGGACCACCTCTATTAAGTACAGTAAAACCTACTTTAGTGACCACCTCTATTAAATAAAGTAAAACCTGTTTTAGTGACCACCTCTATTAAGCACAGTTAAACCTGTTTTATTGACCACCTCTATTAAGCTACAGTAAAACCTGTTTTAGTGACCACCTCTATTAAGCTACATTAAAACCTGTTTTAGCAACCACCTCTATTAAACACAGTAAAACCTGTATTTGTGACCACCTCTATTAAGAACAGTAAAACTTACTTTAGTGACCACCTCTATTAAGCGACAGTAAAAACTGTTTTATTGACCACCTCTATTAAGCACAGTAAAACCTTCTTTAGTGACCACCTCTATTAAGTACAGTAAAACCTGTTTTAGTGACCACTTCTATTAAGCAACAGAAAAACCTGTTTTCCTGACCACCATTATTAAGCAGAGTAAAACCTGTATTAGTGACCACCTCTATTAAGAATAGTAAAACTTACTTTAGTGACCACCTCTATTAAGAACTGTTACACCTACTTTGGTGACCACCTCTATTAAGAACAGTAAAACCTGTTTTAGTGACCACCTCTATTGAGCACAGTAAAATCTGCTTTAGTGAACACCTCTATTAAGCACAGTAACACCTACTTTAGTGACCACCTCTATTAAGCTACAGTAAAACCTGTTTTGGTTACCACCATTATTAAGTGCAGTAAAACCTACTTTAGTGACCACCTCTAGTAACTACAGTAAAACCTGCTATAGTGACCATCTCTATTAAGAACAGTAAAACTGACTTTAGTGACCACCTCTATTAAGTACAATACAATCTGCTTTAGTGACCACCTCTATTAAGCAGAGTAAAACCTGTATTAGTGACCACCTTTATTAAGAACAGTAAAACTTACTTTAGTGACCACCTCTATTAAGTACAGTTACACCTACTTTGGTGACCACCTCTATTAAGACCAGTAAAACCTGTTTTAGGGACCACCTCTATTAAGTACAGTAAAACATATTTTAGTGACCACTTCTATTAAGCTACAGTAAAACCTGTTTTGGTTACCACCATTATTAAGTACAGTAAAACCTACTTTAGTGACCACCTCTATTAACTAAAGTAAAACCTGCTATAGTGACCATCTCTATTAAGAACAGTAAAATCTGATTCAGTGACCACCTCTATTAAGCAATGTAAAACCTGTATTGGTGACCACCTCTATTAAGAACAGTTACACCTACTTTGGTGACCACCTCTATTAAGAACAGTAAAACTTGTTTTAGTGACCACCTCTATTGAGTACAATAAAACTTGCTTTAGTGACCTCCTCTATTAAGAACAGTAAAATCTGTATTGGTGACCACCTCTATTAAGAACAGTTACACCTACTTTGGTGACCACCTCTATTAAGAACAGTAAAACCTGTTTTAGTGACCACCTCTATTGAGTACAATAAAACTTGCTTTAGTGACCACCTCTATTAAGTACAGTAAAACATGTTTTAGTGACCACCTCTATTAAGCTCCAGTAAAACCTGTTTTACTGACCACCATTATTAAGTACAGTAAAATCTATTTTAGTGACCACCTCTATTAACTAAAGTAAAACCTGCTATAGTGACCATCTCTATTAAGAACAGTAAAACTGACTTTAGTGACCACCTCTATTAAGTACAATACAATCTGCTTTAGTGACCACCTCTATTAAGCAGAGTAAAACCTGTATTAGTGACCACCTTTATTAAGAACAGTAAAACTTACTTTAGTGACCACCTCTATTAAGTACAGTTACACCTACTTTGGTGACCACCTCTATTAAGACCAGTAAAACCTGTTTTAGGGACCACCTCTATTAAGAACAGTAAAACATATTTTAGTGACCACTTCTATTAAGCTACAGTAAAACCTGTTTTGGTTACCACCATTATTAAGTACAGTAAAACCTACTTTAGTGACCACCTCTATTAACTAAAGTAAAACCTGCTATAGTGACCATCTCTATTAAGAACAGTAAAATCTGATTCAGTGACCACCTCTATTAAGCAAAGTAAAACCTGTATTGGTGACCACCTCTATTAAGAACAGTTACACCTACTTTGGTGACCACCTCTATTAAGAACAGTAAAACTTGTTTTAGTGACCACCTCTATTGAGTACAATAAAACTTGCTTTAGTGACCTCCTCTATTAAGAACAGTAAAATCTGTATTGGTGACCACCTCCATTAAGAACAGTTACACCTACTTTGGTGACCACCTCTATTAAGAACAGTAAAACCTGTTTTAGTGACCACCTCTATTGAGTACAATAAAACTTGCTTTAGTGACCACCTCTATTAAGTACAGTAAAACATGTTTTAGTGACCACCTCTATTAAGCTCCAGTAAAACCTGTTTTACTGACCACCATTATTAAGTACAGTAAAATCTATTTTAGTGACCACCTCTATTAACTAAAGTAAAACCTGCTATAGTGACCATCTCTATTAAGAACAGTAAAATCTGATTCAGTGACCACCTCTATTAAGCAAAGTAAAACTTGTATTGGTGACCACCTCTATTAAGAACAGTTACACCTACTTTGGTGACCACCTCTATTAAGAACAGTAAAACCTGTTTTAGTGACCACCTCTATTGAGTACAATAAAACTTGCTTTAGTGACCTCCTCTATTAAGAACAGTAAAATCTGTATTGGTGACCACCTCAATTAAGAACAGTTACACCTACTTTGGTGACCACCTCTATTAAGAACAGTAAAACCTGTTTTAGTGACCACCTCTATTGAGTACAATAAAACTTGCTTTAGTGACCACCTCTATTAAGTACAGTAAAACATGTTTTAGTGACCACCTCTATTAAGCTCCAGTAAAACCAGTTTTACTGACCACCATTATTAAGTACAGTAAAATCTACTTTAGTGACCACCTCTATTAACTAAAGTAAAACCTGCTATAGTGACCATCTCTATTAAGAACAGTAAAACTGACTTTAGTGACCACCTCTATTAAGTACAATACAATCTGCTTTAGTGACCACCTCTATTAAGCAGAGTAAAACCTGTATTAGTGACCACCTCTATTAAGAACAGTAAAACCTGTTTTGGGGACCACCTCT
The DNA here is from genome assembly GCA_963680875.1 of Bathymodiolus brooksi. Lineage (NCBI taxonomy): Eukaryota > Metazoa > Mollusca > Bivalvia > Mytilida > Modiolidae > Bathymodiolus > Bathymodiolus brooksi. Next base: position 94,110,859 of record OY804583.1, on the reverse strand, counting down.
ATTAAGTACAGTAAAACCTACTTTAGTGACCACCTCTATTAAATAAAGTAAAACCTGTTTTAGTGACCACCTCTATTAAGCACAGTTAAACCTGTTTTATTGACCACCTCTATTAAGCTACAGTAAAACCTGTTTTAGTGACCACCTCTATTAAGCTACATTAAAACCTGTTTTATTGACCACCTCTATTAAGCACAGTAAAACCTTCTTTAGTGACCACCTCTATTAAGTACAGTAAAACCTGTTTTAGTGACCACTTCTATTAAGCAACAGAAAAACCTGTTTTACTGACCACCATTATTAAGTACAGTAAAACCTATTTTAGTCACCACCTCTATTAACTAAAGTAAAACCTGCTAGAGTGACCATCTCTATTAAGAAAAGTAAAACTGACTTTAGTGATCACCACTATTAAGCACAAAAATATCTGCTTTATTGACCACCTCTATTAAGCAGAGTAAAACCTGTATTAGTGACCACCTCTATTAAGAACAGTAAAACTTACTTTAGTGACCACCTCTATTAAGAACTGTTACACCTACTTTGGTGACCACCTCTATTAAGAACAGTAAACACTTCTTCAGTGACCACCTCTATTAAGTACAGTAAAACATGTTCTAGTGACCACCTCTATTGAGTACAATATATCTTGGTTTAGTGACCACCTCTATTAAGTACAGTAAAACCTACTTTAGTGACCACCTCTATTTAGTACAATAAGACCTGTATTAGTGATAAACTGTATTAAGTACAGTAAAACCTGTTTTAGTGACCACTTCTATTAAGCAACAGAAAAACCTGTTTTAGTGACCACCTCTATTGAGCACAGTAAAATCTGCTTTAGTGAACACCTCTATTAAGTACAGTAAAACATTGTTTAGTGACCATATCTATTAAGTACAGTAAAACTTGTATTAATGACCACCTCTATTAAGTACAGTAAAACCGGTTTTAGTGACCACCTCTATTAAGCACAGTAAACCCTTCTTCAGTGACCATCTCTATTAAGTACAATAAAACATGTTCTAGTGACCACCTCTATTGAGTACAATACATCTTGCTTTAGTGACCACCTCTATTAAATACAGTAAAACCTGTTTAGTGCCCACCTCTATTAAGCACAGTTAAACCTATTTTAGTGACCACCTCTATTAAGCTACAGTAAAACCTGTTTTAGTGACCACCTCTATTAAGCACAGTAAAGTTTACTTTAGTGACCACCTCTATTGAGTACATTAAAACCTGTTTTAGCGACCACCTCTATGAAACACAGTAAAACCTATATGTGTGACCACCTCTATTAAGAACAGTAAAACTTACTTTAGTGACCACCTCTATTAAGTACAATACAATCTGCTTTAGTGACCACCTCTATTAAGCAGAGTAAAGCCTGTATTAGTGACCACCTCTATTAAGAACAGTAAAACTTACTTTAGTGACCACCTCTATTAAGAACAGTAAAACCTGTTTTAGGGACCACCTCTATTTAGTACAGTAAAACCTACTTTAATGACCACCTCTATTAAGCACAATAAAACCTGCTTTAGTGACAACCTCTATTAAGTACAGTAAAACCTATTTTAATGACCACCTCTATTAAGTACAGTAAAACATTTTTTAGTGACCACATCTATTAAGTACAGTAAAAGTTGTATTAATGACCACCTCTATTAAGAACAGTAAAACCGGTTTTAGTGACGACCTCTGTTAAGCACAGTAAACCCTTCTTCAGTGACCACCTCTATTAAGTACAGTAAAACATGTTCTAGTGACCACCTCTATTGAGTACAATACATCTTGCTTTAGTGACCACCTCTATTAAGTACATTAAAACCTACTTTAGTGACCACCTCTATTAAGTACAATAAGACCTGTATTAGTGACTAACCCTATTAAATACAGTAAAACCTGTTTAGTGACCACCTCTATTAAGCACAGTTAAACCTGTTTTAGTGACCACCTCTATTAAGCTACAGTAAATCCTGTTTTAGTGAATACCTCTATTAAGCACAGTAAAGTTTACTTTAGTGACCACCTCTATTGAGTACATTAAAACCTGTTTTAGCGACCACCTCTATGAAACAGAGTAAAACCTGTATTTGTGACCACCTCTATTAAGAACAGTAAAACTTTCTTTAGTGACCACCTCTATTAAGTACAGTAAAACCTACTTTAGTGACCACCTCTATTAAGTACAATAAGACCTGTATTAGTGACTAACTCTATTAAGTACAGCAAAACCTACTTTAGTGACCACCTCTATTAAATACAGTAAAACCTACTTTAGTGACCCCCTCTATTAAGCTTCGTAAAACCTGTTTTAATGACCACCTCTATTAAGCACAGTAAAACCTACTTTAGTGACCACCTCTATTAAGTACTGTAAAACATATTTTAGTGACCACTTCTGTTAAGCTACAGTAAAACCTGTTTTGGTTACCACCATTATTAAGTACAGTAAAACCTTCTTTAGTGACCACCTCTATTAACTAAAGTAAAACCTGCTATAGTGACCATCTATTTTAAGAACAGTAAAACTGACATTAGTGATCACCTCTATTAAGTACAATAAAATCTGCTTTATTGACCACCTCTATTAAGCAGAGTAAAACCTGTATTAGTGACCACCTCTATTAAGAACAGTAAAACTTACTTTAGTGACCACCTCTATTAAGAACTGTTACACCTACTTTGGTGACCACCTCTATTAAGAACAGTAAAACATGTTTTAGTGACCACCTCTATTGAGCACAGTAAAACCTGCTTTAGTGAACACCTCTATTAGGCACAGTAACACCTACTTTAGTGACCACCTATATTAAGCACAGTAAAACCTGCTTTATTGACCACCTCTATTAAGTACAGTAAAACCTGTTTTAGTGACCACCTCTATTAAGTACAGTAAAACATTGTTTAGTGACCACATCTATTAAGTACAGTAAAACTTGTATTAATGACCACCTCTATTAAGTACAGTAAAACCGATTTTAGTGACCACCTCTATTAAGCACAGTAAACCCTTCTTCAGAGACCACCTCTATTAAGTACAGTAAAACATGTTATAGTGACCACCTCTATTGAGTACAATACATCTAGCTTTAGTGACCACTTCTATTAAGTACAGTAAAACCTACTTTATTGACCACCTCTATTAAGTAAAATAAGACCTGTATTAGTGACTAACTCTATTAAGTACAGTAAAACCTGTTTTAATGACCACTTCTATTAAGCACAGTAACACCTGCCTCAGTGACACCTCTATTAAGCACAGCAAAACCTACTTTAGTGACCACCTCTATTAAATACAGTAAAACCTACTTTAGTGACCACCTCTATTAAGCTTCAGTAAAACCTGTTTTAATGACCACCTCTATTAATCACATTAAAACCTACCTTAGTGACCACCTCTATTAAGTACAGTAAAACATATTTTAGTGACCACTTCTATTAAGCTACAGTAAAACCTGTTTTGGTTACCGCCATTATTAAGTACAGTAAAACTTACTTTAGTGACCACCTCTATTAACTAAAGTAAAACCTGCTATAGTGACCACCTCTATTAAGAACAGTTACACCTACTTTGGTGACCACCTCTATTAAGAACAGTAAAACCTGTTTTAGAGACCACCTCTATTGAGTACAATAAAACTTGCTTTAGTGACCTCCTCTATTAAGAACAGTAAAATCTGCTTTTAGTGACCACCTCTATTAAGTACAGTAAAACATGTTTTAGTGACCACTTCTATTAAGCTCCAGTAAAACCTGTTTTACTGATCACCATTATTAAGTACAGTAAAACCTACTTTAGTGACCATCTCTATTAACTAAAGTAAAACCTGCTATAGTGACCACCTCTATTAAGTACAATGCAATCTGCTTTAGTGACCACCTCTATTAAGCAGAGTAAAACCTGTATTAGTGACCACCTCTATTAAGAACAGTAAAACTTACTTTAGTGACCACCTCTCTTAAGTACAGTTACACCTACTTTGGTGACCACTTCTATTAAGAACAGTAAAACTTACTTTAGTGATCACCTCTATTAAGTACAGTTACACCTACTTTGGTGACCACCTCTATTAAGAACAGTAAAACCTGTTTTAGTGACCACCTCTATTGAGCACAGTAAAACCTGCTTTAGTGAACACCTCTATTAAGCACAGTAACACCTACTTTAGTGACCACCTCTATTAAGTAGAGTAAAATATTGTTTATTGACCACCTCTATTAAGTACAGTAAAACTTGTATTAATGACCACCTCTATTAAGTACATTGAAACCTACTTTAGCGACCACCTCTATTAAGCATAGTAAAACATGTTCTAGTGACCACCTCTATTGAGTACTATAAAACTTGCTTTAGTTACCACCTCTATTAAGTACAATAAAACCTGCTTTAGTGACCACCTCTATTAAGCACAGTAAAACCTGTTTTAGTGACCACCTCTATTAAGTAGAGTAAAACATTGTTTATTGACCACCTCTATTAAGTACAGTAAAACTTGTATTAATGACCACCTCTATTAAGTACATTGAAACCTACTTTAGCGACCACCTCTATTAAGCACAGTAAAACATGTTCTAGTGACCACCTCTATTGAGTACTATAAAACTTGCTTTAGTTACCACCTCTATTAAGTACAGTAAAACCTACTTTAGTGACCACCTCTATTAAGTACAATAAGACCTGTATTAGTGACTAACCCTATTAAGTACTGTAAAACCTGTTTTAATGACCACCTCTATTAAGTACAGTAACACCTACTTCAGTGACATCACTATTAAGCACAGCAAACCTACTTTAGTGACCACCTCTATTAAATACAGTAAACTTTACTTTAGTGACCACCTCTATTGAGTACAATAAAATCTGCTTTAGCGACCACCTCTATTAAGCACAGTAAAACCTGTATTTGTGACCACCTCTATTAAGAATAGTTAAACTTTCTTTAGTGACCATCTCTATTAAGCTTCAGTAAAACCTGATTTAATAACCACCTCTATTAAGTACAGTAAAACATGTTTTATTGACCACCTCTATTAAGTACAGTAAAACCTGTTTTAGTGACCACCTCTATTAAGTACAGTAAAACATTGTTTAGTGACCACATCTATTAAGTACAGTAAAACTTGTATTAATGACCACCTCTATTAAGTACAGTAAAACCGGTTTTAGTGACCACCTCTATTAAGCACAGTAAACCCTTCTTCAGAGACCACCTCTATTAAGTACAGTAAAACATGTTATAGTGACCACCTCTATTGAGTACAATACATCTAGCTTTAGTGACCACTTCTATTAAGTACAGTAAAACCTACTTTATTGACCACCTCTATTAAGTAAAATAAGACCTGTATTAGTGACTAACTCTATTAAGTACAGTAAAACCTGTTTTAATGACCACTTCTATTAAGTACAGTAACACCTGCCTCAGTGACACCTCTATTAAGCACAGCAAAACCTACTTTAGTGACCACCTCTATTAAATACAGTAAAACCTACTTTAGTGACCACCTCTATTAAGCTTCAGTAAAACCTGTTTTAATGACCACCTCTATTAATCACATTAAAACCTACCTTAGTGACCACCTCTATTAAGTACAGTAAAACATATTTTAGTGACCACTTCTATTAAGCTAGAGTAAAACCTGTTTTGGTTACCGCCATTATTAAGTACAGTAAAACTTACTTTAGTGACCACCTCTATTAACTAATGTAAAACCTGCTATAATGACCACCTCTATTAAGAACAGTTACACCTACTTTGGTGACCACCTCTATTAAGAACAGTAAAACCTGTTTTAGAGACCACCTCTATTGAGTACAATAAAACTTGCTTTAGTGACCTCCTCTATTAAGAACAGTAAAATCTGCTTTTAGTGACCACCTCTATTAAGTACAGTAAAACATGTTTTAGTGACCACTTCTATTAAGCTCCAGTAAAACCTGTTTTACTGATCACCATTATTAAGTACAGTAAAACCTACTTTAGTGACCATCTCTATTAACTAAAGTAAAACCTGCTATAGTGACCACCTCTATTAAGAACAATGCAATCTGCTTTAGTGACCACCTCTATTAAGCAGAGTAAAACCTGTATTAGTGACCACCTCTATTAAGAACAGTAAAACTTACTTTAGTGACCACCTCTCTTAAGTACAGTTACACCTACTTTGGTGACCACTTCTATTAAGAACAGTAAAACTTACTTTAGTGATCACCTCTATTAAGTACAGTTACACCTACTTTGGTGACCACCTCTATTAAGAACAGTAAAACCTGTTTTAGTGACCACCTCTATTGAGCACAGTAAAACCTGCTTTAGTGAACACCTCTATTAAGCACAGTAACACCTACTTTAGTGACCACCTCTATTAAGTACAGTAAAACCTGCTTTAGTGACCACCTCTATTAAGCACAGTAAAACCTGTTTTAGTGACCACCTCTATTAAGTAGAGTAAAATATTGTTTATTGACCACCTCTATTAAGTACAGTAAAACTTGTATTAATGACCACCTCTATTAAGTACATTGAAACCTACTTTAGCGACCACCTCTATTAAGCATAGTAAAACATGTTCTAGTGACCACCTCTATTGAGTACTATAAAACTTGCTTTAGTTACCACCTCTATTAAGTACAGTAAAACCTGCTTTAGTGACCACCTCTATTAAGCACAGTAAAACCTGTTTTAGTGACCACCTCTATTAAGTAGAGTAAAACATTGTTTATTGACCACCTCTATTAAGTACAGTAAAACTTGTATTAATGACCACCTCTATTAAGTACATTGAAACCTACTTTAGCGACCACCTCTATTAAGCACAGTAAAACATGTTCTAGTGACCACCTCTATTGAGTACTATAAAACTTGCTTTAGTTACCACCTCTATTAAGTACAGTAAAACCTACTTTAGTGACCACCTCTATTAAGTACAATAAGACCTGTATTAGTGACTAACCCTATTAAGTACTGTAAAACCTGTTTTAATGACCACCTCTATTAAGTACAGTAACACCTACTTCAGTGACATCACTATTAAGCACAGCAAACCTACTTTAGTGACCACCTCTATTAAATACAGTAAACTTTACTTTAGTGACCACCTCTATTGAGTACAATACAATCTGCTTTAGCGACCACCTCTATTAAGCACAGTAAAACCTGTATTTGTGACCACCTCTATTAAGAATAGTTAAACTTTCTTTAGTGACCATCTCTATTAAGCTTCAGTAAAACCTGATTTAATAACCACCTCTATTAAGTACAGTAAAACATGTTTTATTGACCACCTCTATTAAGTACAGTAAAACCTGTTTTAGTGACCACCTCTATTAAGTACAGTAAAACATTGTTTAGTGACCACATCTATTAAGTACAGTAAAACTTGTATTAATGACCACCTCTATTAAGTACAGTAAAACCGGTTTTAGTGACCACCTCTATTAAGCACAGTAAACCCTTCTTCAGAGACCACCTCTATTAAGTACAGTAAAACATGTTATAGTGACCACCTCTATTGAGTACAATACATCTAGCTTTAGTGACCACTTCTATTAAGTACAGTAAAACCTACTTTATTGACCACCTCTATTAAGTAAAATAAGACCTGTATTAGTGACTAACTCTATTAAGTACAGTAAAACCTGTTTTAATGACCACTTCTATTAAGTACAGTAACACCTGCCTCAGTGACACCTCTATTAAGCACAGCAAAACCTACTTTAGTGACCACCTCTATTAAATACAGTAAAACCTACTTTAGTGACCACCTCTATTAAGCTTCAGTAAAACCTGTTTTAATGACCACCTCTATTAATCACATTAAAACCTACCTTAGTGACCACCTCTATTAAGTACAGTAAAACATATTTTAGTGACCACTTCTATTAAGCTAGAGTAAAACCTGTTTTGGTTACCGCCATTATTAAGTACAGTAAAACTTACTTTAGTGACCACCTCTATTAACTAAAGTAAAACCTGCTATAGTGACCACCTCTATTAAGAACAGTTACACCTACTTTGGTGACCACCTCTATTAAGAACAGTAAAACCTGTTTTAGAGACCACCTCTATTGAGTACAATAAAACTTGCTTTAGTGACCTCCTCTATTAAGAACAGTAAAATCTGCTTTTAGTGACCACCTCTATTAAGTACAGTAAAACATGTTTTAGTGACCACTTCTATTAAGCTCCAGTAAAACCTGTTTTACTGATCACCATTATTAAGTACAGTAAAACCTACTTTAGTGACCATCTCTATTAACTAAAGTAAAACCTGCTATAGTGACCACCTCTATTAAGTACAATGCAATCTGCTTTAGTGACCACCTCTATTAAGCAGAGTAAAACCTGTATTAGTGACCACCTCTATTAAGAACAGTAAAACTTACTTTAGTGACCACCTCTCTTAAGTACAGTTACACCTACTTTGGTGACCACTTCTATTAAGAACAGTAAAACTTACTTTAGTGATCACCTCTATTAAGTACAGTTACACCTACTTTGGTGACCACCTCTATTAAGAACAGTAAAACCTGTTTTAGTGACCACCTCTATTGAGCACAGTAAAACCTGCTTTAGTGAACACCTCTATTAAGCACAGTAACACCTACTTTAGTGACCACCTCTATTAAGTACAGTAAAACCTGCTTTAGTGACCACCTCTATTAAGCACAGTAAAACCTGTTTTAGTGACCACCTCTATTAAGTAGAGTAAAATATTGTTTATTGACCACCTCTATTAAGTACAGTAAAACTTGTATTAATGACCACCTCTATTAAGTACATTGAAACCTACTTTAGCGACCACCTCTATTAAGCATAGTAAAACATGTTCTAGTGACCACCTCTATTGAGTACTATAAAACTTGCTTTAGTTACCACCTCTATTAAGTACAGTAAAACCTGCTTTAGTGACCACCTCTATTAAGCACAGTAAAACCTGTTTTAGTGACCACCTCTATTAAGTAGAGTAAAACATTGTTTATTGACCACCTCTATTAAGTACAGTAAAACTTGTATTAATGACCACCTCTATTAAGTACATTGAAACCTACTTTAGCGACCACCTCTATTAAGCACAGTAAAACATGTTCTAGTGACCACCTCTATTGAGTACTATAAAACTTGCTTTAGTTACCACCTCTATTAAGTACAGTAAAACCTACTTTAGTGACCACCTCTATTAAGTACAATAAGACCTGTATTAGTGACTAACCCTATTAAGTACTGTAAAACCTGTTTTAATGACCACCTCTATTAAGTACAGTAACACCTACTTCAGTGACATCACTATTAAGCACAGCAAACCTACTTTAGTGACCACCTCTATTAAATACAGTAAACTTTACTTTAGTGACCACCTCTATTGAGTACAATAAAATCTGCTTTAGCGACCACCTCTATTAAGCACAGTAAAACCTGTATTTGTGACCACCTCTATTAAGAATAGTTAAACTTTCTTTAGTGACCATCTCTATTAAGCTTCAGTAAAACCTGATTTAATAACCACCTCTATTAAGCACAGTAAAACCTACGTTAGTGACCACTTCTATTAAGCTACAGTAAAACCTGTTTAGGTGACCACCATTATTAAGTACAGTAAAACCTACTTTAGTGACCACCTCTATTAAGTACAGTAAAACCTGTTTTAGTGACCACCTCTATTAAATACAGTAAACTTTACTTTAGTGACCACCTCTATTGAGTACAATAAAATCTGCTTTAGCGACCACCACTATTAAGCACAGTAAAACCTGTATTTGTGACCACCTCTATTAAGAATAGTTAAACTTTCTTTAGTGACCACCTCTATTAAGCTTCAGTAAAACCTGTTTTAATAACCACCTCTATTAAGTACAGTAAAACATGTTTTAGTGACCACTTCTATTAAGCTACAGTAAAACCTGTTTAGGTGACCACCATTATTAAGTACAGTCAAATCTACTTTAGTGACCACCTCTATTAACTAAAGTAAAACCTGCTATAGTGACCATCTCTATTAAGATCAGTAAAACCTGTATTGGTGACCACCTCTATTAAGATCAGTAAAACTTACTTTAGTGACCACCTCTATTAAATACAGTTACACCTACTTTGGTGACCACCTCTATTAAAAACAGTAAAACTTACTTTATTGACCACCTCTATTAAGAACAGTTACACCTACTTTCGTGACCACCTCTATTAAGACCAGTAAAACCTGTTTTAGTGACCATCTCTATTAAGAAAAGTATAATCTGCGTTAGTGACCACCTTTATTAAGTACAGTAAAACCTGTTTTAGTGACCACCTCTATTAAGTACAGTAAAACATAGTTTAGTGACCACCTCTATTAAGTACAGTAAAACCTGTATTAGTGACAACCTCTATTAAGTACAGAAAGAAACCTGTTTTAGTGACCACATCTATAAGTACATTGAAACCTACTTTAGTGACCACTTCTATTAAGCACAGTAAAACCTACTTCAGTGACCACCTCTATTAAGTACAGTAAAGCATGTTATAGTGGCCACCTCTATTGAGTAAAGTAAAACTTGCTTTAGTGACCACCTCTATTAAGTACAGTAAAACCTACTGTAGTGACCACTTCTATTAAATACAATGAAACCTGTATCAGTGACTACCTCTATTAAGTACAGTAAAACCTGTTGATTTAAACTTATTTTATTGTTCATAATAACAACAAATGGATCAGACACAAGTTTTACAACTTAGAAATGTCCTCTCCGCTAGTTACATCAATTTACATATAATCAGAACAGCATTAATTAAATAATAATAACATATTTGTTCAGAATATGAAGACGAATAAAAAAAAATAAAAAACATACAATAGAACAAAAAATGCAAATTTCAAAGGTCGATGAAACATACTGTGTGCTAAGGTATACTATATGGCAAGTCGAGCACACCTCAAAGACCATTCTTAAACACGTGGTGTATGTGTGTTGCATACTTGGATCGTATTACGATTAGACATAGTTTATATGTTGGGATGTAATTAATTCTTGGAGATCTTGCATAGGTAAGTACAATTTGAACTGAATAACACATGTATATTTCATCGACCTTTGACACGTCAATCAATCAATACCCCAAGCGCGACCAAGAAAAGAATATACATACATGTAGAAGTACACAATGTTGACAATTGTCAATAACGTTATACATGTTGACTTGTTAGTTCAAGAGAAACGCCGGGTATTTTTTATTTATCCTGCAATCAGTACATTTGCTGTACAAATATACTATACGAATACATTTTTGCTTTATTCATACTAGACGAATAAACTTTTCAGCCTACGAATAAACTTTTAAGCCCCGCCTATATATATTCGGAACTACATTTTTGTGTTTTTACTCTCCTGTGAAGGAGTTAAGATATGAACCGTAACCAATGTCAATAATCGACCGTCGTATTTTTCTAATAAAAGTTTTCGTTCTCACTATTTGTAAATACAAAACCGACAAAATGAAACTAATAATTTTAAAATTTCATATTTTTTATACATATTTTACGATAAAAATCCTAGAATTCAATAAAAAACAAAACAAAAATCTAAAGCAAATCCGAATCATTTATAACTTGACAGGGAAGCTTTGAAAAAAAACAAAAGCAGCTAAAACTACAGGACAAAGGGAACAAACCAAAGAGGGCATGCCCTCCAACAGGTGAGGAAATTAACATCCTTTATAACAGAAACGTTCTGGGCGGTCACACACCACAATCTTTACTAAACACACTTATGAGTTATATGGTTAAATAACTCAGTACAGTTTGAATATCAAACTCTAAGATTACTACATATCTTTTATTATAAAATTTCTTCATATTAAATGTTCAATTAATTCACATCAATTACTTCAACATATCAGATAGTAGACTTCTTCAAGGTGAAAAGATCACATATTCCTGCTATTGCATCAAGTCACTTTAAAATTATAGATAATTATTTATATTCTGAATTCTTTATGACACCACAAAATATCTATATAATTTGTTTTAACCATTTGGAATAATTGTATTCAGTCACTTCCTCCAATCATTTTGCCTCTTTTTTTTTAATTATTTTTTTCTTTTGCAAATTTCAAACATCACATGTACATTGTACACTGTAAGACCATTAACTCAGCCATTCATCTGAAAGACATTAATATAGCATTGATTATAATTAAAATACATGTTATTACATATTTATTAATAAAATAACAAGAAAAAATGAACAACATGCAGACTAACTTAGCAATGTTTGAATGTTTGAAGCTTCAAGCTTTCATAATGCATTTTTGTATGACCTGACTCAGAAAATATATTCGCACATTAGTCATTACTCGCAACAGCCAACATTACCATGTAAATATTGTTCGTTCCAGAAAAATATAACCTTCACTCTACATATTTTTCTGGTCACAACACTTATGCAATAAACCTATGTCCATAATATTCTTGGTTCCTTAGTGATATCGCATTATGTAATTGACCAATCAATGGATTATGGTTTAATAATAGCAAATTTTATATGAAGAAAATAGTTGGTGGGGATTCTACATAGACTTCAATGCATATTAAATTCATTTGATTAGGATATACAAACAGAAGTTAAATATAGTAATTAAAATCATATCTGGTGCTTGTTGACACTAAATCAGATCTCTATTTTGATTTTCTTCAATTTATATATGAAAGTTTTATTTTATTCTTATAAATATCAATTCCAATTTTCCATTGAAACCTATGTGAAGTCCAGAGGATTGGTATTAGCTTCTCCTCCTTTATATACTTGCATTGTCGCAAAATACATAATCTATTTGTACGAGCTTTAGAAACAGGTAGAAAAGTGCATGAAAGAAAACTTTCCAGTCTCATGAAAAAAATGAAGGAAAGTTGCAAATTAGACATTAATCAATCAGTGCCAGAAAATATCTTATCCCATCCAGAAGTAAAGAGAAAACAATGTGGAAAGGATAGATATTATGCAAATATAAGGGCATAACAATGTGGCATTTATTAATAATTACTCAACATTGAGTGAGGAAAGACACAAGAAAATATCAAACATCCTCAGCAACACTGAAACTAGTCCGAGATTCCTCTGCCGTCTAACGGCTTTTATGGATTTGCTGTAGCCGTGGGACGTCAGAGCGCTATGCAAACGGAAAACAGCGGATTTGCTTCTCCAACTCTGGGTCAGTACATTTCCACGTTTCGTGGCTATCGGATTTTATTTTCTATCAGAAACCCTTATATAAATCGCTTCATCAATAATTTTTCTATTCATTCATAACCATCTTACCCTCCGAAAGTGGTGCTACACTCCATTACAGCACGATTTTGCCTTAGATCTTATGATTCCGCCATTGATCTTCCATTTTTCAAACATTTGTCACGTGACTACGAGAAAACCACGATTACCGCAATGTATCATGGGAGATGATTTGCATATAAACAAACAAACAAATATTTGTATTGCCAATCATACACGCCTGTTAAGGCAGAACAATTAACATAAAATTTAATACAGTTGATTATATTGATTGGTAATGATTTTAGCAGCAATAGTCAATTACAGATAACCATCAGAAAAAAATGATGTAGTACTACTACCTTGTCCAAAAGGGGGGACGTAACACATGCTCTTTTCGAAGCCCGTTAGTAACACTCTGCCATTGAATCTTTTCTTTCCAACACATTCTGTATTATTTCCTTCTGCTCTGCTTTGATCTATAGATGGACTGTTTGTCCTGCAGAATACGCTTAAATGTATCGTCTTCCATATGATTTGAATGTTGTTTACGTATGCAAATAATGCTCAAATAATTTGGTGCGCTGAATTAAGTAGCTCCCATCATGCAATGCGTTACTGTTATCATTCAGTTAGTATCGCGAGATCACGTTTGTAGATTCGAAAATGGAAGTCAAATGGCGGAATAATAGGATCTAAGGCAAAATCGTGCTGTTATGGAGTGTAACACCACTTTCTGATGGTAAGATAGTGATGAAAGAATAGAAAAATGATTGGTGAAGCGATTTATATAAGGGTTTCTGAAAGAAAATAAAATCCAATAGCCACGAAACGTGGAAATGTGCCGACCCAGAGCTGGAGAGGCAAATCCGCTGTTTTCCGTATATATAGCGCTCTGACGTCCCACGGCTACAGAAAATCCATAAAAGCCGTTAGACGGCAGAGGAATCTCGGACTACACTGAAACTAATAGAAATGCTTTGGTACCAGTGCAGTTTTCCGCAAACTTACCTCGTAAAACCTCCACAAATTCTACAGCCAGTAGCACTTCTGATGTTTCGTGTCGAAGTAATCCAAATGTTTCTTGCTACTGTGTCAATACAAATATGTCAAGCGAAATTAGTTCTATGTTTTATGGGGCAGTCCTCCATGTCAACACACTGAATGTGAATTTGTACACAAATCCTCATAACTGAGCCTTGTATTGTTTGACAGCGTTGGTAAATACATTTCTGTGAATCAGTTCAGTTTGTTGAAATAAATAATTAATCTTTCTGTTTTCTCTACTCTGCCTAGGTTACATAAAATTGCTCGAACCGTCGTTGTGTAATGTTTACAATCTGTGCACATTTATCAGCGTCGTACACACACATGTGACGTATGCGATATAAATTAATGTGTTTTCATATCTATGAAAAACATATTAAATAAATATATTTCAGGTTCTAAGCTATCAATTTTCTATATAGATTTTCATCTTAATCAATAAATCTTCATTTAAATAAAGTTATTTCACTTCCTTATGAGAACTATTTGTTTGCGAATTTTCGTCGGTAAAAAAAATCTGGTATTTTACTACGCCAAATAGTGAGGATTCCGTTGGGATATACTGCATTATAAAAAATGCATTTTTACGAGTTAAAATGATTTTTTTAGAACATCGTGGATTGCAGGATAAATACAATATTGGTCTGTTGACGGTAAATATAGAATTTATTTGACTCGGCGCGAAAGGGGAGAAAGACTCGCTAAAAGCTCGTCCTTCACCCAGTTTCTCAGCCTCGTCAAATAAATTCTATATTTACCGTCAACAGACCAATATTTTATATGTATTTTTGTACACATGAAAATATAAACGTGTTTATTTCTACAGACAGGTCATCATTTCCAAATAACAAAATATCGATATTTACCGGTAGACCTCCCATATCAAGCATATTTAATTCAATGAGCATGTTATTTCTAAGTAAATTGAATTTATTACAATATAATAGAAAATGCTGGGAACTTTCGTTTATATATCAACATGAACAAGAAGCACTAGGCACCAACTTCGAATTAAATAAATCGCTGTTCAGAGAACTACATTTATTTCTAAGCCTAGCATGCAATACACTAAGATATCGGTCTCCAAAAGAAAAGTAAGAAGGTACAGTTGTCGGTTGAAAATATTTTTGTTGCAATTTGGATTTAAAAGACGGCAGTTGACGAAGGTTCAGATCTAGAGTGTTCCATAATTTAATCGTACTTGGAAAATAAGACTGTTGATATTTAGATAATCGGTATGATGGTTGTGAAATATTAAGTCTGTTCCTTAAATTTTAATTATTAGTGTCAGCGACTGTAGGTGGTACCAATTCTGTTAAATAATCAGGTACTTAACCGTTGACGATTTTATAAAATAGCACCAATTTTCTTACCTCAGTTCTAGTTTTCAACTTTTCCCACCCCATCTCGATATAAATAGAATGTATACTGGCAAACGATGGTAATCCCGTAACAATACGCGCAGCTTCAAGTTGTACTTTTTCTAATTTGACCGAATTTGCTTGTCCACAATTATCCCACACTTCAGATGCATATTCCAATACAGGTCTAATAAATGTTAAATAATTTGTTTCTAAGTAATTTCTGTTAAGACGGTATTTTAATTTTCTGAGTACATTAAGTTGTTTCGAAGCTGATTCAATTAATTTGTCTATGTGCCTAGTCCACGTACAGTCGCTGTTGAATACAATCCCTAAACGTGTGTGTGTGTATGTACTGGATCAATAGTTGTTTGGTCAAAATTAAATGTTAAATTACATTCAACCCCATTGACATTAAAAATAATAATTTCAGTTTTGGTGGGATTAAACTTTAATAACTACCTGTTTGAACATTTTTCAGGTGATTCAGATCTGTATTAATCATATTTCTTAGTGTGCTTTCATCTTGTGCTATATGCATATATGTCCAATAGACGTGTCATCAGCAAAAAGACGACATAGACCTACTATCTCATCAGTAATATCGTTTATGAAGATCAAGAACATTAAAGTTCCCAAATACTGACCCCTGAGGCACACCTGCATGCAAATGACCAATCCCGGATAAAGCATCTTTTATCATAACCCTTTGAGTACCGTTAGAAAGATAACTTGTTAACCAACAAAGCAGATCACCTTTAATACCATATTTGCCAGGTTTATATAAAAGTGCTTTTACCCAAACTGTATCAAATGCTTTGCTTATATCAGCAAATGTAACGCTGGTCACTTGTTTTGCCTCTAATGCAAGTAATATTATGTGATACAACTCTATTAGTTGATGACTTGTAGAGTGACGTGGTATAAATCCCGACTGGAACTTGTATAATAGTTTATTTTCAAGTAGGTGATTAAACACATGCTTGAAAATAATTTTTTCCAGCACCTTGCTTACACAAGAAAGTAAAGAAATAGGTCTATAGTTAGACGGTAAAGATGTGTCCCCATTTTTAAACAAAGGGATTATATGGGCGATTTTCCAGTCCGATGGAAATACTTTTACACGTAAGGATTTATTAAATAAACTACACAATGGTTTCGATATCTCCTCCTTTACAGACACCAACATCCTATTACTAATTATATCGGGACCAACAGCTTTATTAGCATTAAGAGTACATACCATATCGATTACTTCTTGTTCAGTAACGATAACTTGGGATAGAATATTTTCACATCTGTCATGAAAATCTGGCAAGACAGCATCATCGTCTTTCAACTTGGTAATCGAGCAAAAATATTTGTTCAAAACATTAGATTTCTGAGTGGCATCATATGCCAAATTAAAATTATTGAATGGATCATGGAGTGGAGGTAACTCATTCGTAGAGCGGTCATTTTTAAGTAACATGTGAATTGTTTTCCAATACATTTTGCTATTTACTGTTTTGAGATCATCAAGATGTTCGTTAATATTATCGTAAAACCGTTGTTTCGCCTGTTTCTTTAAGTCATTAGATTTGTTTCTTTGTGTTTTAAATTTTTTTTTCGGCTGTTTCCGTTTTCGTCCTAAAAAATATTTGCCGTAGTCTGTCGCGTTTACGCGATTCACGCCGTAAATCCGAATCGAACCAAACTTTATCATCACTACGAATGGTTACCTCCCTTGTAGAATGCATGTTTTGGCTATATTAAGAAATGTTTTAGTACAGTTTGAACATGCCGAGTTAATATCAATTTCTGCATCAATCACGTTTTCCCAGTCTGTTTCAGTTATTTTTTTTTTCACAAGTAAATAGTCCCCCCTCTTATAATCCCAGATGGTACGCTGAAAGGTTTTCCTGTTACAATAGCCACAGTCTATACTGACATAAGTGCCGTCATGGTCACTTATTTCCCTGTCAATAGGTATTGTATCACAATCAACAACCGGTATTGAATCGGTAATTAAAATTGGATCCAATAGAGACGTGTTACTTGATCGTGCGTCGAAATGTGTAGGTTTATTTATTATATTAACTAATCCGTCGATGACAAGAATGTCATTAACGTTATGAGGAAGATTACCAAGAAATTGTTTGTTCATATCTCCCAAACAGATAATATTATTATTCTCATCATGAGCCTGCTTAAGCATAAGCTCAACATATTGCCAGTAATAAATATGAGATTGTCTCTCAGATCTGTAATTTATATTTATTAAAATATGTAATTTTGTTTTAAGCCCGTATCACATACTTTCAACATGTTCATGTTCTAAATTCAACCTCCTAGTCAAATTTACACAACTTTTATGATACGTAATAATTCCACCCCCTCTTGAATCCCTATTTTTCATACTTGGTTTTTCAAAACCCTAGATAATAATATCGCTGTCTAATACTTGATTATCTAGATGGGTCTCAGTAAAAAATATAATATCGAACTCTTCGATAATATCAGCTATATAATTAAGTTTATTTCTGAGACTTCTAATGTTGCAATGGAAGATGGACAATATATTTTCATTCGCAATATTGGATGTGCCTCCTGGGCCAGGGTTTATTTCAACATCGCCAGATAATAACAATAAGCTGATGAGAAGCAAGTTAAATGAGATAACAGAGTATGTAGATCTGAACCAGGTCAACGCAGTCCTACATAAGGCATGTACATATAATATTAAACAATGTAACATGTCATATAGATTGAAAGATACAATCAGTTTAACTTTTCTACAACAAGTCATACCTATTTTATGATAAAACAACCCAATTACAATTGTATGTGCTACAATATCATTACCCATTATCAAAAATAAACAACATTACAAAAGAAAAATTGGGTTGCTTTGTTAGTACATGTAGACAACAGTCATAATACAGGAAAAACATGAAAATAAACTTCAAATGGTCGCACTGTAGGTATCGAGTGAAAAACATAAGGGAAAGAAAATACATGTATATATAAGATGCAAAGGAAACTTTTTCCATCGATCTTGTATGGATGTAATTTTATGTAAGCAAAAATAGAGAAATTGCTAAGTAATTCAAATTATTAATATTGTTTGATCTAAATTCACTAGATCACGTCATTTAAAAGAAGAGAATTACATATTATATATATATATATATATATATATATATACATGCCAAAGAACAAAAATATATATGCAAAAATAATATCCATACATTATTCATATACGCATAGATTCATACAAATACACATACACACACAAACATGTTGTATAATAGGACGATTTGTATATTCTTTTTGAAAACAATTCGAGTTTACTGTTAACCGTCCCGTTTGATTACATGATTACATTGTTACGGTCGGTCAACCATGAATTTCAATTTCAATGCATTGAAGTGAATCAATCGAGTTCACCTTGAATGTAAATTGTACTTTTGATAACATTGCATTTAATGTTGGTTTTCTTTTGGGGTTTTTTTTTCCAAAGAAAACAGCAATACATAATACATGTAGGCTTAGCCAAATCCTGGTTCATTTATAATGCGTAATTGACATAGTATATTGGGGTTTATTCTGCAATCAGTACATTTGCTGTACAAATATGCTATGCGAATCATTTTTTGCTTTATTCGTACTAGACGAATAAACTGTTCAGCTTACGAATAAACTTTTAAACCTACGAATAAACTTTTAGCCCCGCCTATATATATTCCGGAACTACTTTTTTGTGTGTTTGCTCTCCTGTGAAGAAGTTAAGATATGAACGGTAACCAATGTCAATAATCGACCGTCGTCTTTTTCTAATAAAAGTTTTCGTTCTCACTATTTGTAAATACAAACCGACAAAATGAAACAAATAATTTTAAAATTTCATATTTTTCATACATATTTTACGATAAAAAAATTCCTAGAAGCTAATAAAAAACAAAACACAAATCTTAAGCAAATCCGAATCATTTATAACTTGACAGGGAAGCTTTGAAAACAAAACAAAAGCAGCTAAAACTACAGGACAAAGGGAACAAACCAAAGAGGGCATGCCCTCCAACAGGTGAGGAAATTAACATCCTTTATAACAGAAACGTTCTGGGCAGTCACACACCACAATCTTTACTAAACACACTTATGAGTTATATGGTTAAATAACTCAGTACAGTTTGAATATCAAACTCTAAGATTACTACATATCTTTTATTATAAAATTTCTTCATATTAAATGTTCAATTAATTCACTTCAATTACTTCAACATATCAGATAGTAGACTTCTTCAAGGTAAACAGATCACATATTCCTGCTATTGCATCAAGTCACTTTAAAATTATAGATAATTATTTATATTCTGAATTCTTTATGACACCACAAAATATCTATATAATTTGTTTTAACCATTTGGAATAATTGTATTCAGTCACTTCCCCCAATCATTTTGCTTCTTTTTTTTAATTATTTTTTTCTTTTGCAAAATTCCAACAAAGTTGTATGATTTGTCAGTTGAAACTAGTGTTTTATCTGCTGGATTTCTACTCACTGTTGATCAGGATTACAGTGCATTTTTTATTTTGTGCAATTCCATTTGAAACTGATTCACATACCCCTGGCCTGTATGCAACAACTGAGTAATAGTTCTTGAAAAATGTCCTTTGTTTAATCAGATCTTTATGAAACGTTCATAGGTTTTCATACAATTATTTCTTTCATATATAGTCTTTGCACTTATTTCAAACATCACATGCACATTGTACACTGTAAGACCATTAACTCAGCCATTCATCTGAAAGACATTAATATAGCATTGATTATAATTAAAATACATGTTATTATATATTTAGTAATAAAATAACAAGACAAAAGGAACAAAATGCAGACTAACTTAGCAATGTTTGAATGTTTGAAGCTTCAAGCTTTCATAATGCATTTGTGTATGACCTGACTCAGAAAATATATTCGCATATTAGTCATTACTCGCAACAGCCAACATTATCATGTAAATATTGTTCGTTCCAGAAAAATATATCCTTCACTCTAATATTTTTCTGGTCACAACACTTATGCAATAAACCTATGTCCATAATATTCTTGATTCCTTAGTGATATCGCATTATGTAATTTACCAATCAATGGAATATGGTTTAATAATAGCAAAATTGATATGAAGAAAATAGTTGGTGGGGATTCTACATAGACTTCAATGCATACTAATTCATTTGATTATGATATACAAACAGAAGTTAAATATAGTAATTAAAATCATATCTGGTGCTTGTTGACACTAAATCAGATCTCTATTTTGATTTTCTTCAATTTATATATGAAAGTTTTATTTTATTCTTATAAAAATAAATTCCAATTTTCCATTGAAATCTATGTAAAGTCCAGATGATTGGTATTAGCTTCTCCTCCTTTATATACTTGCATTGTCGCAAAATACATAACATATTTGTACGAGCTTTAGAAACAGGTAGAAACGTGTATGAAAGAAAACTTTCCAGTCTCATGAAAAAAATGAAGGAAAGTTGCAAATTAGACATTAATCAATCAGTGTCAGAAAATATCTTATCCTGTCCAGAAGTTAAGAGAAAACAATGTGGAAGGGATAGATATTATGCAAATATCAGGGCATAAAAATGTGGCATTTATTAATAATTACTCAACATTGAGTGAGGAAAGACACAAGAAAATATCAAACATCCTCAGCAACACTGAAACTAATAGAAATGCTTTGGTACCAGTGCAGTTTTCAGCAAACGTACCTCGTAAAACCTCCACAAATTCTACAGCCAGTAGCACTTCTGATGTTTCGTGTCGAAGTAATCCAAATGTTTCTTCCTATTGTGCCAATACAAATATGTCAAGCGAAATTAGTTCTATGTTTTACGGGGCAGTCCTCCATGTCAACACACTGAATGTGAATGTGTACACAAATCCTCATAACTGAGCCTTGTATTGTTTAACAGCGTTGGTAAATACATTTCTGTGAATCAGTTCAGTTTGTTGAAATAAATGATTAATCTTTCTGTTTTCTCTACTCTGCCTAGGTTAAATAAAACTTGCTCGAACCGTCGATGTGTAATGTTTACAATCTGTGCACATTTGTGAGCGTCGTACACACACATGTGACGTATGCGATATACATTAATGTGTTTTCATATCTATGAAAAACATATTAAATATATATTTCAGGATTTAAGCTATCAATTTTCTATATAGATTTTCATCTTAATCAATAAATCTTCATTTAAACAAAGTTATTTCACTTCCTTTTGAGAACTATTTGTTTGCGAAATTTTGTCGGAAAAAAAATCTGGTATTTTACTTCGCCAAATAGTGAGGATTCCGTTGGAATATACTGCATTATAAAAAATGCATTTTTACGAGTCAAAACATTCTTAAGGACATCGTGGATTGCAGGATAAATACAATATTGGTCTGTTGACGGTAAATATAGAATTTATTTGACGAGGCTGAGAAACGGGGTGAAAGACGAGCTTTTAGCGATATTGTATATTTATCCGTTGTTTTTCATGCCTCTTTTCTAGAAGCGGGGGTATTATTTTGTATGCGTATTTAAGTGTTCATATATTCAGAATAAAACAATACTCTTTTAAGTTGAAAAAATAGCTATGTGGTGAGGTGGATTTAAATAACCAATACGACATTGAATGTACAATTGCTTGATTGTTTATAAACATACCGTAAACGTGACTGTGCTTATATACACATACACGTGGTTGCGTTACTTACTTGTAACCAAATGAATAGTATCTACTAAATAAGTAAATCTATATACATGTAGCTATAGGTCGGATAGCTGTAGCATCATTGATCTCGGGTATGTGCTAACAGCTAAAATAAAATATTCAGTAGATAAATGGTTTTTTTTGTCTTTTTTTTTAATAAATAGTAGGCAAGTCAGGGTTCATTTTATAATGTGTGGTCAACAGATCTAGAACATGTTGAAATTTACATTATTAATATTGCAATACGTGTAAAATCATTTGCTTTTCATGCATCTTTTTTTTTCTTTTTCTTTTCTTTTTTTTTCTTTTGGCAAATTTATATGTAAACGCGTTCATATAAACAAACAACTCTTAGGTTACTCTGATAGATGAGATGGATTTAAATGACCAATACAAACTATTATATATATAGTGTATTTAAATTGTTATATTTGGATAACAACACAATAATGAGTGTGTAATGTTTGTAGACCTGCGGTATATTTGTATACAAATGCACGTGGTCGAGTTATTTATGTTTCAGTTTTA
Organism: Bathymodiolus brooksi; assembly: GCA_963680875.1. NCBI lineage: Eukaryota > Metazoa > Mollusca > Bivalvia > Mytilida > Modiolidae > Bathymodiolus > Bathymodiolus brooksi. The sequence goes on along the minus strand of OY804583.1, from coordinate 94,087,921 downwards.
TTTCATGTCACTCTTTGTATGATGTTTGTAGCAAATCTAAAGTATATATAGGCGAATTAATATATATTTTTATACAAAAACTTGTAGGTAGAGCAATTTATTTGCGCAGTGAAGCATGATGGTCGAGATGAATTTAAATGACCAATACAAAATATAATGTATTTAAATAACGATACACTATTGCCATGATTGCGTGAATACTGTTTGTAAGCATGCGGTATATATGTATAAACAAATGCATGTGGTCGAGTAATGTATGTAAAAAAGGGACAAAATGGGTAACAAAGTAAATAAGCAAAATTGGTACTTATGACAAATTACAAGTAAAGCAAGTCTGTCAACATCTTCTAGGTTCCTAACAACTTAAGTACCCGAATGTTTGCTCTTCTTCACAATGATGGAACCATCATGAGTCCAGTAGGAGTGAACTTTGTTGTTTATTCGATGGGTATTCAGACGTGTTAACATGTCATATCTGTGTTTGGTGAGGTTTTCACATATGAATATTTTGTCCTTGTTTCCTTTGAGTTTTTTTTTATTACTGAAGACCATTGCTCGTTGTCTGTAGGTGAGGAACCTGACAATAATTGAGATTTGGCCATCTCCAGATTGACCTATTGGATGAGATCTGCCTATGTCATTAAGATTGAGCTTAACACCAATCTGATTTTTACAGATTTGGAGGACAATAGAGTCAGTATCAATGGGTTGGATAATGTCACAATTACTGTTAGTTAGAACTCTGACATTGTTGAATCTCAGACTTGTTCGTCTACTGTATTGTTCCTGTTCTTCAACCCTTTCCTCGACTTTGTCCAACTTGTCTTGTAATGTCTGAATAATTGTGTTTTGTTTGTCAATTTCTTCTCTTTGTATGTTAATTACATGGTGAGCACTTTGGATTTTTTTCAATGTGTGGGAGAAGGCTATCATCTACCATTTTTTTCAGAGTGGGTTTAATTGACTCAATGACTTTCTGACTTATCATAGGTATCAGTTCGTCCATAAATTTTAGATTTTGTAGGGTGGCACGAACGACGTGCGACAACTGAACAACTGTATCATCTTGTACTTCTGAACAGGGTGGTGGATCAGAGTTGGATGTAAGTCTACTAGGGTGTTCAGGTGTGGTAGGACTAGAGTTTAATCTGGCTTGTTTCTGCACTTGGAGTAGGGATGGTGATATGTTATCTGGACTAAATGGATCTGATATTTTATTGTTATTTTTAGGAGTTTGTTTCAGAAACCTATCTAATGATTCTTGTTTACCATCCTTGGCCATCTTGAATGTTGTTTACAATCCTTTGTAGTCCACAAAATCACAGAAAGTCACTATATATGCACATAAAATGTCAAAAGTACACTCAGACTTTGTTCCACAACATCAAATTACATAACTTAGTGGCTGGAAATAGTAATTTACGATCAATATTATAACATTTTCCCTATTTTGAAACTCGTAAATTTTCTTACGCCTTCATACTCAAGGGGAAGTAAACCTATTTTAGTGACCACCTCTATTAAGTACAGTAAAACCTACTTTAGTGACCATCTCTATTAAGTACAGTAAAACCTTTATTAGTGACCACCTCTATTAAGTACAGTAAAACCTGTTTTATTGACCACCTCTATTGAGTACAGTAAAACCTGATTTAGTGACCACCTCTATTAAGCACAGTAACACCTACTTCAGTGACACCTCTATTAAGCACAGTAAAACCTGCTTTAGTGACCACCTCTATTAAGTACAGTAAAGCCTGTTTTAGTGACCACCTCTATTGAGTACAGTAAAACTTGCTTTAGTGACCACCTCTATTAAGTACATTGGAACCTACTTTAGTGACCACCTCTATTAAGCACAGTAAAATCTACTTTAGTGTCCACCTCTATTGAGTACAGTACAACCTGTTATAGTGACCACCTCTATTGAGTACAGTAACACTTGCTTTAGTGACCACCTCTATTAAGTACAGTAAAACCTACTTTAGTGACCACCTCTATTAAGCATAGTAAAACCTGTATTAGTGACCACCTCTATTAAGGAGAGTAAAACCTGTTTTAGTGACCACCTCTATTAAGTAGAGTAACACCAACTTCAGTGACCACCTCTATTAAGCACAGTAAAGCATAGTTTAGTGACCACCTATATTAAGTACAGTAAAACCTATATTAGTGACCACCTCTATTAAATACAAAAAAAACTATTTTAGTGACCACCTCTATTAAGTACAGTACAACCTGTCTCAGTGACCACCTCTATTAAGTACATTGAAACCTACTTTAGTGACAAACCTCTATTAAGCATAGTAAAACCTACTTTAGTGACCACCTCTATTAAGTAGAGTAAAACATGTTCTAGTGACCACCTCTATTGAGTATAGTAACACTTGCTTTAGTGACCACCTCTATTAAGTAAATTGAAACCTACTTTAGTGATCACCTTTATTAAGCACAGTAAAACCTACTTTAGTGACCACCTCTATTAAGAATAGTAAATCCTGTTTTAGTGACCACATCTATTAAGTACAGTAAAACCTGCTTTAGTGACCAACTCTATTAAATACAGTAAAGCCTACTTTAGTGACCACCTCTATTAAGTACAGTAAAACCTACTTTAGTGACCACATCTATTAAGCACAGTAAAACCTGTTTTAGTGACGACCTCTATTAAGTACAGTAAAACCTACTTTAGTGACCACCTCTATTAAGTACAGTAAAACCTACTTTAGTGACCACCTCTATTAAATACAGTAAAACCTACTTTAGTGACCACCTCTATTAAATACAGTAAAACTTTCTTTAGTGACCACATCTATTAAGCACAGTAAAACCTACTTCAGTGACCACACTCTATTAAGCATAGTAAAACCTGTTTCAGTGACCACCTCTATTAAGTACAGTTAAACCTACTTTAGTGACCACCTCTATTAAGTACAGCAAAATAGTGACCACGTCTATTAAGTTACAGTCAAACCTGCTTTAGTGACCCCCTCTATTAAGTGCAGTAAAACCTACTTTAGTGACCACCTCTATTAAGTACAGTAAAACCTACTTTAGTGACCACGTCTAGTAAGTACAGTAAAACCTACTTTAGTGACCACCTCTATTAAGTACAGCAAAGCCTACTTTAGTGGCCACGTCTATTAAGTTACAGTCAAACTTGCTTTAGTATCCACCTCTGTTAAGATGCAGTCAAACCTGCTTTAGTGACCACCTCTATTAAGCACAGTAAAACCTGCTTTAGTGACCACCTCTATTAAGTACAGTAAAACCTACTTTAGTGACCACGTCTATTAAGTACAGTAAAACCTTCCTTTGTGACAACCCCTATTAAGCAATAACTTGTATTATGTGACCATATTTTTTAATTCCCTGGGTAGTGCATTTCATATTAATGAAATCTGCATTAAGCAACCATCTGTCGTATGTGACTATATTTCACTGTTCCCTTGGAAGGATACATAAGACAGGCTAGGCTAGACTGTATGTGTCACCATGTGTTTGTACGGACTTTATTGATAAAATATTTCATACTGTTTCCACAAATTATTTTTTTCTCTACTAATACCAACGAATGTAATAAATTGACAAGCTTGGTCTATGTCTATCTTATAACAAAGTGAAAAAGAAGAAATAGAACACTCTCAGAACAGTTTCAAAATTTGATGACTTGGTACCGGCACTTCTATAAAATTATCGGGGTTAAACAACATTTCATTTTGGCCATTGCGTTGTCCGTTCTTCTCCGATATACGGATTCTGATTACCCCTTTGGTATCTTCAAACTCTTCTTATGGGCCAAAATCTCTCCCCTTAGTGAAATGATGAGGTCGTACCAGTGCTTTACCATGTAAATAAAATCCCAACCCTCGAACATAGCAGGGCAAACAGGCTTATATGTTATATTTTCCCTTGTAGATAAGCCAGAAATTTATATTGGTACGATTTACAATTCTCCATATTCAAACGAAATGAATATTAGATGGAAGTACGATGGAGGAAGTGGATATATATTAATATTGAAATATGAGTCTTTTGAAACTGAATTTAACTATGATTCCGTAACGGTAAGTGGCATTTTTCTCATAATAACTTAATATCATAATTTGAAGAGTGAGTGAGTGAGTGAGTGAGTGAGTGAGTGCGTGCGTGCGTGCGTGCGTGCGTGCGTGCGTGCGTGATGATGATGATGATGATGTTGAGTAAAAGTTTTTTTTATAATGTTTAACGCCACTTTCAACAATATTTCAGCTATATCGTCGCAGTTGGAGGATCCAGAGAAAACCCACGACCTGTCGCAAGTCACTGCCAAATGTGTGCATATTTTCCTGAGCGAGAGTCGAATCCACAACATGAGTGGCGATGGGCACTGATTGCATAGGTAGTTGTATATCCAACCACCATGCAAATACGGACACGGCGGCCCTTTACGAAACTGAGTAATATATCTAGAATCCCAATAGAGGAAACATACGATATAACAAACATAGAGACAAATTCTGATGAAATAAAAATCTAGAATCCCAATAGAGGGAACATACGATATAACAAACATAGAGACACATTCTGATGAAATAAAAATCTAGAATCCCAATAGAGGGAACATACGATATAACAAACATAGAGACAAATTCTGATGAAATACATATCTAGAATCCCAATAGAGGGAACTTACGATATAACAAACATTGAGACAGATTTGATTGATCAAGAATATTTTCACAAAGCTTAGCGCATTTAAATAAAATATCAAAATAGCTCGCACGGTTGCAAATTAGCAGCAATGTATCAAGCAGATTTGTCGAAGAAGGTGTATTCAGAAGCTGTAAATCAAAGAAGGACAAACAATGCAATTGTCAAAATAAAAAGGATAAACCATGATCTATAAAACACTAAGTAGAAAACAAAAAATTGAGCAACACAGGCTTAACACAAACGCGAGGATGAACTCGGGTGCTGCGGAATGGTGAGCAATTCCTGCTCCACTATTGGTTGAACGATACAACTAAACGTTAGAGAAACCCCAAGGGGCAATCAAGAATGACAATCCAGAGACATTGGTATCATTGGATACACAATACACAGGACAAACTGTAGGTAGTTAATAAACGTTAGAGAAAACCCAAAGGGCAATCAAGATGGACAATTCAGAGACATTGGTAACATTGGACACACAAGACACATGATAGACTGTATGTAGTTAATAAACGTGAGAGAAAACCCAAGGGCAATCAAGATGGACAATCCAGAGACATTGGTAACATTGGAAACACAAGATGTAAGACAGACTGTAGGTAGTTAATAAACGTGAGAGAAAACCCAAGGGGCAATCAAGATGGACAATCCAGAGACATTATTAATATTGGACACACAAGACACAGGACGAAGACAAACAAAGTAAATAACACAGCACATGCAACACGGACCCAAACAAAAACCGGGTGTGAATCAAGGTGCTCGCGAAGGGAATCCAGTTCCTGCCTCTTATAGGTTTCCCGTCATGTTGCTCAAATAGTCAAGACGTGTTAGATACCACCACATAAAGAATGGAATCGCATGTGACATGAACTTGTACATGATACAAGTATACATTAATAAGTAAAAATAGCATAACTAATCCAAATATGGCATTCCCTGTGATATTGCTATGATATTTTTACAGGTATATGATGGATCGTCTAGTAGTTATACACAATTAGCTAAATCAAGTGGATCAAGCAGCCCGTCACCAGTTCGTACAACGGGTCGATATATGTATATAACATTTATATCAGATAATTCGGAGGTTAGATCTGGATTTACTGCAAATATTTATAAGAGAAGGAAGTAATACTGTCAAACCTGTAAATAAAGGCCACTAAAGGGAACATGAAAATGTGGCCTTCATGAGCAGTTGTCCTTTATATACAGCTTAAAATTATATGCACTATTAATTAATGGAAGAAATGACAATACCCTTTATAGACATTGATTTGCTATATTGAGGTGACCTTTAAGGCAGATTTGACAGTAATGTGAGACTAGATTTTGTGCTCGGAATAGACAAGTAAACAGGTTAAGCAAATTTCCTACATTGGAATTTCTTTTTTAATTTTAGTTGATCCAGGATCCTGGTTTATTCGGGCTGTGGTTTAGAAATTGAAGATGTATTTACCTCTTAGACATTGCTGTAATATTTCTGCTAGGTTCAATATTTAAAAGAAACGCACTTTCTTTGACAATTTAACCGGCCTCTTTTTATTGAAGTGTCTGTGAAATGCCCAGAAAGTAATGTAGGTATGTTAGCTATATCTATTTTACCTCTGTTTCTACGATTTTCAACATCTTTCACCAGTGTTGTACTTCTTGTTTTTCATTTTATCACATATGCCTAATTGTTTATATAATATAATATAATATAATATAATATGATATAATACAATATAATATACTAATATAATATAATATAATATAATATAATATACTAATATAATATAATATAATATAATATAATATAATATAATATAATATAATATAATATAATATAATATAATAATATAATATAATATAATATAATACAAACAATACAATACAATACAATACAATACAATACAATACAATACAATACAATACAATACAATACAATACAATACAATATAATATAATACAATATAATATAATATAATATAATATAATATAATATATATAATATAATATATTACAATATAATATAATATAATATAATATAATATAATATATATAATATAATATAATATAATATAATATAATATAATATAATATAATATAATTTAAAAGAAGAGTTTGCAGATATCAAAGGGGTAATCAGAATCCGTATGTCGAAGAAGAACAAACAACACAATGGCCAACAGAAAAAATATAAACGGACACACAATGATCTACAAAACATACACATAAACCTAAAGATCGAGTAACGCGAACCCCACTAAAACCAGGGCTGAACTCAGATGCTCCGGAAGGATAGGTAGTTCATGCGCCACTAGCTACAAACCCGGTGATAAATCATGAATGAGGAAAAGATCGGGAAATGTTTAAGACAAGTGGAACATATCCGTGGTCATTTGTGACACAGATATTCCATAACGGTCAACCAAGTCATGGTGGCGACCTTCAAAATTTCGAACTGGTGACTTCAGATTATCTAAGAGGAACCCGTAATTCAGTAGCTTCCTTGTTAGCAGCAACCTTCTATCTAGAAAATCCTAATAGGAACTCGCTTTTTAGTGGCGTTCGTGTTGTTCGATCTTTAGTTTTCTGTGTAGAGTTGTATATGTCATTGTTTATCCTTTTTTTTTCTTTTGACCATTGTATTGTCTGTTTTTCTCCTATTTATGACATCTGATTACCCTTTTGGTATCTTCAAACCTTTTCCTTATCCTGTATTCAAGTCTTGTACAATAAGAGTCATGTGGTATATACAGTGCGGTATTTACTTTCAATTTCGGTCTAATACCGTACAATATATACTAAAAACTATTTATAGCTCATTCGTTTACTAAGAATTGTAATTTTACTTATTTTGTCATTCAAAGCCATGATCATTTCGCAATTACTTCATAAAGAACTTCCGTTTTAATTATTTTTGTATTCATTTTAATGGCATTGTATAATAAATAGAAGATAAATTTTGTACATGATTCAAAACATATTTTTTCATAAATAAACACAAATATTATCATATGACAATGTACATAGAACACGGTTATTATGACCCTTGGCATTAACAGTTTGACCTCTGTGTGTGCTCTTCTCAGCCATCCACGTGTATTGATTTCAACAACAAAGACCTCGATTTGAATACGAGTTCTCGAGGATCAAAATCCTTCCCAAGTGTTTCAGAGATTTCCGGATCTTACACTCATCAACGTTATTAACCATGTGCACATAGCATACAGTGCATGAGTGATTATTGTTTACCTTCAAATTAGCATTTTGCAGCTATATCTTAGCGAAAACAAGTTTATTCCAATGAGATAATGACGTCCGATTTGCCTTGGACCAACACGCTTACTTGGAGTTGACATTTCGCTTCACTTGGACATATTATTCTGAATCCGAGCCAAGCAGTCTTTGGTCTTACTCCTTAATAATGAGTGCTTAGCAGAGAAACATCGAGACGAACACACAAACTATTACACCACCGATACGGTTCAGTATATATTGAAAATACTCCTAAAGGATGATATTCTCTGACAATTTCCCCATTATGACTTCTCTACTCCTTCCATTCTACGAAAGAGTATTTTCATAAAGACAGCTATGCTCGTACGTCGGCCAGTATTAAAAGGTTTGGATTTGACGACACTACGTACAATGTGTCGTCTTGTAATTCAGATGTCCAACACAATAAGGTCACGACGAACACCCCATGTCCAATCAGAAGACCGGTATCATTATGAGTCTGTTCGTCCGTGTTCTGTTCAATTACTTGACATCTTTGATTACAACAACATTGCACAGCATTGTATCATTTCAGAGTGTGGTAGCTCAAAATGCATGACTTAATTATAGATACATATTTTACCAGCAATTTAGCAAAGCAAATCTGATAACATCAGGGGCTACGATCATCTATGGTTAAGAATGCAAATTATGTGGCTTAATATACGTAACAGTAGAGCATATTTTATCTCCGACAAATGCAATGTACCTGATGAGATTCGATCCCGGGACCTATCGCATTGTAAGCCACCACTCTAACTCTACCAACTGAGCTTCGATCACAGGACCTCTCGCATTGTAAGCCAACACTCTACCAACTGAGCTTCGATCACAGGACCTCTCGCATTGTAAACCACCACTCTAACTCTACCAACTGAGCTTCGATCATAGGACCTCTCGCATTGTAAGCCAAAACTCTACCAACTGAGCTTCGATCACAGGACCTCTCGCATTGTAAACCACCACTCTAACTCTACCAACTGAGCTTCGATCACAGGACCTCTCGCATTGTAAGCCAACACTCTACCAACTGAGCTTCGATCACAGGACCTCTCGCATTGTAAGCCACCACTCTACCAACTGAGCTTCGATCACAGGACCTCTCGCATTGTAAACCACCACTCTAACTCTACCAACTGAGCTTCGATCACAGGACCTCTCGCATTGTAAGCCAACACTCTACCAACTGAGCTTCGATCACAGGACCTCTCGCATTGTAAGCCACCACTCTACCAACTGAGCTTCGATCACAGGACCTCTCGCATTGTAAGCCACCACTCTAACTCTACCAACTGACCTTCGATCACAGGACCTCTCGCATTGTAAGCCAACACTCTACCAACTGAGCTTCGATCACAGGACCTCTCGCATTGTAAGCCACCACTCTAACTCTACCAACTGAGCTTCGATCACAGGACCTCTCGCATTGTAAGCCAACACTCTACCAACTGAGCTTCGATCACAGGACCTCTCGCATTGTAAGCCACCACTCTAACTCTACCAACTAGCTTCGATCACAGGACCTCTCGCATTGTAAGCCAACACTCTACCAACTGAGCTTCAATCACAGGACCTCTCGCATTGTAAGCCACCACTCTACCAACTGAGCTTCGATCAGAGGACTTCTCGCATTGTAAACCACCACTCTAACTCTACCAACTGAGCTTTGATCACAGGACCTCTCGCATTGTAAGCCACCGCTCTACCTCGCTTGGTAGAGCACTGGATTACAATGTGAGAAGTCCGTGGATCGAATCCCACCGGTGACATTGATTTTTTCGGAGACAAATCATGCCCTACTGTTTCATATATATCGGAGAAACAAAAGAGGAAAGTGAACACACGTATGTATGGCCACAGATCAGGAATAAAAAACAACCTACGAGCATTTCAGGAAGTGTATCATCATATTAGACAGTTCGACCATTTTAACCTGTCGATGAATGTTCGCATTCTGGAAAAGATAAACCACAATAGTAACAATGCTAATTTGAGCACATCACACCGTAAACTTAAATCTATTAGAGCTATGGCTCCGTCTTATAGACTTAAATCTATTAGAGCTATGGCTCCGTCTTATAGACTTAAATCTATTAGAGCTATGGCTCCGTCTTATAGACTTAAATCTATTAGAGCTATGGCTCGTCTTATAGACTTAAATCTATTAGAGCTATGGCTCCGTCTTATAGACTTAAATCTATTAGAGCTATGGCTCCGTCTTATAGACTTAAATCTATTAGAGCTATGGGACCGTCTTATAGACTTAAATATATTAGAGCTATGGCTCCGTCTTATAGACTTAAATCTATTAGAGCTATGGCTCCGTCTTATAGACTTAAATCTATTAGAGCTATGGCTCCGTCTTATAGACTTAAATCTATTAGAGCTATGGCTTCGTCTTATAGACTTAAATCTATTAGAGCCATGGCTCCGTCTTATAGACTTAGATCTATTAGAGCTATGGCTACGTCTTATAGACTTAAATCTATTAGAGCTATGGCTCCGTCTTATAGACTTAAATATATTAGAGCTATGGCTCCGTCTTATAGACTTAACTCTATTAGAGCTATGGCTCGTCTCATAGACTTAAATCTATTAGAGCTATGGCTCCGTCTTATAGACATAAATCTATTAGAGCTATGGCTCCGTCTTATAGACTTAAATCTATTATAGCTATGGCTCCGTCTTATAGACTTAAATCTATTAGAGCTATGGCTCCGTCTTATAGACTTAAATCTATTAGAGCTATGGCTCCGTCTTATAGACATAAATCTATTAGAGCTATGGCCCCGTCTTATAGACTTAAATCTATTAGAGCTATGGCTCCGTCTTATAGACTTAAATCTATTAGAGCTATGGCTCCGTCTTATAGACTTAAATCTATTAGAGCTATGGGACCGTCTTATAGACTTAAATCTATTAGAGCTATGGCTCCGTCTTATAGACTTAAATCTATTAGAGCTATGGAACCGTCTTATAGACTTAAATCTATTAGAGCTATGGCTCCGTCTTATAGACTTAAATCTATTAGAGCTATGGCTCGTCTTATAGACTTAAATCTATTAGAGCTATGGCTCCGTCTTATAGACATAAATCTATTAGAGCTATGGCTCCGTCTTATAGACATAAATATATTAGAGCTATGGCTCCGTCTTATAGACTTAAATCTATTAGAGCCATGGCTCCGTCTTATAGATTTAAATCTATTAGAGCCATGGCTTCGTCTTATAGACTTAAATCTATTAGAGCTATGGCTCCGTCTTATAGACTTAAATCTATTAGAGCTATGGCTCCGTCTTATAGACTTAAATCTATTAGAGCTATGGCTCCGTCTTATAGACTTAAATCTATTAGAGCTATGGCTCCGTCTTATAAACTTAAATATATTAGAGCTATGGCTCCGTCTTATAGACTTAAATCTATTAGAGCTATGGGACCGTCTTATAGACTTAAATCTATTAGAGCTATGGCTCCGTCTTATAGACTTAAATCTATTAGAGCTATGGGACCGTCTTATAGACTTAAATCTATTAGAGCTATGGCTTCGTCTTATAGACTTAAATCTATTAGAGCTATGGCTCCGTCTTATAGACTTAAATCTATTAGAGCTATGGCTCCGTCTTATAGACATAAATCTATTAGAGCTATGGCTCCGTCTTATAGACATAAATATATTAGAGCTATGGCTCCGTCTTATAGACTTAAATCTATTAGAGCCATGGCTCCGTCTTATAGATTTAAATCTATTAGAGCCATGGCTTCGTCTTATAGACTTAAATCTATTAGAGCTATGGCTCCGTCTTATAGACTTAAATCTATTAGAGCTATGGCTCCGTCTTATAGACTTAAATCTATTAGAGCTATGGCTCCGTCTTATAAACTTAAATATATTAGAGCTATGGCTCCGTCTTATAGACTTAAATCTATTAGAGCTATGGGACCGTCTTATAGACTTAAATCTATTAGAGCTATGGCTCCGTCTTATAGACTTAAATCTATTAGAGCTATGGGACCGTCTTATAGACTAAAATCTATTAGAGCCATGGCTCCGTCTTATAGACATAAATCTATTAGAGCTATGGCTTCGTCTTATAGACTTAAATCTATCAGAGCTATGGCTCCGTCTTATAGACTTAAATCTATTAGAGCTATGGCTCCGTCTTATAGATTTAAATCTATTAGAGCTATGGCTCCGTCTTATAGACTTAAATCTATTAGAGCTATGGCTCCGTCTTATAGACTTAAATCTATTAGAGCTATGGCTCCGTCTTATAGACTTAAATCTATTAGAGCTATGGCTCGTCTTATAGACTTAAATCTATTAGAGCCATGGCTCCGTCTTATAGACTTAAATCTATTAGAGCTATGGCTCCGTCTTATAGACTTAAATCTATTAGAGCTATGGCTCCGTCTTATAGACTTAAATCTATTAGAGCCATGGCTCCGTCTTATAGACTTAAATCTATTAGAGCTATGGCTCCGTCTTATAGACTTAAATCTATTAGAGCTATGGCTCCGTCTTATAGACTTACATCTATTAGAGCTATGACTCCGTCTTATAGATTTAAATCTATTAGAGCTATGGCTCCGTCTTATAGACTTAAATCTATTAGAGCTATGGCTCCGTCTTATAGACTTACATCTATTAGAGCTATGACTCCGTCTTATAGATTTAAATCTATTAGAGCTATGGCTCCGTCTTATAGACTTAAATCTATTAGAGCCATGGCTCCGTCTTATAGACTTAAATCTATTAGAGCTATGGCTCCGTCTTATAGACTTAAATCTATTAGAGCTATGGCTCCGTCTTATAGACTTACATCTATTAGAGCTATGACTCCGTCTTATAGATTTAAATCTATTAGAGCTATGGCTCCGTCTTATAGACATAAATCTATTAGAGCTATGGCTCCGTCTTATAGACTTATATCTATTAGAGCTATGGCTCCGTCTTATAGACTTAAATCTATTAGAGCTATGGCTCCGTCTTATAGACTTAAATCTATTAGAGCTATGGGACCGTCTTATAGACTTAAATCTATTAGAGCTATGGCTCCGTCCTATAGACTTAAATCTATTAGACCTATGGGACCGTCTTATAGACTTAAATCTATTAGAGCTATGGCTCCGTCTTATAGACTTAAATCTATTAGAGCTATGGCTCCGTCTTATAGACTTAAATCTATTAGAGCTATGGCTCCGTCTTATAGACATAAATCTATTAGAGCTATGGCTCGGTCTTATAGACATAAATCTATTAGAGCTATGGCTGCGTCTTATAGACTTAAATCTATTAGAGCCATGGCTTCGTCTTATAGACTTAAATCTATTAGAGCCATGGCTCCGTCTTATAGACATAAATCTATTAGAGCCATGGCTCCGTCTTATAGACTTAAATATATTAGAGGTAAGGCTCCGTCTTATAGACTTAAATCTATCAGAGCTATGGCTCCGTCTTATAGACTTAAATCTATTAGAGCCATGGCTCCGTCTTATAGATTTAAATCTATTAGAGCTATGGCTCCGTCTTATAGACTTAAATCTATTAGAGCTATGGCTCCGTCTTATAGACTTAAATCTATTAGAGCTATGGCTCCGTCTTATAGACTTAAATCTATTAGAGCTATAGCTCCGTCTTATAGACTTAAATCTATTAGAGCTATGGCTCCGTCTTATAGACTGCAATCTATTAGAGCTATGGGACCGTCTTATAGACATAAATCTATTAGAGCTATGGCTCCGTCTTATAGACTTAAATCTATTAGAGCTATGGGACCGTCTTATAGACTTAAATCTATTAGAGCCATGGCTCCGTCTTATAGACTTAAATCTATTAGAGCTAAGGCTTCGTCTTATAGACTTAAATCTATCAGAGCTATGGCTCCGTCTTATAGACTTAAATCTATTAGAGCCATGGCTCCGTCTTATAGATTTAAATCTATTAGAGCTATGGCTCCGTCTTATAGACTTAAATCTATTAGAGCTATGGCTCCGTCTTATAGACTTAAATCTATTAGAGCTATGGCTCCGTCTTATAGACTTAAATCTATTAGAGCTATGGCTCCGTCTTATAGACTAAAATCTATTAGAGCTATGGCTCCGTCTTGTAAACTTAAATCTATTAGAGCTATGGCTCCGTCTTATAGACTTATATCTATTAGAGCTATGGGACCGTCTAATAGATTTAAATCTATTAGAGCTATGGCTCCGTCTTATAGACTTAAATCTATTAGAGCTATGGGAACGTCTTATAGACTTAAATCTATTAGAGCCATGGCTCCGTCTTATAGACTTAAATCTATTAGAGCTAAGGCTCCGTCTTATAGACTTAAATCTATCAGAGCTATGGCTCCGTCTTATAGACTTAAATCTATTAGAGCCATGGCTCCGTCTTATAGATTTAAATCTATTAGAGCTATGGCTCTGTCTTATAGACTTAAATCTATTAGAGCTATGGCTCCGTCTTATAGACTTAAATCTATTAGAGCTATGGCTCCGTCTTATAGACTTAAATCTATTAGAGCTATGGCTCCGTCTTATAGACTTAAATCTATTAGAGCTATGGCTCCGTCTTATAGACTTAAATCTATTAGAGCTATGGGACCGTCTTATAGACCTAAATCTATTAGAGCTATGGCTCCGTCTTATAGACTTAAATCTATTAGAGCTATGGCTCCGTCTTATAGACATAAATCTATTAGAGCTATGGCTCCGTCTTATAGACATAAATCTATTAGAGCTATGGCTCCGTCTTATAGACTTAAATCTATTAGAGCCATGGCTCCGTCTTATAGACTTAAATCTATTAGAGCCATGGCTCCGTCTTATAGACTTAAATCTATTAGAGCCATGGCTCCGTCTTATAGACTTAAATCTATTAGAGCTATGGCTCCGTCTTATAGACTTAAATCTATTAGAGCTATGGCTCCTTCTTATAGACATAAATCTATTAGAGCTATGGCTCCGTCTTATAGACTTAAATCTATTAGACCTATGGGACCGTCTTATAGACTTAAATCTATTAGACCTATGGGACCGTCTTATAGACTTAAATATATTAGAGCTATGGCTCCGTCTTATAGACTTAAATCTATTAGAGCTATGGTTCCGTCTTATAGACTTAAATCTATTAGAGCTATGGCTCCGTCTTATAGACATAAATCTATTAGAGCTATGGCTCCGTCTTATAGACATAAATATATTAGAGCTATGGCTCCGTCTTATAGACTTATATCTATTAGAGCCATGGCTCCGTCTTATAGACTTAAATCTATTAGAGCCATGGCTTCGTCTTATAGACTAAAATCTATTAGAGCTATGGCTCCGTCTTATAGACTTAAATCTATTAGAGCTATGGCTCCGTCTTATAAACTTAAATATATTAGAGCTATGGGACCGTCTTATAGACTAAAATCTATTAGAGCCATGGCTCCGTCTTATAGACATAAATTTATTAGAGCTATGGCTCCGTCTTATAGACTTAAATCTATCAGAGCTATGGCTCCGTCTTATAGACTTAAATCTATTAGAGCTATGGCTCCGTCTTATAGATTTAAATCTATTAGAGCTATGGCTCCGTCTTATAGACTTAAATCTATTAGAGCTATGGCTCCGTCTTATAGACTTAAATCTATTAGAGCTATGGCTCCGTCTTATAGACTTAAATCTATTAGAGCTATGGCTCGTCTTATAGACTTAAATCTATTAGATCTATGGCTCCGTCTTATAGACATAAATCTATTAGAGCTATGGCTCCGTCTTATAGACTTAAATCTATTAGAGCTATGGCTCCGTCTTATAGACTTAAATCTATTAGAGCTATGGCTCCGTCTTATAGACTTAAATCTATTAGAGCTATGGCTCCGTCTTATAGACTTAAATCTATTAGAGCTATGGGACCGTCTTATAGACTTAAATCTATTAGAGCTATGGCTCCGTCTTATAGACTTAAATCTATTAGAGCTATGGGACCGTCTTATAGACTTAAATCTATTAGAGCCATGGCTCCGTCTTATAGACTTAAATATATTAGAGCCATGGCTCCGTCTTATGGACTTAAATTTATTAGAGCCATGGCTCCGTCTTATAGACATAAATCTATTAGAGCTATGGCTCCGTCTTATAGACTTAAATCTATTAGAGCTATGGCTCCGTCTTATAGACTTAAATCTATTAGAGCTATGGCTCCGTCTTATAGACTTAAATCTATTAGAGCTATGGCTCCGTCTTATAGACTTAAATCTATTAGAGCTATGGCTCCGTCTTATAGACTTAAATTTATTAGAGCCATGGCTCCGTCTTATAGACTTAAATCTATTAGAGCCATGGCTCCGTCTTATAGACTTAAATCTATTAGAGCCATGGCTCCGTCTTATAGACTTACATCTATTAGAGCTATGACTCCGTCTTATAGATTTAAATCTATTAGAGCTATGGCTCCGTCTTATAGACTTAAATCTATTAGAGCTATGGCTCCGTCTTATAGACTTACATCTATTAGAGCTATGACTCCGTCTTATAGATTTAAATCTATTAGAGCTATGGCTCCGTCTTATAGACTTAAATCTATTAGAGCCATGGCTCCGTCTTATAGACTTAAATCTATTAGAGCCATGGCTCCGTCTTATAGACTTAAATCTATTAGAGCCATGGCTCCGTCTTATAGACTTACATCTATTAGAGCTATGACTCCGTCTTATAGATTTAAATCTATTAGAGCTATGGCTCCGTCTTATAGACATAAATCTATTAGAGCTATGGCTCCGTCTTATAGACTTAAATCTATTAGAGCTATGGCTCCGTCTTATAGACTTAAATCTATTAGAGCTATGGCTCCGTCTTATAGACTTAAATCTATTAGAGCTATGGCTCCGTCTTATAGACTTAAATCTATTAGACCTATGGGACCGTCTTATAGACTTAAATCTATTAGAGCTATGGCTCCGTCTTATAGACTTAAATCTATTAGAGCTATGGCTCCGTCTTATAGACATAAATCTATTAGAGCTATGGCTCGGTCTTATAGACATAAATCTATTAGAGCTATGGCTGCGTCTTATAGACTTAAATCTATTAGAGCCATGGCTTCGTCTTATAGACTTAAATCTATTAGAGCCATGGCTCCGTCTTATAGACATAAATCTATTAGAGCCATGGCTCCGTCTTATAGACTTAAATCTATTAGAGCTAAGGCTCCGTCTTATAGACTTAAATCTATTAGACCTATGGGACCGTCTTATAGACTTAAATCTATTAGAGCTATGGCTCCGTCTTATAGACTTAAATCTATTAGAGCTATGGCTCCGTGTTATAGACTTAAATCTATTGGAGCTATGGGACCGTCTTATAGACTTAAATCTATTAGAGCCATGGCTCCGTCTTATAGACTTAAATCTATTAGAGCTAAGGCTCCGTCTTATAGACTTAAATCTATCAGAGCTATGGCTCCGTCTTATAGACTTAAATCTATTAGAGCCATGGCTCCGTCTTATAGATTTAAATCTATTAGAGCTATGGCTCCGTCTTATAGACTTAAATCTATTAGAGCTATGGCTCCGTCTTATAGACTTAAATCTATTAGAGCTATGGCTCCGTCTTATAGACTTAAATCTATTAGAGCTATGGCTCCGTCTTATAGACTAAAATCTATTAGAGCTATGGCTCCGTCTTATAAACTTAAATCTATTAGAGCTATGGCTCCGTCTTATAGACTTATATCTATTAGAGCTATGGGACCGTCTAATAGACTTAAATCTATTAGAGCTATGGCTCCGTCTTATAGACTTAAATCTATTAGAGCTATGGGAACGTCTTATAGACTTAAATCTATTAGAGCCATGGCTCCGTCTTATAGACTTAACTCTATTAGAGCTAAGGCTCCGTCTTATAGACTTAAATCTATCAGAGCTATGGCTCCGTCTTATAGACTTAAATCTATTAGAGCCATGGCTCCGTCTTATAGATTTAAATCTATTAGAGCCATGGCTCCGTCTTATAGACTTAAATCTATTAGAGCTATGGCTCCGTCTTATAGACTTAAATCTATTAGAGCTATGGCTCCGTCTTATAGACATAAATCTATTAGAGCTATGGCTCCGTCTTATAGACATAAATCTATTAGAGCTATGGCTCCGTCTTATAGACTTAAATCTATTAGAGCCATGGCTCCGTCTTATAGACTTAAATCTATTAGAGCCATGGCTCCGTCTTATAGACTTAAATCTATTAGAGCTATGGCTCCGTCTTATAGACTTAAATCTATTAGAGCTATGGCTCCGTCTTATAGACTTAAATCTATTAGAGCTATGGCTCCGTCTTATAGACATAAATCTATTAGAGCTATGGGACCGTCTTATAGACTTAGATCTATTAGACCTATGGGACCGTCTTATAGACTTAAATCTATTAGAGCTATGGCTCCGTCTTATAGACTTAAATCTATTAGAGCTATGGCTTCGTCTTATAGACTTAAATCTATTAGAGCTATGGCTCCGTCTTATAGACATAAATCTATTAGAGCTATGGCTCCGTCTTATAGACATAAATATATTAGAGCTATGGCTCCGTCTTATAGACTTATATCTATTAGAGCCATGGCTCCGTCTTATAGACTTAAATCTATTAGAGCCATGGCTTCGTCTTATAGACTTAAATCTATTAGAGCCATGGCTCCGTCTTATAGACTTAAATCTATTAGAGCTATGGCTCCGTCTTATAGACTTAAATCTATTAGAGCTATGGCTCCGTCTTATAGACTTAAATCTATTAGAGCTATGGCTCCGTCTTATAAACTTAAATCTATTAGAGCTATGGCTCCGTCTTATAGACTTAAATCTATTAGAGCTATGGGACCGTCTTATAGACTTAAATCTATTAGAGCTATGGCTCCGTCTTATAGACTTAAATCTATTAGAGCTATGGGACCGTCTTATAGACTAAAATCTATTAGAGCCATGGCTCCGTCTTATAGACTTAAATCTATTAGAGCTATGGCTCCGTCTTATAGACTTAAATCTATCAGAGCTATGGCTCCGTCTTATAGACTTAAATCTATTAGAGCTATGGCTCCGTCTTATAGATTTAAATCTATTAGAGCTATGGCTCCGTCTTATAGACTTAAATCTATTAGAGCTATGGTTCCGTCTTATAGACTTAAATCTATTAGAGCTATGGCTCCTTCTTATAGACTTAAATCTATTAGAGCTATGGCTCGTCTTATAGACTTAAATCTATTAGAGCTATGGCTCCGTCTTATAGACTTAAATCTATTAGAGCTATGGCTCCGTCTTATAGACTTAAATCTATTAGAGCTATGGCTCCGTCTTATAGACTTAAATCTTTTAGAGCTATGGCTCCGTCTTATAGACTTAAATCTATTAGAGCTATGGCTCCGTCTTATAGACTTAAATCTATTAGAGCTATGGCTCCGTCTTATAGACATAAATCTATTAGAGCTATGGCTCCGTCTTATAGACATAAATCTATTAGAGCTATGGCTCCGTCTTATAAACTTAAATCTATTAGAGCTATGGCTCCGTCTTATAGACTTAAATCTATTAGAGCTATGGCTCCGTCTTATATACATAAATCTATTAGAGCTATGGCTCCGTCTTATAGACTTAAATCTATTAGAGCTATGGGACCGTCTTATAGACTTAAATCTATTAGAGCTATGGCTTCGTCTTATATACATAAATCTATTAGAGCTATGGCTCCGTCTTATAGACTTAAATCTATTAGAGCTATGGGACCGTCTTATAGACTTAAATCTATTAGAGCTATGGCTTCGTCTTATAGACTTAAATCTATTAGAGCTATGGCTCCGTCTTATAGACATAAATCTATTAGAGCTATGGCTCCGTCTTATAGACATAAATATATTAGAGCTATGGCTCCGTCTTATAGACTTATATCTATTAGAGCCATGGCTCCGTCTTATAGACTTAAATCTATTAGAGCCATGGCTTCGTCTTATAGACTTAAATCTATTAGAGCCATGGCTCCGTCTTATAGACTTAAATCTATTAGAGCTATGGCTCCGTCTTATAGACTTAAATCTATTAGAGCTATGGCTCCGTCTTATAGACTTAAATCTATTAGAGCTATGGCTCCGTCTTATAAACTTAAATATATTAGAGCTATGGCTCCGTCTTATAGACTTAAATCTATTAGAGCTATGGGACCGTCTTATAGACTTAAATCTATTAGAGCTATGGGACCGTCTTATAGACTAAAATCTATTAGAGCCATGGCTCCGTCTTATAGACTTAAATCTATTAGAGCTATGGCTCCGTCTTATAGACTTAAATCTATCAGAGCTATGGCTCCGTCTTATAGACTTAAATCTATTAGAGCTATGGCTCCGTCTTATAGATTTAAATCTATTAGAGCTATGGCTCCGTCTTATAGATTTAAATCTATTAGAGCTATGGCTCCGTCTTATAGACTTAAATCTATTAGAGCTATGGCTCCGTCTTATAGACTTAAATCTATTAGAGCTATGGCTCCGTCTTATAGACTTAAATCTATTAGAGCTATGGGACCGTCTTATAGACTTAAATCTATTAGAGCCATGGCTCCGTCTTATAGACTTAAATATATTAGAGCTATGGCTCCGTCTTATAGACTTAAATTTATTAGAGCTATGGCTCCGTCTTATAGACATAAATCTATTAGAGCTATGGCTCCGTCTTATAGACTTAAATCTATTAGAGCTATGGCTCCGTCTTATAGACTTAAATCTATTAGAGCTATGGCTCCGTCTTATAGACTTAAATCTATTAGAGCTATGGGACCGTCTTATAGACCTAAATCTATTAGAGCTATGGCTCCGTCTTATAGACTTAAATCTATTAGAGCTATGGCTCCGTCTTATAGACATAAATCTATTAGAGCTATGGCTCCGTCTTATAGACATAAATCTATTAGAGCTATGGCTCCGTCTTATAGACTTAAATCTATTAGAGCCATGGCTCCGTCTTATAGACTTATATCTATTAGAGCCATGGCTCCGTCTTATAGACTTAAATCTATTAGAGCCATGGCTCCGTCTTATAGACTTAAATCTATTAGAGCTATGGCTCCGTCTTATAGACTTAAATCTATTAGAGCTATGGCTCCGTCTTATAGACATAAATCTATTAGAGCTATGGCTCCGTCTTATAGACTTAAATCTATTAGAGCTATGGGACCGTCTTATAGACTTAAATCTATTAGACCTATGGGACCGTCTTATAGACTTAAATCTATTAGAGCTATGGCTCGTCTTATAGACTTAAATCTATTAGAGCTATGGCTCCGTCTTATAGACTTAAATCTATTAGAGCTATGGCTCCGTCTTATAGACATAAATCTATTAGAGCTATGGCTTCGTCTTATAGACATAAATATATTAGAGCTATGGCTCCGTCTTATAGACTTATATCTATTAGAGCCATGGCTCCGTCTTATAGACTTAAATCTATTAGAGCCATGGCTTCGTCTTATAGACTTAAATCTATTAGAGCTATGGCTCCGTCTTATAGACTTAAATCTATTAGAGCTATGGCTCCGTCTTATAGACTTAAATCTATTAGAGCCATGGCTCCGTCTTATAGATTTAAATCTATTAGAGCTATGGCTCCGTCTTATAGACTTAAATCTATTAGAGCTATGGCTCCGTCTTATAGACTTAAATCTATTAGAGCTATGGCTCCGTCTTATAGACTTAAATCTATTAGAGCTATGGCTCCGTCTTATAGACTTAAATCTATTAGAGCTATGGCTCCGTCTTATAGATTTAAATCTATTAGAGCCATGGCTCCGTCTTATAGACTTAAATCTATTAGAGCTATGGCTCCGTCTTATAGACTTAAATCTATTAGAGCTATGGCTCCGTCTTATAGACTTAAATCTATTAGAGCTATGGGACCGTCTTATAGACTTAAATCTATTAGAGCTATGGCTCCGTCTTATAAACTTAAATCTATTAAAGCTATGGCTCCGTCTTATAGACATAAATCTATTAGAGCTATGGCTCCGTCTTATAGACTTAAATCTATTAGAGCTATGGCTCCGTCTTATGGACTTAAATCTATTAGAGCTATGGCTCCGTCTTATAGACTTAAATCTATTAGAGCTATGGCTCCGTCTTATAGACTTAAATCTATTAGAGCTATGGGACCGTCTTATAGACCTAAATCTATTAGAGCTATGGCTCCGTCTTATAGACTTAAATCTATTAGAGCTATGGCTCCGTCTTATAGACATAAATCTATTAGAGCTATGGCTCCGTCTTATAGACATAAATCTATTAGAGCTATGGCTCCGTCTTATAGACTTAAATCTATTAGAGCCATGGCTCCGTCTTATAGACTTAAATCTATTAGAGCCATGGCTCCGTCTTATAGACTTAAATCTATTAGAGCTATGGCTCCGTCTTATAGACTTAAATCTATTAGAGCTATGGCTCCGTCTTATAGACTTAAATCTATTAGAGCTATGGCTCCGTCTTATAGACATAAATCTATTAGAGCTATGGCTCCGTCTTATAGACTTAAATCTATTAGAGCTATGGGACCGTCTTATAGACTTAAATCTATTACACCTATGGGACCGTCTTATAGACTTAAATCTATTAGAGCTATGGCTCCGTCTTATAGACTTAAATCTATTAGAGCTATGGCTTCGTCTTATAGACTTAAATCTATTAGAGCTATGGCTCCGTCTTATAGACATAAATCTATTAGAGCTATGGCTCCGTCTTATAGACATAAATATATTAGAGCTATGGCTCCGTCTTATAGACTTATATCTATTAGAGCCATGGCTCCGTCTTATAGACTTAAATCTATTAGAGCCATGGCTTCGTCTTATAGACTTAAATCTATTAGAGCTATGGCTCCGTCTTATAGACTTAAATCTATTAGAGCTATGGCTCCGTCTTATAGACTTAAATCTATTAGAGCTATGGCTCCGTCTTATAGACTTAAATCTATTAGAGCTATGGCTCCGTCTTATAAACTTAAATCTATTAGAGCTATGGCTCCTTCTTATAGACTTAAATCTATTAGAGCTATGGGACCGTCTTATAGACTTAAATCTATTAGAGCTATGGCTCCGTCTTATAGACTTAAATCTATTAGAGCTATGGGACCGTCTTATAGACTAAAATCTATTAGAGCCATGGCTCCGTCTTATAGACTTAAATCTATTAGAGCTATGGCTCCGTCTTATAGACTTAAATCTATCAGAGCTATGGCTCCGTCTTATAGACTTAAATCTATTAGAGCTATGGCTCCGTCTTATAGATTTAAATCTATTAGAGCTATGGCTCCGTCTTATAGACTTAAATCTATTAGAGCTATGGCTCCGTCTTATAGACTTAAATCTATTAGAGCTATGGCTCCGTCTTATAGACTTAAATCTATTAGAGCTATAGCTCCGTCTTATAGACTTAAATCTATTAGAGCTATGGCTCCGTCTTATAGACTTAAATCTATTAGAGCTATAGCTCCGTCTTATAGACTTAAATCTATTAGAGCTATGGCTCCGTCTTATAGACTGAAATCTATTAGAGCTATGGGACCGTCTTATAGACATAAATCTATTAGAGCTATGGCTCCGTCTTATAGACTTAAATCTATTAGAGCTATGGGACCGTCTTATAGACTTAAATCTATTAGAGCCATGGCTCCGTCTTATAGACTTAAATCTATTAGAGCTAAGGCTCCGTCTTATAGACTTAAATCTATCAGAGCTATGGCTCCGTCTTATAGACTTAAATCTATTAGAGCCATGGCTCCGTCTTATAGATTTAAATCTATTAGAGCTATGGCTCCGTCTTATAGACTTAAATCTATTAGAGCTATGGCTCCGTCTTATAGACTTAAATCTATTAGAGCTATGGCTCCGTCTTATAGACTTAAATCTATTAGAGCTATGGCTCCGTCTTATAGACTAAAATCTATTAGAGCTATGGCTCCGTCATGTAAACTTAAATCTATTAGAGCTATGGCTCCGTCTTATAGACTTATATCTATTAGAGCTATGGGACCGTCTAATAGACTTAAATCTATTAGAGCTATGGCTCCGTCTTATAGACTTAAATCTATTAGAGCTATGGGAACGTCTTATAGACTTAAATCTATTAGAGCCATGGCTCCGTCTTATAGACTTAAATCTATTAGAGCTAAGGCTCCGTCTTATAGACTTAAATCTATCAGAGCTATGGCTCCGTCTTATAGACTTAAATCTATTAGAGCTATGGCTCCGTCTTATAGATTTAAATCTATTAGAGCTATGGCTCCGTCTTATATACTGAAATCTATTAGAGCTATGGCTCCGTCTTATAGACTTAAATCTATTAGAGCTAAGGCTCCGTCTTATAGACTTAAATCTATTAGAGCTATGGGACCGTCTTATAGACTTAAATCTATTAGAGCTATGGCTCCGTCTTATAAACTTAAATCTATTAAAGCTATGGCTCCGTCTTATAGACATAAATCTATTAGAGCTATGGCTCCGTCTTATAGACTTAAATCTATTAGAGCTATGGCTCCGTCTTATAGACTTAAATCTATTAGAGCTATGGCTCCGTCTTATAGACTTAAATCTATTAGAGCTATGGGACCGTCTTATAGACCTAAATCTATTAGAGCTATGGCTCCGTCTTATAGACTTAAATCTATTAGAGCTATGGCTCCGTCTTATAGACATAAATCTATTAGAGCTATGGCTCCGTCTTATAGACATAAATCTATTAGAGCTATGGCTCCGTCTTATAGACTTAAATCTATTAGAGCCATGGCTCCGTCTTATAGACTTAAATCTATTAGAGCCATGGCTCCGTCTTATAGACTTAAATCTATTAGAGCTATGGCTCCGTCTTATAGACTTAAATCTATTAGAGCTATGGCTCCGTCTTATAGACTTAAATCTATTAGAGCTATGGCTCCGTCTTATAGACATAAATCTATTAGAGCTATGGCTCCGTCTTATAGACTTAAATCTATTAGAGCTATGGGACCGTCTTATAGACTTAAATCTATTAGACCTATGGGACCGTAATATAGACTTAAATCTATTAGAGCTATGGCTCCGTCTTATAGACTTAAATCTATTAGAGCTATGGGAACGTCTTATAGACTTAAATCTATTAGAGCCATGGCTCCGTCTTATAGACTTAAATCTATTAGAGCTAAGGCTCCGTCTTATAAACTTAAATCTATCAGAGCTATGGCTCCGTCTTATAGACTTAAATCTATTAGAGCCATGGCTCCGTCTTATAGATTTAAATCTATTAGAGCTATGGCTCCGTCTTATAGACTTAAATCTATTAGAGCTATGGCTCCGTCTTATAGACTTAAATCTATTAGAGCTAAGGCTCCGTCTTATAGACTTAAATCTATTAGAGCTATGGGACCGTCTTATAGACTTAAATCTATTAGAGCTATGGCTCCGTCTTATAAACTTAAATCTATTAAAGCTATGGCTCCGTCTTATAGACATAAATATATTAGAGCTATGGCTCCGTCTTATAGACTTAAATCTATTAGAGCTATGGCTCCGTCTTATAGACTTAAATCTATTAGAGCTATGGCTCCGTCTTATAGACTTAAATCTATTAGAGCTATGGGACCGTCTTATAGACCTAAATCTATTAGAGCTATGGCTCCGTCTTATAGACTTAAATCTATTAGAGCTATGGCTCCGTCTTATAGACATAAATCTATTAGAGCTATGGCTCCGTCTTATAGACATAAATCTATTAGAGCTATGGCTCCGTCTTATAGACTTAAATCTATTAGAGCCATGGCTCCGTCTTATAGACTTAAATCTATTAGAGCCATGGCTCCGTCTTATAGACTTAAATCTATTAGAGCTATGGCTCCGTCTTATAGACTTAAATCTATTAGAGCTATGGCTCGTCTTATAGACTTAAATCTATTAGAGCTATGGCTCCGTCTTATAGACTTAAATCTATTAGAGCTATGGCTCCGTCTTATAGACTTAAATCTATTAGAGCTATGGCTCCGTCTTATAGACTTAAATCTATTAGAGCTATGGCTCCGTCTTATAGACTTAAATCTATTAGAGCTATGGCTCCGTCTTATAGACTTAAATCTATTAGAGCTATGGCTCCGTCTTATAGACTTAAATCTATTAGAGCTATGGCTCCGTCTTATAGACTTAAATCTATTAGAGCTATGGCTCCGTCTTATAGACTTAAATCTATTAGAGCTATGGGACCGTCTTATAAACTTAAATCTATTAGAACTATGGCTCCGTCTTATAGACTTAAATCTATTAGAGCTATGGGACCGTCTTATAGACTTAAATCTATTAGAGCCATGGCTCCGTCTTATAGACTTAAATATATTAGAGCTATGGCTCCGTCTTATAGACTTAAATTTATTAGAGCTATGGCTCCGTCTTATAGACATAAATCTATTAGAGCTATGGCTCCGTCTTATAGACTTAAATCTATTAGAGCTATGGCTCCGTCTTATAGACTTAAATCTATTAGAGCTATGGCTCCGTCTTATAGACTTAAATCTATTAGAGCTATGGCTCCGTCTTATAGACTTAAATCTATTAGAGCTATGGCTCCGTCTTATAGACTTAAATCTATTAGAGCCATGGCTCCGTCTTATAGACTTAAATCTATTAGAGCTATGGCTCCGTCTTATAGACTTAAATCTATTAGAGCTATGGCTCCGTCTTATAGACATACATCTATTAGAGCTATGACTCCGTCTTATAGATTTAAATCTATTAGAGCTATGGCTCCGTCTTATAGACATAAATCTATTAGAGCTATGGCTCCGTCTTATAGACTTAAATCTATTAGAGCTATGGCTCCGTCTTATAGACTTAAATCTATTAGAGCTATGGGACCGTCTTATAGACTTAAATCTATTAGAGCTATGGGACCGTCTTATAGACTTAAATCTATTAGAGCTATGGCTCCGTCTTATAGACTTAAATCTATTAGACCTATGGGACCGTCTTATAGACTTAAATCTATTAGAGCTATGGCTCCGTCTTATAGACTTAAATCTATTAGAGCTATGGCTCCGTCTTATAGACTTATATCTATTAGAGCCATGGCTCCGTCTTATAGACTTAAATCTATTAGAGCCATGGCTTCGTCTTATAGACTTAAATCTATTAGAGCTATGGCTCCGTCTTATAGACATAAATCTATTAGAGCTATGGCTCCGTCTTATAGACTTAAATCTATTAGAGCCATGGCTCCGTCTTATAGACTTAAATCTATTAGAGCCATGGCTCCGTCTTATAGACTTAAATCTATTAGAGCTATGGCTCCGTCTTATAGACTTAAATCTATTAGAGCTATGGCTCCGTCTTATAGACTTAAATCTATTAGAGCTATGGCTCCGTCTTATAGACATAAATCTATTAGAGCTATGGCTCCGTCTTATAGACTTAAATCTATTAGAGCTATGGGACCGTCTTATAGACTTAAATCTATTAGAGCTATGGCTCCGTCTTATAGACTTAAATCTATTAGAGCTATGGCTCCGTCTAATAGACATAAATCTATTAGAGCTATGGCTCCGTCTTATAGACTTAAATATATTAGAGCTATGGCTCCGTCTTATAGACTTATATCTATTAGAGCCATGGCTCCGTCTTATAGACTTAAATCTATTAGAGCCATGGCTTCGTCTTATAGACTTAAATCTATTAGAGCTATGGCTCCGTCTTATAGACTTAAATCTATTAGAGCTATGGCTCCGTCTTATAGACTTAAATCTATTAGAGCTATGGCTCCGTCTTATAGACTTAAATCTATTAGAGCTATGGCTCCGTCTTATAAACTTAAATCTATTAGAGCTATGGCTCCGTCTTATAGACTTAAATCTATTAGAGCTATGGGACCGTCTTATAGACTTAAATCTATTAGAGCTATGGCTCCGTCTTATAGACTTAAATCTATTAGAGCTATGGGACCGTCTTATAGACTAAAATCTATTAGAGCCATGGCTCCGTCTTATAGACTTAAATCTATTAGAGCTATGGCTCCGTCTTATAGACTTAAATCTATCAGAGCTATGGCTCCGTCTTATAGACTTAAATCTATTAGAGCTATGGCTCCGTCTTATAGATTTAAATCTATTAGAGCTATGGCTCCGTCTTATAGACTTAAATCTATTAGAGCTATGGCTCCGTCTTATAGACTTAAATCTATTAGAGCTATGGCTCCGTCTTATAGACTTAAATCTATTAGAGCTATGGCTCGTCTTATAGACTTAAATCTATTAGAGCTATGGCTCCGTCTTATAGACTTAAATCTATTAGAGCTATGGCTCCGTCTTATAGACTTAAATCTATTAGAGCTATGGCTCCGTCTTATAGACTTAAATCTATTAGAGCTATGGCTCCGTCTTATAGACTTAAATCTATTAGAGCTATGGCTCCGTCTTATAGACTTAAATCTATTAGAGCTATGGCTCCGTCTTATAGACTTAAATCTATTAGAGCTATGGCTCCGTCTTATAGACTTAAATCTATTAGAGCTATGGCTCCGTCTTATAGACTTAAATCTATTAGAGCTATGGGACCGTCTTATAAACTTAAATCTATTAGAGCTATGGCTCCGTCTTATAGACTTAAATCTATTAGAGCTATGGGACCGTCTTATAGACTTAAATCTATTAGAGCCATGGCTCCGTCTTATAGACTTAAATATATTAGAGCTATGGCTCCGTCTTATAGACTTAAATTTATTAGAGCTATGGCTCCGTCTTATAGACATAAATCTATTAGAGCTATGGCTCCGTCTTATAGACTTAAATCTATTAGAGCTATGGCTCCGTCTTATAGACTTAAATCTATTAGAGCTATGGCTCCGTCTTATAGACTTAAATCTATTAGAGCTATGGCTCCGTCTTATAGACTTAAATCTATTAGAGCTATGGCTCCGTCTTATAGACTTAAATCTATTAGAGCCATGGCTCCGTCTTATAGACTTAAATCTATTAGAGCTATGGCTCCGTCTTATAGACTTAAATCTATTAGAACTATGGCTCCGTCTTATAGACATACATCTATTAGAGCTATGACTCCGTCTTATAGATTTAAATCTATTAGAGCTATGGCTCCGTCTTATAGACATAAATCTATTAGAGCTATGGCTCCGTCTTATAGACTTAAATCTATTAGAGCTATGGCTCCGTCTTATAGACTTAAATCTATTAGAGCTATGGCTCCGTCTTATAGACTTAAATCTATTAGAGCTATGGGACCGTCTTATAGACTTAAATCTATTAGAGCTATGGCTCCGTCTTATAGACTTAAATCTATTAGAGCTATGGGACCGTCTTATAGACTTAAATCTATTAGAGCTATGGCTCCGTCTTATAGACTTAAATCTATTAGAGCTATGGCTCCGTCTTATAGACTTATATCTATTAGAGCCATGGCTCCGTCTTATAGACTTAAATCTATTAGAGCCATGGCTTCGTCTTATAGACTTAAATCTATTAGAGCTATGGCTCCGTCTTATAGACTTAAATCTATTAGAGCTATGGCTCCGTCTTATAGACTTAAATCTATTAGAGCTATGGCTCCGTCTTATAGACTTAAATCTATTAGAGCTATGGCTCCGTCTTATAAACTTAAATCTATTAGAGCTTTGGCTCCGTCTTATAGACTTAAATCTATTAGAGCTATGGGACCGTCTTATAGACTTAAATCTATTAGAGCTATGGCTCCGTCTTATAGACTTAAATCTATTAGAGCTATGGCTCCGTCTTATAGACTTAAATCTATTAGAGCTATGGGACCGTCTTATAGACCTAAATCTATTAGAGCTATGGCTCCGTCTTATAGACTTAAATTTATTAGAGCTATGGCTCCGTCTTATAGACATAAATCTATTAGAGCTATGGCTCCGTCT
Source organism: Bathymodiolus brooksi (assembly GCA_963680875.1). Taxonomy (NCBI): domain Eukaryota; kingdom Metazoa; phylum Mollusca; class Bivalvia; order Mytilida; family Modiolidae; genus Bathymodiolus; species Bathymodiolus brooksi. The sequence goes on along the minus strand of OY804583.1, from coordinate 94,058,058 downwards.
TATAGACTTAAATCTATTAGAGCTATGGCTCCGTCTTATAGACTTAAATCTATTAGAGCTATGGCTCCGTCTTATAGACTTAAATCTATTAGAGCTATGGGACCGTCTTATAGACCTAAATCTATTAGAGCTATGGCTCCGTCTTATAGACTTAAATCTATTAGAGCTATGGCTCCGTCTTATAGACATAAATCTATTAGAGCTATGGCTCCGTCTTATAGACATAAATCTATTAGAGCTATGGCTCCGTCTTATAGACTTAAATCTATTAGAGCCATGGCTCCGTCTTATAGACTTATATCTATTAGAGCCATGGCTCCGTCTTATAGACTTAAATCTATTAGAGCCATGGCTCCGTCTTATAGACTTAAATCTATTAGAGCTATGGCTCCGTCTTATAGACTTAAATCTATTAGAGCTATGGCTCCGTCTTATAGACATAAATCTATTAGAGCTATGGCTCCGTCTTATAGACTTAAATCTATTATTGCTATGGGACCGTCTTATAGACTTAAATCTATTAGACCTATGGGACCGTCTTATAGACTTAGATCTATTAGAGCTATGGCTCCGTCTTATAGACATAAATCTATTAGAGCTATGGCTTCGTCTTATAGACATAAATATATTAGAGCTATGGCTCCGTCTTATAGACTTAAATCTATTAGAGCTATGGCTCCGTCTTATAGACATAAATCTATTAGAGCTATGGCTTCGTCTTATAGACATAAATATATTAGAGCTATGGCTCCGTCTTATAGACTTATATCTATTAGAGCCATGGCTCCGTCTTATAGACTTAAATCTATTAGAGCCATGGCTTCGTCTTATAGACTTAAATCTATTAGAGCAATGGCTCCGTCTTATAGACTTAAATCTATTAGAGCTATGGCTCCGTCTTATAGACTTAAATCTATTAGAGCCATGGCTCCGTCTTATAGATTTAAATCTATTAGAGCTATGGCTCCGTCTTATAGACTTAAATCTATTAGAGCTATGGCTCCGTCTTATAGACTTAAATCTATTAGAGCTATGGCTCCGTCTTATAGACTTAAATCTATTAGAGCTATGGCTCCGTCTTATAGACTTAAATCTATTAGAGCTATGGCTCCGTCTTATAGATTTAAATCTATTAGAGCCATGGCTCCGTCTTATAGACTTAAATCTATTAGAGCTATGGCTCCGTCTTATAGACTTAAATCTATTAGAGCTATGGATCCGTCTTATAGACTTAAATCTATTAGAGCTATGGGACCGTCTTATAGACTTAAATCTATTAGAGCTATGGCTCCGTCTTATAAACTTAAATCTATTAAAGCTATGGCTCCGTCTTATAGACATAAATCTATTAGAGCTATGGCTCCGTCTTATAGACTTAAATCTATTAGAGCTATGGCTCCGTCTTATGGACTTAAATCTATTAGAGCTATGGCTCCGTCTTATAGACTTAAATCTATTAGAGCTATGGCTCCGTCTTATAGACTTAAATCTATTAGAGCTATGGGACCGTCTTATAGACCTAAATCTATTAGAGCTATGGCTCCGTCTTATAGACTTAAATCTATTAGAGCTATGGCTCCGTCTTATAGACATAAATCTATTAGAGCTATGGCTCCGTCTTATAGACATAAATCTATTAGAGCTATGGCTCCGTCTTATAGACTTAAATCTATTAGAGCCATGGCTCCGTCTTATAGACTTAAATCTATTAGAGCCATGGCTCCGTCTTATAGACTTAAATCTATTAGAGCTATGGCTCCGTCTTATAGACTTAAATCTATTAGAGCTATGGCTCCGTCTTATAGACTTAAATCTATTAGAGCTATGGCTCCGTCTTATAGACATAAATCTATTAGAGCTATGGCTCCGTCTTATAGACTTAAATCTATTAGAGCTATGGGACCGTCTTATAGACTTAAATCTATTAGACCTATGGGACCGTCTTATAGACTTAAATCTATTAGAGCTATGGCTCCGTCTTATAGACTTAAATCTATTAGAGCTATGGCTTCGTCTTATAGACTTAAATCTATTAGAGCTATGGCTCCGTCTTATAGACATAAATCTATTAGAGCTATGGCTCCGTCTTATAGACATAAATATATTAGAGCTATGGCTCCGTCTTATAGACTTATATCTATTAGAGCCATGGCTCCGTCTTATAGACTTAAATCTATTAGAGCTATGGCTTCGTCTTATAGACTTAAATCTATTAGAGCTATGGCTCCGTCTTATAGACTTAAATCTATTAGAGCTATGGCTCCGTCTTATAGACTTAAATCTATTAGAGCTATGGCTCCGTCTTATAGACTTAAATCTATTAGAGCTATGGCTCCTTCTTATAGACTTAAATCTATTAGAGCTATGGGACCGTCTTATAGACTTAAATCTATTAGAGCTATGGCTCCGTCTTATAGACTTAAATCTATTAGAGCTATGGGACCGTCTTATAGACTAAAATCTATTAGAGCCATGGCTCCGTCTTATAGACTTAAATCTATTAGAGCTATGGCTCCGTCTTATAGACTTAAATCTATCAGAGCTATGGCTCCGTCTTATAGACTTAAATCTATTAGAGCTATGGCTCCGTCTTATAGATTTAAATCTATTAGAGCTATGGCTCCGTCTTATAGACTTAAATCTATTAGAGCTATGGCTCCGTCTTATAGACTTAAATCTATTAGAGCTATGGCTCCGTCTTATAGACTTAAATCTATTAGAGCTATAGCTCCGTCTTATAGACTTAAATCTATTAGAGCTATGGCTCCGTCTTATAGACTTAAATCTATTAGAGCTATAGCTCCGTCTTATAGACTTAAATCTATTAGAGCTATGGCTCCGTCTTTTAGACTGAAATCTATTAGAGCTATGGGACCGTCTTATAGACATAAATCTATTAGAGCTATGGCTCCGTCTTATAGACTTAAATCTATTAGAGCTATGGGACCGTCTTATAGACTTAAATCTATTAGAGCCATGGCTCCGTCTTATAGACTTAAATCTATTAGAGCTAAGGCTCCGTCTTATAGACTTAAATCTATCAGAGCTATGGCTCCGTCTTATAGACTTAAATCTATTAGAGCCATGGCTCCGTCTTATAGATTTAAATCTATTAGAGCTATGGCTCCGTCTTATAGACTTAAATCTATTAGAGCTATGGCTCCGTCTTATAGACTTAAATCTATTAGAGCTATGGCTCCGTCTTATAGACTTAAATCTATTAGAGCTATGGCTCCGTCTTATAGACTAAAATCTATTAGAGCTATGGCTCCGTCTTGTAAACTTAAATCTATTAGAGCTATGGCTCCGTCTTATAGACTTATATCTATTAGAGCTATGGGACCGTCTAATAGACTTAAATCTATTAGAGCTATGGCTCCGTCTTATAGACTTAAATCTATTAGAGCTATGGGAACGTCTTATAGACTTAAATCTATTAGAGCCATGGCTCCGTCTTATAGACTTAAATCTATTAGAGCTAAGGCTCCGTCTTATAGACTTAAATCTATCAGAGCTATGGCTCCGTCTTATAGACTTAAATCTATTAGAGCTATGGCTCCGTCTTATAGATTTAAATCTATTAGAGCTATGGCTCCGTCTTATATACTTAAATCTATTAGAGCTATGGCTCCGTCTTATAGACTTAAATCTATTAGAGCTAAGGCTCCGTCTTATAGACTTAAATCTATTAGAGCTATGGGACCGTCTTATAGACTTAAATCTATTAGAGCTATGGCTCCGTCTTATAAACTTAAATCTATTAAAGCTATGGCTCCGTCTTATAGACATAAATCTATTAGAGCTATGGCTCCGTCTTATAGACTTAAATCTATTAGAGCTATGGCTCCGTCTTATAGACTTAAATCTATTAGAGCTATGGCTCCGTCTTATAGACTTAAATCTATTAGAGCTATGGGACCGTCTTATAGACCTAAATCTATTAGAGCTATGGCTCCGTCTTATAGACTTAAATCTATTAGAGCTATGGCTCCGTCTTATAGACATAAATCTATTAGAGCTATGGCTCCGTCTTATAGACATAAATCTATTAGAGCTATGGCTCCGTCTTATAGACTTAAATCTATTAGAGCCATGGCTCCGTCTTATAGACTTAAATCTATTAGAGCCATGGCTCCGTCTTATAGACTTAAATCTATTAGAGCTATGGCTCCGTCTTATAGACTTAAATCTATTAGAGCTATGGCTCCGTCTTATAGACTTAAATCTATTAGAGCTATGGCTCCGTCTTATAGACTTAAATCTATTAGAGCTATGGGAACGTCTTATAGACTTAAATCTATTAGAGCCATGGCTCCGTCTTATAGACTTAAATCTATTAGAGCTAAGGCTCCGTCTTATAAACTTAAACTATCAGAGCTATGGCTCCGTCTTATAGACTTAAATCTATTAGAGCCATGGCTCCGTCTTATAGATTTAAATCTATTAGAGCTATGGCTCCGTCTTATAGACTTAAATCTATTAGAGCTATGGCTCCGTCTTATAGACTTAAATCTATTAGAGCTAAGGCTCCGTCTTATAGACTTAAATCTATTAGAGCTATGGGACCGTCTTATAGACTTAAATCTATTAGAGCTATGGCTCCGTCTTATAAACTTAAATCTATTAAAGCTATGGCTCCGTCTTATAGACATAAATATATTAGAGCTATGGCTCCGTCTTATAGACTTAAATCTATTAGAGCTATGGCTCCGTCTTATAGACTTAAATCTATTAGAGCTATGGCTCCGTCTTATAGACTTAAATCTATTAGAGCTATGGGACCGTCTTATAGACCTAAATCTATTAGAGCTATGGCTCCGTCTTATAGACTTAAATCTATTAGAGCTATGGCTCCGTCTTATAGACATAAATCTATTAGAGCTATGGCTCCGTCTTATAGACATAAATCTATTAGAGCTATGGCTCCGTCTTATAGACTTAAATCTATTAGAGCCATGGCTCCGTCTTATAGACTTAAATCTATTAGAGCCATGGCTCCGTCTTATAGACTTAAATCTATTAGAGCTATGGCTCCGTCTTATAGACTTAAATCTATTAGAGCTATGGCTCGTCTTATAGACTTAAATCTATTAGAGCTATGGCTCCGTCTTATAGACTTAAATCTATTAGAGCTATGGCTCCGTCTTATAGACTTAAATCTATTAGAGCTATGGCTCCGTCTTATAGACTTAAATCTATTAGAGCTATGGCTCCGTCTTATAGACTTAAATCTATTAGAGCTATGGCTCCGTCTTATAGACTTAAATCTATTAGAGCTATGGCTCCGTCTTATAGACTTAAATCTATTAGAGCTATGGCTCCGTCTTATAGACTTAAATCTATTAGAGCTATGGCTCCGTCTTATAGACTTAAATCTATTAGAGCTATGGGACCGTCTTATAAACTTAAATCTATTAGAGCTATGGCTCCGTCTTATAGACTTAAATCTATTAGAGCTATGGGACCGTCTTATAGACTTAAATCTATTAGAGCCATGGCTCCGTCTTATAGACTTAAATATATTAGAGCTATGGCTCCGTCTTATAGACTTAAATTTATTAGAGCTATGGCTCCGTCTTATAGACATAAATCTATTAGAGCTATGGCTCCGTCTTATAGACTTAAATCTATTAGAGCTATGGCTCCGTCTTATAGACTTAAATCTATTAGAGCTATGGCTCCGTCTTATAGACTTAAATCTATTAGAGCTATGGCTCCGTCTTATAGACTTAAATCTATTAGAGCTATGGCTCCGTCTTATAGACTTAAATCTATTAGAGCCATGGCTCCGTCTTATAGACTTAAATCTATTAGAGCTATGGCTCCGTCTTATAGACTTAAATCTATTAGAGCTATGGCTCCGTCTTATAGACATACATCTATTAGAGCTATGACTCCGTCTTATAGATTTAAATCTATTAGAGCTATGGCTCCGTCTTATAGACATAAATCTATTAGAGCTATGGCTCCGTCTTATAGACTTAAATCTATTAGAGCTATGGCTCCGTCTTATAGACTTAAATCTATTAGAGCTATGGCTCCGTCTTATAGACTTAAATCTATTAGAGCTATGGGACCGTCTTATAGACTTAAATCTATTAGAGCTATGGCTCCGTCTTATAGACTTAAATCTATTAGACCTATGGGACCGTCTTATAGACTTAAATCTATTAGAGCTATGGCTCCGTCTTATAGACTTAAATCTATTAGAGCTATGGCTCCGTCTTATAGACTTATATCTATTAGAGCCATGGCTCCGTCTTATAGACTTAAATCTATTAGAGCCATGGCTTCGTCTTATAGACTTAAATCTATTAGAGCTATGGCTCCGTCTTATAGACATAAATCTATTAGAGCTATGGCTCCGTCTTATAGACTTAAATCTATTAGAGCCATGGCTCCGTCTTATAGACTTAAATCTATTAGAGCCATGGCTCCGTCTTATAGACTTAAATCTATTAGAGCCATGGCTCTCCGTTTTATAGACTTAAATCTATTAGAGCTATGGCTCCGTCTTATAGACTTAAATCTATTAGAGCTATGGCTCCGTCTTATAGACATAAATCTATTAGAGCTATGGCTCCGTCTTATAGACTTAAATCTATTAGAGCTATGGGACCGTCTTATAGACTTAAATCTATTAGACCTATGGGACCGTCTTATAGACTTAAATCTATTAGAGCTATGGCTCCGTCTTATAGACTTAAATCTATTAGAGCTATGGCTCCGTCTTATAGACTTAAATCTATTAGAGCTATGGCTCCGTCTTATAGACATAAATCTATTAGAGCTATGGCTCCGTCTTATAGACTTAAATATATTAGAGCTATGGCTCCGTCTTATAGACTTATATCTATTAGAGCCATGGCTCCGTCTTATAGACTTAAATCTATTAGAGCCATGGCTTCGTCTTATAGACTTAAATCTATTAGAGCTATGGCTCCGTCTTATAGACTTAAATCTATTAGAGCTATGGCTCCGTCTTATAGACTTAAATCTATTAGAGCTATGGCTCCGTCTTATAGACTTAAATCTATTAGAGCTATGGCTCCGTCTTATAAACTTAAATCTATTAGAGCTATGGCTCCGTCTTATAGACTTAAATCTATTAGAGCTATGGGACCGTCTTATAGACTTAAATCTATTAGAGCTATGGCTCCGTCTTATAGACTTAAATCTATTAGAGCTATGGGACCGTCTTATAGACTAAAATCTATTAGAGCCATGGCTCCGTCTTATAGACTTAAATCTATTAGAGCTATGGCTCCGTCTTATAGACTTAAATCTATCAGAGCTATGGCTCCGTCTTATAGACTTAAATCTATTAGAGCTATGGCTCCGTCTTATAGATTTAAATCTATTAGAGCTATGGCTCCGTCTTATAGACTTAAATCTATTAGAGCTATGGCTCCGTCTTATAGACTTAAATCTATTAGAGCTATGGCTCCGTCTTATAGACTTAAATCTATTAGAGCTATGGCTCGTCTTATAGACTTAAATCTATTAGAGCTATGGCTCCGTCTTATAGACTTAAATCTATTAGAGCTATGGCTCCGTCTTATAGACTTAAATCTATTAGAGCTATGGCTCCGTCTTATAGACTTAAATCTATTAGAGCTATGGCTCCGTCTTATAGACTTAAATCTATTAGAGCTATGGCTCCGTCTTATAGACTTAAATCTATTAGAGCTATGGCTCCGTCTTATAGACTTAAATCTATTAGAGCTATGGCTCCGTCTTATAGACTTAAATCTATTAGAGCTATGGCTCCGTCTTATAGACTTAAATCTATTAGAGCTATGGGACCGTCTTATAAACTTAAATCTATTAGAGCTATGGCTCCGTCTTATAGACTTAAATCTATTAGAGCTATGGGACCGTCTTATAGACTTAAATCTATTAGAGCCATGGCTCCGTCTTATAGACTTAAATATATTAGAGCTATGGCTCCGTCTTATAGACTTAAATTTATTAGAGCTATGGCTCCGTCTTATAGACATAAATCTATTAGAGCTATGGCTCCGTCTTATAGACTTAAATCTATTAGAGCTATGGCTCCGTCTTATAGACTTAAATCTATTAGAGCTATGGCTCCGTCTTATAGACTTAAATCTATTAGAGCTATGGCTCCGTCTTATAGACTTAAATATATTAGAGCTATGGCTCCGTCTTATAGACTTAAATCTATTAGAGCCATGGCTCCGTCTTATAGACTTAAATCTATTAGAGCTATGGCTCCGTCTTATAGACTTAAATCTATTAGAGCTATGGCTCCGTCTTATAGACATACATCTATTAGAGCTATGACTCCGTCTTATAGATTTAAATCTATTAGAGCTATGGCTCCGTCTTATAGACATAAATCTATTAGAGCTATGGCTCCGTCTTATAGACTTAAATCTATTAGAGCTATGGCTCCGTCTTATAGACTTAAATCTATTAGAGCTATGGCTCCGTCTTATAGACTTAAATCTATTAGAGCTATGGGACCGTCTTATAGACTTAAATCTATTAGAGCTATGGCTCCGTCTTATAGACTTAAATCTATTAGACCTATGGGACCGTCTTATAGACTTAAATCTATTAGAGCTATGGCTCCGTCTTATAGACTTAAATCTATTAGAGCTATGGCTCCGTCTTATAGACTTATATCTATTAGAGCCATGGCTCCGTCTTATAGACTTAAATCTATTAGAGCCATGGCTTCGTCTTATAGACTTAAATCTATTAGAGCTATGGCTCCGTCTTATAGACTTAAATCTATTAGAGCTATGGCTCCGTCTTATAGACTTAAATCTATTAGAGCTATGGCTCCGTCTTATAGACTTAAATCTATTAGAGCTATGGCTCCGTCTTATAAACTTAAATCTATTAGAGCTTTGGCTCCGTCTTATAGACTTAAATCTATTAGAGCTATGGGACCGTCTTATAGACTTAAATCTATTAGAGCTATGGCTCCGTCTTATAGACTTAAATCTATTAGAGCTATGGGACCGTCTTATAGACTAAAATCTATTAGAGCCATGGCTCCGTCTTATAGACTTAAATCTATTAGAGCTATGGCTCCGTCTTATAGACTTAAATCTATCAGAGCTATGGCTCCGTCTTATAGACTTAAATCTATTAGAGCTATGGCTCCGTCTTATAGATTTAAATCTATTAGAGCTATGGCTCCGTCTTATAGACTTAAATCTATTAGAGCTATGACTCCGTCTTATAGACTTAAATCTATTAGAGCTATGGCTCCGTCTTATAGACTTAAATCTATTAGAGCTATGGCTCGTCTTATAGACTTAAATCTATTAGAGCTATGGCTCCGTCTTATAGACTTAAATCTATTAGAGCTATGGCTCCGTCTTATAGACTTAAATCTATTAGAGCTATGGCTCCGTCTAATAGACTTAAATCTATTAGAGCTATGGCTCCGTCTTATAGACTTAAATCTATTAGAGCTATGGCTCCGTCTTATAGACTTAAATCTATTAGAGCTATGGGACCGTCTTATAAACTTAAATCTATTAGAGCTATGGCTCCGTCTTATAGACTTAAATCTATTAGAGCTATGGGACCGTCTTATAGACTTAAATCTATTAGAGCCATGGCTCCGTCTTATAGACTTAAATATATTAGAGCTATGGCTCCGTCTTATAGACTTAAATTTATTAGAGCTATGGCTCCGTCTTATAGACATAAATCTATTAGAGCTATGGCTCCGTCTTATAGACTTAAATCTATTAGAGCTATGGCTCCGTCTTATAGATTTAAATCTATTAGAGCTATGGCTCCGTCTTATAGACTTAAATCTATTAGAGCTATGACTCCGTCTTATAGACTTAAATCTATTAGAGCTATGGCTCCGTCTTATAGACATAAATCTATTAGAGCTATGGCTCGTCTTATAGACTTAAATCTATTAGAGCTATGGCTCCGTCTTATAGACTTAAATCTATTAGAGCTATGGCTCCGTCTTATAGACTTAAATCTATTAGAGCTATGGCTCCGTCTTATAGACTTAAATCTATTAGAGCTATGGCTCCGTCTTATAGACTTAAATCTATTAGAGCTATGGCTCCGTCTTATAGACTTAAATCTATTAGAGCTATGGGACCGTCTTATAAACTTAAATCTATTAGAGCTATGGCTCCGTCTTATAGACTTAAATCTATTAGAGCTATGGGACCGTCTTATAGACTTAAATCTATTAGAGCCATGGCTCCGTCTTATAGACTTAAATATATTAGAGCTATGGCTCCGTCTTATAGACTTAAATTTATTAGAGCTATGGCTCCGTCTTATAGACATAAATCTATTAGAGCTATGGCTCCGTCTTATAGACTTAAATCTATTAGAGCTATGGCTCCGTCTTATAGACTTAAATCTATTAGAGCTATGGCTCCGTCTTATAGACTTAAATCTATTAGAGCTATGGGACCGTCTTATAGACCTAAATCTATTAGAGCTATGGCTTCGTCTTATAGACTTAAATCTATTAGAGCTATGGCTCCGTCTTATAGACATAAATCTATTAGAGCTATGGCTCCGTCTTATAGACATAAATCTATTAGAGCTATGGCTCCGTCTTATAGACTTAAATCTATTAGAGCCATGGCTCCGTCTTATAGACTTAAATCTATTAGAGCCATGGCTCCGTCTTATAGACTTAAATCTATTAGAGCTATGGCTCCGTCTTATAGACTTAAATCTATTAGAGCTATGGCTCCGTCTTATAGACTTAAATCTATTAGAGCTATGGCTCCGTCTTATAGACATAAATCTATTAGAGCTATGGCTCCGTCTTATAGACTTAAATCTATTAGAGCTATGGGACCGTCTTATAGACTTAAATCTATTAGACCTATGGGACCGTCTTATAGACTTAAATCTATTAGAGCTATGGCTCCGTCTTATAGACTTAAATCTATTAGAGCTATGGCTCCGTCTTATAGACATAAATCTATTAGAGCTATGGCTCCGTCTTATAGACATAAATATATTAGAGCTATGGCTCCGTCTTATAGACTTATATCTATTAGAGCCAGGGCTCCGTCTTATAGACTTAAATCTATTAGAGCCATGGCTTCGTCTTATAGACTTAAATCTATTAGTGCTATGGCTCCGTCTTATAGACTTAAATCTATTAGAGCTATGGCTCCGTCTTATAGACTTAAATCTATTAGAGCTATGGCTCCGTCTTATAGACTTAAATCTATTAGAGCTATGGCTCCGTCTTATAAACTTAAATCTATTAGAGCTATGGCTCCGTCTTATAGACTTAGATCTATTAGAGCTATGGGACCGTCTTATAGACTTAAATCTATTAGAGCTATGGCTTCGTCTTATAGACTTAAATCTATTAGAGCTATGGCTCCGTCTTATAGATTTAAATCTATTAGAGCTATGGCTCCGTCTTATAGACTTAAATCTATTAGAGCTATGGCTCCGTCTTATAGACATAAATCTATTAGAGCTATGGCTCCGTCTTATAGACTTAAATCTATTAGAGCTATGGCTCCGTCTTATAGACTTAAATCTATTAGAGCTATGGCTCCGTCTTATAGACATAAATCTATTAGAGCTATGGCTCCGTCTTATAGACATAAATATATTAGAGCTATGGCTCCGTCTTATAGACTTATATCTATTAGAGCCATGGCTCCGTCTTATAGACTTAAATCTATTAGAGCCATGGCTTCGTCTTATAGACTTAAATCTATTAGAGCTATGGCTCCGTCTTATAGACTTAAATCTATTAGAGCTATGGCTCCGTCTTATAGACTTAAATCTATTAGAGCTATGGCTCCGTCTTATAGACTTAAATCTATTAGAGCTATGGCTCCGTCTTATAAACTTAAATCTATTAGAGCTATGGCTCCGTCTTATAGACTTAAATCTATTAGAGCTATGGGACCGTCTTATAGACTTAAATCTATTAGAGCTATGGCTCCGTCTTATAGACTTAAATCTATTAGAGCTATGGGACCGTCTTATAGACTAAAATCTATTAGAGCCATGGCTCCGTCTTATAGACTTAAATCTATTAGAGCTATGGCTCCGTCTTATAGACTTAAATCTATCAGAGCTATGGCTCCGTCTTATAGACTTAAATCTATTAGAGCTATGGCTTCGTCTTATAGACATAAATATATTAGAGCTATGGCTCCGTCTTATAGACATAAATCTATTAGAGCTATGGCTCCGTCTTATAGACTTAAATCTATTATAGCTATGGCTCCGTCTTATAAACTTAAATCTATTAGAGCTATGGCTCCGTCTTATAGACTTAAATCTATTAGAGCTATGGGACCGTCTTATAGACTTAAATCTATTAGAGCTATGGCTCCGTCTTATAGACTTAAATCTATTAGAGCTATGGCTCCGTCTTATAGACTTAAATCTATTAGAGCTATGGCTCCGTCTTATAGACTTAAATCTATTAGAGCTATGGCTCCGTCTTATAGACTTAAATCTATTAGAGCTATGGCTCCGTCTTATAGACTTAAATCTATTAGAGCTATGGCTCCGTCTTATAGACTTAAATCTATTAGAGCTATGGCTCCGTCTTATAGACATAAATCTATTAGAGCTATGGCTCCGTCTTATAGACATAAATATATTAGAGCTATGGCTCCGTCTTATAGACTTATATCTATTAGAGCCATGGCTCCGTCTTATAGACTTAAATCTATTAGAGCCATGGCTTCGTCTTATAGACTTAAATCTATTAGAGCTATGGCTCCGTCTTATAGACTTAAATCTATTAGAGCTATGGCTCCGTCTTATAGACTTAAATCTATTAGAGCTATGGCTCCGTCTTATAGACTTAAATCTATTAGAGCTATGGCTCCGTCTTATAAACTTAAATCTATTAGAGCTATGGCTCCGTCTTATAGACTTAAATCTATTAGAGCTATGGGACCGTCTTATAGACTTAAATCTATTAGAGCTATGGCTCCGTCTTATAGACTTAAATCTATTAGAGCTATGGGACCGTCTTATAGACTAAAATCTATTAGAACCATGGCTCCGTCTTATAGACTTAAATCTATTAGAGCTATGGCTCCGTCTTATAGACTTAAATCTATCAGAGCTATGGCTCCGTCTTATAGACTTAAATCTATTAGAGCTATGGCTCCGTCTTATAGATTTAAATCTATTAGAGCTATGGCTCCGTCTTATAGACTTAAATCTATTAGAGCTATGGCTCCGTCTTATAGACTTAAATCTATTAGAGCTATGGCTCCGTCTTATAGACTTAAATCTATTAGAGCTATGGCTCGTCTTATAGACTTAAATCTATTAGAGCTATGGCTCCGTCTTATAGACTTAAATCTATTAGAGCTATGGCTCCGTCTTATAGACTTAAATCTATTAGAGCTATGGCTCCGTCTTATAGACTTAAATCTATTAGAGCTATGGCTCCGTCTTATAGACTTAAATCTATTAGAGCTATGGCTCCGTCTTATAGACTTAAATCTATTAGAGCTATGGGACCGTCTTATAAACTTAAATCTATTAGAGCTATGGCTCCGTCTTATAGACTTAAATCTATTAGAGCTATGGGACCGTCTTATAGACTTAAATCTATTAGAGCCATGGCTCCGTCTTATAGACTTAAATATATTAGAGCTATGGCTCCGTCTTATAGACTTAAATTTATTAGAGCTATGGCTCCGTCTTATAGACATAAATCTATTAGAGCTATGGCTCCGTCTTATAGACTTAAATCTATTAGAGCTATGGCTCCGTCTTATAGACTTAAATCTATTAGAGCTATGGCTCCGTCTTATAGACTTAAATCTATTAGAGCTATGGCTCCGTCTTATAGACTTAAATCTATTAGAGCTATGGGACCGTCTTATAGACTTAAATCTATTAGAGCCATGGCTCCGTCTTATAGACTTAAATCTATTAGAGCCATGGCTCCGTCTTATAGACTTAAATTTATTAGAGCTATGGCTCCGTCTTATAGACATAAATCTATTAGAGCTATGGCTCCGTCTTATAGACTTAAATCTATTAGAGCTATGGCTCCGTCTTATAGACTTAAATCTATTAGAGCTATGGCTCCGTCTTATAGACTTAAATCTATTAGAGCTATGGCTCCGTCTTATAGACTTAAATCTATTAGAGCTATGGCTCCGTCTTATAGACTTAAATCTATTAGAGCTATGACTCCGTCTTATAGATTTAAATCTATTAGAGCTATGGCTCCGTCTTATAGACATAAATCTATTAGAGCTATGGCTCCGTCTTATAGACTTAAATCTATTAGAGCTATGGCTCCGTCTTATAGACTTAAATCTATTAGAGCTATGGCTCCGTCTTATAGACTTAAATCTATTAGAGCTATGGGACCGTCTTATAGACTTAAATCTATTAGAGCTATGGGTCCGTCTTATAGACTTAAATCTATTAGAGCCATGGCTCCGTCTTATAGACTTAAATCTATTAGAGCCATGGCTCCGTCTTATAGACTTAGATCTATCAGAGCTATGGCTCCGTCTTATAGACTTAAATCTATTAGAGCCATGGCTCCGTCTTATAGATTTAAATCTATTAGAGCTATGGGACCGTCTTATAGACTTAAATCTATTAGAGCTATGGCTCCGTCTTATAGACTTAAATCTATTAGAGCTATGGGACCGTCTTATAGACCTAAATCTATTAGAGCTATGGCTCCGTCTTATAGACTTAAATCTATTAGAGCTATGGCTCCGTCTTATAGACATAAATCTATTAGAGCTATGGCTCCGTCTTATAGACATAAATCTATTAGAGCTATGGCTCCGTCTTATAGACTTAAATCTATTAGAGCCATGGCTCCGTCTTATAGACTTAAATCTATTAGAGCCATGGCTCCGTCTTATAGACTTAAATCTATTAGAGCTATGGCTCCGTCTTATAGACTTAAATCTATTAGAGCTATGGCTCCGTCTTATAGACTTAAATCTATTAGAGCTATGGCTCCGTCTTATAGACATAAATCTATTAGAGCTATGGCTCCGTCTTATAGACTTAAATCTATTAGAGCTATGGGACCGTCTTATAGACTTAAATCTATTAGACTTATGGGACCGTCTTATAGACTTAAATCTATTAGAGCTATGGCTTCGTCTTATAGACTTAAATCTATTAGAGCTATGGCTCCGTCTTATAGACTTAAATCTATTAGAGCTACGGCTCCGTCTTATAGACATAAATCTATTAGAGCTATGGCTCCGTCTTATAGACATAAATATATTAGAGCTATGGCTCCGTCTTATAGACTTATATCTATTAGAGCCATGGCTCCGTCTTATAGACTTAAATCTATTAGAGCCATGGCTTCGTCTTATAGACTTAAATCTATTAGAGCTGTGGCTCCGTCTTATAGACTTAAATCTATTAGAGCTATGGCTCCGTCTTATAGACTTAAATCTATTAGAGCTATGGCTCTGTCTTATAGACTTAAATCTATTAGAGCTATGGCTCCGTCTTATAAACTTAAATCTATTAGAGCTATGGCTCCGTCTTATAGACTTAAATCTATTAGAGCTATGGGACCGTCTTATAGACTTAAATCTATTAGAGCTATGGCTCCGTCTTATAGACTTAAATCTATTAGAGCTATGGGACCATCTTATAGACTAAAATCTATTAGAGCCATGGCTCCGTCTTATAGACTTAAATCTATTAGAGCTATGTCTCCGTCTTATAGACTTAAATCTATCAGAGCTATGGCTCCGTCTTATAGACTTAAATCTATTAGAGCTATGGCTCCGTCTTATAGATTTAAATCTATTAGAGCTATGGCTCCGTCTTATAGACTTAAATCTATTAGAGCTATGGCTCCGTCTTATAGAATTAAATCTATTAGAGCTATGGCTCCGTCTTATAGACTTAAATCTATTAGAGCTATGGCTCGTCTTATAGACTTAAATCTATTAGAGCTATGGCTCCGTCTTATAGACTTAAATCTATTAGAGCTATGGCTCCGTCTTATAGACTTAAATCTATTAGAGCTATGGCTCCGTCTTATAGACTTAAATCTATTAGAGCTATGGCTCGGTCTTATAGACTTAAATCTATTAGAGCTATGGCTCCGTCTTATAGACTTAAATCTATTAGAGCTATGGGACCGTCTTATAAACTTAAATCTATTAGAGCTATGGCTCCGTCTGATAGACTTAAATCTATTAGAGCTATGGGACCGTCTTATAGACTTAAATCTATTAGAGCCATGGCTCCGTCTTATAGACTTAAATATATTAGAGCTATGGCTCCGTCTTATAGACTTAAATCTATTAGAGCTATGGCTCCGTCTTATAGACATAAATCTATTAGAGCTATGGCTCCGTCTTATAGACTTAAATCTATTAGAGCTATGGCTCCGTCTTATAGACTTAAATCTATTAGAGCTATGGCTCCGTCTTATAGACTTAAATCTATTAGAGCTATGGCTCCGTCTTATAGACTTAAATCTATTAGAGCTATGGCTCCGTCTCATAGACTTAAATCTATTAGAGCCATGGCTCCGTCTTATAGACTTAAATCTATTAGAGCTATGGCTCCGTCTTATAGACTTAAATCTATTAGAGCTATGGCTCCGTCTTATAGACTTACATCTATTAGAGCTATGACTCCGTCTTATAGATTTAAATCTATTAGAGCTATGGCTCCGTCTTATAGACATAAATCTATTAGAGCTATGGCTCCGTCTTATAGACTTAAATCTATTAGAGCTATGGCTTCGTCTTATAGACTTAAATCTATTAGAGCTATGGCTCCGTCTTATAGACTTAAATCTATTAGAGCTATGGGACCGTCTTATAGACTTAAATCTATTAGAGCTATGGCTCCGTCTTATAGACTTAAATCTATTAGACCTATGGGACCGTCTTATAGACTTAAATCTATTAGAGCTATGGCTCCGTCTTATAGAATTAAATCTATTAGAGCTATGGCTCCGTCTTATAGACATAAATCTATTAGAGCTATGGCTCCGTCTTATAGACATAAATCTATTAGAGCTATGGCTCCGTCTTATAGACATAAATCTATTAGAGCTATGGCTGCGTCTTATAGACTTAAATCTATTAGAGCCATGGTTTCGTCTTATAGACTTAAATCTATTAGAGCCATGGCTCGTCTTATAGACATACATCTATTAGAGCCATGGCTCCGTCTTATAGACTTAAATCTATTAGAATTATGGCTCCGTCTTATAGACTTAAATCTATTAGAGCTATGGCTCCGTCTTATAGACTTAAATCTATTAGAGCCATGGCTCCGTCTTATAGATTTAAATCTATTAGAGCTATGGCTCCGTCTTATAGACTTAAATCTATTAGAGCTATGGCTCCGTCTTATAGACTTAAATCTATTAGAGCTATGGCTCCGTCTTATAGACTTAAATCTATTAGAGCTATGGCTCCGTCTTATAGACTTAAATCTATTAGAGCTATGGCTCCGTCTTATAGACTTAAATCTATTAGAGCTATGGGACCGTCTTATAGACTTAAATCTATTAGAGCTATGGCTCCGTCTTATAGACTTAAATCTATTAGAGCTATGGGACCGTCTTATAGACTTAAATCTATTAGAGCCATGGCTCCGTCTTATAGACTTAAATCTATTAGAGCTAAGGCTCCGTCTTATAGACTTAAATCTATCAGAGCTATGGCTCCGTCTTATAGACTTAAATCTATTAGAGCCATGGCTCCGTCTTATAGATTTAAATCTATTAGAGCTATGGCTCCGTCTTATAGACTTAAATCTATTAGAGCTATGGCTCCGTCTTATAGACTTAAATCTATTAGAGCTATGGCTCCGTCTTATAGACTTAAATCTATTAGAGCTATGGCTCCGTCTTATAGACTAAAATCTATTAGAGCTATGGCTCCGTCTTATAAACTTAAATCTATTAGAGCTATGGCTCCGTCTTATAGACTTATATCTATTAGAGCTATGGGACCGTCTTATAGACTTAAATCTATTAGAGCTATGGCTCCGTCTTATAGACTGAAATCTATTAGAGCTATGGGACCGTCTTATAGACTTAAATCTATTAGAGCCATGGCTCCGTCTTATAGACTTAAATCTATTAGAGCTATGGCTCCGTCTTATAGACTTAGATCTATCAGAGCTATGGCTCCGTCTTATAGACTTAAATCTATTAGAGCCATGGCTCCGTCTTATAGATTTAAATCTATTAGAGCTATGGCTCCGTCTTATAGACTTAAATCTATTAGAGCTATGGCTCCGTCTTATAGACTTAAATCTATTAGAGCTATGGCTCCGTCTTATAGACTTAAATCTATTAGAGCTATGGGACCGTCTTATAGACTTAAATCTATTAGAGCTATGGCTCCGTCTTATAAACTTAAATCTATTAGAGCTATGGGACCGTCTTATAGACTTAAATCTATTAGAGCTATGGCTCCGTCTTATAGATTTAAATCTATTAGAGCTATGGGACCGTCTTATAGACTTAAATCTATTAGAGCCATGGCTCCGTCTTATAGACTTAAATATATTAGAGCCATGGCTCCGTCTTATAGACTTAAATTTATTAGAGCTATGGCTCCGTCTTATAGACATAAATCTTTTAGAGCTATGGCTCCGTCTTATAGACTTAAATCTATTAGAGCTATGGCTTCGTCTTATAGACTTAAATCTATTAGAGCTATGGCTCCGTCTTATAGACATAAATCTATTAGAGCTATGGCTCCGTCTTATAGACTTACATCTATTAGAGCTATGACTCCGTCTTATAGACTTAAATCTATTAAAGCTATGGCTCCGTCTTATAGACATAAATCTATTAGAGCTATGGCTCCGTCTTATAGACTTAAATCTATTAGAGCTATGGCTCCGTCTTATAGACTTAAATCTATTAGAGCTATGGCTCCGTCTTATAGACTTAAATCTATTAGAGCTATGGGACCGTCTTATAGACCTAAATCTATTAGAGCTATGGCTCCGTCTTATAGACTTAAATCTATTAGAGCTATGGCTCCGTCTTATAGACATAAATCTATTAGAGCTACGGCTCCGTCTTATAGACATAAATCTATTAGAGCTATGGCTCCGTCTTATAGACTTAAATCTATTAGAGCCATGGCTCCGTCTTATAGACTTAAATCTATTAGAGCCATGGCTCCGTCTTATAGACTTAAATCTATTAGAGCTATGGCTCCGTCTTATAGACTTAAATCTATTAGAGCTATGGCTCCGTCTTATAGACTTAAATCTATTAGAGCTATGGCTCCGTCTTATAGACTTAAATCTATTAGAGCTATGGGACCGTCTTATAGACTTAAATCTATTAGAGCCATGGCTCCGTTTTATAGACTTAAATCTATTAGAGCTATGGCTCCGTCTTATAGACTTAAATCTATTAGAGCTATGGCTCCGTCTTATAGACTTAAATCTATTAGAGCTATGGCTCCGTCTTATAGACTTAAATCTATTAGAGCTATGGCTCCGTCTTATAGACTTAAATCTATTAGAGCTTTGGCTCCGTCTTATAGACTTAAATCTCTTAGAGCTATGGCTCCGTCTTATAGACTTAAATCTATTAGAGCTATGGGACCGTCTTATAGACTTAAATCTATTAGAGCTATGGCTCCGTCTTATAGACTTAAATCTATTAGAACTATGGGACCGTCTTATAGACTTAAATCTATTAGAGCCATGGCTCCGTTTTATAGACTTAAATCTATTAGAGCTAAGGCTCCGTCTTATAGACTTAAATCTATCAGAGCTATGGCTCCGTCTTATAGACTTAAATCTATTAGAGCCATGGGACCGTCTTATAGACTTAAATCTATTAGAGCCATGGCTCCGTCTTATAGACTTAAATATATTAGAGCCATGGCTCCGTCTTATAGACTTAAATTTATTAGAGCTATGGCTCCGTCTTATAGACATAAATCTTTTAGAGCTATGGCTCCGTCTTATAGACTTAAATCTATTAGAGCTATGGCTCCGTCTTATAGACTTAAATCTATTAGAGCTATGGCTCCGTCTTATAGACTTAAATCTATTAGAGCTATGGCTCCGTCTTATAGACTTAAACTATTAGAGCTATGGCTCCGTCTTATAGACTTAAATCTATTAGAGCCATGGCTCCGTCTTATAGACTTAAATCTATTAGAGCCATGGCTCCGTCTTATAGACTTAAATCTATTAGAGCTATGGCTCCGTCTTATAGACTTACATCTATTAGAGCTATGACTCCGTCTTATAGACTTAAATCTATTAAAGCTATGGCTCCGTCTTATAGACATAAATCTATTAGAGCTATGGCTCCGTCTTATAGACTTAAATCTATTAGAGCTATGGCTCCGTCTTATAGACTTAAATCTATTAGAGCTATGGCTCCGTCTTATAGACTTAAATCTATTAGAGCTATGGGACCGTCTTATAGACCTAAATCTATTAGAGCTATGGCTCCGTCTTATAGACTTAAATCTATTAGAGCTATGGCTCCGTCTTATAGACATAAATCTATTAGAGCTATGGCTCCGTCTTATAGACATAAATCTATTAGAGCTATGGCTCCGTCTTATAGACTTAAATCTATTAGAGCCATGGCTCCGTCTTATAGACTTAAATCTATTAGAGCCATGGCTCCGTCTTATAGACTTAAATCTATTAGAGCTATGGCTCCGTCTTATAGACTTAAATCTATTAGAGCTATGGCTCCGTCTTATAGACTTAAATCTATTAGAGCTATGGCTCCGTCTTATAGACTTAAATCTATTAGAGCTATGGGACCGTCTTATAGACTTAAATCTATTAGAGCCATGGCTCCGTTTTATAGACTTAAATCTATTAGAGCTAAGGCTCCGTCTTATAGACTTAAATCTATCAGAGCTATGGCTCCGTCTTATAGACTTAAATCTATTAGAGCTATGGCTCCGTCTTATAGACTTAAATCTATTAGAGCTATGGCTCCGTCTTATAGACTTAAATCTATTAGAGCTATGGCTCCGTCTTATAGACTTAAATCTATTAGAGCTTTGGCTTCGTCTTATAGACTTAAATCTCTTAGAGCTATGGCTCCGTCTAATAGACTTAAATCTATTAGAGCTATGGGACCGTCTTATAGACTTAAATCTATTAGAGCTATGGCTCCGTCTTATAGACTTAAATCTATTAGAACTATGGGACCGTCTTATAGACTTAAATCTATTAGAGCCATGGCTCCGTTTTATAGACTTAAATCTATTAGAGCTAAGGCTCCGTCTTATAGACTTAAATCTATCAGAGCTATGGCTCCGTCTTATAGACTTAAATCTATTAGAGCTATGGCTCCGTCTTATAGACTTAAATCTATTAGAGCTATGGCTCCGTCTTATAGACTTAAATCTATTAGAGCTATGGCTCCGTCTTATAGACTTAAATCTATTAGAGCTTTGGCTCCGTCTTATAGACTTAAATCTCTTAGAGCTATGGCTCCGTCTTATAGACTTAAATCTATTAGAGCTATGGGACCGTCTTATAGACTTAAATCTATTAGAGCTATGGCTCCGTCTTATAGACTTAAATCTATTAGAGCTTTGGCTCCGTCTTATAGACTTAAATCTCTTAGAGCTATGGCTCCGTCTTATAGACTTAAATCTATTAGAGCTATGGGACCGTCTTATAGACTTAAATCTATTAGAGCTATGGCTCCGTCTTATAGACTTAAATCTATTAGAACTATGGGACCGTCTTATAGACTTAAATCTATTAGAGCCATGGCTCCGTTTTATAGACTTAAATCTATTAGAGCTAAGGCTCCGTCTTATAGACTTAAATCTATCAGAGCTATGGCTCCGTCTTATAGACTTAAATCTATTAGAGCCATGGCTCCGTCTTATAGATTTAAATCTATTAGAGCTATGGCTCCGTCTTATAGACTTAAATCTATTAGAGCTATGGCTCCGTCTTATAGACTTAAATCTATTAGAGCTATGGCTCCGTCTTATAGACTTAAATCTATTAGAGCTATGGCTCCGTCTTATAGACTTAAATCTATTAGAGCTTTGGCTTCGTCTTATAGACTTAAATCTCTTAGAGCTATGGCTCCGTCTAATAGACTTAAATCTATTAGAGCTATGGGACCGTCTTATAGACTTAAATCTATTAGAGCTATGGCTCCGTCTTATAGACTTAAATCTATTAGAACTATGGGACCGTCTTATAGACTTAAATCAATTAGAGCCATGGCTCCGTTTTATAGACTTAAATCTATTAGAGCTAAGGCTCCGTCTTATAGACTTAAATCTATCAGAGCTATGGCTCCGTCTTATAGACTTAAATCTATTAGAGCTATGGCTCCGTCTTATAGACTTAAATCTATTAGAGCTATGGCTCCGTCTTATAGACTTAAATCTATTAGAGCTATGGCTCTGTCTTATAGACTTAAATCTATTAGAGCTTTGGCTCCGTCTTATAGACTTAAATCTCTTAGAGCTATGGCTCCGTCTTATAGACTTAAATCTATTAGAGCTATGGGACCGTCTTATAGACTTAAATCTATTAGAGCTATGGCTCCGTCTTATAGACTTAAATCTATTAGAGCTTTGGCTCCGTCCTATAGACTTAAATCTCTTAGAGCTATGGCTCCGTCTTATAGACTTAAATCTATTAGAGCTATGGGACCGTCTTATAGACTTAAATCTATTAGAGCTATGGCTCCGTCTTATAGACTTAAATCTATTAGAACTATGGGACCATCTTATAGACTTAAATCTATTAGAGCCATGGCTCCGTTTTATAGACTTAAATCTATTAGAGCTAAGGCTCCGTCTTATAGACTTAAATCTATCAGAGCTATGGCTCCGTCTTATAGACTTAAATCTATTAGAGCCATGGGACCGTCTTATAGACTTAAATCTATTAGAGCCATGGCTCCGTCTTATAGACTTAAATATATTAGAGCCATGGCTCCGTCTTATAGACTTAAATCTATTAGAGCTATGGCTCCGTCTTATAGACTTAAATCTATTAGAGCTATGGCTCCGTCTTATAGACTTAAATCTATTAGAGCTATGGCTCCGTCTTATAGACTTAAACTATTAGAGCTATGGCTCCGTCTTATAGACTTAAATCTATTAGAGCCATGGCTCCGTCTTATAGACTTAAATCTATTAGAGCCATGGCTCCGTCTTATAGACTTAAATCTATTAGAGCTATGGCTCCGTCTTATAGACTTACATCTATTAGAGCTATGACTCCGTCTTATAGACTTAAATCTATTAAAGCTATGGCTCCGTCTTATAGACATAAATCTATTAGAGCTATGGCTCCGTCTTATAGACTTAAATCTATTAGAGCTATGGCTCCGTCTTATAGACTTAAATCTATTAGAGCTATGGCTCCGTCTTATAGACTAAAATCTATTAGAGCTATGGGACCGTCTTATAGACCTAAATCTATTAGAGCTATGGCTCCGTCTTATAGACTTAAATCTATTAGAGCTATGGCTCCGTCTTATAGACATAAATCTATTAGAGCTATGGCTCCGTCTTATAGACATAAATCTATTAGAGTTATGGCTCCGTCTTATAGACTTAAATCTATTAGAGCCATGGCTCCGTCTTATAGACTTAAATCTATTAGAGCCATGGCTCCGTCTTATAGACTTAAATCTATTAGAGCTATGGCTCCGTCTTATAGACTTAAATCTATTAGAGCTATGGCTCCGTCTTATAGACTTAAATCTATTAGAGCTATGGCTCCGTCTTATAGACTTAAATCTATTAGAGCTATGGGACCGTCTTATAGACTTATATCTATTAGAGCCATGGCTCCGTTTTATAGACTTAAATCTATTAGAGCTAAGGCTCCGTCTTATAGACTTAAATCTATCAGAGCTATGGCTCCGTCTTATAGACTTAAATCTATTAGAGCTATGGCTCCGTCTTATAGATTTAAATCTATTAGAGCTATGGCTCCGTCTTATAGACTTAAATCTATTAGAGCTATGGCTCCGTCTTATAGACTTAAATCTATTAGAGCTATGGCTCCGTCTTATAGACTTAAATCTATTAGAGCTATGGCTCCGTCTTATAGACTTAAATCTATTAGAGCTTTGGCTTCGTCTTATAGACTTAAATCTCTTAGAGCTATGGCTCCGTCTTATAGACTTAAATCTATTAGAGCTATGGGACCGTCTTATAGACTTAAATCTATTAGAGCTATGGCTCCGTCTTATAGACTTAAATCTATTAGAACTATGGGACCGTCTTATAGACTTAAATCTATTAGAGCCATGGCTCCGTTTTATAGACTTAAATCTATTAGAGCTAAGGCTCCGTCTTATAGACTTAAATCTATCAGAGCTATGGCTCCGTCTTATAGACTTAAATCTATTAGAGCCATGGCTCCGTCTGATAGATTTAAATCTATTAGAGCTATGGCTCCGTCTTATAGACTTAAATCTATTAGAGCTATGGCACCGTCTTATAGACTTAAATCTAATAGAGCTATGGCTCCGTCTTATAGACTTAAATCTATTAGAGCTATGGCTCCGTCTTATAGACTTAAATCTATTAGAGCTTTGGCTCCGTCTTATAGACTTAAATCTCTTAGAGCTATGGCTCCGTCTTATAGACTTAAATCTATTAGAGCTATGGGACCGTCTTATAGACTTAAATCTATTAGAGCTATGGCTCCGTCTTATAAACTTAAATCTATTAGAGCTATGGGACCGTCTTATAGACTTAAATCTATTAGAGCTATGGCTCCGTCTTATAGATTTAAATCTATTAGAGCTATGGGACCGTCTTATAGACTTAAATCTATTAGAGCCATGGCTCCGTCTTATAGACTTAAATATATTAGAGCCATGGCTCCGTCTTATAGACTTAAATATATTAGAGCCATGGCTCCGTCTTATAGACTTAAATTTATTAGAGCTATGGCTCCGTCTTATAGACATAAATCTTTTAGAGCTATGGCTCCGTCTTATAGACTTAAATCTATTAGAGCTATGGCTCCGTCTTATAGACTTAAATCTATTAGAGCTATGGCTCCGTCTTATAGACTTAAATCTATTAGAGCTATGGCTCCGTCTTATAGACTTAAATCTATTAGAGCCATGGCTCCGTCTTATAGACTTAAATCTATTAGAGCCATGGCTCCGTCTTATAGACTTAAATCTATTAGAGCTATGGCTCCGTCTTATAGACTTACATCTATTAGAGCTATGACTCCGTCTTATAGACTTAAATCTATTAAAGCTATGGCTCCGTCTTATAGACATAAATCTATTAGAGCTATGGCTCCGTCTTATAGACTTAAATCTATTAGAGCTATGGCTCCGTCTTATAGACTTAAATCTATTAGAGCTATGGCTCCGTCTTATAGACTTAAATCTATTAGAGCTATGGGACCGTCTTATAGACCTAAATCTATTAGAGCTATGGCTCCGTCTTATAGACTTAAATCTATTAGAGCTATGGCTCCGTCTTATAGACATAAATCTATTAGAGCTATGGCTCCGTCTTATAGACATAAATCTATTAGAGCTATGGCTCCGTCTTATAGACTTAAATCTATTAGAGCCATGGCTCCGTCTTATAGACTTAAATCTATTAGAGCCATGGCTCCGTCTTATAGACTTAAATCTATTAGAGCTATGGCTCCGTCTTATAGACTTAAATCTATTAGAGCTATGGGACCGTCTTATAGACTTAAATCTATTAGAGCTATGGCTCCGTCTTATAGACTTAAATCTATTAGAACTATGGGACCGTCTTATAGACTTAAATCTATTAGAGCCATGGCTCCGTTTTATAGACTTAAATCTATTAGAGCTAAGGCTCCGTCTTATAGACTTAAATCTATCAGAGCTATGGCTCCGTCTTATAGACTTAAATCTATTAGAGCCATGGGACCGTCTTATAGACTTAAATCTATTAGAGCCATGGCTCCGTCTTATAGACTTAAATATATTAGAGCCATGGCTCCGTCTTATAGACTTAAATTTATTAGAGCTATGGCTCCGTCTTATAGACATAAATCTTTTAGAGCTATGGCTCCGTCTTATAGACTTAAATCTATTAGAGCTATGGCTCCGTCTTATAGACTTAAATCTATTAGAGCTATGGCTCCGTCTTATAGACTTAAATCTATTAGAGCTATGGCTCCGTCTTATAGACTTAAACTATTAGAGCTATGGCTCCGTCTTATAGACTTAAATCTATTAGAGCCATGGCTCCGTCTTATAGACTTAAATCTATTAGAGCCATGGCTCCGTCTTATAGACTTAAATCTATTAGAGCTATGGCTCCGTCTTATAGACTTACATCTATTAGAGCTATGACTCCGTCTTATAGACTTAAATCTATTAAAGCTATGGCTCCGTCTGATAGACATAAATCTATTAGAGCTATGGCTCCGTCTTATAGACTTAAATCTATTAGAGCTATGGCTCCGTCTTATAGACTTAAATCTATTAGAGCTATGGCTCCGTCTTATAGACTTAAATCTATTAGAGCTATGGGACCGTCTTATAGACCTAAATCTATTAGAGCTATGGCTCCGTCTTATAGACTTAAATCTATTAGAGCTATGGCTCCGTCTTATAGACATAAATCTATTAGAGCTATGGCTCCGTCTTATAGACATAAATCTATTAGAGCTATGGCTCCGTCTTATAGACTTAAATCTATTAGAGCCATGGCTCCGTCTTATAGACTTAAATCTATTAGAGCCATGGCTCCGTCTTATAGACTTAAATCTATTAGAGCTATGGCTCCGTCTTATAGACTTAAATCTATTAGAGCTATGGCTCCGTCTTATAGACTTAAATCTATTAGAGCTATGGCTCCGTCTTATAGACTTAAATCTATTAGAGCTATGGGACCGTCTTATAGACTTAAATCTATTAGAGCCATGGCTCCGTTTTATAGACTTAAATCTATTAGAGCTAAGGCTCCGTCTTATAGACTTAAATCTATCAGAGCTATGGCTCCGTCTTATAGACTTAAATCTATTAGAGCTATGGCTCCGTCTTATAGATTTAAATCTATTAGAGCTATGGCTCCGTCTTATAGACTTAAATCTATTAGAGCTATGGCTCCGTCTTATAGACTTAAATCTATTAGAGCTATGGCTCCGTCTTATAGACTTAAATCTATTAGAGCTATGGCTCCGTCTTATAGACTTAAATCTATTAGAGCTTTGGCTTCGTCTTATAGACTTAAATCTCTTAGAGCTATGGCTCCGTCTTATAGACTTAAATCTATTAGAGCTATGGGACCGTCTTATAGACTTAAATCTATTAGAGCTATGGCTCCGTCTTATAGACTTAAATCTATTAGAACTATGGGACCGTCTTATAGACTTAAATCTATTAGAGCCATGGCTCCGTTTTATAGACTTAAATCTATTAGAGCTAAGGCTCCGTCTTATAGACTTAAATCTATCAGAGCTATGGCTCCGTCTTATAGACTTAAATCTATTAGAGCCATGGCTCCGTCTGATAGATTTAAATCTATTAGAGCTATGGCTCCGTCTTATAGACTTAAATCTATTAGAGCTATGGCACCGTCTTATAGACTTAAATCTAATAGAGCTATGGCTCCGTCTTATAGACTTAAATCTATTAGAGCTATGGCTCCGTCTTATAGACTTAAATCTATTAGAGCTTTGGCTCCGTCTTATAGACTTAAATCTCTTAGAGCTATGGCTCCGTCTTATAGACTTAAATCTATTAGAGCTATGGGACCGTCTTATAGACTTAAATCTATTAGAGCTATGGCTCCGTCTTATAAACTTAAATCTATTAGAGCTATGGGACCGTCTTATAGACTTAAATCTATTAGAGCTATGGCTCCGTCTTATAGATTTAAATCTATTAGAGCTATGGGACCGTCTTATAGACTTAAATCTATTAGAGCCATGGCTCCGTCTTATAGACTTAAATATATTAGAGCCATGGCTCCGTCTTATAGACTTAAATATATTAGAGCCATGGCTCCGTCTTATAGACTTAAATTTATTAGAGCTATGGCTCCGTCTTATAGACATAAATCTTTTAGAGCTATGGCTCCGTCTTATAGACTTAAATCTATTAGAGCTATGGCTCCGTCTTATAGACTTAAATCTATTAGAGCTATGGCTCCGTCTTATAGACTTAAATCTATTAGAGCTATGGCTCCGTCTTATAGACTTAAATCTATTAGAGCCATGGCTCCGTCTTATAGACTTAAATCTATTAGAGCCATGGCTCCGTCTTATAGACTTAAATCTATTAGAGCTATGGCTCCGTCTTATAGACTTACATCTATTAGAGCTATGACTCCGTCTTATAGACTTAAATCTATTAAAGCTATGGCTCCGTCTTATAGACATAAATCTATTAGAGCTATGGCTCCGTCTTATAGACTTAAATCTATTAGAGCTATGGCTCCGTCTTATAGACTTAAATCTATTAGAGCTATGGCTCCGTCTTATAGACTTAAATCTATTAGAGCTATGGGACCGTCTTATAGACCTAAATCTATTAGAGCTATGGCTCCGTCTTATAGACTTAAATCTATTAGAGCTATGGCTCCGTCTTATAGACATAAATCTATTAGAGCTATGGCTCCGTCTTATAGACATAAATCTATTAGAGCTATGGCTCCGTCTTATAGACTTAAATCTATTAGAGCCATGGCTCCGTCTTATAGACTTAAATCTATTAGAGCCATGGCTCCGTCTTATAGACTTAAATCTATTAGAGCTATGGCTCCGTCTTATAGACTTAAATCTATTAGAGCTATGGCTCCGTCTTATAGACTTAAATCTATTAGAGCTATGGCTCCGTCTTATAGACTTAAATCTATTAGAGCTATGGGACCGTCTTATAGACTTAAATCTATTAGAGCCATGGCTCCGTTTTATAGACTTAAATCTATTAGAGCTAAGGCTCCGTCTTATAGACTTAAATCTATCAGAGCTATGGCTCCGTCTTATAGACTTAAATCTATTAGAGCCATGGCTCCGTCTTATAGATTTAAATCTATTAGAGCTATGGCTCCGTCTTATAGACTTAAATCTATTAGAGCTATGGCTCCGTCTTATAGACTTAAATCTATTAGAGCTATGGCTCCGTCTTATAGACTTAAATCTATTAGAGCTATGGCTCCGTCTTATAGACTTAAATCTATTAGAGCTTTGGCTCCGTCTTATAGACTTAAATCTCTTAGAGCTATGGCTCCGTCTTATAGACTTAAATCTATTAGAGCTATGGGACCGTCTTATAGACTTAAATCTATTAGAGCTATGGCTCCGTCTTATAGACTTAAATCTATTAGAACTATGGGACCGTCTTATAGACTTAAATCTATTAGAGCCATGGCTCCGTTTTATAGACTTAAATCTATTAGAGCTAAGGCTCCGTCTTATAGACTTAAATCTATCAGAGCTATGGCTCCGTCTTATAGACTTAAATCTATTAGAGCCATGGCTCCGTCTGATAGATTTAAATCTATTAGAGCTATGGCTCCGTCTTATAGACTTAAATCTATTAGAGCTATGGCACCGTCTTATAGACTTAAATCTATTAGAGCTATGGCTCCGTCTTATAGACTTAAATCTATTAGAGCTATGGCTCCGTCTTATAGACTTAAATCTATTAGAGCTTTGGCTCCGTCTTGTAGACTTAAATCTCTTAGAGCTATGGCTCCGTCTTATAGACTTAAATCTATTAGAGCTATGGGACCGTCTTATAGACTTAAATCTTTTAGAGCTATGGCTCCGTCTTATAAACTTAAATCTATTAGAGCTATGGGACCGTCTTATAGACTTAAATCTATTAGAGCTATGGCTCCGTCTTATAGATTTAAATCTATTAGAGCTATGGGACCGTCTTATAGACTTAAATCTATTAGAGCCATGGCTCCGTCTTATAGACTTAAATATATTAGAGCCATGGCTCCGTCTTATAGACTTAAATTTATTAGAGCTATGGCTCCGTCTTATAGACATAAATCTATTAGAGCTATGGCTCCGTCTTATAGACTTAAATCTATTAGAGCTATGGCTCCGTCTTATAGACTTAAATCTATTAGAGCAATGGCTCCGTCTTATAGACTTAAATCTATTAGAGCTATGGGACCGTCTTATAGACCTAAATCTATTAGAGCTATGGCTCCGTCTTATAGACTTAAATCTATTAGAGCTATGGCTCCGTCTTATAGACATAAATCTATTAGAGCTATGGCTCCGTCTTATAGACATAAATCTATTAGAGCTATGGCTCCGTCTTATAGACTTAAATCTATTAGAGCCATGGCTCCGTCTTATAGACTTAAATCTATTAGAGCCATGGCTCCGTCTTATAGACTTAAATCTATTAGAGCTATGGCTCCGTCTTATAGACATAAATCTATTAGAGCTATGGCTCCGTCTTATAGACTTAAATCTATTAGAGCTATGGCTCCGTCTTATAGACTTAAATCTATTAGAGCTATGGGACCGTCTTATAGACTTAAATCTATTAGAGCTAAGGCTCCGTCTTATAGACTTAAATCTATCAGAGCTAAGGCTCCGTCTTATAGACTTAAATCTATCAGAGCTATGGCTCCGTCTTATAGACTTAAATCTATTAGAGCCATGGCTCCGTCTTATAGATTTAAATCTATTAGAGCTATGGCTCCGTCTTATAGACTTAAATCTATTAGAGCTATGGCTCCGTCTTATAGACTTAAATCTATTAGAGCTATGGCTCCGTCTTATAGACTTAAATCTATTAGAGCTATGGCTCCGTCTTATAGACTTAAATATATTAGAGCCATGGCTCCGTCTTATAGACTTAAATATATTAGAGCCATGGCTCCGTCTTATAGACTTAAATTTATTAGAGCTATGGCTCCGTCTTATAGACATAAATCTTTTAGAGCTATGGCTCCGTCTTATAGACTTAAATCTATTAGAGCTATGGCTCCGTCTTATAGACTTAAATCTATTAGAGCTATGGCTCCGTCTTATAGACTTAAATCTATTAGAGCTATGGCTCCGTCTTATAGACTTAAATCTATTAGAGCCATGGCTCCGTCTTATAGACTTAAATCTATTAGAGCCATGGCTCCGTCTTATAGACTTAAATCTATTAGAGCTATGGCTCCGTCTTATAGACTTACATCTATTAGAGCTATGACTCCGTCTTATAGACTTAAATCTATTAAAGCTATGGCTCCGTCTTATAGACATAAATCTATTAGAGCTATGGCTCCGTCTTATAGACTTAAATCTATTAGAGCTATGGCTCCGTCTTATAGACTTAAATCTATTAGAGCTATGGCTCCGTCTTATAGACTTAAATCTATTAGAGCTATGGGACCGTCTTATAGACCTAAATCTATTAGAGCTATGGCTCCGTCTTATAGACTTAAATCTATTAGAGCTATGGCTCCGTCTTATAGACATAAATCTATTAGAGCTATGGCTCCGTCTTATAGACATAAATCTATTAGAGCTATGGCTCCGTCTTATAGACTTAAATCTATTAGAGCCATGGCTCCGTCTTATAGACTTAAATCTATTAGAGCCATGGCTCCGTCTTATAGACTTAAATCTATTAGAGCTATGGCTCCGTCTTATAGACTTAAATCTATTAGAGCTATGGCTCCGTCTTATAGACTTAAATCTATTAGAGCTATGGCTCCGTCTTATAGACTTAAATCTATTAGAGCTATGGGACCGTCTTATAGACTTAAATCTATTAGAGCCATGGCTCCGTTTTATAGACTTAAATCTATTAGAGCTAAGGCTCCGTCTTATAGACTTAAATCTATCAGAGCTATGGCTCCGTCTTATAGACTTAAATCTATTAGAGCCATGGCTCCGTCTTATAGATTTAAATCTATTAGAGCTATGGCTCCGTCTTATAGACTTAAATCTATTAGAGCTATGGCTCCGTCTTATAGACTTAAATCTATTAGAGCTATGGCTCCGTCTTATAGACTTAAATCTATTAGAGCTATGGCTCCGTCTTATAGACTTAAATCTATTAGAGCTTTGGCTCCGTCTTATAGACTTAAATCTCTTAGAGCTATGGCTCCGTCTTATAGACTTAAATCTATTAGAGCTATGGGACCGTCTTATAGACTTAAATCTATTAGAGCTATGGCTCCGTCTTATAGACTTAAATCTATTAGAACTATGGGACCGTCTTATAGACTTAAATCTATTAGAGCCATGGCTCCGTTTTATAGACTTAAATCTATTAGAGCTAAGGCTCCGTCTTATAGACTTAAATCTATCAGAGCTATGGCTCCGTCTTATAGACTTAAATCTATTAGAGCCATGGCTCCGTCTGATAGATTTAAATCTATTAGAGCTATGGCTCCGTCTTATAGACTTAAATCTATTAGAGCTATGGCACCGTCTTATAGACTTAAATCTATTAGAGCTATGGCTCCGTCTTATAGACTTAAATCTATTAGAGCTATGGCTCCGTCTTATAGACTTAAATCTATTAGAGCTTTGGCTCCGTCTTGTAGACTTAAATCTCTTAGAGCTATGGCTCCGTCTTATAGACTTAAATCTATTAGAGCTATGGGACCGTCTTATAGACTTAAATCTATTAGAGCTATGGCTCCGTCTTATAAACTTAAATCTATTAGAGCTATGGGACCGTCTTATAGACTTAAATCTATTAGAGCTATGGCTCCGTCTTATAGATTTAAATCTATTAGAGCTATGGGACCGTCTTATAGACTTAAATCTATTAGAGCCATGGCTCCGTCTTATAGACTTAAATATATTAGAGCCATGGCTCCGTCTTATAGACTTAAATTTATTAGAGCTATGGCTCCGTCTTATAGACATAAATCTATTAGAGCTATGGCTCCGTCTTATAGACTTAAATCTATTAGAGCTATGGCTCCGTCTTATAGACTTAAATCTATTAGAGCAATGGCTCCGTCTTATAGACTTAAATCTATTAGAGCTATGGGACCGTCTTATAGACCTAAATCTATTAGAGCTATGGCTCCGTCTTATAGACTTAAATCTATTAGAGCTATGGCTCCGTCTTATAGACATAAATCTATTAGAGCTATGGCTCCGTCTTATAGACATAAATCTATTAGAGCTATGGCTCCGTCTTATAGACTTAAATCTATTAGAGCCATGGCTCCGTCTTATAGACTTAAATCTATTAGAGCCATGGCTCCGTCTTATAGACTTAAATCTATTAGAGCTATGGCTCCGTCTTATAGACATAAATCTATTAGAGCTATGGCTCCGTCTTATAGACTTAAATCTATTAGAGCTATGGCTCCGTCTTATAGACTTAAATCTATTAGAGCTATGGGACCGTCTTATAGACTTAAATCTATTAGAGCTAAGGCTCCGTCTTATAGACTTAAATCTATCAGAGCTAAGGCTCCGTCTTATAGACTTAAATCTATCAGAGCTATGGCTCCGTCTTATAGACTTAAATCTATTAGAGCCATGGCTCCGTCTTATAGATTTAAATCTATTAGAGCTATGGCTCCGTCTTATAGACTTAAATCTATTAGAGCTATGGCTCCGTCTTATAGACTTAAATCTATTAGAGCTATGGCTCCGTCTTATAGACTTAAATCTATTAGAGCTATGGCTCCGTCTTATAGACTTAAATCTATTAGAGCTTTGGCTCCGTCTTATAGACTTAAATCTCTTAGAGCTATGGCTCCGTCTTATAGACTTAAATCTATTAGAGCTATGGGACCGTCTTATAGACTTAAATCTATTAGAGCTATGGCTCCGTCTTATAGACTAAAATCTATTAGAACTATGGGACCGTCTTATAGACTTAAATCTATTAGAGCCATGGCTCCGTTTTATAGACTTAAATCTATTAGAGCTAAGGCTCCGTCTTATAGACTTAAATCTATCAGAGCTATGGCTCCGTCTTATAGACTTAAATCTATTAGATCCATGGCTCCGTCTGATAGATTTAAATCTATTAGAGCTATGGCTCCGTCTTATAGACTTAAATCTATTAGAGCTATGGCTCCGTCTTATAGACATAAATCTATTAGAGCTATGGCTCCGTCTTATAGACTTAAATCTATTAGAGCCATGGCTCCGTCTTATAGACTTAAATCTATTAGAGCTTTGGCTCCGTCTTATAGACTTAAATCTCTTAGAGCTATGGCTCCGTCTTATAGACTTAAATCTATTAGAGCTATGGGACCGTCTTATAGACTTAAATCTATTAGAGCTATGGCTCCGTCTTATAAACTTAAATCTATTAGAGCTATGGGACCGTCTTATAGACTTAAATCTATTAGAGCTATGGCTCCGTCTTATAGATTTAAATCTATTAGAGCTATGGGACCGTCTTATAGACTTAAATCTATTAGAGCCATGGCTCCGTCTTATAGACTTAAATATATTAGAGCCATGGCTCCGTCTTATAGACTTAAATCTATTAGAGCTATGGCTCCGTCTTATAGACTTAAATCTATTAGAGCTATGGCTCCGTCTTATAGACTTAAATCTATTAGAGCTATGGCTCGGTCTTATAGACTTAAATCGATTAGAGCTATGGCTCCGTCTTATAGACTTAAATCTATTAGAGCCATGGCTCCGTCTTATAGACTTAAATCTATTAGAGCTATGGCTCCGTCTTATAGACTTACATCTATTAGAGCTATGGCTCCGTCTTATAGACTTACATCTATTAGAGCTATGACTCCGTCTTATAGACTTAAATCTATTAAAGCTATGGCTCCGTCTTATAGACATAAATCTATTAGAGCTATGGCTCCGTCTTATAGACTTAAATCTATTAGAGCTATGGCTCCGTCTTATAGACTTAAATCTATTAGAGCTATGGGACCGTCTTATAGACTTAAATCTATTAGAGCTATGGCTCCGTCTTATAGACTTAAATCTATTAGAGCTATGGCTCCGTCTTATAGACATAAATCTATTAGAGCTATGGCTCCGTCTTATAGACATAAATCTATTAGAGCTATGGCTCCGTCTTATAGACTTAAATCTATTAGAGCCATGGCTCCGTCTTATAGACTTAAATCTATCAGATCCATGGCTCCGTCTTATAGACTTAAATCTATTAGAGCCATGGCTCCGTCTTATAGATTTAAATCTATTAGAGCTATGGCTCCGTCTTATAGACTTAAATCTATTAGAGCTATGGCTCCGTCTTATAGACTTAAATCTATTAGAGCTATGGCTCCGTCTTATAGACTTAAATCTATTAGAGCTATGGCTCCGTCTTATAGACTTAAATCTATTAGAGCTATGGCTCCGTCTTATAGACTTAAATCTCTTAGAGCTATGGCTCCGTCTTATAGACTTAAATCTATTAGAGCTATGGCTCCGTCTTATAGACTTAAACCTATTAGAGCTATGTCTCCGTCTTATAAACTTAAATCTATTAGAGCTATGGGACCGTCTTATAGACTTAAATCTATTAGAGC
This sequence comes from Bathymodiolus brooksi, assembly GCA_963680875.1. Taxonomy (NCBI): domain Eukaryota; kingdom Metazoa; phylum Mollusca; class Bivalvia; order Mytilida; family Modiolidae; genus Bathymodiolus; species Bathymodiolus brooksi. The sequence continues at coordinate 94,022,656 of OY804583.1, read as the reverse complement.
TATGGCTCCGTCTTATAGATTTAAATCTATTAGAGCTATGGGACCGTCTTATAGACTTAAATCTATTAGAGCCATGGCTCCGTCTTATAGACTTAAATATATTAGAGCCATGGCTCCGTCTTATAGACTTAAATTTATTAGAGCTATGGCTCCGTCTTATATACATGAATCTATTAGAGCTATGGCTCCGTCTTATAGACTTAAATCTATTAGAGCTATGGCTCCGTCTTATAGACTTAAATCTATTAGAGCTATGGCTCCGTCTTATAGACTTAAACCTATTAGAGCCATTGCTCCGTCTTATAGACTTAAATCTATTAGAGCTATGGCTCCGTCTTATAGACTTAAATCTATTAGAGCTATGGCTCCGTCTTATAGACTTACATTTATTAGAGCTATGACTCCGTCTTATAGACATAAATCTATTAGAGCTATGGCTCGGTCTTATAGACTTAAATCTATTAGATCTATGGCTCCGTCTTATAGACTTAAATCTATTAGAGCTATGGCTCCGTCTTATAGACTTAAATCTATTAGAGCTATGGGACCGTCTTATAGACCTAAATCTATTAGAGCTATGGCTCCGTCTTATAGACTTAAATCTATTAGAGCTATGGCTCCGTCTTATAGACATAAATCTATTAGAGCTATGGCTCCGTCTTATAGACATAAATCTATTAGAGCTATGGCTCCGTCTTATAGACTTAAATCTATTAGAGCCATGGCTCCGTCTTATAGACTTAAATCTATTAGAGCCATGGCTCCGTCTTATAGACTTAAATCTATTAGAGCTATGGCTCCGTCTTATAGACTTAAATCTATTAGAGCTATGGCTCCGTCTTATAGACTTAAATCTATTAGAGCTATGGCTCCGTCTTATAGACTTAAATCTATTAGAGCTATGGGACCGTCTTATAGACTTAAATCTATTAGAGCCATGGCTCCGTTTTATAGACTTAAATCTATTAGAGCTAAGGCTCCGTCTTATAGACTTAAATCTATCAGAGCTATGGCTCCGTCTTATAGACTTAAATCTATTAGAGCCATGGCTCCGTCTTATAGATTTAAATCTATTAGAGCTATGGCTCCGTCTTATAGACTTAAATCTATTAGAGCTATGGCTCCGTCTTATAGACTTAAATCTATTAGAGCTATGGCTCCGTCTTATAGACTTAAATCTATTATAGCTATGGCTCCGTCTTATAGACTTAAATCTATTAGAGCTTTGGCTCCGTCTTATAGACTTAAATCTCTTAGAGCTATGGCTCCGTCTTATAGACTTAAATCTATTAGAGCTATGGGACCGTCTTATAGACTTAAATCTATTAGAGCTATGGCTCCGTCTTATAGACTTAAATCTATTAGAACTATGGGACCGTCTTATAGACTTAAATCTATTAGAGCCATGGCTCCGTTTTATAGACTTAAATCTATTAGAGCTAAGGCTCCGTCTTATAGACTTAAATCTATCAGAGCTATGGCTCCGTCTTATAGACTTAAATCTATTAGATCCATGGCTCCGTCTGATAGATTTAAATCTATTAGAGCTATGGCTCCGTCTTATAGACTTAAATCTATTAGAGCTATGGCTCCGTCTTATAGACATAAATCTATTAGAGCTATGGCTCCGTCTTATAGACTTAAATCTATTAGAGCCATGGCTCCGTCTTATAGACTTAAATCTATTAGAGCTTTGGCTCCGTCTTATAGACTTAAATCTCTTAGAGCTATGGCTCAGTCTTATAGACTTAAATCTATTAGAGCTATGGGACCGTCTTATAGACTTAAATCTATTAGAGCTATGGCTCCGTCTTATAAACTTAAATCTATTAGAGCTATGGGACCGTCTTATAGACTTAAATCTATTAGAGCTATGGCTCCGTCTTATAGATTTAAATCTATTAGAGCTATGGGACCGTCTTATAGACTTAAATCTATTAGAGCCATGGCTCCGTCTTATAGACTTAAATATATTAGAGCCATGGCTCCGTCTTATAGACTTAAATTTATTAGAGCTATGGCTCCGTCTTATAGACATAAATCTATTAGAGCTATGGCTCCGTCTTATAGACTTAAATCTATTAGAGCTATGGCTCCGTCTTATAGACTTAAATCTATTAGAGCTATGGCTCCGTCTTATAGACTTAAATCTATTAGAGCTATGGCTCGGTCTTATAGACTTAAATCGATTAGAGCTATGGCTCCGTCTTATAGACTTAAATCTATTAGAGCCATGGCTCCGTCTTATAGACTTAAATCTATTAGAGCTATGGCTCCGTCTTATAGACTTACATCTATTAGAGCTATGGCTCCGTCTTATAGACTTACATCTATTAGAGCTATGACTCCGTCTTATAGACTTAAATCTATTAAAGCTATGTCTCCGTCTTATAGACATAAATCTATTAGAGCTATGGCTCCGTCTTATAGACTTAAATCTATTAGAGCTATGGCTCCGTCTTATAGACTTAAATCTATTAGAGCTATGGGACCGTCTTATAGACTTAAATCTATTAGAGCTATGGCTCCGTCTTATAGACTTAAATCTATTAGAGCTATGGCTCCGTCTTATAGACATAAATCTATTAGAGCTATGGCTCCGTCTTATAGACATAAATCTATTAGAGCTATGGCTCCGTCTTATAGACTTAAATCTATTAGAGCCATGGCTCCGTCTTATAGACTTAAATCTATTAGAGCCATGGCTCCGTCTTATAGACTTAAATCTATTAGAGCTATGGCTCCGTCTTATAAACTTAAATCTATTAGAGCTATGGGACCGTCTTATAGACTTAAATCTATTAGAGCTATGGCTCCGTCTTATAGATTTAAATCAATTAGAGCTATGGGACCGTCTTATAGACTTAAATCTATTAGAGCCATGGCTCCGTCTTATAGACTTAAATATATTAGAGCCATGGCTCCGTCTTATAGACTTAAATTTATTAGAGCTATGGCTCCGTCTTATAGACATAAATCTATTAGAGCTATGGCTCCGTCTTATAGACTTAAATCTATTAGAGCTATGGCTCCGTCTTATAGACTTAAATCTATTAGAGCTATGGCTCCGTCTTATAGACTTAAATCTATTAGAGCTATGGCTCGGTCTTATAGACTTAAATCGATTAGAGCTATGGCTCCGTCTTATAGACTTAAATCTATTAGAGCCATGGCTCCGTCTTATAGACTTAAATCTATTAGAGCTATGGCTCCGTCTTATAGACTTACATCTATTAGAGCTATGGCTCCGTCTTATAGACTTACATCTATTAGAGCTATGACTCCGTCTTATAGACTTAAATCTATTAAAGCTATGTCTCCGTCTTATAGACATAAATCTATTAGAGCTATGGCTCCGTCTTATAGACTTAAATCTATTAGAGCTATGGCTCCGTCTTATAGACTTAAATCTATTAGAGCTATGGGACCGTCTTATAGACTTAAATCTATTAGAGCTATGGCTCCGTCTTATAGACTTAAATCTATTAGAGCTATGGCTCCGTCTTATAGACATAAATCTATTAGAGCTATGGCTCCGTCTTATAGACATAAATCTATTAGAGCTATGGCTCCGTCTTATAGACTTAAATCTATTAGAGCCATGGCTCCGTCTTATAGACTTAAATCTATTAGAGCCATGGCTCCGTCTTATAGACTTAAATCTATTAGAGCTATGGCTCCGTCTTATAGACTTAAATCTATTAGAGCTATGGCTCCGTCTTATAGACTTAAATCTATTAGAGCTATGGCTCCGTCTTATAGACTTAAATCTATTAGAGCTATGGCTCCGTCTTATAGACTTATATCTATTAGAGCTATGGGACCGTCTTATAGACTTAAATCTATTAGAGCTATGGCTCCGTCTTATAGACTTAAATCTATTAGGGCTATGGGACCGTCTTATAGACTTAAATCTATTAGAGCCATGGCTCCTTCTTATAGACATAAATCTATTAGAGCTAAGGCTCCGTCTTATAGACTTAAATCTATCAGAGCTATGGCTCCGTCTTATAGACTTAAATCTTTTAGAGCTATGGCTCCGTCTTATAGACTTAAATCTATTAGAGCTATGGCTCCGTCTTATAGACTTAAATCTCTTAGAGCTATGGCTCCGTCTTATAGACTTAAATCTATTAGAGCTATGGGTCCGTCTTATAGACTTAAATCTATTAGAGCTATGGCTCCGTCTTATCAACTTAAATCTATTAGAGCTATGGCTCCGTCTTATAGACTTAAATCTATTAGAGCTATGGCTCCGTCTTATAGACATAAATCTATTAGAGCTATGGCTCCGTCTTATAGACTTAAATCTATTAGAGCTATGGCTTCGTCTTATAGACTTAAATCTATTAGAGCTATGGCTCCGTCTTATAGACTTATATCTATTAGAGCTATGGGACCGTCTTATAGACTTAAATCTATTAGAGCTATGGCTCCGTCTTATAGACTTAAATCTATTAGAGCCATGGCTCCGTCTTATAGATTTAAATCTATTAGAGCTAAGGCTCCGTCTTATAGACTTAAATCTATCAGATCCATGGCTCCGTCTTATAGACTTAAATCTATTAGAGCCATGGCTCCGTCTTATAGATTTAAATCTATTAGAGCCATGGCTCCGTCTTATAGATTTAAATCTATTAGAGCTATGGCTCCGTCTTATAGACTTAAATCTATTAGAGCTATGGCTCCGTCTTATAGACATAAATCTATTAGAGCTATGGCTCCGTCTTATAGACTTAAATCTATTAGAGCCATGGCTCCGTCTTATAGACTTAAATCTATTAGAGCCATGGCTCCGTCTTATAGACTTAAATCTATTAGAGCTATGGCTTCGTCTTATAAACTTAAATCTATTAGAGCTATGGCTCCGTCTTATAGACTTATATCTATTAGAGCTATGGGACCGTCTTATAGACTTAAATCTATTAGAGCTATGGCTCCGTCTTATAGACTTAAATCTATTAGAGCTATGGGACCGTCTTATAGACTTAAATCTATTAGAGCCATGGCTCCGTCTTATAGATTTAAATCTATTAGAGCTAAGGCTCCGTCTTATAGACTTAAATCTATCAGATCCATGGCTCCGTCTTATAGACTTAAATCTATTAGAGCCATAGCTCCGTCTTATAGATTTAAATCTATTAGAGCTATGGCTCCGTCTTATAGACTTAAATCTATTAGAGCTATGGCTCCGTCTTATAGACTTAAATCTATTAGAGCTATGGCTCCGTCTTATAGACTTAAATCTATTAGAGCTATGGCTCCGTCTTATAGACTTAAATCTCTTAGAGCTATGGCTCCGTCTTATAGACTTAAATCTATTAGAGCTATGGCTCCGTCTTATAGACTTAAACCTATTAGAGCTATGTCTCCGTCTTATAAACTTAAATCTATTAGAGCTATGGGACCGTCTTATAGACTTAAATCTATTAGAGCTATGGCTCCGTCTTATAGATTTAAATCTATTAGAGCTATGGGACCGTCTTATAGACTTAAATCTATTAGAGCCATGGCTCCGTCTTATAGACTTAAATATATTAGAGCCATGGCTCCGTCTTATAGACTTAAATTTATTAGAGCTATGGCTCCGTCTTATATACATGAATCTATTAGAGCTATGGCTCCGTCTTATAGACTTAAATCTATTAGAGCTATGGCTCCGTCTTATAGACTTAAATCTATTAGAGCTATGGCTCCGTCTTATAGACTTAAATCTATTAGAGCCATGGCTCCGTCTTATAGACTTAAATCTATTAGAGCCATGGCTCCGTCTTATAGACTTAAATCTATTAGAGCTATGGCTTCGTCTTATAAACTTAAATCTATTAGAGCTATGGCTCCGTCTTATAGACTTATATCTATTAGAGCTATGGGACCGTCTTATAGACTTAAATCTATTAGAGCTATGGCTCCGTCTTATAGACTTAAATCTATTAGAGCTATGGGACCGTCTTATAGACTTAAATCTATTAGAGCCATGGCTCCGTCTTATAGATTTAAATCTATTAGAGCTAAGGCTCCGTCTTATAGACTTAAATCTATCAGATCCATGGCTCCGTCTTATAGACTTAAATCTATTAGAGCCATAGCTCCGTCTTATAGATTTAAATCTATTAGAGCTATGGCTCCGTCTTATAGACTTAAATCTATTAGAGCTATGGCTCCGTCTTATAGACTTAAATCTATTAGAGCCATTGCTCCGTCTTATAGACTTAAATCTATTAGAGCTATGGCTCCGTCTTATAGACTTAAATCTATTAGAGCTATGGCTCCGTCTTATAGACTTACATTTATTAGAGCTATGACTCCGTCTTATAGACATAAATATATTAGAGCCATGGCTCCGTCTTATAGATTTAAATCTATTAGAGCTATGGCTCCGTCTTATAGACTTAAATCTATTAGAGCTATGGCTCCGTCTTATAGACTTAAATCTATTAGAGCTATGGCTCCGTCTTATAGACTTAAATCTATTAGAGCTATGGCTCCGTCTTATAGACTTAAATCTATTAGAGCTTTGGCTCCGTCTTATAGACTTAAATCTCTTAGAGCTATGGCTCCGTCTTATAGACTTAAATCTATTAGAGCTATGGCTCCGTCTTATAGACTTAAATCTATTAGAGCTATGGCTCCGTCTTATAGACTTAAATCTATTAGAGCTATGGCTCCGTCTTATAGACTTATATCTATTAGAGCTATGGGACCGTCTTATAGACTTAAATCTATTAGAGCTATGGCTCCGTCTTATAGACTTAAATCTATTAGGGCTATGGGACCGTCTTATAGACTTAAATCTATTAGAGCCATGGCTCCTTCTTATAGACATAAATCTATTAGAGCTAAGGCTCCGTCTTATAGACTTAAATCTATCAGAGCTATGGCTCCGTCTTATAGACTTAAATCTTTTAGAGCTATGGCTCCGTCTTATAGACTTAAATCTATTAGAGCTATGGCTCCGTCTTATAGACTTAAATCTCTTAGAGCTATGGCTCCGTCTTATAGACTTAAATCTATTAGAGCTATGGGTCCGTCTTATAGACTTAAATCTATTAGAGCTATGGCTCCGTCTTATCAACTTAAATCTATTAGAGCTATGGCTCCGTCTTATAGACTTAAATCTATTAGAGCTATGGCTCCGTCTTATAGACATAAATCTATTAGAGCTATGGCTCCGTCTTATAGACTTAAATCTATTAGAGCTATGGCTTCGTCTTATAGACTTAAATCTATTAGAGCTATGGCTCCGTCTTATAGACTTATATCTATTAGAGCTATGGGACCGTCTTATAGACTTAAATCTATTAGAGCTATGGCTCCGTCTTATAGACTTAAATCTATTAGAGCCATGGCTCCGTCTTATAGATTTAAATCTATTAGAGCTAAGGCTCCGTCTTATAGACTTAAATCTATCAGATCCATGGCTCCGTCTTATAGACTTAAATCTATTAGAGCCATGGCTCCGTCTTATAGATTTAAATCTATTAGAGCCATGGCTCCGTCTTATAGATTTAAATCTATTAGAGCTATGGCTCCGTCTTATAGACTTAAATCTATTAGAGCTATGGCTCCGTCTTATAGACATAAATCTATTAGAGCTATGGCTCCGTCTTATAGACTTAAATCTATTAGAGCCATGGCTCCGTCTTATAGACTTAAATCTATTAGAGCCATGGCTCCGTCTTATAGACTTAAATCTATTAGAGCTATGGCTTCGTCTTATAAACTTAAATCTATTAGAGCTATGGCTCCGTCTTATAGACTTATATCTATTAGAGCTATGGGACCGTCTTATAGACTTAAATCTATTAGAGCTATGGCTCCGTCTTATAGACTTAAATCTATTAGAGCTATGGGACCGTCTTATAGACTTAAATCTATTAGAGCCATGGCTCCGTCTTATAGATTTAAATCTATTAGAGCTAAGGCTCCGTCTTATAGACTTAAATCTATCAGATCCATGGCTCCGTCTTATAGACTTAAATCTATTAGAGCCATAGCTCCGTCTTATAGATTTAAATCTATTAGAGCTATGGCTCCGTCTTATAGACTTAAATCTATTAGAGCTATGGCTCCGTCTTATAGACTTAAATCTATTAGAGCTATGGCTCCGTCTTATAGACTTAAATCTATTAGAGCTATGGCTCCGTCTTATAGACTTAAATCTCTTAGAGCTATGGCTCCGTCTTATAGACTTAAATCTATTAGAGCTATGGCTCCGTCTTATAGACTTAAACCTATTAGAGCTATGTCTCCGTCTTATAAACTTAAATCTATTAGAGCTATGGGACCGTCTTATAGACTTAAATCTATTAGAGCTATGGCTCCGTCTTATAGATTTAAATCTATTAGAGCTATGGGACCGTCTTATAGACTTAAATCTATTAGAGCCATGGCTCCGTCTTATAGACTTAAATATATTAGAGCCATGGCTCCGTCTTATAGACTTAAATTTATTAGAGCTATGGCTCCGTCTTATATACATGAATCTATTAGAGCTATGGCTCCGTCTTATAGACTTAAATCTATTAGAGCTATGGCTCCGTCTTATAGACTTAAATCTATTAGAGCTATGGCTCCGTCTTATAGACTTAAATCTATTAGAGCCATGGCTCCGTCTTATAGACTTAAATCTATTAGAGCCATGGCTCCGTCTTATAGACTTAAATCTATTAGAGCTATGGCTTCGTCTTATAAACTTAAATCTATTAGAGCTATGGCTCCGTCTTATAGACTTATATCTATTAGAGCTATGGGACCGTCTTATAGACTTAAATCTATTAGAGCTATGGCTCCGTCTTATAGACTTAAATCTATTAGAGCTATGGGACCGTCTTATAGACTTAAATCTATTAGAGCCATGGCTCCGTCTTATAGATTTAAATCTATTAGAGCTAAGGCTCCGTCTTATAGACTTAAATCTATCAGATCCATGGCTCCGTCTTATAGACTTAAATCTATTAGAGCCATAGCTCCGTCTTATAGATTTAAATCTATTAGAGCTATGGCTCCGTCTTATAGACTTAAATCTATTAGAGCTATGGCTCCGTCTTATAGACTTAAATCTATTAGAGCCATTGCTCCGTCTTATAGACTTAAATCTATTAGAGCTATGGCTCCGTCTTATAGACTTAAATCTATTAGAGCTATGGCTCCGTCTTATAGACTTACATTTATTAGAGCTATGACTCCGTCTTATAGACATAAATATATTAGAGCCATGGCTCCGTCTTATAGATTTAAATCTATTAGAGCTATGGCTCCGTCTTATAGACTTAAATCTATTAGAGCTATGGCTCCGTCTTATAGACTTAAATCTATTAGAGCTATGGCTCCGTCTTATAGACTTAAATCTATTAGAGCTATGGCTCCGTCTTATAGACTTAAATCTATTAGAGCTTTGGCTCCGTCTTATAGACTTAAATCTCTTAGAGCTATGGCTCCGTCTTATAGACTTAAATCTATTAGAGCTATGGGACCGTCTTATAGACTTAAATCTATTAGAGCTATGGCTCCGTCTTATAGACTTAAATCTATTAGAACTATGGGACCGTCTTATAGACTTAAATCTATTAGAGCCATGGCTCCGTTTTATAGACTTAAATCTATTAGAGCTAAGGCTCCGTCTTATAGACTTAAATCTATCAGAGCTATGGCTCCGTCTTATAGACTTAAATCTATTAGAGCCATGGCTCCGTCTGATAGATTTAAATCTATTAGAGCTATGGCTCCGTCTTATAGACTTAAATCTATTAGAGCTATGGCTCCGTCTTATAGACTTAAATCTATTAGAGCTATGGCTCCGTCTTATAGACTTAAATCTATTAGAGCTATGGCTCCGTCTTATAGACTTAAATCTATTAGAGCTTTGGCTCCGTCTTATAGACTTAAATCTCTTAGAGCTATGGCTCCGTCTTATAGACTTAAATCTATTAGAGCTATGGGACCGTCTTATAGACTTAAATCTATTAGAGCTATGGCTCCGTCTTATAAACTTAAATCTATTAGAGCTATGGGACCGTCTTATAGACTTAAATCTATTAGAGCTATGGCTCCGTCTTATAGACTTAAATCTATTAGAGCTATGGCTCCGTCTTATAGACATAAATCTATTAGAGCTATGGCTCCGTCTTATAGACATAAATCTATTAGAGCTATGGCTCCGTCTTATAGACTTAAATCTATTAGAGCCATGGCTCCGTCTTATAGACTTAAATCTATTAGAGCCATGGCTCCGTCTTATAGACTTAAATCTATTAGAGCTATGGCTCCGTCTTATAGACTTAAATCTATTAGAGCTATGGCTCCGTCTTATAGACTTAAATCTATTAGAGCTATGGCTCCGTCTTATAGACTTAAATCTATTAGAGCTATGGGACCGTCTTATAGACTTAAATCTATTAGAGCCATGGCTCCGTTTTATAGACTTAAATCTATTAGAGCTAAGGCTCCGTCTTATAGACTTAAATCTATCAGAGCTATGGCTCCGTCTTATAGACTTAAATCTATTAGAGCCATGGCTCCGTCTTATAGATTTAAATCTATTAGAGCTATGGCTCCGTCTTATAGACTTAAATCTATTAGAGCTATGGCTCCGTCTTATAGACTTAAATCTATTAGAGCTATGGCTCCGTCTTATAGACTTAAATCTATTAGAGCTATGGCTCCGTCTTATAGACTTAAATCTATTAGAGCTTTGGCTCCGTCTTATAGACTTAAATCTCTTAGAGCTATGGCTCCGTCTTATAGACTTAAATCTATTAGAGCTATGGGACCGTCTTATAGACTTAAATCTATTAGAGCTATGGCTCCGTCTTATAGACTTAAATCTATTAGAACTATGGGACCGTCTTATAGACTTAAATCTATTAGAGCCATGGCTCCGTTTTATAGACTTAAATCTATTAGAGCTAAGGCTCCGTCTTATAGACTTAAATCTATCAGAGCTATGGCTCCGTCTTATAGACTTAAATCTATTAGATCCATGGCTCCGTCTGATAGATTTAAATCTATTAGAGCTATGGCTCCGTCTTATAGACTTAAATCTATTAGAGCTATGGCTCCGTCTTATAGACATAAATCTATTAGAGCTATGGCTCCGTCTTATAGACTTAAATCTATTAGAGCTTTGGCTCCGTCTTATAGACTTAAATCTATTAGAGCTTTGGCTCCGTCTTATAGACTTAAATCTCTTAGAGCTATGGCTCCGTCTTATAGACTTATATCTATTAGAGCTATGGGACCGTCTTATAGACTTAAATCTATTAGAGCTATGGCTCCGTCTTATAAACTTAAATCTATTAGAGCTATGGGACCGTCTTATAGACTTAAATCTATTAGAGCTATGGCTCCGTCTTATAGATTTAAATCTATTAGAGCTATGGGACCGTCTTATAGACTTAAATCTATTAGAGCCATGGCTCCGTCTTATAGACTTAAATATATTAGAGCCATGGCTCCGTCTTATAGACTTAAATTTATTAGAGCTATGGCTCCGTCTTATAGACATAAATCTATTAGAGCTATGGCTCCGTCTTATAGACTTAAATCTATTAGAGCTATGGCTCCGTCTTATAGACTTAAATCTATTAGAGCTATGGCTCCGTCTTATAGACTTAAATCTATTAGAGCTATGGCTCGGTCTTATAGACTTAAATCGATTAGAGCTATGGCTCCGTCTTATAGACTTAAATCTATTAGAGCCATGGCTCCGTCTTATAGACTTAAATCTATTAGAGCTATGGCTCCGTCTTATAGACTTACATCTATTAGAGCTATGGCTCCGTCTTATAGACTTACTTCTATTAGAGCTATGACTCCGTCTTATAGACTTAAATCTATTAAAGCTATGGCTCCGTCTTATAGACATAAATCTATTAGAGCTATGGCTCCGTCTTATAGACTTAAATCTATTAGAGCTATGGCTCCGTCTTATAGACTTAAATCTATTAGAGCTATGGGACCGTCTTATAGACTTAAATCTATTAGAGCTATGGCTCCGTCTTATAGACTTAAATCTATTAGAGCTATGGCTCCGTCTTATAGACATAAATCTATTAGAGCTATGGCTCCGTCTTATAGACATAAATCTATTAGAGCTATGGCTCCGTCTTATAGACTTAAATCTATTAGAGCCATGGCTCCGTCTTATAGACTTAAATCTATTAGAGCCATGGCTCCGTCTTATAGACTTAAATCTATTAGAGCTATGGCTCCGTCTTATAGACTTAAATCTATTAGAGCTATGGCTCCGTCTTATAGACTTAAATCTATTAGAGCTATGGCTCCGTCTTATAGACTTAAATCTATTAGAGCTATGGCTCCGTCTTATAGACTTATATCTATTAGAGCTATGGGACCGTCTTATAGACTTAAATCTATTAGAGCTATGGCTCCGTCTTATAGACTTAAATCTATTAGGGCTATGGGACCGTCTTATAGACTTAAATCTATTAGAGCCATGGCTCCTTCTTATAGACATAAATCTATTAGAGCTAAGGCTCCGTCTTATAGACTTAAATCTATCAGAGCTATGGCTCCGTCTCATAGACTTAAATCTTTTAGAGCTATGGCTCCGTCTTATAGACTTAAATCTATTAGAGCTATGGCTCCGTCTTATAGACTTAAATCTATTAGAGCTATGGCTTCGTCTTATAGACTTAAATCTCTTAGAGCTATGGCTCCGTCTTATAGACTTAAATCTATTAGAGCTATGGGTCCGTCTTATAGACTTAAATCTATTAGAGCTATGGCTCCGTCTTATCAACTTAAATCTATTAGAGCTATGGCTCCGTCTTATAGACTTAAATCTATTAGAGCTATGGCTCCGTCTTATAGACATAAATCTATTAGAGCTATGGCTCCGTCTTATAGACTTAAATCTATTAGAGCTATGGCTTCGTCTTATAGACTTAAATCTATTAGAGCTATGGCTCCGTCTTATAGACTTATATCTATTAGAGCTATGGGACCGTCTTATAGACTTAAATCTATTAGAGCTATGGCTCCGTCTTATAGACTTAAATCTATTAGAGCCATGGCTCCGTCTTATAGATTTAAATCTATTAGAGCTAAGGCTCCGTCTTATAGACTTAAATCTATCAGATCCATGGCTCCGTCTTATAGACTTAAATCTATTAGAGCCATGGCTCCGTCTTATAGATTTAAATCTATTAGAGCCATGGCTCCGTCTTATAGATTTAAATCTATTAGAGCTATGGCTCCGTCTTATAGACTTAAATCTATTAGAGCTATGGCTCCGTCTTATAGACATAAATCTATTAGAGCTATGGCTTCGTCTTATAGACTTAAATCTATTAGAGCCATGGCTCCGTCTTATAGACTTAAATCTATTAGAGCCATGGCTCCGTCTTATAGACTTAAATCTATTAGAGCTATGGCTTCGTCTTATAAACTTAAATCTATTAGAGCTATGGCTCCGTCTTATAGACTTATATCTATTAGAGCTATGGGACCGTCTTATAGACTTAAATCTATTAGAGCTATGGCTCCGTCTTATAGACTTAAATCTATTAGAGCTATGGGACCGTCTTATAGACTTAAATCTATTAGAGCCATGGCTCCGTCTTATAGATTTAAATCTATTAGAGCTAAGGCTCCGTCTTATAGACTTAAATCTATCAGATCCATGGCTCCGTCTTATAGACTTAAATCTATTAGAGCCATGGCTCCGTCTTATAGATTTAAATCTATTAGAGCTATGGCTCCGTCTTATAGACTTAAATCTATTAGAGCTATGGCTCCGTCTTATAGACTTAAATCTATTAGAGCTATGGCTCCGTCTTATAGACTTAAATCTATTAGAGCTATGGCTCCGTCTTATAGACTTAAATCTATTAGAGCTATGGCTCCGTCTTATAGACTTAAATCTCTTAGAGCTATGGCTCCGTCTTATAGACTTAAATCTATTAGAGCTATGGCTCCGTCTTATAGACTTAAATCTATTAGAGATATGGGACCGTCTTATAGACTTAAATCTATTAGAGCTATGGCTCCGTCTTATAGATTTAAATCTATTAGAGCTATGGGACCGTCTTATAGACTTAAATCTATTAGAGCCATGGCTCCGTCTTATAGACTTAAATATATTAGAGCCATGGCTCCGTCTTATAGACTTAAATTTATTAGAGCTATGGCTCCGTCTTATATACATGAATCTATTAGAGCTATGGCTCCGTCTTATAGACTTAAATCTATTAGAGCTATGGCTCCGTCTTATAGACTTAAATCTATTAGAGCTATGGCTCCGTCTTATAGACTTAAATCTATTAGAGCCATTGCTCCGTCTTATAGACTTAAATCTATTAGAGCTATGGCTCCGTCTTATAGACTTAAATCTATTAGAGCTATGGCTCCGTCTTATAGACTTACATTTATTAGAGCTATGACTCCGTCTTATAGACATAAATCTATTAGAGCTATGGCTCGGTCTTATAGACTTAAATCTATTAGATCTATGGCTCCGTCTTATAGACTTAAATCTATTAGAGCTATGGCTCCGTCTTATAGACTTAAATCTATTAGAGCTATGGGACGTCTTATAGACCTAAATCTATTAGAGCTATGGCTCCGTCTTATAGACTTAAATCTATTAGAGCTATGGCTCCGTCTTATAGACATAAATCTATTAGAGCTATGGCTCCGTCTTATAGACATAAATCTATTAGAGCTATGGCTCCGTCTTATAGACTTAAATCTATTAGAGCCATGGCTCCGTCTTATAGACTTAAATCTATTAGAGCCATGGCTCCGTCTTATAGACTTAAATCTATTAGAGCTATGGCTCCGTCTTATAGACTTAAATCTATTAGAGCTATGGCTCCGTCTTATAGACTTAAATCTATTAGAGCTATGGCTCCGTCTTATAGACTTAAATCTATTAGAGCTTTGGCTCCGTCTTATAGACTTAAATCTCTTAGAGCTATGGCTCCGTCTTATAGACTTAAATCTATTAGAGCTATGGGACCGTCTTATAGACTTAAATCTATTAGAGCTATGGCTCCGTCTTATAGACTTAAATCTATTAGAACTATGGGACCGTCTTATAGACTTAAATCTATTAGAGCCATGGCTCCGTTTTATAGACTTAAATCTATTAGAGCTAAGGCTCCGTCTTATAGACTTAAATCTATCAGAGCTATGGCTCCGTCTTATAGACTTAAATCTATTAGAGCCATGGCTCCGTCTGATAGATTTAAATCTATTAGAGCTATGGCTCCGTCTTATAGACTTAAATCTATTAGAGCTATGGCTCCGTCTTATAGACTTAGATCTATTAGAGCTATGGCTCCGTCTTATAGACTTAAATCTATTAGAGCTATGGCTCCGTCTTATAGACTTAAATCTATTAGAGCTTTGGCTCCGTCTTATAGACTTAAATCTCTCAGAGCTATGGCTCCGTCTTATAGACTTAAATCTATTAGAGCTATGGGACCGTCTTATAGACTTAAATCTATTAGAGCTATGGCTCCGTCTTATAAACTTAAATCTATTAGAGCTATGGGACCGTCTTATAGACTTAAATCTATTAGAGCTATGGCTCCGTCTTATAGATTTAAATCTATTAGAGCTATGGGACCGTCTTATAGACTTAAATCTATTAGAGCCATGGCTCCGTCTTATAGACTTAAATATATTAGAGCCATGGCTCCGTCTTATAGACTTAAATTTATTAGAGCTATGGCTCCGTCTTATAGACATAAATCTATTAGAGCTATGGCTCCGTCTTATAGACTTAAATCTATTAGAGCTATGGCTCCGTCTTATAGACTTAAATCTATTAGAGCTATGGCTCCGTCTTATAGACTTAAATCTATTAGAGCTATGGCTCGGTCTTATAGACTTAAATCGATTAGAGCTATGGCTCCGTCTTATAGACTTAAATCTATTAGAGCCATGGCTCCGTCTTATAGACTTAAATCTATTAGAGCTATGGCTCCGTCTTATAGACTTACATCTATTAGAGCTATGGCTCCGTCTTATAGACTTACATCTATTAGAGCTATGACTCCGTCTTATAGACTTAAATCTATTAAAGCTATGGCTCCGTCTTATAGACATAAATCTATTAGAGCTATGGCTCCGTCTTATAGACTTAAATCTATTAGAGCTATGGCTCCGTCTTATAGACTTAAATCTATTAGAGCTATGGGACAGTCTTATAGACTTAAATCTATTAGAGCTATGGCTCCGTCTTATAGACTTAAATCTATTAGAGCTATGGCTCCGTCTTATAGACATAAATCTATTAGAGCTATGGCTCCGTCTTATAGACATAAATCTATTAGAGCTATGGCTCCGTCTTATAGACTTAAATCTATTAGAGCCATGGCTCCGTCTTATAGACTTAAATCTATTAGAGCCATGGCTCCGTCTTATAGACTTAAATCTATTAGAGCTATGGCTCCGTCTTATAGACTTAAATCTATTAGAGCTATGGCTCCGTCTTATAGACTTAAATCTATTAGAGCTATGGCTCCGTCTTATAGACTTAAATCTATTAGAGCTATGGCTCCGTCTTATAGACTTATATCTATTAGAGCTATGGGACCGTCTTATAGACTTAAATCTATTAGAGCTATGGCTCCGTCTTATAGACTTAAATCTATTAGGGCTATGGGACCGTCTTATAGACTTAAATCTATTAGAGCCATGGCTCCTTCTTATAGACATAAATCTATTAGAGCTAAGGCTCCGTCTTATAGACTTAAATCTATCAGAGCTATGGCTCCGTCTTATAGACTTAAATCTATTAGAGCTATGGCTCCGTCTTATAGACTTAAATCTATTAGAGCTATGGCTCCGTCTTATAGACTTAAATCTATTAGAGCTATGGCTCCGTCTTATAGACTTAAATCTATTAGAGCCATGGCTCCGTCTTATAGACTTAAATATATTAGAGCCATGGCTCCGTCTTATAGACTTAAATTTATTAGAGCTATGGCTCCGTCTTATAGACATAAATCTATTAGAGCTATGGCTCCGTCTTATAGACTTAAATCTATTAGAGCTATGGCTCCGTCTTATAGACTTAAATCTATTAGAGCTATGGCTCCGTCTTATAGACTTAAATCTATTAGAGCTATGGCTCGGTCTTATAGACTTAAATCGATTAGAGCTATGGCTCCGTCTTATAGACTTAAATCTATTAGAGCCATGGCTCCGTCTTATAGACTTAAATCTATTAGAGCTATGGCTCCGTCTTATAGACTTACATCTATTAGAGCTATGGCTCCGTCTTATAGACTTACATCTATTAGAGCTATGACTCCGTCTTATAGACTTAAATCTATTAGAGCTATGGCTCCGTCTTATAGACATAAATCTATTAGAGCTATGGCTCCGTCTTATAGACTTAAATCTATTAGAGCTATGGCTCCGTCTTATAGACTTAAATCTATTAGAGCTATGGGACCGTCTTATAGACTTAAATCTATTAGAGCTATGGCTCCGTCTTATAGACTTAAATCTATTAGAGCTATGGCTCCGTCTTATAGACATAAATCTATTAGAGCTATGGCTCCGTCTTATAGACATAAATCTATTAGAGCTATGGCTCCGTCTTATAGACTTAAATCTATTAGAGCCATGGCTCCGTCTTATAGACTTAAATCTATTAGAGCCATGGCTCCGTCTTATAGACTTAAATCTATTAGAGCTATGGCTCCGTCTTATAGACTTAAATCTATTAGAGCTATGGCTCCGTCTTATAGACTTAAATCTATTAGAGCTATGGCTCCGTCTTATAGACTTAAATCTATTAGAGCTATGGCTCCGTCTTATAGACTTATATCTATTAGAGCTATGGGACCGTCTTATAGACTTAAATCTATTAGAGCTATGGCTCCGTCTTATAGACTTAAATCTATTAGGGCTATGGGACCGTCTTATAGACTTAAATCTATTAGAGCCATGGCTCCTTCTTATAGACATAAATCTATTAGAGCTAAGGCTCCGTCTTATAGACTTAAATCTATCAGAGCTATGGCTCCGTCTTATAGACTTAAATCTATTAGAGCTATGGCTCCGTCTTATAGACTTAAATCTATTAGAGCTATGGCTCCGTCTTATAGACTTAAATCTATTAGAGCTATGGCTCCGTCTTATAGACTTAAATCTATTAGAGCTATGGCTCCGTCTTATAGACTTAAATCTATTAGAGCTATGGCTCCGTCTTATAGACTTAAATCTATTAGAGCTTTGGCTCCGTCTTATAGACTTAAATCTCTTAGAGCTATGGCTCCGTCTTATAGACTTAAATCTATTAGAGCTATGGGACCGTCTTATAGACTTAAATCTATTAGAGCTATGGCTCCGTCTTATAGACTTAAATCTATTAGAACTATGGGATCGTCTTATAGACTTAAATCTATTAGAGCCATGGCTCCGTTTTATAGACTTAAATCTATTAGAGCTAAGGCTCCGTCTTATAGACTTAAATCTATCAGAGCTATGGCTCCGTCTTATAGACTTAAATCTATTAGAGCCATGGCTCCGTCTGATAGATTTAAATCTATTAGAGCTATGGCTCCGTCTTATAGACTTAAATCTATTAGAGCTATGGCTCCGTCTTATAGACTTAAATCTATTAGAGCTATGGCTCCGTCTTATAGACTTAAATCTATTAGAGCTATGGCTCCGTCTTATAGACTTAAATCTATTAGAGCTTTGGCTCCGTCTTATAGACTTAAATCTCTTAGAGCTATGGCTCCGTCTTATAGACTTAAATCTATTAGAGCTATGGGACCGTCTTATAGACTTAAATCTATTAGAGCTATGGCTCCGTCTTATAAACTTAAATCTATTAGAGCTATGGGACCGTCTTATAGACTTAAATCTATTAGAGCTATGGCTCCGTCTTATAGATTTAAATCTATTAGAGCTATGGGACCGTCTTATAGACTTAAATCTATTAGAGCCATGGCTCCGTCTTATAGACTTAAATATATTAGAGCCATGGCTCCGTCTTATAGACTTAAATTTATTAGAGCTATGGCTCCGTCTTATAGACATAAATCTATTAGAGCTATGGCTCCGTCTTATAGACTTAAATCTATTAGAGCTATGGCTCCGTCTTATAGACTTAAATCTATTAGAGCTATGGCTCCGTCTTATAGACTTAAATCTATTAGAGCTATGGCTCGGTCTTATAGACTTAAATCGATTAGAGCTATGGCTCCGTCTTATAGACTTAAATCTATTAGAGCCATGGCTCCGTCTTATAGACTTAAATCTATTAGAGCTATGGCTCCGTCTTATAGACTTACATCTATTAGAGCTATGGCTCCGTCTTATAGACTTACATCTATTAGAGCTATGACTCCGTCTTATAGACTTAAATCTATTAAAGCTATGGCTCCGTCTTATAGACATAAATCTATTAGAGCTATGGCTCCGTCTTATAGACTTAAATCTATTAGAGCTATGGCTCCGTCTTATAGACTTAAATCTATTAGAGCTATGGGACCGTCTTATAGACTTAAATCTATTAGAGCTATGGCTCCGTCTTATAGACTTAAATCTATTAGAGCTATGGCTCCGTCTTATAGACATAAATCTATTAGAGCTATGGCTCCGTCTTATAGACATAAATCTATTAGAGCTATGGCTCCGTCTTATAGACTTAAATCTATTAGAGCCATGGCTCCGTCTTATAGACTTAAATCTATTAGAGCCATGGCTCCGTCTTATAGACTTAAATCTATTAGAGCTATGGCTCCGTCTTATAGACTTAAATCTATTAGAGCTATGGCTCCGTCTTATAGACTTAAATCTATTAGAGCTATGGCTCCGTCTTATAGACTTAAATCTATTAGAGCTATGGCTCCGTCTTATAGACTTATATCTATTAGAGCTATGGGACCGTCTTATAGACTTAAATCTATTAGAGCTATGGCTCCGTCTTATAGACTTAAATCTATTAGGGCTATGGGACCGTCTTATAGACTTAAATCTATTAGAGCCATGGCTCCTTCTTATAGACATAAATCTATTAGAGCTAAGGCTCCGTCTTATAGACTTAAATCTATCAGAGCTATGGCTCCGTCTTATAGACTTAAATCTATTAGAGCTATGGCTCCGTCTTATAGACTTAAATCTATTAGAGCTATGGCTCCGTCTTATAGACTTAAATCTATTAGAGCTATGGCTCCGTCTGATAGACTTAAATCTATTAGAGCTATGGCTTCGTCTTATAGACTTAAATCTCTTAGAGCTATGGCTCCGTCTTATAGACTTAAATCTATTAGAGCTATGGGTCCGTCTTATAGACTTAAATCTATTAGAGCTATGGCTCCGTCTTATAGACTTAAATCTATTAGAGCTATGGCTCCGTCTTATAGACTTAAATCTATTAGAGCTATGGCTCCGTCTTATAGACTTATATCTATTAGAGCTATGGGACCGTCTTATAGACTTAAATCTATTAGAGCTATGGCTCCGTCTTATAGACTTAAATCTATTAGGGCTATGGGACCGTCTTATAGACTTAAATCTATTAGAGCCATGGCTCCTTCTTATAGACATAAATCTATTAGAGCTAAGGCTCCGTCTTATAGACTTAAATCTATCAGAGCTATGGCTCCGTCTTATAGACTTAAATCTATTAGAGCTATGGCTCCGTCTTATAGACTTAAATCTATTAGAGTTATGGCTCCGTCTTATAGACATAAATCTATTAGAGCTATGGCTCCGTCTTATAGACTTAAATCTATTAGAGCTATGGCTTCGTCTTATAAACTTAAATCTATTAGAGCTATGGCTCCGTCTTATAGACTTATATCTATTAGAGCTATGGGACCGTCTTATAGACTTAAATCTATTAGAGCTATGGCTCCGTCTTATAGACTTAAATCTATTAGAGCTATGGGACCGTCTTATAGACTTAAATCTATTAGAGCCATGGCTCCGTCTTATAGATTTAAATCTATTAGAGCTAAGGCTCCGTCTTATAGACTTAAATCTATCAGATCCATGGCTCCGTCTTATAGACTTAAATCTATTAGAGCCATGGCTCCGTCTTATAGATTTAAATCTATTAGAGCTATGGCTCCGTCTTATAGACTTAAATCTATTAGAGCTATGGCTCCGTCTTATAGACATAAATCTATTAGAGCTATGGCTCCGTCTTATAGACTTAAATCTATTAGAGCCATGGCTCCGTCTTATAGACTTAAATCTATTAGAGCCATGGCTCCGTCTTATAGACTTATATCTATTAGAGCTATGGGACCGTCTTATAGACTTAAATCTATTAGAGCCATGGCTCCGTCTTATAGACATAAATCTATTAGAGCTAAGGCTCCGTCTTATAGACTTAAATCTATCAGAGCTATGGCTCCGTCTTATAGACTTAAATCTATTAGAGCTATGGCTCCGTCTTATAGACTTAAATCTATTAGAGCTATGGCTCCGTCTTATAGACTTAAATCTATTAGAGCCATGGCTCCGTCTTATAGACTTAAATCTATTAGAGCTATGGCTCCGTCTTATAGACTTACATCTATTAGAGCTATGGCTCCGTCTTATAGACTTACATCTATTAGAGCTATGACTCCGTCTTATAGACTTAAATCTATTAAAGCTATGGCTCCGTCTTATAGACATAAATCTATTAGAGCTATGGCTCCGTCTTATAGACTTAAATCTATTAGAGCTATGGCTCCGTCTTATAGACTTAAATCTATTAGAGCTATGGGACCGTCTTATAGACTTAAATCTATTAGAGCTATGGCTCCGTCTTATAGACTTAAATCTATTAGAGCTATGGCTCCGTCTTATAGACATAAATCTATTAGAGCTATGGCTCCGTCTTATAGACTTAAATCTATTAGAGCTATGGCTCCGTCTTATAGACTTAAATCTATTAGAGCCATGGCTCCGTCTTATAGACTTAAATCTATTAGAGCCATGGCTCCGTCTTATAGACTTAAATCTATTAGAGCTATGGCTCCGTCTTATAGACTTAAATCTATTAGAGCTATGGCTCCGTCTTATAGACTTAAATCTATTAGAGCTATGGCTCCGTCTTATAGACTTAAATCTATTAGAGCTATGGCTCCGTCTTATAGACTTATATCTATTAGAGCTATGGGACCGTCTTATAGACTTAAATCTATTAGAGCTATGGCTCCGTCTTATAGACTTAAATCTATTAGGGCTATGGGACCGTCTTATAGACTTAAATCTATTAGAGCCATGGCTCCTTCTTATAGACATAAATCTATTAGAGCTAAGGCTCCGTCTTATAGACTTAAATCTATCAGAGCTATGGCTCCGTCTTATAGACTTAAATCTATTAGAGCTATGGCTCCGTCTTATAGACTTAAATCTATTAGAGCTATGGCTCCGTCTTATAGACTTAAATCTATTAGAGCTATGGCTCCGTCTGATAGACTTAAATCTATTAGAGCTATGGCTTCGTCTTATAGACTTAAATCTCTTAGAGCTATGGCTCCGTCTTATAGACTTAAATCTATTAGAGCTATGGGTCCGTCTTATAGACTTAAATCTATTAGAGCTATGGCTCCGTCTTATAGACTTAAATCTATTAGAGCTATGGCTCCGTCTTATAGACTTAAATCTATTAGAGCTATGGCTCCGTCTTATAGACTTATATCTATTAGAGCTATGGGACCGTCTTATAGACTTAAATCTATTAGAGCTATGGCTCCGTCTTATAGACTTAAATCTATTAGGGCTATGGGACCGTCTTATAGACTTAAATCTATTAGAGCCATGGCTCCTTCTTATAGACATAAATCTATTAGAGCTAAGGCTCCGTCTTATAGACTTAAATCTATCAGAGCTATGGCTCCGTCTTATAGACTTAAATCTATTAGAGCTATGGCTCCGTCTTATAGACTTAAATCTATTAGAGTTATGGCTCCGTCTTATAGACATAAATCTATTAGAGCTATGGCTCCGTCTTATAGACTTAAATCTATTAGAGCTATGGCTTCGTCTTATAAACTTAAATCTATTAGAGCTATGGCTCCGTCTTATAGACTTATATCTATTAGAGCTATGGGACCGTCTTATAGACTTAAATCTATTAGAGCTATGGCTCCGTCTTATAGACTTAAATCTATTAGAGCTATGGGACCGTCTTATAGACTTAAATCTATTAGAGCCATGGCTCCGTCTTATAGATTTAAATCTATTAGAGCTAAGGCTCCGTCTTATAGACTTAAATCTATCAGATCCATGGCTCCGTCTTATAGACTTAAATCTATTAGAGCCATGGCTCCGTCTTATAGATTTAAATCTATTAGAGCTATGGCTCCGTCTTATAGACTTAAATCTATTAGAGCTATGGCTCCGTCTTATAGACATAAATCTATTAGAGCTATGGCTCCGTCTTATAGACTTAAATCTATTAGAGCCATGGCTCCGTCTTATAGACTTAAATCTATTAGAGCCATGGCTCCGTCTTATAGACTTATATCTATTAGAGCTATGGGACCGTCTTATAGACTTAAATCTATTAGAGCCATGGCTCCGTCTTATAGACATAAATCTATTAGAGCTAAGGCTCCGTCTTATAGACTTAAATCTATCAGAGCTATGGCTCCGTCTTATAGACTTAAATCTATTAGAGCTATGGCTCCGTCTTATAGACTTAAATCTATTAGAGCTATGGCTCCGTCTTATAGACTTAAATCTATTAGAGCTATGGCTTCGTCTTATAGACTTAAATCTCTTAGAGCTATGGCTCCGTCTTATAGACTTAAATCTATTAGAGTTATGGGTCCGTCTTATAGACTTAAATCTATTAGAGCTATGGCTCCGTCTTATCAACTTAAATCTATTAGAGCTATGGCTCCGTCTTATAGACTTAAATCTATTAGAGCTATGGCTCCGTCTTATAGACATAAATCTATTAGAGCTATGGCTCCGTCTTATAGACTTAAATCTATTAGAGCTATGGCTTCGTCTTATAAACTTAAATCTATTAGAGCTATGGCTCCGTCTTATAGACTTATATCTATTAGAGCTATGGGACCGTCTTATAGACTTAAATCTATTATTGCTATGGCTCCGTCTTATAGACTTAAATCTATTAGAGCTATGGGACCGTCTTATAGACTTAAATCTATTAGAGCCATGGCTCCGTCTTATAGATTTAAATCTATTAGAGCTAAGGCTCCGTCTTATAGACTTAAATCTATCAGATCCATGGCTCCGTCTTATAGACTTAAATCTATTAGAGCCATGGCTCCGTCTTATAGATTTAAATCTATTAGAGCTATGGCTCCGTCTTATAGACTTAAATCTATTAGAGCTATGGCTCCGTCTTATAGACTTAAATCTATTAGAGCTATGGCTCCGTCTTATAGACTTAAATCTATTAGAGCTATGGCTCCGTCTTATAGACTTAAATCTATTAGAGCTATGGCTCCGTCTTATAGACTTAAATCTCTTAGAGCTATGGCTCCGTCTTATAGACTTAAATCTATTAGAGCTATGGCTCCGTCTTATAGACTTAAACCTATTAGAGCTATGTCTCCGTCTTATAAACTTAAATCTATTAGAGCTATGGGACCGTCTTATAGACTTAAATCTATTAGAGCTATGGCTCCGTCTTATAGATTTAAATCTATTAGAGCTATGGGACCGTCTTATAGACTTAAATCTATTAGAGCCATGGCTCCGTCTTATAGACTTAAATATATTAGAGCCATGGCTCCGTCTTATAGACTTAAATTTATTAGAGCTATGGCTCCGTCTTATATACATGAATCTATTAGAGCTATGGCTCCGTCTTATAGACTTAAATCTATTAGAGCTATGGCTCCGTCTTATAGACTTAAATCTATTAGAGCTATGGCTCCGTCTTATAGACTTAAATCTATTAGAGCCATTGCTCCGTCTTATAGACTTAAATCTATTAGAGCTATGGCTCCGTCTTATAGACTTAAATCTATTAGAGCTATGGCTCCGTCTTATAGACTTACATTTATTAGAGCTATGACTCCGTCTTATAGACATAAATCTATTAGAGCTATGGCTCGGTCTTATAGACTTAAATCTATTAGAGCTATGGCTCCGTCTTATAGACTTAAATCTATTAGAGCTATGGCTCCGTCTTATAGACTTAAATCTATTAGAGCTATGGGACCGTCTTATAGACCTAAATCTATTAGAGCTATGGCTCCGTCTTATAGATTTAAATCTATTAGAGCTATGGGACCGTCTTATAGACTTAAATCTATTAGAGCTATGGCTCCGTCTTATAGACTTAAATCTATTAGAGCTATGGGACCGTCTTATAGACATAAATCTATTAGAGCTATGGCTCCGTCTTATAGACTTAAATCTATTAGAGCTATGGCTCCGTCTTATAGACTTAAATCTATTAGAGCTATGGCTTCGTCTTATAAACTTAAATCTATTAGAGCTATGGCTCCGTCTTATAGACTTATATCTATTAGAGCTATGGGACCGTCTTATAGACTTAAATCTATTAGAGCTATGGCTCCATCTTATAGACTTAAATCTATTAGAGCTATGGGACCGTCTTATAGACTTAAATCTATTAGAGCCATGGCTCCGTCTTATAGACTTAAATCTATTAGAGCTAAGGCTCCGTCTTATAGACTTAAATCTATCAGATCCATGGCTCCGTCTTATAGACTTAAATCTATTAGAGCCATGGCTCCGTCTTATAGATTTAAATCTATTAGAGCTATGGCTCCGTCTTATAGACTTAAATCTATTAGAGCTATGGCTCCGTCTTATAGACTTAAATCTATTAGAGCTATGGCTCCGTCTTATAGACTTAAATCTATTAGAGCTATGGCTTCGTCTTATAGACTTAAATCTATTAGAGCTATGGCTCCGTCTTATAGACTTAAATCTCTTAGAGCTATGGCTCCGTCTTATAGACTTAAATCTATTAGAGCTATGGGACCGTCTTATAGACTTAAATCTATTAGAGCTATGGCTCCGTCTTATAGACTTAAATCTATTAGAGCTATGGCTCCGTCTTATAGATTTAAATCTATTAGAGCTATGGGACCGTCTTATAGACTTAAATCTATTAGAGCCATGGCTCCGTCTTATAGACTTAAATATATTAGAGCCATGGCTCCGTCTTATAGACTTAAATTTATTAGAGCTATGGCTCCGTCTTATATACATGAATCTATTAGAGCTATGGCTCCGTCTTATAGACTTAAATCTATTAGAGCCATGGCTCCGTCTTATAGACTTAAATCTATTAGAGCTATGGCTCCGTCTTATAGACTTAAATCTATTAGAGCCATTGCTCCGTCTTATAGACTTAAATCTATTAGAGCTATGGCTCCGTCTTATAGACTTAAATCTATTAGAGCTATGGCTGCGTCTTATAGACTTACATCTATTAGAGCTATGACTCCGTCTTATAGACTTAAATCTATTAGAGCTATGGCTCCGTCTCATAGACATAAATCTATTTGAGCTATGGCTCGGTCTTATAGACTTAAATCTATTAGAGCTATGGCTCCGTCTTATAGACTTAAATCTATTAGAGCTATGGCTCCGTCTTGTAGACTTAAATCTATTAGAGCTATGGGACCGTCTTATAGACCTAAATCTATTAGAGCTATGGCTCCGTCTTATAGATTTAAATCTATTAGAGCTATGGGACCGTCTTATAGACTTAAATCTATTAGAGCTATGGCTCCGTCTTATAGACTTAAATCTATTAGAGCTATGGGACCGTCTTATAGACCTAAATCTATTAGAGCTATGGCTCCGTTTTATAGACTTAAATCTATTAGAGCTATGGCTCCGTCTTATAGACATAAATCTATTAGAGCTATGGCTCCGTCTTATAGACATAAATCTATTAGAGCTATGGCTCCGTCTTATAGACTTAAATCTATTAGAGCCATGGCTCCGTCTTATAGACTTAAATCTATTAGAGCCATGGCTCCGTCTTATAGACTTAAATCTATTAGAGCTATGGCTCCGTCTTATAGACTTAAATCTATTAGAGCTATGGCTCCGTCTTATAGACTTAAATCTATTAGAGCTATGGCTCCGTCTTATAGACTTAAATCTATTAGAGCTATGGCTCCGTCTTATAAACTTAAATCTATTAGAGCTATGGCTCCGTCTTATAGACTTATATCTATTAGAGCTATGGGACCGTCTTATAGACTTAAATCTATTAGAGCTATGGCTCCGTCTTATAGATTTAAATCTATTAGAGCTATGGGACCGTCTTATAGACTTAAATCTATTAGAGCCATGGCTCCGACTTATAGACATAAATCTATTAGAGCTAAGGCTCCGTCTTATAGACTTAAATCTATCAGAGCTATGGCTCCGTCTTATAGACTTAAATCTATTAGAGCTATGGCTCCGTCTTATAGACTTAAATCTATTAGAGCTATGGCTCCGTCTTATAGACTTAAATCTATTAGAGCTATGGCTTCGTCTTATAGACTTAAATCTCTTAGAGCTATGGCTCCGTCTTATAGACTTAAATCTATTAGAGCTATGGGTCCGTCTTATAGACTTAAATCTATTAGAGCTATGGCTCCGTCTTATCAACTTAAATCTATTAGAGCTATGGCTCCGTCTTATAGACTTATATCTATTAGAGCTATGGGACCGTCTTATAGACTTAAATCTATTAGAGCTATGGCTCCGTCTTATAGATTTAAATCTATTAGAGCTATGGGACCGTCTTATAGACATAAATCTATTAGAGCTATGGCTCCGTCTTATAGACTTAAATCTATTAGAGCCATGGCTCCGTCTTATAGACTTAAATCTATTAGAGCTATGGCTTCGTCTTATAAACTTAAATCTATTAGAGCTATGGCTCCGTCTTATAGGCTTATATCTATTAGAGCTATGGGACCGTCTTATAGACTTAAATCTATTAGAGCTATGGCTCCATCTTATAGACTTAAATCTATTAGAGCTATGGGACCGTCTTATAGACTTAAATCTATTAGAGCCATGGCTCCGTCTTATAGACTTAAATCTATTAGAGCTAAGGCTCCGTCTTATAGACTTAAATCTATTAGAGCCATGGCTCCGTCTTATAGATTTAAATCTATTAGAGCTATGGCTCCGTCTTATAGACTTAAATCTATTAGAGCTATGGCTCCGTCTTATAGACTTAAATCTATTAGAGCTATGGCTCCGTCTTATAGACTTAAATCTATTAGAGCTATGGCTCCGTCTTATAGACTTAAATCTATTAGAGCTATGGCTCCGTCTTATAGACTTAAATCTCTTAGAGCTATGGCTCCGTCTTATAGACTTAAATCTATTAGAGCTATGGGACCGTCTTATAGACTTAAATCTATTAGAGCTATGGCTCCGTCTTATAGACTTAAATCTATTAGAGCTATGGCTCCGTCTTATAGATTTAAATCTATTAGAGCTATGGGACCGTCTTATAGACTTAAATCTATTAGAGCCATGGCTCCGTCTTATAGACTTAAATATATTAGAGCCATGGCTCCGTCTTATAGACTTAAATTTATTAGAGCTATGGCTCCGTCTTATATACATGAATCTATTAGAGCTATGGCTCCGTCTTATAGACTTAAATCTATTAGAGCTATGGCTCCGTCTTATAGACTTAAATCTATTAGAGCTATGGCTCCGTCTTATAGACTTAAATCTATTAGAGCCATTGCTCCGTCTTATAGACTTAAATCTATTAGAGCTATGGCTCCGTCTTATAGACTTAAATCTATTAGAGCTATGGCTGCGTCTTATAGACTTACATCTATTAGAGCTATGACTCCGTCTTATAGACTTAAATCTATTAGAGCTATGGCTCCGTCTTATAGACTTAAATCTATTAGAGCTATGGGACCGTCTTATAGACTTAAATCTATTAGAGCTATGGCTCCGTCTTATAGACTTAAATCTATTAGAGCTATGGGACCGTCTTATAGACCTAAATCTATTAGAGCTATGGCTCCGTCTTATAGACTTAAATCTATTAGAGCTATGGGACCGTCTTATAGACCTAAATCTATTAGAGCTATGGCTCCGTCTCATAGACATAAATCTATTTGAGCTATGGCTCGGTCTTATAGACTTAAATCTATTAGAGCTATGGCTCCGTCTTATAGACTTAAATCTATTAGAGCTATGGCTCCGTCTTGTAGACTTAAATCTATTAGAGCTATGGGACCGTCTTATAGACCTAAATCTATTAGAGCTATGGCTCCGTCTTATAGATTTAAATCTATTAGAGCTATGGGACCGTCTTATAGACTTAAATCTATTAGAGCTATGGCTCCGTCTTATAGACTTAAATCTATTAGAGCTATGGGACCGTCTTATAGACCTAAATCTATTAGAGCTATGGCTCCGTTTTATAGACTTAAATCTATTAGAGCTATGGCTCCGTCTTATAGACATAAATCTATTAGAGCTATGGCTCCGTCTTATAGACATAAATCTATTAGAGCTATGGCTCCGTCTTATAGACTTAAATCTATTAGAGCCATGGCTCCGTCTTATAGACTTAAATCTATTAGAGCCATGGCTCCGTCTTATAGACTTAAATCTATTAGAGCTATGGCTCCGTCTTATAGACTTAAATCTATTAGAGCTATGGCTCCGTCTTATAGACTTAAATCTATTAGAGCTATGGCTCCGTCTTATAGACTTAAATCTATTAGAGCTATGGCTCCGTCTTATAAACTTAAATCTATTAGAGCTATGGCTCCGTCTTATAGACTTATATCTATTAGAGCTATGGGACCGTCTTATAGACTTAAATCTATTAGAGCTATGGCTCCGTCTTATAGATTTAAATCTATTAGAGCTATGGGACCGTCTTATAGACTTAAATCTATTAGAGCCATGGCTCCGACTTATAGACATAAATCTATTAGAGCTAAGGCTCCGTCTTATAGACTTAAATCTATCAGAGCTATGGCTCCGTCTTATAGACTTAAATCTATTAGAGCTATGGCTCCGTCTTATAGACTTAAATCTATTAGAGCTATGGGTCCGTCTTATAGACTTAAATCTATTAGAGCTATGGCTCCGTCTTATCAACTTAAATCTATTAGAGCTATGGCTCCGTCTTATAGACTTAAATCTATTAGAGCTATGGCTCCGTCTTATAGACATAAATCTATTAGAGCTATGGCTCCGTCTTATAGACTTAAATCTATTAGAGCTATGGCTTCGTCTTATAAACTTAAATCTATTAGAGCTATGGCTCCGTCTTATAGACTTATATCTATTAGAGCTATGGGACCGTCTTATAGACTTAAATCTATTAGAGCTATGGCTCCGTCTTATAGATTTAAATCTATTAGAGCTATGGGACCGTCTTATAGACATAAATCTATTAGAGCTATGGCTCCGTCTTATAGACTTAAATCTATTAGAGCTATGGCTCCGTCTTATAGACTTAAATCTATTAGAGCTATGGCTTCGTCTTATAAACTTAAATCTATTAGAGCTATGGCTCCGTCTTATAGGCTTATATCTATTAGAGCTATGGGACCGTCTTATAGACTTAAATCTATTAGAGCTATGGCTCCATCTTATAGACTTAAATCTATTAGAGCTATGGGACCGTCTTATAGACTTAAATCTATTAGAGCCATGGCTCCGTCTTATAGACTTAAATCTATTAGAGCTAAGGCTCCGTCTTATAGACTTAAATCTATCAGATCCATGGCTCCGTCTTATAGACTTAAATCTATTAGAGCCATGGCTCCGTCTTATAGATTTAAATCTATTAGAGCTATGGCTCCGTCTTATAGACTTAAATCTATTAGAGCTATGGCTCCGTCTTATAGACTTAAATCTATTAGAGCTATGGCTCCGTCTTATAGACTTAAATCTATTAGAGCTATGGCTCCGTCTTATAGACTTAAATCTATTAGAGCTATGGCTCCGTCTTATAGACTTAAATCTCTTAGAGCTATGGCTCCGTCTTATAGACTTAAATCTATTAGAGCTATGGGACCGTCTTATAGACTTAAATCTATTAGAGCTATGGCTCCGTCTTATAGACTTAAATCTATTAGAGCTATGGCTCCGTCTTATAGATTTAAATCTATTAGAGCTATGGGACCGTCTTATAGACTTAAATCTATTAGAGCCATGGCTCCGTCTTATAGACTTAAATATATTAGAGCCATGGCTCCGTCTTATAGACTTAAATTTATTAGAGCTATGGCTCCGTCTTATATACATGAATCTATTAGAGCTATGGCTCCGTCTTATAGACTTAAATCTATTAGAGCTATGGCTCCGTCTTATAGACTTAAATCTATTAGAGCTATGGCTCCGTCTTATAGACTTAAATCTATTAGAGCCATTGCTCCGTCTTATAGACTTAAATCTATTAGAGCTATGGCTCCGTCTTATAGACTTAAATCTATTAGAGCTATGGCTGCGTCTTATAGACTTACATCTATTAGAGCTATGACTCCGTCTTATAGACTTAAATCTATTAGAGCTATGGCTCCGTCTTATAGACTTAAATCTATTAGAGCTATGGGACCGTCTTATAGACTTAAATCTATTAGAGCTATGGCTCCGTCTTATAGACTTAAATCTATTAGAGCTATGGGACCGTCTTATAGACCTAAATCTATTAGAGCTATGGCTCCGTCTTATAGACTTAAATCTATTAGAGCTATGGCTCCGTCTTATAGACATAAATCTATTAGAGCTATGGCTCCGTCTTATAGACATAAATCTATTAGAGCTATGGCTCCGTCTTATAGACTTAAATCTATTAGAGCCATGGCTCCGTCTTATAGACTTAAATCTATTAGAGCCATGGCTCCGTCTTATAGACTTAAATCTATTAGAGCTATGGCTCCGTCTTATAGACTTAAATCTATTAGAGCTATGGCTCCGTCTGATAGACTTAAATCTATTAGAGCTATGGCTCCGTCTTATAGACTTAAATCTATTAGAGCTATGGCTCCGTCTTATAAACTTAAATCTATTAGAGCTATGGCTCCGTCTTATAGACTTATATCTATTAGAGCTATGGAACCGTCTTATAGACTTAAATCTATTAGAGCTATGGCTCCGTCTTATAGATTTAAATCTATTAGAGCTATGGGACCGTCTTATAGACTTAAATCTATTAGAGCCATGGCTCCGACTTATAGACATAAATCTATTAGAGCTAAGGCTCCGTCTTATAGACTTAAATCTATCAGAGCTATGGCTCCGTCTTATAGACTTAAATCTATTAGAGCTATGGCTCCGTCTTATAGACTTAAATCTATTAGAGCTATGGCTCCGTCTTATAGACTTAAATCTATTAGAGCTATGGCTTCGTCTTATAGACTTAAATCTCTTAGAGCTATGGCTCCGTCTTATAGACTTAAATCTATTAGAGCTATGGGTCCGTCTTATAGACTTAAATCTATTAGAGCTATGGCTCCGTCTTATCAACTTAAATCTATTAGAGATATGGCTCCGTCTTATAGACTTAAATCTATTAGAGCTATGGTTCCGTCTAATAGACATAAATCTATTAGAGCTATGGCTCCGTCTTATAGACTTAAATCTATTAGAGCTATGGCTTCGTCTTATAAACTTAAATCTATTAGAGCTATGGCTCCGTCTTATAGACTTATATCTATTAGAGCTATGGGACCGTCTTATAGACTTAAATCTATTAGAGCTATGGCTCCGTCTTATAGATTTAAATCTATTAGAGCTATGGGACCGTCTTATAGACTTAAATCTATTAGAGCCATGGCTCCGTCTTATAGACTTAAATCTATTAGAGCTAAGGCTCCGTCTTATAGACTTAAATCTATCAGATCCATGGCTCCGTCTTATAGACTTAAATCTATTAGAGCCATGGCTCCGTCTTATAAATTTAAATCTATTAGAGCTATGGCTCCGTCTTATAGACTTAAATCTATTAGAGCTATGGCTCCGTCTTATAGACTTAAATCTATTAGAGCTATGGCTCCGTCTTATAGACTTAAATCTATTAGAGCTATGGCTCCGTCTTATAGACTTAAATCTCTTAGAGCTATGGCTCCGTCTTATAGACTTAAATCTATTAGAGCTATGGGACCGTTTTATAGACTTAAATCTATTAGAGCTATGGCTCCGTCTTATAGACTTAAATCTATTAGAGCTATGGGACCGTCTTATAGACTTACATCTATTAGAGCCATGGCTCCGTCTTATAGACATAAATCTATTAGAGCTAAGGCTCCGTCTTATAGACTTAAATCTATCAGAGCTATGGCTCCGTCTTATAGACTTAAATCTATTAGAGCTATGGCTCCGTCTTATAGACTTAAATCTATTAGAGCTATGGCTCCGTCTTATAGACTTAAATCTATTAGAGCTATGGCTTCGTCTTATAGACTTAAATCTCTTAGAGCTATGGCTCCGTCTTATAGACTTAACTCTATTAGAGCCATGGCTCCGTCTTATAGACTTAAATCTATTAGAGCCATGGCTCCGTCTTATAGACTTAAATATATTAGAGCCATGGCTCCGTCTTATAGACTTAAATTTATTAGAGCTATGGCTCCGTCTTATATACATGAATCTATTAGAGCTATGGCTCCGTCTTATAGACTTAAATCTATTAGAGCTATGGCTCCGTCTTATCAACTTAAATCTATTAGAGCTATGGCTCCGTCTTATAGACTTAAATCTATTAGAGCTATGGCTCCGTCTTATAGACATAAATCTATTAGAGCTATGGCTCCGTCTTATAGACTTATATCTATTAGAGCTATGGGACCGTCTTATAAACTTAAATCTATTAGAGCTATGGCTCCGTCTTATAGACTTAAATCTATTAGAGCTATGGGACCGTCTTATAGACTTAAATCTATTAGAGCCATGGTTCCGTCTTATAGACTTAAATCTATTAGAGCCATGGCTCCGTCTTATAGACTTAAATATATTAGAGCCATGGCTCCGTCTTATAGACTTAAATTTATTAGAGCTATGGCTCCGTCTTATATACATGAATCTATTAGAGCTATGGCTCCGTCTTATAGACTTAAATCTATTAGAGCTATGGCTCCGTCTTATAGACTTAAATCTATTAGAGCTATGGCTCCGTCTTATAGACTTAAATCTATTAGAGCCATTGCTCCGTCTTATAGACTTAAATCTATTAGAGCTATGGCTCCGTCTTATAGACTTAAATCTATTAGAGCTATGGCTGCGTCTTATAGACTTACATCTATTAGAGCTATGACTCCGTCTTATAGACTTAAATCT
Organism: Bathymodiolus brooksi; assembly: GCA_963680875.1. Lineage (NCBI taxonomy): Eukaryota > Metazoa > Mollusca > Bivalvia > Mytilida > Modiolidae > Bathymodiolus > Bathymodiolus brooksi. The sequence goes on along the minus strand of OY804583.1, from coordinate 93,988,429 downwards.
ATTAGAGCTATGGCTCCGTCTTATAGACTTAAATCTATTAGAGCTATGGGACCGTCTTATAGACTTAAATGTATTAGAGCTATGGCTCCGTCTTATAGACTTAAATCTATTAGAGCTATGGGACCGTCTTATAGACCTAAATCTATTAGAGCTATGGCTCCGTCTTATAGACTTAAATCTATTAGAGCTATGGGACCGTCTTATAGACCTAAATCTATTAGAGCTATGGCTCCGTCTCATAGACATAAATCTATTTGAGCTATGGCTCGGTCTTATAGACTTAAATCTATTAGAGCTATGGCTCCGTCTTATAGACTTAAATCTATTAGAGCTATGGCTCCGTCTTGTAGACTTAAATCTATTAGAGCTATGGGACCGTCTTATAGACCTAAATCTATTAGAGCTATGGCTCCGTCTTATAGATTTAAATCTATTAGAGCTATGGGACCGTCTTATAGACTTAAATCTATTAGAGCTATGGCTCCGTCTTATAGACTTAAATCTATTAGAGCTATGGGACCGTCTTATAGACCTAAATCTATTAGAGCTATGGCTCCGTTTTATAGACTTAAATCTATTAGAGCTATGGCTCCGTCTTATAGACATAATTCTATTAGAGCTATGGCTCCGTCTTATAGACTTAAATCTATTAGAGCTATGGCTCCGTCTTATAGACTTAAATCTATTAGAGCCATGGCTCCGTCTTATAGACTTAAACCTATTAGAGCCATGGCTCCGTCTTATAGACTTAAATCTATTAGAGCTATGGCTCCGTCTTATAGACTTAAATCTATTAGAGCTATGGCTCCGTCTTATAGACTTAAATCTATTAGAGCTATGGCTCCGTCTTATAGACTTAAATCTATTAGAGCTATGGCTCCGTCTTATAAACTTAAATCTATTAGAGCTATGGCTCCGTCTTATAGACTTATATCTATTAGAGCTATGGGACCGTCTTATAGACTTAAATCTATTAGAGCTATGGCTCCGTCTTATAGATTTAAATCTATTAGAGCTATGGGACCGTCTTATAGACTTAAATCTATTAGAGCCATGGCTCCGACTTATAGACATAAATCTATTAGAGCTAAGGCTCCGTCTTATAGACTTAAATCTATCAGAGCTATGGCTCCGTCTTATAGACTTAAATCTATTAGAGCTATGGCTCCGTCTTATAGACATAAATCTATTAGAGCTATGGCTCCGTCTTATAGACTTAAATCTATTAGAGCTATGGCTTCGTCTTATAGACTTAAATCTCTTAGAGCTATGGCTCCGTCTTATAGACTTAAATCTATTAGAGCTATGGGTCCGTCTTATAGACTTAAATCTATTAGAGCTATGGCTCCGTCTTATCAACTTAAATCTATTAGAGCTATGGCTCCGTCTTATAGACTTAAATCTATTAGAGCTATGGCTCCGTCTTATAGACATAAATCTATTAGAGCTATGGCTCCGTCTTATAGACTTAAATCTATTAGAGCTATGGCTTCGTCTTATAAACTTAAATCTATTAGAGCTATGGCTCCGTCTTATAGACTTATATCTATTAGAGCTATGGGACCGTCTTATAGACTTAAATCTATTAGAGCTATGGCTCCGTCTTATAGATTTAAATCTATTAGAGCTATGGGACCGTCTTATAGACATAAATCTATTAGAGCTATGGCTCCGTCTTATAGACTTAAATCTATTAGAGCTATGGCTCCGTCTTATAGACTTAAATCTATTAGAGCTATGGCTTCGTCTTATAAACTTAAATCTATTAGAGCTATGGCTCCGTCTTATAGGCTTATATCTATTAGAGCTATGGGACCGTCTTATAGACTTAAATCTATTAGAGCTATGGCTCCATCTTATAGACTTAAATCTATTAGAGCTATGGGACCGTCTTATAGACTTAAATCTATTAGAGCCATGGCTCCGTCTTATAGACTTAAATCTATTAGAGCTAAGGCTCCGTCTTATAGACTTAAATCTATCAGATCCATGGCTCCGTCTTATAGACTTAAATCTATTAGAGCCATGGCTCCGTCTTATAGATTTAAATCTATTAGAGCTATGGCTCCGTCTTATAGACTTAAATCTATTAGAGCTATGGCTCCGTCTTATAGACTTAAATCTATTAGAGCTATGGCTCCGTCTTATAGACTTAAATCTATTAGAGCTATGGCTCCGTCTTATAGACTTAAATCTATTAGAGCTATGGCTCCGTCTTATAGACTTAAATCTCTTAGAGCTATGGCTCCGTCTTATAGACTTAGATCTATTAGAGCTATGGGACCGTCTTATAGACTTAAATCTATTAGAGCTATGGCTCCGTCTTATAGACTTAAATCTATTAGAGCTATGGCTCCGTCTTATAGATTTAAATCTATTAGAGCTATGGGACCGTCTTATAGACTTAAATCTATTAGAGCCATGGCTCCGTCTTATAGACTTAAATATATTAGAGCCATGGCTCCGTCTTATAGACTTAAATTTATTAGAGCTATGGCTCCGTCTTATATACATGAATCTATTAGAGCTATGGCTCCGTCTTATAGACTTAAATCTATTAGAGCTATGGCTCCGTCTTATAGACTTAAATCTATTAGAGCTATGGCTCCGTCTTATAGACTTAAATCTATTAGAGCCATTGCTCCGTCTTATAGACTTAAATCTATTAGAGCTATGGCTCCGTCTTATAGACTTAAATCTATTAGAGCTATGGCTGCGTCTTATAGACTTACATCTATTAGAGCTATGACTCCGTCTTATAGACTTAAATCTATTAGAGCTATGGCTCCGTCTTATAGACTTAAATCTATTAGAGCTATGGGACCGTCTTATAGACTTAAATCTATTAGAGCTATGGCTCCGTCTTATAGACTTAAATCTATTAGAGCTATGGGACCGTCTTATAGACCTAAATCTATTAGAGCTATGGCTCCGTCTTATAGACTTAAATCTATTAGAGCTATGGCTCCGTCTTATAGACATAAATCTATTAGAGCTATGGCTCCGTCTTATAGACATAAATCTATTAGAGCTATGGCTCCGTCTTATAGACTTAAATCTATTAGAGCCATGGCTCCGTCTTATAGACTTAAATCTATTAGAGCCATGGCTCCGTCTTATAGACTTAAATCTATTAGAGCTATGGCTCCGTCTTATAGACTTAAATCTATTAGAGCTATGGCTCCGTCTTATAGACTTAAATCTATTAGAGCTATGGCTCCGTCTTATAGACTTAAATCTATTAGAGCTATGGCTCCGTCTTATAAACTTAAATCTATTAGAGCTATGGCTCCGTCTTATAGACTTATATCTATTAGAGCTATGGAACCGTCTTATAGACTTAAATCTATTAGAGCTATGGCTCCGTCTTATAGATTTAAATCTATTAGAGCTATGGGACCGTCTTATAGACTTAAATCTATTAGAGCCATGGCTCCGACTTATAGACATAAATCTATTAGAGCTAAGGCTCCGTCTTATAGACTTAAATCTATCAGAGCTATGGCTCCGTCTTATAGACTTAAATCTATTAGAGCTATGGGACCGTCTTATAGACTTAAATCTATTAGAGCTATGGCTCCGTCTTATAGATTTAAATCTATTAGAGCTATGGGACCGTCTTATAGACATAAATCTATTAGAGCTATGGCTCCGTCTTATAGACTTAAATCTATTAGAGCTATGGCTCCGTCTTATAGACTTAAATCTATTAGAGCTATGGCTTCGTCTTATAAACTTAAATCTATTAGAGCTATGGCTCCGTCTTATAGGCTTATATCTATTAGAGCTATGGGACCGTCTTATAGACTTAAATCTATTAGAGCTATGGCTCCATCTTATAGACTTAAATCTATTAGAGCTATGGGACCGTCTTATAGACTTAAATCTATTAGAGCCATGGCTCCGTCTTATAGACTTAAATCTATTAGAGCTAAGGCTCCGTCTTATAGACTTAAATCTATCAGATCCATGGCTCCGTCTTATAGACTTAAATCTATTAGAGCCATGGCTCCGTCTTATAGATTTAAATCTATTAGAGCTATGGCTCCGTCTTATAGACTTAAATCTATTAGAGCTATGGCTCCGTCTTATAGACTTAAATCTATTAGAGCTATGGCTCCGTCTTATAGACTTAAATCTATTAGAGCTATGGCTCCGTCTTATAGACTTAAATCTATTAGAGCTATGGCTCCGTCTTATAGACTTAAATCTCTTAGAGCTATGGCTCCGTCTTATAGACTTAAATCTATTAGAGCTATGGGACCGTCTTATAGACTTAAATCTATTAGAGCTATGGCTCCGTCTTATAGACTTAAATCTATTAGAGCTATGGCTCCGTCTTATAGATTTAAATCTATTAGAGCTATGGGACCGTCTTATAGACTTAAATCTATTAGAGCCATGGCTCCGTCTTATAGACTTAAATATATTAGAGCCATGGCTCCGTCTTATAGACTTAAATTTATTAGAGCTATAGCTCCGTCTTATATACATGAATCTATTAGAGCTATGGCTCCGTCTTATAGACTTAAATCTATTAGAGCTATGGCTCCGTCTTATAGACTTAAATCTATTAGAGCTATGGCTCCGTCTTATAGACTTAAATCTATTAGAGCCATTGCTCCGTCTTATAGACTTAAATCTATTAGAGCTATGGCTCCGTCTTATAGACTTAAATCTATTAGAGCTATGGCTGCGTCTTATAGACTTACATCTATTAGAGCTATGACTCCGTCTTATAGACTTAAATCTATTAGAGCTATGGCTCCGTCTTATAGACTTAAATCTATTAGAGCTATGGGACCGTCTTATAGACTTAAATCTATTAGAGCTATGGCTCCGTCTTATAGACTTAAATCTATTAGAGCTATGGGACCGTCTTATAGACCTAAATCTATTAGAGCTATGGCTCCGTCTTATAGACTTAAATCTATTAGAGCTATGGCTCCGTCTTATAGACATAAATCTATTAGAGCTATGGCTCCGTCTTATAGACATAAATCTATTAGAGCTATGGCTCCGTCTTATAGACTTAAATCTATTAGAGCCATGGCTCCGTCTTATAGACTTAAATCTATTAGAGCCATGGCTCCGTCTTATAGACTTAAATCTATTAGAGCTATGGCTCCGTCTTATAGACTTAAATCTATTAGAGCTATGGCTCCGTCTTATAGACTTAAATCTATTAGAGCTATGGCTCCGTCTTATAGACTTAAATCTATTAGAGCTATGGCTCCGTCTTATAAACTTAAATCTATTAGAGCTATGGCTCCGTCTTATAGACTTATATCTATTAGAGCTATGGAACCGTCTTATAGACTTAAATCTATTAGAGCTATGGCTCCGTCTTATAGATTTAAATCTATTAGAGCTATGGGACCGTCTTATAGACTTAAATCTATTAGAGCCATGGCTCCGACTTATAGACATAAATCTATTAGAGCTAAGGCTCCGTCTTATAGACTTAAATCTATCAGAGCTATGGCTCCGTCTTATAGACTTAAATCTATTAGAGCTATGGCTCCGTCTTATAGACTTAAATCTATTAGAGCTATGGCTCCGTCTTATAGACTTAAATCTATTAGAGCTATGGCTTCGTCTTATAGACTTAAATCTCTTAGAGCTATGGCTCCGTCTTATAGACTTAAATCTATTAGAGCTATGGGTCCGTCTTATAGACTTAAATCTATTAGAGCTATGGCTCCGTCTTATCAACTTAAATCTATTAGAGATATGGCTCCGTCTTATAGACTTAAATCTATTAGAGCTATGGTTCCGTCTCATAGACATAAATCTATTAGAGCTATGGCTCCGTCTTATAGACTTAAATCTATTAGAGCTATGGCTTCGTCTTATAAACTTAAATCTATTAGAGCTATGGCTCCGTCTTATAGACTTATATCTATTAGAGCTATGGGACCGTCTTATAGACTTAATCTATTAGAGCTATGGCTCCGTCTTATAGATTTAAATCTATTAGAGCTATGGGACCGTCTTATAGACTTAAATCTATTAGAGCCATGGCTCCGTCTTATAGACTTAAATCTATTAGAGCTAAGGCTCCGTCTTATAGACTTAAATCTATCAGATCCATGGCTCCGTCTTATAGACTTAAATCTATTA